>JABCMI010000024.1:4071877-4700564 GCA_026261945.1 Hirschfeldia incana
TGAAATACTTCTCGAAATATAACTCGAGAAACCGATATATACCTAAATTTTTATCTGAAAACCAAAATATATTCTAAAAAATTGAAATTTTACCTGAAACCTGAACTTATAACTGAAAACTCAAAAGAAAAAGAAAAAGAAAAGAATATCTGTAATACCGAAAACATATATGAAATACCCAAATATACTTAATGTTCACAAAATATTTCATGTACCTTGGATAACGTTCAGGTGTTGGATAGGATCCGCGCTGGTCCAAAAAAATAACCAATATGTACATTTCCTAGGACCCTGATCCAACTGTTTTTTTTATTCAAGTAAATGCCTATGTTTATGAGAGAGAGAGAGTGTGTATATAAAAATGTTCACATGAAATCTCAAATAATTAATTTATAAATTATTGTAAACAAATTCTCTTCTTCGATATAATACGATTTTATAACATAGTAATATACAAAAATCCCAAAATATTAAAATCAAAAATAGTCTATAATCTAAAAATCGCGGATCAAAATATAGTTCCATAAAAAGGTGGAGAAGATGTGATATTAACTAACCACACACTTCAGTATTTAAGCGACGACCGCTTACTGTTGTCTGTTGATATAATATTTTTTTTTAAATTACGATTACAGTGAACTTTACAGAATCGTAAAATTGGCTAGAATAAGATGACTGAACTTATAACGTACTTCCAAATGACTAGATCTCATCACGGCTGACTCCAGGGGCGGACGTAGCATGAAAACCGGTTTACTTCACTGATTCATGTATGTATGATCTATGAAATTTTTGTAGTGGGTGCATAATTTATATCCTATAAATAAAATGACAAAATTAAGATCAAACGTGAGACAAAAATGGGTGCACATAGCTGAGTCTTTACAAATTTACAAACGAAATTTTAACAATTTGATAATTCTATGGGTGCACGTGGCCCCTTAGTCTTTGCCTCGCCTCACCCATGCATGTATGGATTCCTTAGTTTAGTTTTTGTCTGGGCTGACACTACAGGCCATGTTAAATCTCGTATATATTAAAAAAAAACACTATAATTAAGTGTTTTCCTGTGTTATCCGCATAAATAATAACTTTAAAAAAATTATCTCAAAATCAAAGTTTTGATTTATATTTTAAAATTATTATTTTATATTTTAATTTCAATAGCTTAAAATAAATTTATAAACATTTTTTGTAGTTTTATTTCTTTTTATTTTGGTATAACTATTTCAATCCGCTTTTATTTAAATTTTAATAAATATTAATTACATTTAATAGTATTAGTTTTAGTTATATTATATGATATTTGTTGATTATTTTTTTATATTAAATATATATATATATATATATATATATATATATATATATATATATATATATATATATATATAAATGCTAAGAAATTTGAGATTTTCTTTGTTTTAGTTAAAATATGTTAAACTGAGAAATCAATTGGTTAATTAACATTATGAAGATAAACAGATAAATTTAAATAAATTTTTAACGATTTAACTATCATTTTTTGGATTGGTGTTACTTTAGCTTTATAATTTTATCCATATTTACAATTATATTTATACAAATATGATATAAGTTGACGTGAAATGAATATTTATAATCTTATTAGTTTATTTTTATTAATGTGATATATATATATATATATTATTTTAATATTTTTAACTATCAATTTTTTGGATTAGTGTTACTTTACCTTTATATTTTTATGCATATTTACAATCATATTTATACAAATATGATATATAAATTGACGTAAAATGAATATTTGTAATCCTATTAGTTTATTTTTATTAATGTGATATATATATATATATATATATATATATATATATATATATATATATATATAATTTTAATAGTGATATGTAAGTTATTAATACAGTTTAATAATTTTATCAAAAATTATTTATATGAAAAATTGACATTAATGATGATATATGAGTTATTACTTATTAGTCATTACTATAATTATGCAAAAAGATGTTAATTTTTATAAGGAAATTTTATATTTCACAATTAGTATAATGCCAAATCACACTTTTCTAAAGACATGTCATCTTTTTAGTGACATGTCATTATTTTTCACCGAGAATGATTGTAATGACGACCCGTATACAAAATATTTCGCAAATAATATATAGGGGATGGACACGTGTCATGTGTATAAAATTTTCAATCAAATTATATATAAATGTGTTTACACTATGCAATTTAATTACGGGTTTTATACAATATAAAACCCGCATATTGAATTTTACAGATTATACAGAGGTTCCACAAAATAAGATAATTTACAAGAAACTAATTGACATGTCAGCTCTTTAATAAATCTTTCAAACTCACTTATACATTATACTTCAGGGTTTTTTAATCAAAGCTAAACTCAAAAATAGTTTCGTGAAAAAGGATCGAGTAAAATAATATAGAGAAATAGAAAGAACTTACGGTGATGGCTTCAAAAGGATCGAGTGGAAATATCAAATTTTGCAAAACACCAAATCCTAAATAATTTCAATCACTGGTTGTTGTCTAGAACTTGTTGATGGCAAATACATAACTATTTTTTTTTGTTATGAATGTGTTTACACATTTTAGAATCTTAGATTTTTTTTTCTTTAGAAGGCCTAATTGTAAAAATTTTGTTGCCATAAATGGTTAATGTTAAAAACTGATTAGGTCAAGATAGAACACAATATACCAAAAAATAAAATGCAGCAAATCCAATTATAGAAATTATTTGTATTGTTTACGAATATAATTTTATTTTCTTTATACATTAATTTTAGTTTAAGAATTTATCTTTCATGTACAACTTATTATATTATCTCTAAATATAAGAAGGTTCAAACAACTCAAATAATATTAGATTATCTTATATAACATACATAGTCTTAAACTGTCACCAATATTGTTTGTACAAACAACAAAAATAATATTAGATGTCCTTTTTTCTTCAATTGTTATTTAAATTTGTTTTGATTTTATTTTTCATGCGTTTATAAATTGTAAAAGAAAATAATTGGTTCGATATCAGAACAGTCTAAAATTCATATAAAATGAAACTAAATGAATAATAATAGGTTGGGTTTTATCACAAAAATCGAAAAATTTACTAAACTTAAACAAAAAAGAAAATAAATATGGATTTAGAATGGTAGTTATATATCATTCCGCAAAAAAAAAAAAAAAAAAAAAAAAAAAAAAAAACCCGGAAAAAACCAGTATCCAGATTATGCAGAATTAATGTCCTCTTATCTTAATAAAAGCGTAATTAATAATCTCATAAAGTAACAAATAGTGAATACAATAAATATAATTTTGTTGAATTAGATTATAAATACTTATACTTGAATTTGGCAGAATATATGCAACACAATATACCCACAAATGAGTAACTAGACCAATCTAATTTTTTATATAAAGTCAAAACATAAAATAAAAAATAACATATTTTCGTTTATAGTTATATATTTATACATATAAATAACGACTCAACATATTACTAAATAAATATGAAATTCTCAAATAATAATACAAATATATTACCCAACTATTACAATTAAGTATTTTATTGAGAAACTGTCAAAAATACCACAAGTTAAGTACCACTTTTCAAAAATACTCTCAATCAAAAATATATAAACATTTGGGTTTAGGCTTTAGTGATTAGTGTTTAGGGTTTAATATTAAAGGGTTTTGTTTGGGTTTATATATGTTTTATAAATATTTTGAAAAATTAGTTTAGTGTTATTTTATCAAAAATTTAGGGTATTTTTGAAAATGTTCATTTATTGATGGTAAACATGAAAAGTGGTATCAACAAAGTGGTATAAGTGAAATTTTCCTATTTTATTTATGTAACTCTGAATTGATCAACACTTTATTTTTCTTTTACTATTTGATTCTCAAAACAACATATCTTAAATTATAAATAATCTACTAATATATATACAAATATAAGATAAAAATCAAACTACAGAAAAATAATAAAATTAATCAAAATTTTGATATGTATAACGAAAATATTTTAGCTGAATCGAAAAAGTAAATGTTATCTAATATATCCAAATAATAACCAAATAGTCGAGATATTATATATCAAAATTATACATCTAATTAAAATAACATAATTTTATTTAAAATAAATCATATTGATTACAATATAAATAACAGAATAACTAAAATTATAAAAAAATAAAAATAATTATTATAATGTATTTACTTGATAAATATTTATATATGTGCATGAGAATGGGAAAATCACTTAGTATCATAAAACATATGATACACTACACCTTTTCAAAGAAATCAGTGTAACTATAAACAATTTGATTGATCAATTAATAACATGACTACATGTGGGATATGAGGCACGGGGTACGTCTATTGGCAGATGTCTTAGAATGTTTCTATGACAGTTGGGCTTCAAATTGGTGCCCCTTGATGTTTTATAAAACATCCACATGTGATACGGCAACCTGCATAATTTAGAATCTGAACACAATATCTTATCCTAAAGGAAGAAGATTATGACATGCCTTGCAAATCATTCACGTGAGTAACTTTCGTAAATGCATGGCCTTCTCAGTTCACTTATAACATTTGACTATTTTGTGTGATAAGTTATGACTTGAAGAAAGCCAAAAGGACAACTCCTGCTCGCTACATTGCTAAACCTCTCACGAGCTCTGAAAATCGAAGCTGAAGTGAGTTTTGATCTTCAAAATCTAAGCTTGTTTTCTGGTCTTTTCTTCATATTCTGTGATATAAGAATAACATTGGCACACTATCCCCAATGTTATTAGCACGAGTTTTGTGAGTTGCGTATTTTGTGTATTCTACTCGATTTTAGCAAATCAACATCTTATTTTTCTTCTATCCATAAAGGGATACATTTGGTGATGTCAATCAGGTTTTCCTTAACTTGATATAGCTATAAACTTATGACAACGATAGTTTAATCAGTTAGTAGAGAGTGTTTTCTCAAAGAATATAAATGAAAGTGTAATTTTCAAAATAAAATCTCATAATAAAGTATTTAACCAAATTTTCCCCAAAAAAAATGAGAAGCCATACATATTAGAATCAAAGACGAAAGGGTAAATGGCAAAAACAAAAGCTAAGCAGGCCGATGTGTCTTTGTTTTCTTTTGTTTTGTCTGCCTAAGCATCAGTTTTGTGTTGTCGGCCTAAGTATCATCCTTGGGGTAAATTTCTTTGGTCGGGGATTATGGATATCATCCCGACAAGTTGGACATGAAGGCTTGCGTCTCAGCCACGGGAGAATACAATCTCTATGAAAACAGTGGTCGCAGCAACGCAACTTCATGATGATGGTCCCCCCCTGACCAAACTCTTGTAGACAAATTGGGCAATCTGGTTTTGTTGGTATTCTTCGACCTTCAGAGTCGTAATCATTCAAGTCAAAAAAGTTATCCAACAATCTTTCTTTCACTACTTCAACTTCTGCTTCAACCAAGAAGCCATGTTTTTTTGCTTATAGCGTCTCTGCAGATTTTAGGAAGGATGAGCACTTGAATCCATCTGTCTATGGCTGTGTTAGACAAGGCGTTAGCCACATATCCACTGCAAATTTCTTCCCTGGCAAGAAAACAAGGTGGTATCTCAAATACAACTGCAGGTGATGAAGCTAGGGTTCTTTGTTTTACTAGATTTTCACGACGATCGATACTACTCCTCACAATAGTACGCTCAACTTCTCGGATCCGTATGGAGAAGTAACCTGAAATCTTGGAATCGACCGCATGAGTTTTGGAGTCGTAGTTTAGAATCCTCGTTATTGAGTAGCTTCCAGCCATCCTTTACCAATAAAACTCTATTTGTGTTTTTTTTGTGTTCTATAGTGATCGATTTGTTTAATATTTATAGACAAGCTAGGTTAGAAAAAAAGGAAAAACGGTTGCTCGTATAGATTTAACGCTAATACGCACCGTCTCATGGCTCATGTGTAAAACAGTAAAAGGAAAATAAACGTTTAACAATAAGGAAAAGGAAAACACTTTTATGGTGTGAAACATACCTTAAGTTGGTAACATGGCCTAGTTTGATTTGGACTTAGACTTCTTCTAGTACTTAAACGCCCTCGGCTTTGTGGAAGCCCTTGAACGTTTTGAGTAAATTCACTAATGACATCAGAAGATCTAGATTTCAGAGTCCTAAGAAAAGCGGACTTATCTAATATATTAAAACTGAAGTATACATTAGATTTGATCCAGATTTTTGCTAAATAATTACAGTATAATGCCACTGAATTAATACTAGGTCTTGACCCGCACGGTTTGTTTTTATTTATTTTTATATAACATATTGTTTTCAGTTTTACAAAGTGATAGAGACGCCTCAGATATCTTATAATACATGCCAATTTAGAACTGAAAACAATACGTTATATAAAAATAAATGAAAACAAACATCTGCGCGATTAAGCAGATCGAGATTTAGTATTAATTCACTATATTATAATTATTTAGCAAAAGTTTGGGTCAAATCTAATGTATACTTCAGTTTTAATAGATTGGATGAGGTTTGTCTATCACTTTGTAAAACATAATAATTTTACCCTATATTTTTTTATTGAATAGGTTGTTTCAAATTTTCACATGTATTTGTATATTCTTCTATATATATATATATATATATATTTGGTTTATTATTTCATTATTTAACTCGTAAATATATATAAAGATTGGTAAAAAATGTTTTATTGCCACCTTCAAAGAAATTTAGAAAGTTTTTTTAAAAAATTATATATGATCGAGTATATTTAAGTTTGTTCAAACATAATAATATTAGAGTATACTTGTTCTCCATCAAATAGATTGTTTCAAATTTTCACATGTGTTTGTTTCTTCACTACAAGAAAACATCGATATTCTGAGGGATATTCCGAGGGAAAATGATTTCCTCGAAATTTTCTGACGAAAAACCGAGGAAACTCCGAGAAACGGGGGTTCCTCAGAATTTCCTCGGAAAATTCCGAGGAAACATTATTTCCTCGGAATTTTCTGAGGAAATTCCGAGGAAACTGTATCCGTCGGAAAAAAAACGACGGATATTTTTAAATTCCGAGGAAATTTTGTAGCCGTTAGAGAGCCGTTATGAGAACCGTTGGGCGATTTCAAAAATTCCGAGGAAATACCGAGGAAGGGTGATTTTTCCTCAGAATTTCCTCGGAATTTCCTCAGTATGTCGGCAGGATTTCATCTATAAATACAGTCACCCCTCTTCCTCTTCATTCACTCCATTTCTTCTTCTTTCCTCCCACTATCTTTACACACGATTTTGCTTTCAAAAAAACATGTCTTCTTCAAATTATTATCGTTCTTGGATGGATCAACCTCATTTGGATCCGAACACGAGATTGCTTACGAAAGAATACGAACGAGGTCTAAAGGAATTCATGGGGTTAGTTCAACGACAACCGGAAGCCGAAACAGGTAAGTTAAGATGTCCTTGCTCTAATTGTAAAAATAGAAAGGTTATTAAAGAGTTGGATGTTTGGACACATATTTTTTTAAATGGGTTTACACGAAGTTACAAAATTTGGTATCATCACGGGAAAACTGATTATGAACCTGGTAGTACTAGAGAACCTCAGCCGGCGGTTAGATTAGAAGAACCAATTAGAACGGATGTAGATTATGGTGTAGGTACTGAGCAGATGGTAAATGATCATTTTAGAGGGGAAGATTTATCCAATGCAGAAGCTAAGCGATTTTATGATATGTTGGATGCTGGAAAGCAACCTTTGTATGAAGGTTGAGATGGTCATTCAGCTTTATCATCTGCTACAAGACTGATGGGCATTAAAACAGATTATAACTTGGCTGAAGACTGTGTGGATGCGATAGCTGATTTTGTAAAAGGTATTCTACCTGAGGATAATGTAGCTCCAGGTTCATACTACGAGGTTCAGAAACTCGTATCTGGTGTTAGTTTACCGTATGAGGTAATAGATGTATGCAGCGATAACTGCATGATTTATTGGAGGGCGGATGACCAGCGGATTACATGCAAATTTTGTGGGAAGCCTCATTACAAAGATACGAGTGGAAGAGTTCCAGTGCCATATAAAAGGATGTGGTATTTGCCTTTGAAGGAAAGGTTGCAGAGGTTGTATCTTTCGGAACGCACAGCGCAACGAATGAGATGGCATGCGGAGCACTCAACAGATGGTGAAATTAGACATCCTTCAGATGCAAAAGCGTGGAAGCATTTCCAATCAAAGTATCCCGACTTTGCATATGAGATGAGAAATATCTACCTTGGATTATGTACCGATGGTTTCAGCCCGTATGGGAAGAGTGGAAGACAATATTCTCTATGGCCAGTCATTGTTACACCATATAACTTACCCCCAAACTTGTGCTTGCGACGAGAGTTTTTGTTTCTCTCCATTCTCGTTCCCGGACCAGAGCATCCTAAGAGATCACTTGATGTGTTTCTTCAGCCACTAATATATGAGTTGCAACAACTATGGGCTCAAGGTGCTGAAACATACGATATTTCGTGTAAAGAAAACTTTCAAATGCGGACAATACTAATGTGGACAATAAGTGATTTTCCAGCATATGGTATGTTATCTGGATGGACAACGCATGTGAGGCTATCATGTACATATTGTCAAGATGACACAGATGCTTTCCAACTAAAGAACGGAAGAAAAACGTGTTGGTTTGACTGTCACAGACGATTCCTACCACATGATCATCCATACCGTCGGAGTAAGAATTTGTTTAGGAAGAACAAACAAGTGTTTGATGGTCCACCTGAGGAAGTTAGTGGGAAAGTTTTGAAGACACAACTAAGAGATTTTGGTGCAGAAAGGACGCCAGACGTCGGTGGACATGAGCATTTTCCGGTAGATGCTGTTGGAGAACTACATAACTGGCACAAAAAAAATATTTTTTCTGATATTAAAACTATTTTTGTAATTATTAAACTATTTTTGTAATTATTAAACAATTTAAATATATTTAAACTACTTTTCTGATATTAAAACTATTTTTATATATTAAAACTATTTTTATAATTATTAAACAATTTAAATATATTAAAACTATTTTTCTGATATTAAAACTATTTTTCTGATATTAAAACTATTTTTATATATTAGAACTATTTTTATAATTATTAAACAATTTAAATATATTAAAACTATTTTTTCTGATATTAAAACTAGTTTTGTAATTATTGAACTATTTTTGTAATTATTAAACAATTTAAATATATTTAAACTAATTTTCCTTATATTAAAACTTTTGTTTGTAATTATTAAATATATTAAAACTACTTTTTCTGATATTAAAATTTTTTTTAGATATTAAAACTATTTTTATATATTTAAACTACAGGTCTTATGATGATCAGAGCCGGCCTCCTCGACAGAGTCGTGCTCGTGGCTCGGGGAGCAACTCCGTTCAGAATTCTCCATCGCCCCGCAGCTCCTACCATACATCTCCCTCTCCATTTCCCGATGCTCCTTCTGGCTCCGGTGCTGCACCCACTATTCCTCGGAATTTTCAGGGTCCTCCGGAAGTGATGAGGGTTGCGGAGTTTGTTCGACAACCGGGTCGTAACCGTCTTCCGTTTCTCACTCCGTATCCATCTGGATAGGGTCAAACATGGTTCGACCGATCCTCGAACGGGATCAGAACATGGATCAACCGTATGATGTACTCATCTTTGGACGTGGGACATCTGACTTTTACCGACTTCCCAAGCGCCAAACAAGTTCTGTGGTTTCAACAGTTTGCGGTAAATATTCTAATTTTTTTATTATAATTTTATTTTTAATATAAATTTTCTACTAATTGTGTATTTTCTTCAGCAAGAATTCAACTGGAATCCCGATAATACGTTGTTTATCTATTACCACTTCGTCCATAAAGTTATGACCAACTATGCGTATGAAGTCCACGAGTAGAAGAAGAAGTGGCAAATAAACAAGGTTGTTTTTTATTTTTTAAACAATTTTTAAATTTATTAAAATATTTTTTTATTCATCTAACAATTTTTTTAAAAGGTCTCAAAGTCGATGAACTCCACGGTCTGGGAGCAGTTGATTGTGCATTGGAGTAAGGATGAGACGAAATCGACTTCTTCCACCAACCGCAAAAGCGACCGTAAAGGGAAGGGCGTCTTCAAGCACAACTTGGGTGCTCAGTCCCAAGCCACTCTGAGGGATCGCATGGTAATTTCACTCGTTTTTTATTCTATTTTTAAAGTTTTGAAATTTTATTTTTTCATCATTTCTTCTAATTACTAATGTTTGTTTAATTTATATTGATATCAAGGTGGAAAATAATGATGGTGAGCCGGTTGATGATTTCGCCCTACTGAAGAGGGCGTATACCAACAAGAAGACCGGCCAGATTGATGATGGTCTTGTGAAGGATGTGGTCGACCTCATCCACAGTCAGGTGGAAGAAGAAGCGTCTCAGCTTCAAACCGAGGACGAAGATCCGACGGGTTCCCAGTTGCCTCGGGCTCGGATCAACGAAATCGTTGAATCGGTAAGTTCTTTTTTTTAAAATTTCAGTTCATCTTAACTATTATTTAAATTTGCATATTTTCTATTTCAGTCGGTTCCAAAGAAGAAGGGACGTTTGTTCGGTTTGGCTCGTCGGTCCCGGTCGGTTACATCTTCTGCTGCACCACCGCCATTTGTTGATCCCGAAGCACTTATTGGACAGTTGCAGGACAAGGATGATCGCATATCTGCGTTGGAGACCTAGATGGTGACTCAACAGGCGAGCTTCGAGGCACAACAGGCGAGCTTCGAGGGACAGAAGAAGCTGAACCAGCAGATGATGGAGATGATGAGGACGTTGCACCCGAACGTGGCCTTCCCGACCTTGCAAGACCCGAACACCCAAAACCCGAACCCCCAAAACCCGTAGTTTTTTTTTTTCAAAAAACTTGGAATGTTTTTTTTTTATTTGTACTACTTTGAATTTTAATTTTATATTTTCCAAATTAAATTTCTGAATTTTAATTTTATATTTTCAAATTTATATTTCTAATATTTTTTTTTTTCAAATTATTTTTTTTCAAAATTCCGAGGAAGGCCTCCATCAGAATTTCCTCGGAATTTTCCGACGACGAGCTTCCTCGGAAATTTCCGAGGGATGCCGTCCTCGGAATATTTGTCCTCGGAATATTCCGAGGAACACATTCCTCGGAAATTTTCGATAAACACTTTCCTCGGAAATTTCCGACGAGTGTTTTCCTCGGAATATTCCTCAGTTTCTAGTCCACATTCCTACGATATATACCGTCGGAACTGTCCTCGGTATATTCCGACGGCATATTTCCTCGGTATTTTCCGACGACTTTTCCGACGAATGGTCGTCCTCGGTATTTCCTCGGAATTTGTGTTCCTCGGAATTCCGTCGGAAAATTCCGAGGAAATTCCGAGGAAATACTAAATTCCGAGGAGTTTTTTCCGAGGGTGGTTTTCCTCGGTATTTCGTCTGAATACCGTTATTTCGACGGAATACCGAAAATTTTTTCACTGGATTTTAGCCTGTTTTCTTGTAGTGCTTCTTATATTTTTGTTTGTTTGCTGGATTAGTATTTTATTTTTTGATACAGGTTGGATTAGTATTTTATTATTGAATAAATAAATAGAAATATAATTTGTAAATATTAAAATATTATCATCTCCAAAGATAATAACAAATTTCACAAACTAAGAAAGTTAACAAAACCTAAATTTAAAGCTTCTTGTATATATTTTATAAAGAATTTAATTAAACATTTGATTTTTTTAAATGAACTATCTAATTTAAAAAGTTAAGATTAAAAGGATTTAAATAGTATACATATGGGTCAATTATTCTTTAAAATATAAATCTAATGGGTCAAGTATTCTTTTAATTTTAATTAAATGAATAAAAATTTATGCTAGTTATCCAAACCAGGATTGTATGCTTTTTGTTGTCATATAGTCTCAATTAGTTAGGTATAGTTAATAATGATAAGATTAGAGATTAAATGAATCAAACATTTCACAAACTAAAAAAGTTAACAAAAACTAAACTTAAAGCTTCATGTATATATTTTATAAAAAAAATAATTAAACATTTAAATTTTTAAATGACCTATCTAATTTTAAAACCAACATGCGAGTATACCTAAAAGATACTCATTTCTATCTCAGCTTCACAGTCCTCTTGCATTCCCTGTAAATAAAGATAATATGTTAATGTAGTGAGAACGGAGAAATAGTTGCAGAAAGTAAAACACACAAATTTTTCTTTCCGAATTCATTAGAACAAAAAAGTCTTACACTAATCTTTTCTATTACAAGAATTCTTTAGAATTAGCTCAATCCTAAGCTAAAACTCACCATATAGTCTAGACTTTTGTTTATCAGGATCCTCCAAACCCCAAGCTAAACTCCCCATGTGTCTAGGCTTCAATCTTCCACTTCTCAAAAGTACGTCAACAACTACGTCAGCAACCAACGCAGAGCAATGACACCAAAAGCTTGATCACACAAGCAACACAAAAAGATCTCTCAACTTTTCTTCTTTTTAGCAGAGACACATTTTTCCATAGAGGCACATCCTCCTTGTATAGATAACCATAACTTGCTTTCCAAATTTTTCCCAAAAGCAACATTAGCAACTTTCCTTTTTCTCTTAAGAAATAACTCTTTTGCCTTTTCCACTTCAAGTAATATCGTTTACACTTAATGTAAACTTCTCAATAAATATATTACCCCTTCCCCGAGCTTCACAAGCCCACCGACATCACAAAACACGAACTCCAACCTAGCCCAATTTCATGACACACACATGTGCTACCCTCTGTAGTACTTTCCAAAAGCAACTTTCCTTTTTCTCTTAAGAAATAACTCTATTGCCTTTAACGATTCAAATAATATCTTTTACACTTATGTAAACTTCCCAATAAATATATTACCTCTTCTCCAACCTTCACAAGCCCACCGACATCGCAAAACACGAAGTCCAACCTAGCCCATCTTCATGACACACAGATGTACTACTTCTTGTAGTACTCCACAAACTGATACAGAATATACATCTTCAATCTCTTCCTTTTTGACTATGCATGTGAACTCATCACCTCTAGATAGAAAACCACGTCTTCAATCTCTCTCTATGAGTCACATCATGATCAAAAACTAATATGAAAATCTACATCCTCCAAAGTAAGGAGGAAATCCCATTCCACCATCTCCATAGTGATCAGATCTCCTAGAACACGTATTCATGAGCCCAAATCCTCTATGATTAGCTCCTTTAACAAACTTGAAACAATCACGCCGCATATGCTCTTGAACTCCACTAGAATAACATATTGGACCATGACACATCATACCATAAGTACAATAAGCTTGCTTCATCTGATTCTTCTCCCTCAATGTGACAAACATGCCGAAATTTTCGTTGATGTGCTTTCTTCAATCCAGAAACTCTCGCTGGAGCAGTCGTCGTAGCTGTTGCCATAGCAGTACGCGTAGCAGTCACATTCTTCACATCAGTTGCAGTCTTCACTGCAGTTTTTCCATTGGACGCCTTCTCTGAAGACACCTTAACCTCTGGCTTTGTAGCAGAAGTAGCTAAATCTCCAGTTTTCCTTGCTGATACAAAAACACCTTCAGCTTTAGAAGATTCTCCTTGAAATCCAAGGCCACATCGATCATTCTTTCTAATACTGAGCAGATGATCTAGCTGCTTCGTCCCATTATTCAACATCTTCAAACCCTTCTGAGTCTCTGTAAGTTGAGCACCAGTCTGTCGTGCTTCATCTTCTTTCTCTGAAGCAAACTTAAGTGCTTCAGCAACTTGAGCTTCTAGCTTAGCTTTCCCCTTAGCCAACTCTGAATTCCTCTCAACCTGCTTGAGTCAATTCTCGTACCGTTTTTCATAATTCCCAGCAAGATCAAAGTCTTCATCATCAGCACTTACAGCATCATCATCACTTCCACATGAGAACCCTGACACAGACACTGATGCAGATCCCGTCACAGATTTTGCTCAGAACTAGTATTCAAAGTTATGAACGCCACCATATTCTTCAACTCCTCACCATCATCTGAATCAGTATCAAATTCATAATTTACTTCATCCTTCTTCTTTAGCTTCAGTAAATTCGCACATTCTATGCGAACATGGCCAAATCCATTGCATTCATAGCATCGTACATTTGATGATGATCTGCCTGAATCACTTCTTCTTCCATTCTTTATCCCCTCTTCTCTTTGCTTCAGATAGCTTGCAAAGTTTCTTGACATCATCGCCATAGCATATTCAGAAGATGAACTCTTGTAAGCAATTTCATGTGGATCTTCTTTGCTTTTCTCCTTTCCTCCATGTAATATAATCAGCTCAAAAGCTTGAAGAATCCCAACAAACTCATCAAAAGCCATCTCATCCAGATTGTGAGATTCTTCTACAACAGAGATCTTTGATTCAAACTTGGATGGCAACGATCTCTTCAGTTTCTTCACCAGCTTTTTGTCCTTGTGCTGCTTTCCAAGTGCAAAACATTCATTGGAAATATCACACAACTTAGCACTAAACTGAGCCACAAATTCCTCTTCATCCCTCCTCAAATTCTCAAATCTTGATGCTAACATATACAGCTTGGTACGCTTGACACTTGTACTACCTTCAAACATATTCTCTCAACTTTTCTTCTTTTTAGCAGAGACACATTTCTCCATAGGGGCACGTCCTCCTTGTATAGATAACCAGAACTTGCTCATCAAGTTCTTCCCAAAAGCAACATAAGCAACTTTCTTTTTCTCTTAAGAAATAACTCTCTTGTCTTTTCTGCTTCAAGTAATATTGTTTACACTTAATGTAAACTTCTCAATAAATATATTACCTCTTCTCCAAGCTTCACAAGCACACCGAACTCCAACCTAACTCATCTTCATGACACACACATGTACTATCTCATGTAATACTTCACGAACTGATAGAGAATACATCTTCATAATATGTTTGAGACAACCAAATTGTGTAAGGATCACAACTTTTCGTATTACCACCAGACTGTAACCGTCGACCCACTGCTTTAACACTAGTGAAAATAAAAACATCGCTTGAAACCTGAGAACCAGTAAACCAAGCGACATCAACCAGGGTTAGCCGCAAGGAAAAGACTATCGCAAAATCATATCACTCCAAAAACAGGTTCCACACTAATTATATACAAACTCCCACCATTATTAAAAGATGTTGACGCATACTCCAGACAAATATACCGAACAAAGACCAATGCATCAAGATCGAAGCCGTAGTCAAAACCAAACCTGTAACCTTAATATAGCCATCCCAATACATAAAACCACAGCTTTCGGTCCAAAGAATCCCCAGAAAACCATCTTGAATACTCAAATACTTTTATTATCCTGATAAAAACCAGTAGGGAAACCCCATCTATTTAGTACACACCAGGTTACTGGAAATAGAAAATCACAGCAGGGGAGCTCATACTCGACCAAATCAGATTCCACCAATACCCAAATTTCAACTTACAAACCGTCAATGTATGTCACCTTTCAAAGGGTGACATGCGTTAACGATTTGCAAGTTGAGGGTTGAAAGCATTAAAAATTAGTTAGAGGTTTATTAATTAGTTGAAAGCATTAAAAACCAAACCTGTAACCTTGATATAGCCATCCCAATACATAAAACCACAGCTTTCGGTCCAAAGAATCCCCAGAAAACCATCTTGAATACTCAAATACTTTTATTATCCTGATAAAAACCAGTAGGGAAACCTCATCTATTTAGTACACACCAGGTTACTGGAAATAGAAAATCACAGCAGGGGAGCTCATACTCGACCAAATCAGATTCCACCAATACCCAAATTCCAACTTACAAACCGTCAATGTATGTCATCTTTCGAAGGGAGACATGCGTTAACGATTTGCAAGTTGAGGGTTGAAAGCATTAAAAATTAGTTAGAGATTTATTTTACAATCTAAAAATAGTTGAGAGTTTTAATTGGTAAAACCTAAAAAACAATATAATTTGAGAATGTATGACCTTACAGGTACAGATACAGAGACTTTCTGGTCGTGAGTGTCTTGTTCTCGCTAGACATCATCTTGTTAATAATGCTCGACATTTTTTAATGAGAAATGCTCGACTTTTGTTGCTTAACTTTTGCTGCTTATACTCAAAACCAAAAAAAGTTGACGAAGAAGACAAACTATTAGAGAATAGTTAGACAGAGGAAGAGCAATTAAAAGAAGTAAAGTAACTACAAATTCAAGTGTGAACGTGATGGTAGTGACTTGAGATATTGTAGGGAATTAATTTTTGGCAGTTTAAAAATTCGTTAGACTTTTTTTTGAGATATTTTAATTATAATTTTTTGTTTCTATACTTTTCTAACTGCGTGATTTTACCTTAAATGCCTTTTTAGTTTTAGTTTTTAATTAGTTTTTATTTATTTTAAACTATTTTTATTTGGGAAAATTTGGAGAAATATCCTTACTTGAGATTTTATTTTGAAAATTACACCATTATATAAGTTTTTTTGATAAATACACTTTCATATATATGAATTTACTAAATTATCCTCGGTATCATTATCAGAATTATGTCATTATAATTTATTTAATATTAATTAATATTAACAGTTTTAACAAGAATAAGTTTTTTAAAAAAATATCTATAATATCTACACAATATATTTTTGATATATCTCAATATTTTATTTAATTTTGAAAAAAGGAAGTGAACTTCGTATCTCCTCTTCTTCTTTTTGATATTTTGTTTGCAACTTTTCAAAAACATTTTTCTATCTCTTTTCTTTTCTACTATAAACATTTTTCTTTTTCCAGTTTCATCTTTATTCTCCTTCTCAATCAGAGGCCTGTTACTTTTTCACCCATCTCTTTAAGTATAATTCAATTTCGTAAAAGGTAATTTGATTTCACGCAGCATACATTTACGTTCTTCGTTTTTGAAACGTTGCTGAGAAAGTGAGATAAAGTTCCTGATCGTAGTCTTTCGGTTGGTTGCTTTGGCTCGTGTTTGGTGAATATATAAAAAGAATCGTAAATTTCGTTCCAAAGACATCTCAGATTTCCACTTTTAGTCCTCCGTTTTTCAATGATGATAACTCAGTATGATATAATGTGTTAGGCGTTGTGCTCTCTGTTCTTGAACAACTGCCAATTCAAGTGATGATAACTTATGTTCCACGTTTCAAACTATTCTGAAATATAAGTCGTTAGTGATACACTTTCGTTTTAGCTTAAACATAGACAATTATAATATTATTATCATTATTAATTTCGAATTTCTATTGTAATTACTGAAATTCTAATCTGGCTAAAAATGTCTTTACACATTTGATAATGTGTAGTTTTCAAAAACTTAAAAAGAATATTTTTCAAATTTGAAACTATTAGTAGAGTATTTTTCAACTTATTCCTTTTTATTTTGTAATCTAAGTGTCAAATTATCATTTGCCAACCGACTTGAGTTTTAGTATATAAGAGTTTCCTAGATTTTTCTTAAGTTTCCTTCTAACTAAATAGATAATTATATATTTATTTCTAGAAAAAAATCTGAATTAGAATCACATACAAGCATACAACTAAACACATTGATTTTTCTGTCTAAATTCAGAAAATCACAAATTTTCATAGTACATTTATCTGAATTTTATAATAAATTTATTATTAAGAATAAAAACATTTTTTAAAAAAAAATATTTCAACTATTAGTAATAAAATGCTATTGTAAAATAAAATAAAAATTAATGTGTTTTCTACCATCTACCAAAATCGAAATTATCTTTATCTGCAGAAACAAAAAAAAAATACATTTTTCCGTCAAAACTGGAAATTAAGTTTTCCACCAAAACTGAAAAACTTGTGTTTTTCCTTCAAAACTGTAAAATTATGATTTCTCACCAACATACAAAATCTGTTTTCTAGTCAAAATTGAAAAATCATGTTTTCCATGATTCCAATCAAAACTGAAAAATAGCATTATCCAGCCACAATGTAAATTTGCATTTTTGCGTCAAAACCGTAAAATTGTGTGTTTCCACCAAAACTGGAAAGTAGTAACTTTTCATCAAATTCAAAAATTATATGTATTTTCATGCCAAAACTGAAAAGTTTCTTGGGAAAATAGTTTTTTAGGCCAAAAAAATGATTTTCATGTCCCATTAGACTAATTTGTTTTTGTACCATTTTTCCTATAATACCCTTTAGTAATTCACAAAATAAATGGAATAAATAATTTTACACACAGAAAAAAATTAAAAATAGTAACTAGTGATGAAAAACCAATATCAACTTAGTGGTATTTTTTTCAATTCTAAAAATTTTTAAATCATAGTTTTATAGTTTGTTCTAATAAAAGCAGAATATGCATTCTACATAGTAGAAAATATGATATACTATTTTCATTGAATCTACTAAGTTTAGAATATGTGTTTTACATAAATAATTGAGAAA
The DNA here is from genome assembly GCA_026261945.1 of Hirschfeldia incana. Taxonomy (NCBI): domain Eukaryota; kingdom Viridiplantae; phylum Streptophyta; class Magnoliopsida; order Brassicales; family Brassicaceae; genus Hirschfeldia; species Hirschfeldia incana. Next base: position 4,090,385 of record JABCMI010000024.1, read on the forward strand.
TCAATTTCTAACATATTTACTGTATTCTACATATAGTAGAATACATATTCTATGGATAAAAACATGTTCCAAATATATAGAAAGTGAATATTTGGAAATATTTTATTTAATTATTTAATAAATCGTTTAAAAAGGAAAAAATCATGTTTTAACTAATTTTTATGTTAATTTTTTTAAAAAAAATAATAATAAAAAATCGTGTTCTAAACTTCCTCTTTCTTCTCCAGATGCAGTCTTCTATTGATTCATAAAAAAATTCAAAACTGATTCTGCTATGATTCATATATATGCTTCATATGGTGTTTGGGAATTGGTTGTATATTCAGCCGAGATCGATCGGTATTTTTGCTGTATCGACCAGTCGAGATCGATCGGTTCCAATCAGATCGGTCGATCCCGATGAATCATCAAACCTTCATACTTTACGATTTTTATTTCTGGGAATTTTAAATCACTAATTTTTTAAATTATTTTAGTTAAAATAATTTTAATATCTACAAATCGGTTTATTAATTGTAATTTCGAAATTTTAATTCAAATTAAGGACAATATTGCCATTTTAAAAAGATTTAGTCTATTAGGACATAAATCACATAAGATTAGTTTAATAGGACATGGAGATCATTTTTTTGCCCAAAAAAATTATTTTCCAAGTTTCTTTTTGGCCAAAACCTGAAAATACATAAATTTTGAAAACGAGTACTCCATCATATCTGGAATATCGTCATTCCACCAAAACCAATTTTTTTCTGTCTAAAATCAGAAAACCACAAATTTTCATAGTAACCAGAAGTAGCCGTTTCCACAAAAAAAATGCAAATTTAATTCAAGCACATTTATGTGAATATTATAATAAATTTATTAATATGAATAAAAACATTATCTTTTTAATCTTTTCAACCATTAGTAATCAAATGTTATTGTAAAATAAAAGAAAAAAAGTTAACAATGTAATATCTAGATTTTGCATCAGAATGTAAATCTGTTGATGTTGTATGTTGTAAAGGATAATGCCAAAAATAAACGATCAAATACAGTAACAAATGGAAGCTGCTACCGTGAATAGTAGTAGTAGTATATAAACAGAGTCTCTCACCCTGTCTCCCTCCTACTACTCTCTCACAATTCTTTTTTCTTTTTCTTGGAGATGGTACAGATGGAGAGCGAGAGAGAAGACATGATTGATACGGAAAGTGACGAGTCGGAAACAGTGTCGATGGACACCTCTATTCCGATGGAGACGTCTACCACCACCAGGTGCGTCTCTGATATGTTGGAAACCCTAGACATTTAGTAAGGGTTTTAAAAAAAAAAAATCTACAAATTTAGAAGATTTTTTTTATGTTAATTTTTCTGAAAATTTCGAGGACCCTAAACCAATGTTTCACTTGATTATGCTCATGACCACCCCTGACCACCACCGGCGAGGTAACGTCGTCTTCTTCCGCGCAAACCGAATCCGAAAACCTTGTTCGTCAGAACCAAAACCTTCCAGTTACTCAGATCGAGCAAGCCAACGCAAATGCGCACGAAAACGGGCAAGGGTCGGCGGAGGGAGAAACCGTGAGTCAAGAAACCCCCGCAAGTGAAGAACGCACCGCCGCTGCCGAGAGTCAAGAAACCCCCGCCACTCAACAAAACACCACCATCAATCAAGAAACCACCACCGCAGCCACTCAGGAGCACACCACCGCCAATCCCACCGCCGGGACTCAAGGGAAGCTACTCACGTGCGAAATGAAGGAGGACGGGAGGAAGGTGTTCGTCATATGGTGCAAATGCGGCGAGCCAAACCGAGTCGTCGCTGTTGATGGGGAGGTTTACTCTAGTGTCTGAGTACGATGATGATTTCCACGGCCGATCTGTAGGGTTTTTCCGTGTGTCATCAAGGCCACTTTCTCATTTTCTTTTTCCTTTTACTTGTAAATTAAGTCTTTTTGCATTCTTGAAACATTATACGGTTTCGGTGTATAACTATACCAAAGATTTATCATTGTAATCATCTTCATAATAAAATTCTGATTCAGATTCATCTCTGCTGGCATGTTTAAGCCTTTTAGTGTAAATATCGCATCTTCTTCTGAATTGTAATTCCAATTAGATGTTGAGGTTCATTAGATCTCAATGTTCAGTGTAAAGGTCAGAACTTTGAGACGTGCTCTGGATTGGTTTTGATATTGGATCTTAAAAGCTGTCCCTTTTGGGTGTTTGATCTCGATCCTGAACCTTGATTTTGTTTTAGATGATATTGCTTGTGCTGTTTCTCCGTACGTAGCAACCAACTCGTTTGCACTCTTCAGGCTAATGTCTCTACTTTAACAAAACATCCTCTTGTCTTTTTATGTTATCTCAGCCTCATGTGAAACCTGAAACTGATCAACATATAAAGCTGAAGGCTTGACACCTTTTCAAATTTGTTTCACGCAAGTAGCATCCGAGTTTCTCAAGACCAGATACAAGTTCCCACCGCCTATTCACCTGACACTGTTGTGGTTTCTGTTTCAGAGTCTGTCCCATACGTTGTTAGTCTCTTTGTCCCATCAGATTCTCTGAGAAAATAACTTCAGAACCTTAACAAGAACAGCACTGATTCTTCTTGAAGAGCTTTTCTCACAACTGAGTAGTACATGTGAAACCTTAAAGAATCTTATTTGCGAAGCCAAACCCAAGTTTCAGACCACCGCTGCTATTCTCCTTCTCAGAATCATGACCTTTCTTAAAGCAACGCTTTATTCTTCTAACGGATCTCGGAGTAGTGCTTATTCTGTAGCTTTGGAAAACCATCTCGTCTTTATCTAGATGGTGATACGAGTCTTCTTCAATCTGCTTCTTCTTCTTTGCTTTTGTCAACGCCAAACACCAATCTCTGTTAGAGCCTGCAGCCTATTTCAATATCTTCAGTGGAATAAGAAGAAACATACCAAGATATAATCAACAGCTTGATTTTCTTCATGCACAATTCAGACAAGCTCGTGTTCTTCTAATTCTTTCGACAGCTTTGCTTAACTCATAGCTCTGTCTTCAGCCCAAAGATAGTTTATAACTAGAAGACTGAGATTAACTCCTTCCTGATTTCAGAACAAACCATCTTCACTCATCAGATAACACTGTAATTCTCTTGCTGGTTGAATCCTTCTTTTGCCTTTACAGAGAATTAAATGGCCTGCAGAAATGCTTTATCTAAGTGATATATCTTTTCTCTGTTAGGCTTCATTAAGCTTTAAGCGTTCATGAAATTCTCTATCGCTGGTAACTTCTTATGACCTTTCTCAAATACTTAAAGTTCATATTTCTGCGTCTAGCAAACCTGACACTCAAGTTCCATTCATCACTCCTAACATGGTGTGACAGTTCTGTCTTCTTCTTCTCTGAGATTTTTGACTATGATCATCTAGATCACAGACGAGCCACGGTTTTGGAGCCAAGATTTCAAGAAGCTTCTTTGTTATAGAGACTACGATTGTAACTTTGACGTGGAGCAGCATGTGTATGCTAGCTGGTGGAAAGTGCACGACGCAATGGACGGATATTTGCTAAGTTTTGTATGCTGACGAAGAAGAGGATGGCAGAACTTAACTGAGAGAGGAGGAGAGCGAGGCGTAGAGGTTCCATTGGCTTCCATTGGAGGATCAATGTTACTGATATCCAAGACGACGACGTTCTAATTTGATAGGCTAAGTTTTGTTTTTCAATGTATGTAATACCGAGACTGAGAGTGAGACCCATTCTCCTCTCTTTCCTTTTTTTGTGTGTGTTTGATCTTTGCAAACCATGTCGAGAAGTCTTACAATTATTTTGAAATAAGCTTTTATCTTTTTTTCACAACTCATGTGGTTCTAATATTTTCATGGTAACATGGAATGTCCACGAGTCATGTGATGGTTATTCTACGTACTTCGAAACGATTTTGCAAATATTACATATATAACGCTGCGGAAATGTCACAGCTCTATGTGCAATTTCCAGTTTCCCCCTAACCTGTAATTTTAATTCCGCACGTGTTCAGTCAATCTACACAGGGAGAATCGATCATAAGGAAACCCCAAAAAGACTGCCGTCCAATGGATACATGAAAGTGATGAAGTTGCTTTCGCTACAAAACCATCCCTCTTTTTTAGAGCTAATTGGATGATCAGGACGTCTCTTAGGGGGTTATTGAAACCAAAATTTATGTTGAGTTTGAGAATTCTCAAAGTTGATAGATTTTTAAAAGTCAAGTAGTTTTGACAAATATTGTATGGATTTTATCAAATATTTTGTATTGATTCTCAGTGATTGTTATTGACAATCAGATTTTTTATTTTCAAAAATATTTCCTTCTGTGGAAACATATACACGTTTTCTGGAAAAGTTCCAAATATTTTTCATTTAAAACGTATATATAGTCAACACATTACATACAAATATTTTTTAGAACTAACCTTTTTTAAATATGTTGAAATATAAAAAAAAGCTTCTTAATGTTCCCCATAGTGTTCTAGGAGTGATGTTAGCAAAGAACAATTTCTCAGTATCTTTCCCATAGCCGTAGTATTTATTCTCTTGTTGAAGAAGAAAAACAACTTCGTAATGTAATTCCCAAAACTGATATACGGACGTGTTATCACTAATATCTGAATGGGAGATGAGAAGAAGTGAGTGGGAGACGTTTGTATGTGGTAGGTTTCTATTACATGGATTCTTAAAATCTTGTGAATAAACATGATATTTTCAAAATCTAGCCTAGTGAATAAAAATATAAAGAATTTACTTCTCAATAACAAAAAAATCTAATGAAATTACAAAATCAAGAATAGTTAAACTTTTTGAATAACAAAGGATTTGAATAGAATTTAGAAATTTTCAAACCAATAACAATGGATTTTAGTTAGTCTTTTAAAATTTATAAACCAATAATCATAGAATCTTAAAATTCTACAACTCATCTAGAATTTGTCTACCAATAACCCCTTCCCCCTTAGTCAGGCGGAGGAACCCTTACTTTTTTTTCCCTAATATGAAATGCGGTTGCATTTACATGGAGAAAATTTATCATACTTTCGAGTATAGAATGTTTTTAAACATTCATAAAATCATTTTCGGAGACTTTTGAAGTTAAACTTTTAAAATATAATAAATATAATAATATTAATTAGAGAACATTTCAAAAGTTTTAAAAAACCAATGTCAAAATATTATTTTGATATCTTCTTCTTTGTCTATTTTGAAAAACTTTTACATATATAATTCCTCAAAATCTTAAATTCTTTCTAATCTAAAACTGTTTTAATAGTCTTTAACTAGATTTTGACCCGCCCTTTCGAAAACGCGAGTTTAATTTTCAAAATTAAATATATGATTTTTGAAAGATAAAACAGTGTATAAGTTTGTACATATATATATGGAATCAAAGAATCGAACTGTGCCAATCTGAAATACCAAAACCAAAATTAAAATAAATTTCATAAATAATTGAGTGGATCCTATATTTTTGGAACTGAATAACCGAAATGGATCGAAACCAAAAATCGAATAGATAACCAAATTTTTAAAATAAAAATTATAAGCCAACAAATATTAATTATATTTAATTTCTAAATAGCTTGATATCTTAAGATATTCTTTATAAACCGAATTACCCAAATCTGAATATCTCAAATATTTTTTTATCTTAAACATTAAAATTTATCTAACTTATTATCAGAACAACCCGAATCACCTGTTATTTAAACTAAAAATCCCGAATTATCTGATGTTCTTACTTACACTATATGAAATTACTTGGAAACCAAACCGTAACCGAATTTGACCCATTTTGGAATGTTAGATGGTTTCTAACTTTACTACCTGAACCGAACCGAAAAACGAAATAACGAAACCAAATTAATGGTTCCTAAGTATCCACAGCTGAAAACCAATGAAAAACAATTAGGATACCCGAACATAAACCGAGTGTTGAGGGGTAATTGTTTATGTATATTAAAATGACGCAAAGAAAGCATTCTATTTGTATAGATTATTTAACTATTTTTAGTGGGGGTGGGAGGGGGTACATATATGATTTATAGAAGAATTAAGGTATAATCAATGTTTTCATATTCGACCTGAATTTGCAGTCAAATTGATAAACCCGATGATCCATATATAATGTGGCTCATATTTTATAAAATTATTAATTAAAAATTTGAGAAAAAAACCAAAATAATTCACCTTTAACATGTGATTTAATGCTGGTTGATTTAGTAAAAACCCAAAAAATCTTATAATATTTCTAAAGAAATCAATTTACTTTTTAATAATACATTAAATTTGAAGAAAACATTTTATCGAGTTGTTGATTAGCTTAACTTTTGGATTTATGTTCTAATTTGTATTAAAATTTAGTCAAAATTTTATTTTTCTATGGCGGATAAAATAGAAGTTCAAATAAAATCTTCTAAATATGCATTTACAATTTCTAAATAAAACATGAATTTTTATTTTATCATGTGTTTTGCAATAGTTAAAAACTTATTTTCGTATCAAAAAATATTGAAAACAATTAAGATTTGTTATGTGGTTCTGTAATAAATGGTGTTTATTTATTTAGTAAAAATATTTTATGAAGTGGTTAGAATTGATTAGAAATATAATGAAAATCTGTACAAAATCCCTTAAAATAAGCAAGTATTAATTTCTACTACTATTTATGTTTCAAAACAAATTTAACTAAAAATGCTATCATTGTTTTCAAACATTGTACTTCAACTTTAATAATATAGATTTGTATCTCCAATTTTTCTTTTATTATTCCTTTAAGGTGAACTCATGCTTCCTAATATTTTTTTGGTCAGCATCACGCTTCCTAATATTTTATTGTTTTCTGTAGACCTGGCCTGAAGGAGACTAGGCCTGGGCATATTATCCATAATCCGGAACCGAACCCGAACCCGAACCGAAAAACCCGAACCCGACCGGTTTTGGATCTATAAAAATATCCGATCGGTTTTGTTATGGTGATACTTTGGTTATCGGTTACGGTTCGGTTTAATCCGATATCCGATATAAAACCCGAAATAACCGAAGTTAATGAATGATTTAGATTTCATCTTTTCCAAGACACAACCAAACCACGCTTTGTTCTTTTTCCAATCACAGACACGACCACGCCTTTCATCGTAGGGGCTCTTCCTCTTCTTCCTAGTTTTGAAAACCTAATCGGTATTCCCCTATTAAAATCAAAGGGTTTTGATTGAAGAGTGCTATGTCCAGAAACACAAACCTGCAATTCTCTCTATCTCCTCCGCCATCTTTGATTTCGAGAAATCGTTCTGAGGTAAGGACTTTATTTTGAGAAATCAATCTGAGTCTTCTGTGTCATTGAATCATATTGATTCTTGTTTGCAGTTTTAATTAATGCATGTTTTACTCTTGATACAATTCGATCTTCTCTTCAGTCTGTAAAGAAACTAATTCGATCTTCTGTGTTCTTGTCTTTCTTTTTTATGTCTTTTAGGATTTGATCTCTGTAAAGAAACTAATTGATAGGTGTTTTATTATTACAGTTTTAGCTTATCTGAATCGATAACTGATTTTTATTAAACTTGTCTCAGATGGATTCATCATCAACTCCTAACCGAGTTGTACTTGACAATGAAGAAGACGAATTCCTTACTCCTGATAGTGGAGGCAAACGTAAACAATCCCCCGGAGCTAGTGGAGCATCAGAAGATGGAAACAAAGTTGCGAGAGTTCTTCCTCCAAGGTCTAAAATCTGGAACCACTACTCAAGGACAAAGGAAGATCGTGACAAGTGCCTCTGCCATTACTGCAAAAAGAAGTTTTGTTGCAAATCAAAGTCAGGAACATCAAACTTGTTGAAGCATCTCACTATATGTAAACAATACTTTGCATATTCAGATGGCCAAAGCTCTACTCAACAAATCATTGATGATGAAGGCAATCTGGTGGATGGGAAAGTCAGTGAAGAAACGTTCAGAGAAGCAACCAATGAGATGATGGTGATAGGGGAGTTACCATTATCTTGGATAGAAGGTGCGGCTTGGAAACACTTCTGTAACAAGGTATGAGAGTCTACTGCTATAAAAATATCTAATTCATATATAGTTAAGTTAACTAGTATCTAACATTATATGTTATTTATGTAGATGAAATTGGCGAAGCCAGTGTCAAGGAGAACATCAACCAGAGACATTGTGAAGATGTATCTGCAGAGGAAGAGTGCTATGAAGAAGTGGTTTAAAGCAAACAAGCAAAGAGTATCAATCACCACTGATATTTGGGTGGCTCAAGTAACTCGTAAGTTCTTCAATGTGCCTGTTATTTTATGATTTTCAAATTGATAGTAGTGTGTCTGTTATTTTTAAAATTTAGAACTGATATTAGTGTTTCTGTTATTTTAAAAATTTCTAATTGATATTAGTGTCTGCTATTTTAAAAATTTCGAATTGATATTAGTGTGTATGTTATTTTTAAAATTTAGAACTGATATTTGTGTGTCTGTTATTTTAAAATTTCGATTTGATCTTAATATTAGTGTGTCTGTTATTTTTAAATTTCGATTTGATCTTAATATTAGTGTGTCTGTTATTTTTAAAATTTAGAACTGATATTTGTGTGTCTGTTATTTTAAAATTTCGATTTGATCTTAATATTAGTGTTTCTGTTATTTTTAAATTTCGATTTGATCTTAATATTAGTGTGTCTGTTATTTTTAAAATTTAGAACTGATATTTGTGTGTCTGTTATTTTAAAATTTCGATTTGATCTTAATATTAGTGTGTCTGTTATTATTAAATTTCGATTTGATCTTAATATATTTTTTATTATTCACAGGTGCAAGTTACATGGTGGTTACTGCACATTACATTGATTCTTCTTGGCGCCTGAAGAAGCTCATCATTGCGTTCAAACATGTCATCGATCACAAAGGCAAGACGATCTCTAGAGTTCTTTTAGAGGTCTTAGCTGATTGGGGAATCAATAAGTTGTTCTGCGCCACTGTTGACAATGCTACTGCGAATTCATCTGCGTTGAGAAGGTTTCAGAGTGAGTTCTCTTCAAAGTCTCCAGATGCTTTAGTTTTAGATGGAGAGTTCATGCATTTGAGATGTAGTGCACACATCATTAACTTGATTGTGAAGGATGGGATGGCTGATGCAAATGAGAATGTTACTGCTGTTCGTAATGCTATAGTCTATGTTAGAGCTTCAGGGAATAGGATATCATCGTTTGAGCAGAAAGTTGATTCTGGTAATCTGACTAGAGGAAGCTTGCCTTTAGATGTTACTACTAGGTGGAACTCCACTTATCTGATGCTGAATACAGCATTGAAGTTCAAGCTTGCGTTTGATAAAATGGAGGTAGAAGATAAGCTCTACAACGACCATTTCTTGGAGGTGAACGATAAAGGAGAAAAGAGGGAAGGACCACCAAGGTACAATGACTGGAGATCGATAGAAAGACTATGCAGATTTTTGGTGATCTTCTACAACTCCACCTTAGTTGTGTCTGCCTCTACATCTGTCAACGCTTACAGGTGTTATGAAGAAATCGTGACTATAGCAACTAACTTGATGGCGTTGAGCGAAAGCATGGATCATGAACTGAAGGATAGGGCAGTGGAGATGTTCAAGAAGTTTGACAAGTATTGGGATGGATTGAAGAACATCAACAAGATGTTAATTGTGGCAACAGTTTTTGATCCAACAAAGAAGATGGTGCTTGCGAGCATGTGTTTTGAAGAACTTTATGGGGCAGACAGCTTGGAAGGAAAAGAAATGTATGATTCTGTCATGCTTGTGCTGCGGAGTTTGTTTAAAGAGTACAATGAGAGATATGGCAGAGCATCAGCTGGGCAAACCGATCAAGCTACCAGTACCAGAGAACTGTCCATGATAACACCGGATGTAGTTGATGATGGTATTGGTTATAAGAGGATTGACAGAAGGTACAAGTCAATGCTAAAGGAGATTGGCGTGAAGGAGAAACGGGATGAACTGGATGTGTACTTGAAAGAAGGAGTTGAGAATCCAGATCTGATTGCTGGTGTAGAGTATGATGTTCTTTCGTTCTGGAGGAGGAACTGCACCAAGTTCCCAATACTGTCACTGATTGCAAAGGATGTCCTTGCAATGCAGGTTTCTTCTGTCGCATCTGAAAGTGCTTTTAGTACAAGTGGAAGGATCATAAACCCATTTAGGAGCTGCCTTACTCACTTCATGGTTGAGGTACTTATGTGCACCGAGCAATGGTTGAAGCAAGACCTTCATTGTGAGTCAAAGGTGGTTACAAATGAGGAAATCCTTGAGGACATTGAAGAGCAATAAAAAATTGAAAGAGGTATGTCATTTTACTTGGTTTGTGTATTGATCTGCCTCTATGTCTTTTGATCAGAGGAATTGATGGCTTATCAGGAGGAGTAAGCTCGTCCAGAATATGGTGTTGTTCTCTGTTATGGTGTTGTTCTCTGTTTTCTGTTTTCTCTGTTTTTTCGGTTTGAAAACATTGATGTTCTTGGTTGGTTACTTTGATGTTCTCGTTTTTAGTTTGTTATCTTGTTGTGGTTGGTTACTTTTGTTTTTTAGTTTGTTGTGTTTGCATTGCGGTTAAGAATATGTTTTGTTCCTTTTTCAAATATGGAATGAAATTTTCAGTTTAATTATTTATGACTTTGTGTCTTTACCTATGTTTCTGACTCAGAAATTCTGATATTAATATTGTCATTTTCAAACCCTTTGACCCATTCAGTCTCGAGTTATACAATTCAAACTTCAATTTTCAAAGTTTGATACCAATGAATTATGTATATTTACTCTTTATAAGAGTGTTTCTCTATTCTTATTTCACAACAAAAACCAACAAGAACAGAAAATGATGCGCAGATCAGCTATTTGGAAGCACTACACAAGAACAGAAGACAACCAAAACAAATGTATATGTCACTATTGCAACAATACTTTTCCTTGTCTGCCTAATGTTGGTACATCCACCCTCCATAAACATCTTGAAAGCTGCAAAGAGTTCAAGGTATGTGTGTATGTGAATAATATGAAATGGTAACATGCTTGATATTCATTTTTTTTTCATTTATAACTTACTTGTTTATAGCTTATTTCAGATCATGATATCCAACAGAGACAAGAAGAACGAACTGAAGTGATTTAAACTATGAGAATAATGGAGACTCGTTAGTATTGATTATTGGTATTGGTGTATTGTTCAAACATTTTAAAATAATGGAGAAATGAGATTATGGTTAACTATTTACTTGTTTTTTCTTTAATTTTATTTCAGTTAAATCCGAAACCGATACAGAAAAACCCGAACTCATTTGATATATGGTTACTTCAGTATAAACCGAACCCAACCCGAAACCGATGTGTTATATCCGAACCCGATCCGAATGTAAGAATTTCTTAAAATGGGACCTATGAGGTATTACAAAAAAGAACCGATATCCGAAATATCCGACCCGAACCCGAACGGGTACCCGAACGGGTACCCGAACGCCCAGGCCTAAAGGAGACTTTGGAAACAAATAATTAAATATTTATGTACCCACTCTATCTATCTCAATCTTGCTTATATGTGTGAACAGTAACATAACTTGTGTGGAAATATTATCCAATCCTTTTTCAATCTAAATTAGACTTTTGTTAGCTGGTTCCTGGTTCCTTATTTCTTACGTTATTTAGCAGTGTCGTATGATGATTTCGTCACTGTCAGTCTGTCACTGCAAATTGCTACGATATTTCCAGTGGAATTAAGGATAGCAAGCTTCTTTTTCATTTAAATCAAGCTTCAGGGAGGATATTTTCAAAAGAGGGTTAAGGAAAACAGAGATAGGGATGGTGAACATGAAAGAATCTGATGCTAAACGAATCACATACATGTTGCGCGTGTATCTAAAGTTTTTCACATGGGAAGGCCAGAGCATCAAATTCGTCCTTTAGTATAACGGTTTATACTTTATAGATAACAAATGTTTTTTAATTGGTCGGAGGTATCTGGACCAAAACCCAACGAATCTCCACATGAGAATACTACCGATGAATAGTCCGAACCCAGCTACATGAAAGTCTCATAGAACCAAGGGAGTTACTCTTTCTTTCTTTTTTTTCTTTCTTAAAGGCTTAGTTACTGTTGTAGTCTTGTCCCAAATTCTATTTCTACCAATAGTTACCTCGCTTGGTTAGCTGACAAATATTTTCCATGGTTTAAGAACCAGCCACATACGTAGTTCCGGGCCCGAATTTAGATACTACCAAGTCTACGAGTTTTTTTTCCTTTATAATTTTTAAAATAACTATCATACCTCTTAGTATTTAAGTGTTTTATGACGACTTGACCTTAAAAAAGAGACTTTATCAGCAAGTAAACAAATAATAATTCCCACTCGCTCTCTCTTTCACTGGCCTACACGATGTGCTGTGTGAACAGAACATAATTAGTGTGGAAAAGTATCAATAAGACTTTTTTTTAGCGTGTTACTCTTCCTTTCTTTATAACAATGATGTTTTAACATGTCATTATCTTTGCAAATTTCCACGAAATTTCAAGTGGGATCCTCCATTTATATCTTTAAACGACTCTCTCTCGACCTCATTGACTTTGTTTACAATGGCCATCACAGATTTTTTCGCTGGCGAAATAGCGACGGAGCTACTGAGACAGCTCTTTATGATATCAGCCAAAGCATGGAAATACAAAAGGGTAGCTGAGAGGCTCATCGACTTGATCGAGGACATCCAGCCAACCATCAAGGAGATTCAGTACAGCGGCGTCGAGCTTCCTCCTCACCGTCAGGCTCAGATCGGTATGCTCTCTACTACCCTAGAGAAAGGAAAGAAACTCACCGAGAAAGTGTTGAGCGCCCGTCGCTGGAACGTGTACAGACAGTTAACGTTAGCGAGGAAGATGGAGAAGCTAGAGAAGGATGTCTCTAACTTCCTCAAGAATCAGATATTGACACACATCCTTGCGGATGTCCATCTTCTCAGGGCTAACTCCGATGTGCGGTTTGATCGGGTTGATAGGAGCCTTGAGATGATGACTGAGCACTTGGGGTCGATGAAGATCGGTGGAGGAGGGATGATAAGGGATGCCATGAAGATAGCAGAGGCTACTATGGAGATTGAGATGGGTAATGACGAGGAGAAGTTTGGAGTTGGGTTGGAGATGGGGAAGAGGAAGGTGAAGAAGATGATGTTCAGCGGTGAGGAAAGGCTTATTGGGATCAGTGGGATGGGTGGTGTTGGCAAAACTACGCTTGCTAGAGAGCTTGAACGGGACGGTGAAGTCCAATGTAAGTCTTGTTCTCTTGTCCTGTCTCTGACTATGTTATGTACGTATGTCCATCACCAGGTCCACAACTACCTTATTAGTATGATATTGTCCGTTTGAGTCTAATCTTATGGATTTGTTGTTTGGAAGGTTTTTTTCAAGAGTTCTCGTGCTAGTTAGTGTTAGATGATCTATTTATAGTACTAGACATACTTTGTCTAATATTTTGATGTCCGAGTTTTTTGGAAGGTTTTTTCTAAGAGTCCTCGTAGTAATCAGAGTTTGAACTCTATTTATATACTAGACATATTTTGTCTAATATTCCGATGTCCGATGTGGAACTTAAATTGTTTTTTTTGTACATGTTGTAATGATTGAATTGAGTTTCTGACACTGTTTTTGTTTTTGTTTTTATCAGGTCACTTTGAGAACAGGATTTTGTTTCTCACTGTATCACAATCTCCGATGCTTGAAGAGCTGAGAGCACATATATGGGCGTTTGTGTCTGGTTATGAAGGTGTAAACCCTGTTCCAAACTGGAATTTACAGTACGACGGCGGGGTTAAAACACAGAAGCTGGTGATTCTTGACGATGTTTGGACAAGAGAAGCGTTGGACAGCTTGACGTTTAACATCCCTGGTTGCACAACACTTGTGGTCTCACGCTCCAAACTCACAGAGCCTAAAGCCACTTACGATGTGGAAGTACTAAGGGAAAATGAAGCACTCTCTCTCTTCTGTCTCTGTGCGTTTGGTCAGAAGACAGTCCCTCCTGGTTTCGACAAAAGCATGGTCGAGCAGGTAATTATAATGGGTTTTTTGTTTCTTCAACTGATTCATGCCTAATATGATGTATAATAACCATTGCTTTTGGATTCTCACAGGTTGCTGGTGAGTGTAAAGGTCTACCTTTGGCTCTCAAAGTCACAGGGGCTTCACTAAAAGACCGACCAGAAATGTATTGGAAGGGGGCATTGCAGAGGTTGCAAAAAGGTGAACCTGCTGATGAAACTCATGAGACTAGATTGCTTCATCAAATGGAAGCTAGTCTAGAAAATCTTGACTCGACAACCAGAGAATGTTTCTTGGATCTTGGTGCATTCCCTGAAGACAGGAAGATTCCTGTTGATGTTCTAATCAACATGTGGATTGAGATACATGATCTAGAGGAAGCTATTGCTTTTGCTACTCTTGTTGATTTGTCACACAAGAATCTCCTCACTCTTGGGAAAGATCCACGGTAAGGATGGGATCACTTCACTTGTAGCTCTTATATGATTCAAAGTTTTTAGTAGTAACATGGCCGGTTCTTGGGACAGATAAAAAATTTTGGAGCTATTATACATATGTTGCATGACTGCCAAATTTTTGATTTTTTTTTAAATTAAGATTTAAAAATGTTTATAGCCTCCTAAATTTCATATACCGCTTTGTGTACTAATCAGTGTTTATTGATTTACAGGCTTGGATCTTCATATGCAAGCTATTATGATGTGTTTGTAACACAGCATGATGTTCTTCGTGACTTGGCTCTTCATTTAAGCAACAAAGGGAAAGTAAACATAAGGGAGAGACTGCTGATGCCGAAAAGAGAGTCATCTCTTCCAAAAGAATGGGGAAGGAACAGTGATGAGCCATACAGAGCTCAGATAGTATCTATTCATACTGGTAAGAGACTGTTTTTTTCAAGTGCAACTCTATATATCACACAAGGATGGTAATGTTGAATTGGAGTTTTGTGTTTCTGTTCCAGGTGATATGGATGAGATGGATTGGTCTGAGTTTGACTTGGACTTCCCTAAGGCAGAGATTCTAATACTCAACTTCTCTTCAGACAAGTACGCTCTGCCTCCTTTCATCACCAAGATGAAACGGCTTAAGGTCTTAGTGATCATCAACAACGGCATGTCCCCTGCTGTTCTCCATGACTTTTCGATTTTCGCCAACTTGTCGAGCCTAAGAAGCCTCTGGCTCGAGAGAGTCCACGTCCCTGAGCTCTACAACACAACCATCCCCTTGAAAAAACTCCACAAGATGTCTCTCATCCTCTGCAAGATCAACAACAGTTTTGATCAGACAGGAGTTGACATCTCAAACCTCTTCCCAAAGTTAGCCGACCTGACGATAGATCACTGTGATGATCTCATCACACTACCTTCAAGCATCTGCGGTATGACATCTCTCAACTCCTTGAGCATAACAAACTGTCCACGCCTCAGTGAGTTGCCTAAGAACCTCAGCAAGCTACAGGCTCTCGAAATTCTGAGGCTATATGCTTGTCTCGAGCTAAAGGCATTGCCTGTGGAGATCTGTGAGCTTCCTAACCTTAAGTACCTAGACATCTCGCAATGTGTTAACCTGAGTTGTCTTCCGGAGGAGATAGGAAAGCTAAAGACGCTTGAGAAGATAGACATGAGGGAATGTTGCTTCTTGGAGAGACTTAGTTCTGCTGTTTCGCTTGAGTCTCTGCGACATGTGATTTGCGATAAGGATGTTGCGTTTATATGGGAGGAAGTCGAGAAGGCTGTTCCAGGGTTGAAGATTGAAGCTGCTGAGAAATGTTTCAGCTTAGATTGGCTTGATGACTAAGATCATTAACCCCATAGAGGCCTTGTATCAATTGTAAATAGTTTTGAGGGGTTAGTGTAGGTTTCTCTTCTTTGTCAAATAATATCATGCTTTGTAGTAAAGATCTCACTGTTCAGTTTCTACCAACTCAATCGATCAAGTCTCTTTGTTTTGCTTATCTTATTCTACTGGTGTTGGTTCAATTAAACCGAATCGAATCTCTCTTATGCTTTGGTTCGGCTTTTGTAAACCAAATACCAGTTAGGTGCTGTTTGTTTGCTCACCTAGGTGATCCATCTGGGTGAAGATGCAAATCAATGTTCGTTTATACACTAAAATACTACATCCAGATGGATCATCCAACAACATTTGTGAAAACTCATCTCAAATTCTCATCCAAAAGAAGATGAGTCTTCACGAAACATTTGGATGAAGGTGAGTCTTCACCAAAAATTTGACAAGTTTTTTCATCAAAAAAGAAGTTCCCGTCAAAATAAAAAAATGCAATTTTCCGTCAAAATTGAAAAAACACAATTTCCCGCAAAAACCGGGAAAACACGATTTCCTGCCAAAATCGAGAAAACGCAATTTGCCGCCAAAATCGAAAAAATGCAATTTCCCGCCAAAACCGAGAAAACATAATTTCCCAGCAAAACTAAGAAAACACAATTTTCCGCCAAAACTGGAAAACGTAATTTCTCGCTAAAACCGAGAAAACGCAATTTCTCGCCAAAATCGGAAAAACACTATTTCCGCCAAAACCAAGAAAATGCAATTTCCCGTCAAAACTTAAAAAACTCAATTTCCATCTAAAATCGGAAAACCGCAGTTTCCGCCAAAACCGAAAAAACACAATTTCCCACCAAAACTGAGAAAACACAATTTCCCGCCAAATCCAGAAAAACACAATTTCTCGCCAAAACCGAGAAAACGCAATTAACCGTTAAAACCGAGAAAACACAATTTCCCGCCAAAACCAAACTAACACAATTTCCCACCAAAACCGGAAAAACGTAATCTCTCGCAAAAGCCGAGAAAACACAATTTCCCATAAAAATCGAAAAAATGCAATTTCCTGCCAAAACCGAAAAAAACAATTTCCTGCCAAAACCGAGAAAATGCATTTTTCTGCCAAAATCGAGAAAACGCAATATCCCACTAAATCCGAGAAAATCTAATTTCTCGCCAAAATCGAGAAAGCGCAACTTGCCGCCAAAAAAATGCAATTTTCCGTCAAATCTATTTTAATTATTTTAATAACAAGTTCATCTCGATGTAGATACGAGTTGAAAAAAAAAAGCAAACAAATATAGTTGCATTTAGATGATTCATCTGGATGCATAGACGAAATGTAGAAACGAATAACACCTAGATAGAGCATCTGGATAAGCCATTCAGATGGACCATCTAAATGCATCTTTCAGATGTACAAACGAACAGGGCCTTAGTATTCATTGCATAACCGGCTGGTTATGGTTTAAGTAAGATTTGAGAAACGCGTATTATAAAATTAACAACGGCTCTCTAAAAAATATAGCCGTTAGGGACTTCCCGATTAGAGAGATTTGGGGACAGCCTTAACCCTAAATCGCATCCAGTGCGAAAACTATAAATTTACCCCCAAAGTTCACACCTTTCTCCACCAATTCGATCTGCTCTCATCTCCCATCATCAACCCACGATCAATTCTTCGCTATCTCTCTCTCTCTCTCTGCTCGAATATACTGCTCTATCTGATTAGTCTTGGATCTAGTTTCACTTAATTGTTCAAATCCGTTTCGTATATCATCACTATCGTGCTATCTGCTTTTTTGTCTCTGTGTGTTTGTGTTAACAATGGATGCAGGTATGAACACATCTTCGCACTTGAAGGCCCAAGCTCGCTGCCCTCTTCAAGAACACTTCCTTCCCAGGAAAAACTCCAAGGAAAATGTGAGATTTTTTGCTTAATTAGGGTTTTGAATTGGGAATTAGGGTTTCTAATTGCGGAATGTTTATCTTGATTTAGATATATGATATTAAGATCAGTGATGTTGATTTGCTTTTGTTTTGTGTTTCTCCAGCTTGACAGATTCATACCCAACAGGTCAGCCATGGATTTCGACTACGCTCACTACGCCCTTACCGAAGGAAGGAACGGCAAAGATCAAGAAACCACGGTAAGCTCACCATCCAGAGAGGCATACAGGAAGCAACTAGCTGAGACCATGAACCAGAATCACACACGGATTCTCGCATTCAGAAACAAACCTCAAGCCCCAGCTCAGTTGCTTCCTACCGACCACTCTGCTTCTCTTCACCAGCAACAAACTAAATCCGTAAAGCCTCGCAGACACATTCCTCAGGTAATGTATTAATTTGCATCTACTTCTTGTTGTTGTGTTGAACTATTTTTCTAATTTTATGTTGTTATGATAGACTTCTGAGAGGACATTGGATGCACCTGACATTGTGGACGACTTCTACCTCAACTTGCTTGACTGGGGAAGTGCTAATGTCTTGGCTATTGCGTTGGGACAGACTGTTTATCTGTGGGATGCTTCAAGTGGCTCCACTTCTGAGCTTGTGACCGTTGATGAAGAGAAAGGACCTGTCACGAGTATCAACTGGGCACCTGATGGTCGTCATGTCGCTCTTGGTCTCAACAACTCCGAAGTGCAGCTCTGGGATTCTGCTTCCAACCGTCAAGTAAACTACCAAAAAAAACTCTTCTGTTTCAGACATAATGTGTTGTTGTGTACTTAAACCTGATGTGTTGTAATTTTCTTTTTCTGCAGCTGAGGACATTGAAGGGTTGCCACCAGTCAAGAGTCGGATCCTTGGCATGGAACAATCACATTTTGACGACGGGAGGAATGGATGGAAATATCGTTAACAACGACGTGCGGATCAGATCACACGTTGTGGAGACCTACAGTGGTCACACACAAGAGGTGTGTGGGCTCAAGTGGTCAGGATCTGGACAGCAGCTAGCGAGCGGCGGCAACGATAACGTGGTACACGTATGGGATCGTTCCGTGGCGTCTTCGAACTCCACCACGCAGTGGCTTCACAGGCTTGAGGAACATACGTCTGCGGTTAAGGCCCTTTCCAGGCGAATTTATTAGCGACTGGTGGTGGTGGAGGGGACAGGACGATCAAGTTCTGGAACACTCACACCGGGGCTTGTTTGAATTCGGTGGATACTGGCTCCCAGGTTTGTTCGTTGTTGTGGAGCAAGAACGAGAGAGAGTTGCTTAGCTCGCATGGGTTTACGCAGAATCAGCTTACGTTGTGGAAGTACCCGTCTATGGTGAAAATGGGTGAGCTCAATGGGCATACGTCAAGAGTTCTATATATGGCCCAGGTGAAGAGAACAAACTTGCGTTCATTTCTGTTTTATGGTTTGAGTTATGGTCTTTAGTTCTGAAACTTGTGTTATTTTGTCTTGTGTTTTCTACAGAGTCCAGATGGTTGCACCGTAGCTACAGCAGCAGGAGACGAGACTCTGAGGTTTTGGAATGTTTTTGGAGTGCCAGAGACCGTCAAGAAGCCTGCTTCTAAAGCTGTACATGAGCCATTCTCTCATGTGAATCGTATTCGTTGAAGAAACTCTGAAAGCTTCTGATTTAGAACACAAAGAAACTATTGTATCTTATTACTCTTTTAGATTTCATTTTTCATGAAATGTAAGCACAGTGCACACTGTATTGTATATACCCTTTACCCTTACACAGAAATTAATTTTCATTGTTAATACTCTTATTCATCTCATCAAGCTAACATTACTAACGTGTACGTTCACATAATCTACTGGTTGACATGATTCACAACTTTGGTGTATTCAGGTTTCAGAATGTAAACCAATGCATGTAATTTTATGATTGTATCTAATTGTATAATTATTCTTTCTGATAATGTTAAGGCTTTGGACACGACGTCTTGATCTGTAGAGGAAGAAACAATATCTCAGATATTTCATCAACTGAATAACAAAGAATCCACAGGTTTTGTTGACTAGTCAACAACTATAACGTTACTTTAGCTTTCTGTTTATATTTAAAGTGAAGATTCTTTGTTATTGACACAACAAACCTTATATAGTTTCTATAATCCTAAAATAACCCGAAAGTTTACAAATTACCCCTCATAGAGCGTCGTCGTATTAGCCTTAAACCCTAGATCCATCCATCTCTCACCCGCCGCGAATCACCTCTGAACATTCTCCTCAGTAATAATCTACCTACCCAAAGCACCGAAGAGACAGAAACGGTAGAGATGGGAAAAGAGATGGAGTCCCCGAAAGAACAGAGCTCCTACACCGTCGAGCAGCTCGTCGCCGTCAATCCCTTCAACCCTGAGATCTTACCTGATCTCGAAAACTACGTCAACGAGCAGGTTACATCGCAGACGTATAGTCTCGATGCGAATCTATGCTTGCTTCGTCTCTACCAGGTACTCTAGTTCATAAAGTTCATAACCATACCTGTTCGAAAGATTCTGTTGTTCTCACGTTGTCTCTTTTCGTGTGCAGTTTGAGCCTGAGCGTATGAATACTCATGTTGTGGCTCGTATCTTGATCAAGGCTCTAATGGCTATGCCATCTCCAGACTTCAGCCTCTGCCTCTTCTTGATTCCCGAGAGAGTGGTAACGTTTCTTTCATGTACTCTGAAGATTCTCTTGAGTGTCAAGCTTACTTTGTTTGAATCGTGTTTTGTTTCAGCAAATGGAGGAGGAGTTCAAGTCACTCATTGTTCTCTCACACTACCTTGAGGTATGTAATTAAACATCAATGTTAGTTTTAGAGTTGAGAGCCTGAAAATGTGACTGTTGAGAATTTGGAATGCTTGTTTTGCCTTTGGTAGACTGGGAGGTTCCAGCAGTTCTGGGATGAAGCTGCCAAGAACCGTCACATTCTCGAGACTGTTCCAGGTACATATCTAATTTCTGGAACTAGCGTAGGTGTATAAGTAGTTCTTTATGGTACTGTGTCTATTCATTTTATGATTTGTGTGTAGATATCTTATATGCAAGAGATTGAATGCAGGTTTTGAGCAAGCTATCCAAGCATATGCAACTCACCTTCTTAGCTTAACCTACCAAAAGGTTCCAAGATCTGTGCTTACCGAGGTAGGTTCCAAGCTATCCAAGCACATGCAACTCACCTTTTTCACCTTAGGATAGCTTAAGTCATCAAATTTTTAGAATTTTTGATGTAAAGTCTTCTCCTTTTTTTAATGGAATTTGCTCATTAGTTATGAACATTTGACACAGGCTGTTAACATGGACGGTGCATCACTAGACAAGTTCGTTGAGCACCAAGTGACGAACAATGGATGGATTATTGTGAAAGAAGATGTAAGTGTTGTCTTACCGCAGAACGAATTTAATCATCCGGAGCTTAAGAAAAACACAGGCGAGAATGTTCCCTTGGAACACATTGCCCGCATCTTCCCCATCCTTGGTTGAACCATGTTTTTATGAGAACTCTGCAAATTTTCCTTTCGAGTCTCTCTGTCTTTCTTGTAATGCAACTCTTTAAAACACTGGGATTTGATTTTCTTGTTCCTCTTTGCAATTTTAGGGAAGAGTTTCCTCAGAATTAAGTAAACCAGGACTTTGATAGAAATAGATTGATATACTTGACTTTTTGGTTTTGATCGATCGACTAGACTTGTTGAAAGAGTATTGGGATGCCATAGTAACAAATCATGAATCATTTTCTGCAAGGCATACACAATAATCGGTTAGAGAATAGCTTCTTTTAGGCTCTAGTTTTGTCTTTTTGGAATGGTGTTTGGGTTAATGCCCGTTTATGTTTCACCCTTAGCCTGAAGTGAAGAAGTGGCATATAGCTCTTGCATCAGAAGTTATATAAGCAAGGCGCAAAGAAGTTATATAAGCCAGGTGCAACTATTCATAGTGTGTGAATGGAAGCAGTGGTGCGGGGCGGATTTGTAATGATGTGATTTTAGTTTGACAAGTGTTACCAATCAAGCAAAGTTGAATGCAAAACCGTTTTTTACAAAATAACGCGGTAAACAAAATTATTTCTTTGTTTGTTCTTTATCATCGAAATATCGCTTAGCAGTTACTTATGCTCAAAAGAAAGGAACAAAGACGCTGTGGAATAAAGAAAAGAGAAAAGAGAAAAGAGAGAGATTAATATATTTGATTATAAGCAAGGTATAACAAACGTGTAGCATAACATTATTGACCCTTGATGGTCTTTATTTTTATGTCAAGACCACATTATACATCAAAAGAAAAACTTTGTGGAAGTTCACTAGCCTTGAACTAAACTAGTTTCGGGTTCACGTGAATCTCTGCTTCAACTGAAGAAGACAAGATGGGTAATATGTTCCCACCAGGTTTGAAGAAGTTTTGGGACAAATGGAACATTCGTGGAGTCATAATGCTCAGCCTCTTCCTCCAAACAATCCTTATCTTCTTCGCACCGAGCCGGAAACGCACAGCGAAGAAGCTCTTCCTCGTGCTCATATGGTCAGCTTATGTTCTTGCTGATTGGTCAGCCAACTACGCGGTGGGACAAATCTTAGACAGTCAAGAAGAAGCTGCTGACCAACATGACAAGACCCGTGAGCTGTTAGCTTTTTGGTCACCTTTCCTTCTCTTGCACCTTGGAGGTCCAGACACCATCACAGCACTTGCCCTGGAGGATAATGAGCTTTGGAACAGACACTTGTTAAGCCTCGTCTGTCAAGTGGTTGCTACTGTCTACGTGATCCTGTTGTCCACACCGAACATGCTTCTGACTCCGACGGTTATCATGCTTTTCGGCGGAGTGATCAAGTATGTCGAGAGAACATCAGCCTTGTTCTCAGCGAGTCTTGACAAGTTCAAGGAGTCTGCGTCCGAGTATCCTTATCCTGGTTTAAACTACGCGAAGCTCATGGAGGAATATGCATTTAAAAGGGATATGAATATGCCGGCCGAGGTCCTCGTCAAGGAGGATCCAGAGGAAGGGCGTGAAGACAATACACCCGTTAGACCACAGAATGACCTGACCAACCTTCAAGTGGTTCAGTATGCTTTCATGAACTTCTACTACAACAAAGGTCTTATTGTTGATTTTATCAAGCACCGCAACGACGAGATCAGGAAGTTATTCGACTCTCTCACCCCAGAAGAGGCTCTAAGCATCATCGAAGTCGAGCTCAGCCTCATGTACGAAAGCCTCTTCACAAAAGCTGAGATTCTTCATAGCTGTAGAGGAGCTTTGTTCCGTGTTATTGCTCTAGCGTGCCTTGTCTCCTCGCTCTGTCTCTTCAGTCTCAAAAACAAAGCTCAATACGAAGGTTTCGATGTTGCTCTTACTTACGCGCTGCTCATATCTGGAATAGCTCTTGATTCCATTGCTCTTCTCATGTTCTGCGTCTCTGACTGGACCATCGCTAGACTTAGGAGACTCAAGGAGCACCTGGACGAGAAAGACCCTTGCGCTTGGGTAGACAGAGTTCTCAACAGGATCCTCAGTTTCAGGACGATAAGGTGGAAAAGATCCGTGTGTTTCGAGGATGGACATCAAGTCCTCGACAGGAACTTTATGTTTCGCAGATGGTCTGAGTATGTTCATGCTTACAACTTGATTGGTTACTGCTTGAAGATACGTCCCAAGAGAATCCATCCTGATCCTACCAAGGGTATGTTACACAGTTTCATCCAATATTGTTCCGGGACTCGAAAGTTTTGTAACTGGATTCACCATACTCTCAGCAACTTGAGCAAGTGTAAATGGATTATTCTTCCAGTTACTCACCAGCTTGGACGCTTAACCACCAAAGTCCTAAATATTTTCGGACTAAAAGAGTTGGTTGAGGAGATAAGATTCACAACCAGTGAACGACTCACGAGAGAGCTATGGGAGTTCATATTCAAACAGGTGCAACACAAATACCGTTTTTCTGAAGATATAGAGACTGCCAGGAGTATATCTTCAGCTAGAGGAGACTGGACTCTAGTTGAGACATCAAGAAAAACGAC
This sequence comes from Hirschfeldia incana, assembly GCA_026261945.1. Taxonomy (NCBI): domain Eukaryota; kingdom Viridiplantae; phylum Streptophyta; class Magnoliopsida; order Brassicales; family Brassicaceae; genus Hirschfeldia; species Hirschfeldia incana. Next base: position 4,114,200 of record JABCMI010000024.1, read on the forward strand.
AGAAGGAGGACATGACTATAGGAAGCTTCTGAAATATGTGACGGAAAAGGATTACGACCAGAGCATCCTCATGTGGCACATCGCTACAGAACTCTTGTACCAAAGCCCTGAAGAAGAAGAAGTCACAAAGAAGGAAGAATACACTAGCCGAGAGTTCAGCAAAATCCTATCTGACTACATGATGTACCTCCTTATCATGCAGCCAACACTCATGTCAGCTGTTTCCGGAATAGCAAAGATACGTTTCCTGGACACATGCAAAGAGGCAAACGAGTTTTTTGAGAGGAAGCATGTCAATAAAACAAGGCATGAGAAAGACAGCCTGGTGAAAGAAGCTTGCCGAGCTATTCTCTCTGTCAAAACATATGTTGAGCCTATGAATGTGAAAGCAGACAGAAGCAAATCTGTGCTGTTTGATGGAAGCATGCTTGCAAAGGAGCTGATGAAGTTAAAGAATGGAAAAGAGAACATGTGGGAGGTAGTGAGCAAAGTTTGGGTTGAGTTGCTTTGCTTTGCAGCAACTCATTGTGACTCTAAAGAACATGCCTCTCAGCTCAGCAAAGGTGGTGAGCTTATTAACTTTGTATGGTTGTTAATGTCTCATTTTGGACTCAGAGAACAGTTCCAAATCATCAGGAATGATGGTAGAGCCAAACTGATCGTGGCCAAGTGATCAGTCCAAAAAAAAACTACACAAAAAGCAATAAACTACTTTCTATGTGTATGTTTTGAATTTTTACTTTCTTGAATAATATATATGCACTTTCGTGTAGTCAACTTATCTGATGCTTATTCATTATTCAATATGATAAGATAACCATCTCTTTTGTTAGTTTATTACCACTGATATTGAACTTGCCATTTTTGTCCATGATTTGTTAGGCTTATGTGTTTTTCCGGATATACGCCTTATGGATATTTGGACATTTTAAATAGTATTAGATTCTGACCCGTCTTTGAAAGGACGGATATTCTTTTTTAATATAAATATTGATAATATTTTTATTTTAATTATAATAAATGTGACATGATCAAGTTTCAATTATGTGAGTTCGTTAGTGTGTACAATATGACAAAATTTAAAATGCGTCATACAACCGTTTCTGTTTGTAAATAAGTTAAACAATGGTTGTATCCAAAATTCGTACTTGGACTATTATATAATTTTTTAAAAAATATAAATTATATAAAATATTGCTAAACAAATAAATTGGCCAATAATATTTTTAAGTTTTATCCTCATGTAGTTACAAAATTTTAATTTTAACATCAATTTTTAAAATTATTGCAGACTTTAATTTATATTATTAATATTAAAAAAATATGGAATATAAAACATAAATCATTTAATTAGTTAACAGATTTGGGTCATATCTAATTTATTTAGAAACATATGCTAGAATAAAAAATAGGTCCATAAAATAAAAAGACAACAATACCATTAATAAATTTTTTTTAGTTAGTCATATCATTAAGGATATTTTTAGAAAATTTGAACATTTCATTAAAGATATAATTTGGGAATAATCTCCTTTTAATAGTATTGATGTTCTCAAAATCCATTAAAATAATTAGGACTTTTTCAAATATGAACTAAAATTTCAAGTCAAAAACAAAAACAATCTACGGAATGTGTGGTGCATCTCTAGACAAGTTCATTGAGCACCAACTGACAAACAGTGAATGGGTTTGTTGAGAAAGGAGATGGATGTATCGTCTTACCACATAATGAATTTAATCATCCGGAGCTTAAGAAAAACACAGGAAAGAATGTTCCCTTGGAACACATTGCCCGCATCTTCCCCATCCTTGTGGTTAAACCAATTTATGAAAACTCTGTAATTTTTCTTTTTGAGTCTATCTGTCTTTCTTGTAATGCAATAAGACGCCAGAATGTGATTTTGGCAGTGAGCTTCTTCTTCTTCTTTGCAAATTGGGGTAGACTTTCTTCAGATTCAAGTATTGTGAGGCCATAGTCTTATATAGGGCTCTTTGTGCTACAAGGTGTTGGTAACAAGTCATGAATCATTTTCTGCAAAGCCTACACAATATTCGGGGTTCAAGTTTTGTACTATGTACTCCACGCATACACAGCATTGTATTATGTATACACACAATACACTCAAGGAATACACAGCATTGTACTATGTATAATTGCACCTTGCTTACATAACTTCAAAACAAAACTAGAGCCTAGAAGAAGCTATTGCTAGAATATAACCTTGATTATATAGTATGATCGATTCTTCTTAAACTGATGACCTAACGGCCAGTAATACATTTATGTTGTAACAATATTTGCCAAAACCACTCCGCAAACTTAAAAAAACAGTATAAGAAAACACAACAAAAGTGAAAAGTAGAAACTGAAAACAAAAAAACGATCCACACTGTAACAGAACCATACTTAGATGTCCAAGCCAGCAGTGAACTTTACCCCCGTAGAAGGCAGCCAAAGATCCCCTTTAATGAACTGAGAAACGGTGAAATTGTTAGCCTGGTCCGAGCTGTTAAGCACGTGGAAACCAGGCCATTTCACTCGACTGCCGAGTCCTGAACCAGGACCGTAGTTCAAGAACTCTCCGTAGAAGAGTGTGTTCAATGCAAAGTCCGCGTTCCACTCAAGCCACCCTTCGGGTCTCACAACGTTGCTCATGTTATTCCTCATGAAAATTGTCCTTGAATATTCCTTCCATGGCCTCCCAAGATACGTGCGTGTCGTGTTTAGGTATGGGACTAAGTCTGTGTCCGCCGAAATGTTGCTGAACTGGATAGAGAAACCTGAATGCGAGCAAAAAGGTCCAAGTGAGGATCATTACATTGTATAGTTCATGCATTGATTGATTTTTGTCTTTAAGGCTCTAATTAGTGAGAACAATTGCTTGTGTGGTAGATAGTTTCTTTGATGACACGACACTATATTTTATTAATATGTTGTGACGGGCCAGTTGTAGGGAAGCCACAAGCTCAACTATGACGCTTTCGACATAAACCTTCACAAATTTGTCTATGGGAAAGTTGCTCCACAATTTTTTTTATATTAAATGGAATTGAATTTACTTGGACATTATTTTGTTTAATATTTCGAAAGATTAAGAACCATTAAAAGAGTTCAAGAGGAGTGGATAAGAAGTGTACCTGAGGGTTGGTTAGGATCTTTACGGCCTTGTGCAGTGATGGTATTCTTTTGGTTAGGGAGTCCTCTCCTAGCCAAAATATGACAGTTTTGAAACACAACTGTTCCATCCCCAAATATAAAATCCACCGTTCCAGTGATGGTGCACTCGCGGTAGAACTGACGCATGGTGTGCGTGTAGAGAGTATCTTGAAAACCTCTCATCGCACATCTGTAGAACACAGAGAGGTCAGAGTCCGATCTCAGGGCTACGGCTTGATGCTTCTCTGGCCCCGCTGTGTTCTGAAACGTTATATCTCTAGCTAAGAATCCTTTTCCACTTACAGCTGAAATATGTTTCACAATGTTTTGATTCCATCAAAAGTTTATAAAACATGCATACTAACAAATATCTTATCAAACATATTCCATCTGTTTCTAAAACATATATGTTCTCGTGTGTCAGACATATTAAAAATATGTTAACAACTAAATTATAAATGTTTTACATAATCTTAAACTAATTAAATTTTTGAATTTTATAATTTATCATTATTAAGTAATAAAATTTATATAGAAAACATAACATATTTTTTGAATTAAATATTATTTTAAAACTTTTTTAGAAGGAAGAACTAATTACCGAATGTAGCGGACCGGAAAGTGGTCCAACCGTCAACAAAGTTGCGGTTACCGGAAATAACGGTCACGTCGATGCCATCACCTAACATAACGAGGTTCCATTTCTTCTTCTTGATCTCAACGTTTTCCAAGTATAAACCCTTTTTAATGTATATGACGAAACGTTTCGAACTGTACTCAGGAGCTGCCTTAATGGCGTCCATTATCTTTGTGAAGTTGCCTGTCCCGTCGAGTGCTACACTTACGTCGTAACTCACAACGTTTGTTTCAAGGAGTTTCCGGTCGCTGGGTCTGATCCAGTCTGGGAAGCTAGGGCTTTCGTCGTCCTCGGTGTTTCTGAGTGTTCGGCCTGGTGGAGCCCTTGGTCCTTTACCGATGGGGCCAGGTTTGGAAATGGGTTTGGGGTTCTGATCGGATTGAACTAATGGTAACAGCTCCCTTAGCATAGAATATAGTTGATCGAGACTGCCTGAAATGAGCCAGAAGTAGAATTATAAACATTCTTGGGCACATGTATAAAAACTGTATCGAATAATCGAAACTTAAACCATATGTTTTACCAATCTGAAACCAAATATAATTATGGTTAGTAAAATGTTAAATAGAAAAAGAAAAAGTTAATTACCAGCGATAAGAGTTTTGACAAGACCCGATGTACCGTCCAAGCCTTCCCTGCAAGTGTCTTGGTTGGAGAGAGCAGCACTCAACCATGTCTGTGTGTCCGATTTTACGTTCCCTGTTCCGTTGCCCTTACCTGTTGGTCCCACTCCAAACTCATCACATGTCTTCCTCTTTAATTATTACTATACTACTCGAGCAGTCGTGATATTTATTTATTTTTGGTAAACACTACTCGTAATATTATTCTTATTTTTCAACACTATCATTTTCATTCACACTTATAGTTATTGTGTCTTTTTAAAAATGTTGAATCCACGTTCTCTGTCCCTACTGCGCACATGCCATTTACTAGATTGTATATAAGTTATGTCTTGACGTAACATTATATGGTCGTCACTTGGCATATATATGTTTACATTTAAATATATAATTATCCTAAAGGTGTGAGATCTGGAAACTTCTAAAATTTAACACTTTTCCAACAACAATAACAACTTCTTCTTCTTTTTTTTTGTCATCAACAACAATAACAATTGTTTCAAAGCGAATATAACTTTTGGTTACTTCGAATTATTTGGTAAAAAACAATTCTTAACAAATTTAACTTTAATCTGCAGATAAAGTATATAGAGTGGCGAACTGACAATAAAAATGCAGATGATCAAGAACTTAGTTTCAAGACCACAATCTATGTAACCCACGCACCCCTCCCTCAAACAAAGCCTCAAGAATTTATCGCGCTAACTGTGTTTGCTAAAAAAAACTCGCAGAAGGTTATCTCAATTTCTTTTTTTTTATTAGTGTGGTTTTGCTATGAAAACCACACAATATATATATATATTAAGATGAATGGAATGTAATTAAGAAATATAATAAGATTCGTTCCATATATATTCTTTAACAAGTTATAGAATGTTTTGTTTTGTATTTTGTTTAGTTTTTGTGCAATTAATGGAATGATCATTATGTTCCATTCATGTTAAATAAAATAAAGAAATCTAGAATTAATGGAACTGTTCATTCCAAATTATTCTGTTTTAAAAATGGATAATGTAGTTATATCCAAAGACATTTCCAACAAAGTTAGGTTATGAAATTATATTCAGGAGGGCTAAATGCTTTATATTACAACTGAAGGGAGGAAGAATCACTTGTAGCTGATCTTCTGAATGCGATGCGACAGAGCAGAAATATATTTGTTTTAAGCTCTTTGCTTAAGCCGAATCAACAAAACCAAATAAGAAAACGGGCCTGGAATATGCATGTAGAAATTAATATATGCATATTTGTTTTAAGCTCTTTGCATTCTTTGTTGTGGCCAAGTTTTTACTAGTTGAATTTAAATAATACTACGAGAAGGGTGATGGTCAAAGAACCACCTAATAACCGTATCGCAATCAATTCCGTGCCGGATTTTAAATTTAATGTAGCAAGTGCGAAAAAAAATTATTTTTTGTTTTTAAGAAAACTTTCTTAATTCAGCCCTTTTCAATTAAATATGTGAATAAAATGACTTACTATACAACCATTTCATGACACCATGGATGATCATATTCTATTGGAGACTTGGAGTCGTGGAGAATATTACTAGATAAAGTCCCACTTCTAAGCCAGTCTAGTTGTACATGTGTGCTGTTTCACAAGCATACTTTAATTATTGCTGTTTTATACTACACGTTTATATTCAAAAAGGCTAACATTCAATTACGCACGATCGTATACGTCACATTAACATCAGTTATGTCCCCCTCCTCTGCCTATCTTGCGTAATGTTGAAATATTGACAATCACGTAATTTGGGCGTTGTTACTGTCTAACGGATAGTCTTTAGATGCCGACGAATAATGTTCTGAACTTTCAAAATTTCTGATTGATATGTATGTATAAATAATATCGTGTAAAAGGTAAAAGTACTATATACACTAAATTGGTCAATTTCACGACGTTCGGGGTCATCTTAATGGTATAAAACCGATTATAAAAATTGTTCTTTCTAATCTGTTAAATGGAAAAACCAACAAGTTCAGGTAATTATTTTCAAAATAATAACTTAAAAAGTTCAGGTAATCCTTCTAAAAGCATAGCAAACAGCTACAAGCCTATAACAAAGGTCATGTCTCTCATGTAATTGGATCTTTTTTTTTCTAAAAGAGGCAATAATCAAATCTATTGCCCATTTCTTCTTTTAAAAAAAATTGTCGGTTGATACAATTTGGATACTATGGATTGGGTTTATAGAAAACAGTTTGTAGTTTCCAGAATTGGAGTTTAAAAAGAACCTGTGCATTAAAATTTATAACACTGTAAGGGGGTGCTAAAACTAGATAAATAGATTTTATTTTTGGTAACACAAATTAGACAAAATAGATATATGCTGTTAAGTAAGGCTTTAAGGTACGTACCATGTGGATTCTCAGAAGCAGAGGCAGACCAAAGCAGCTCATCAGAAGAAACATCGAGCAGATCTAGACAATCCGAAACCGCATTTTGCAGTCGACGATCCCCACTGAAATCCGCAAACTGAGACAAAATCGAACTCATTTGTCTTATTACTTCCACGATCGTGTTAATGGAGCCCACAAACTCACTTGCTGGAACTTTCAAGTAATCGTATGGCATACTCTCTTCTGATGAAACACACAAACACACCATCAAGAAGATTAAGATAGCCTTCCACGATGACATTTTTCTCTTTTTTTTGTTTCTTTGTTTGTTAACCGATGCTTTAACTTATAACAATAATGAATAAAAATGATTAGATGAAAGAAATGATATTGTGTGGTTTTGATGACATTGAAGCTCTTCTGAGTTAGTGGAACCTATAAAAGAAGGAACGCATTAAATTCGACCTACCTGTATGTCTACTTCCAAACAGTTAAGTCTACGTAAATCTTTATTTGGGACTTAACTCCATTATCCCAACAAACATAACTCGTTCTTTCATCGTTGATATTTCTTTTATTTTTCAATTGTATTTATGAGATCTCTTAATTATAGCTCAACCGTCCCACACATCCATAATGTTCTCAGAGTCCAGACTCGGTCGTATAGTATCATGAAGCCATTTAATATATATCCACCGCCGTATACAAAACATATACGGTAGAACCCGAATTAATACTCGATAAATTAATAAATTGTACCGGTCTTAACTTGAACTATTATAAAATATGACACAAATCGATATAATTATAAGATAATAATACTTTTAAAATTTCTATTTAAATAATACTCACCATGTCAAAGTTTTACGACATTGCAAGGAGTTGATCGCCATGATCAAGGAGCCTCAAGCGTGACCAACCTTTGCAACAGAACTAGAAAGGATAGCGACTCTCTAGATATGCTTCCCGGAATTCAAGATATCTCATGTTCCACGAGTACAATCATATCTCAAATTCTTTAGCAAAAACTGCTAGATCTTTTCATATAGAGTTATATTTTATTGGTTGTTATATTTCAGTTTGATTATCCAGACCACCTCAAGTTTGAATAATAGAATGACCTTTCGATGTAAGAAAAAACTTCTATGTATATATATAGTCTCATTAAAATTATAAATTATATATATATATATATATCTTTTTATATAAGTACAAACTAAACATTCTATTGTTGGTTTTATATTCATAATGAAAATATCTCTATTTTTAACATTTCAATATATTTTGTTAATATTTAATAGAATTATATTGAATACACACATAATAATTCTATGAAATATAAAAATATACACCAAAGAAGATAATAAAACAATATGAAAGTCAAATTTTTAAAAGTTAAATAATGTATATACGGTAAAATTAAATATATTCATATTTTATAAATAACAATATTCAAAAATAGAAAATAATCTAAAAAGAAATCTTTTGTAAAAAATATTTCTATAAATTAATAAAATTTTAAAATCCCAACATTATTAGTTTAGTAGAGGTTCAACTGTACTCCACCATTTATATTTGAGTTATGTTTTTACTAATTTATACATATTAGTACTTTATATATATTAATCATTTTAAATTTCAAGCAATGAACACATCTTTCATTTAATTCATTGTGTAGGTTAAACAGAAAAAAATAATTAATTGAAACAAAATATATTTTCTTACTTCATTTAATATAAAGGAGAAATGAAGTAAATGTAAAAATTTATATATAAGTATAATATTGACTTGGGATAGTTGTCCCATAAATATGAACAAACCCACAAAACGCTAATCTGAGCTTCTGAACGAGAACACGAATCAAGCACTTCAATCTACTCTCTCTGTTTCTAAAAGATTGATGTTTTAGAATTTTTCACATTTTTTAATAAAACATATTAAAACTTAGCTATAAATGCATCATTTTCTGTAATTTTATATTTCCTATATTTTTGAACTAATAAAGTTTTACAAATTACAATTAATGTTTTTGAACTTCACAATTTTTCATTATTAGTTGAGAAAAAATTTATTGAAAATATAAAATATCAATCTTTTTGAAACAATTTTTTTTATAGAACATCTATCTTTTAGGAAACGGAGGGAGTATTATATTAAAAGAAAAGTTATTACTATCTTAAAATTGACTATTACTAGAACATTATATTCTTCAATCATTAATAACCTTATTGAACTGCTGTAAAATTAATCTTATTGGGCTAAACTATAATTGGATTTAAACAATAGATGATCCATTGGATTTATATATAATACAATAAATACATGTTTCAATTAAACATATATAATTTAATGTTTTCATAGTATACTTTCATAAGTTAATTATTTATATATTTTTCTATGTTAAATTTTAAAATCATATAGTTTATTTTTAAAATAAAAAATCATCATTTTCTAATAATGATTAATCTATACTATCTTAAACCAATGATTTTTTTTTTTAAATAATACAGTTTATTTTAGAAAAATAACAAAAACTAAATGTTTGATTATTTACTCCAGAATATGAAGCTAAAAGTTCAATTTTTGTTAAACTTTCTAAATTTGAAAAACGTTACAATGACAATAAAAATACTTTACAAATCTTTACTTATATATAGGAGTTTAATAGTGAAACAATAATTCAAAAAACATATGTAGAAAAATATACAAATATATGTATAAAAATTTGAAAAAAATTATTCGATGAAAAAATAATATATGGTATTTTTTTTTAAATTATTATCTTTTAAAAATTAATATACACACTTCATATATATTATAATATATACCAACTTAAAAGTAAAATTAAATTTTATATAAAAATAAATGAAAACAAAAACTCGCGCAGTTGCGCGGATAGAGATCTAGTTGTGTTACAAAAAATAATCTAAGGTCAATAAAGTCTATAATATAAGGTTTTTCACATAAATGATAAATTTAAATATTTACTTGAAATTTGGTGCTAAAGACAAATGTTTATAGCCCATCGCCGACTCTAGCTAGCACGGTACTACCACTCTTGTCATTGCCAGAGTTGATTATTCCACAATATTTCGATGCATGTTTTCTTTTGTATCATTTATTCCAAAAGAAGAAAATACTTTGTGCTTAACCTTGCTGAATGTATTATTACGTACGAATACGATAAATGCTATCTGAGTAGACTGAGTTTATCATTTCATGGCGATATTCAGTACAAATCTCTTGTATGAGAAGCCTAGGTAGATGCAGTGGCTAGATCCTAGATGGATGGTAAAGATAGACTACGGAATGTCAGAATCCCTTAGACAGATCCTAATAAGTTATCTAGCTAGCTGACTAATTATGCGGAAGTTTACTAAATGTTTCAATTAAAGCGATGGTTACTTGGCAACCATAGAGAAGAGACAAGTTGAATCATCTTTTTTTTTTGGTCAACAGTTGAATCATCTTTTTTGGTCAACAGTTGAATCATCTTTTGTTTGATCAATATAAAGTAAAATCCGATGGAAAGAAGATAACAGTAGAGAAAACTCATGATCGTCGGTCTTAACAATGATCGAAGAGGAAGAAGAGTCAACTGAAGATGGGAGTCAGTCAAAGAGATATTGGTCAACGTTGACATTGTCACGAAAAACTCATTGGGCCATCAAGAAAAACAAGCCCAGTTTCAAGGTGGGTTTCTCTGCTCTCCGTTCCAAAAGACCTTTGTAATTATTGTAAAACGATACCGTTTTGGAACCTCCCTTCTGACCAAAAAATAACGGGGAAGCAAGAGAAGAACATTGAAACTCGAGCTCTGCTGTTTTGTCTTTCCCTTTCCAATTTTTTTTTGGCGGATTACTTTCCTCTTCGGGATTTGATCCAACGACCACTTTGGTTTGTTTCATAGACTCTTAACAAAACCACATAATTAAGCCTCCTTCCTACTTATCTCTTCCCTATCCCATCTCTACATCACTAATCTAAATTACATTTCAGAGTTTCGATCTTCTCTTTTTGAATCCCAAAACTATTTCCGTTTTCTTATTCTGAATTTGGTGACTCTTTTCCCGGATTCTGATTTGGCCTGATCACGTTGGATGCTGACGAGAGGATGGAGGAAGCTGAATGGAAGCGCGTATGGTCATCTACCGATGCTGAGGATGATTCGCACCACCACAAGCGTGCCAAACTCTACTCTCCCCTTGTTGCATGTTCTTCTTCTCGTACAGATGATACTGATATGTTCTGCCACAATTTCATCTTGAATTATGGTCGGAAAGATGATAAAGTTCATATTGATTTGACTGATGACGTCTTACATGTGGTAAACAACTCACTCACTCTTGCATTTTAAGTTTATTTTTAATCCTTTTTTTTTATATTTTTGTATTTTTTTTTCTTTTCCACGTCAGGTGTTCTCGTTCTTGAAACAAGTCGACCTCTGTCGCTCTGCTATGGTGTGTCGTCAGTGGAGAGTAGCTAGTTCTCATGAGGATTTTTGGAAAGTCTTGAACTTTAAAAATATGAGAATTTCTATCGAGCAATGTAAGTTTGTTCTTCAATACATAATGTTTAAACGTTGTCTTTCTCTGTTATTCTGCTGTGTTAAAACCTTGAAGGAAAACTTTTGAGATTTGATTGTGGCTATATTGAGTCTTGGACTATTATTATACATTTGTTTGATATTTTAGTGAATACGGTAAACTTTGTAAAGCTGTAACATTGGATGCATTCATTCTCCAACCTTTAATGGCCCTCTATGATAAAAGGCGCTATGTTACTCAAAACTTGTATTTCGCAAGACGTTAATATAGATTAAAATAAAGGTATAACCTTTTGGTTGCTTTGTGTGGCAGTTGAAAACATGTGTCAGCGCTATCCCAATGCCACTAAAGTGAATGTTTATGGCGTTCGTTCTGTTAACGCCCTGGCTCTGAAAGCAGCTACCACTTTGAGGAATCTGGAGGTCTTAACCATTGGAAACGGTTATATCAGTGAAAACTTTTTCCAGATATTGGGGGAGTGTAACAGGTTGATGAGTGTGACCATAAGAGAGGCTATTTTGGGAAGTGGTTCTCAGGAAATATACCTGAGTCATGATCAGCTGCATAAACTAAAAATTAAAAAATGCACCGGTCTGCGTTTGTCTATCAGGTGAACTTGTTTTTTCACTTGAGTCTGACTCGTTTTTGTGTATTTTCCATTCTCAATGAGTTATTCTTTGTTTTTCTGTAATATTAGGTGTCCGCAGCTCAGGTCTTTATCATTAAAGAGAAGCAACATGATACTGGCGATGCTTAACTGTCCACTACTCCAACATCTTGACATAGCCTCGTGCCATAAGCTCAAAGATGCTGATATCCGTTCAGCTGTCACTTCGTGCCTTCTATTAGAGTCGCTAGATGTTTCTAACTGTTCATGTGTCAGTAATGAAACTTTGCGTGAAATTGGCCAGGCTTGTGCTGGTCTCCGTATTCTTAATGCTTCGTACTGCCCAAATATATCGTTTGAGGTTGGTGTCATGTTATCTCTGCTATCTGTTGTCTCATACTTGATTTTCTGACTTTGTGTGATCTTTTCTTCTTTGTAGTCAGTACATCTCCCTATGTTGACAGTTCTCAAGCTTCATAGATGTGACCATATAACATCTGCGTCTATGACTTGGATCGCTGACAGTCCAGCGCTGGAGGTATGTGTCTGTTTTTTAAACATGCACTCTGTTCTACAACCTTTAACTAAAGACCACTGTTTCCAGTATGGCAGTAAAGTTAATCACAGATCATCTACTGCAGGTTTTGGAGCTTGACAATTGCAATATGTTGGTAACTGTAGCGTTGCATCTCTCTTGCTTGCAGACTTTTATCCTAATAAGTTGCCGCAGGTATAGCCTTCATCTTTTGTTTTTCTCTAAAATTTATAGAAAAGTTTTGCTATCATATTTTCACACAAGTGTCCCCCTCTTTTCGCTTGTTTTAACAGATTCACAGAGCTGAACTTGCAAAGCCCCATGCTTTCATCAATCACTATTTCAAACTGTCCAGCTCTTCGCCGAGTCACAATCACTTCCAGCGCCCTTCGAGTATGCACTTAGTTATCAAGATTTGTTAATAAAATTACATTTGCTGGATGATTTGATATCGTTAACCCGTTAACATTTCTTCAATTTTGGTTGCAGCGGTTAGCTTTCAAGAAACAGGAGAATTTGACAACATTAGTTCTGCAATGCCAGTCCTTGGAAGAAGTGGATCTCTCTGGTTGTAAATCACTGTCCAACACTGTATGTGAATCATTTAGTGATGTTGGTGGATGCCCAATGCTGAAGTCATTAATTCTTGACAACTGTGAGGTGTGATATGGGTTCTTCCTGTTCCGCAGCTAACTGCTATGTAGTTAACTAAGACAATGAGTGATATTTTTCTGGTTGCTTAACTGATTCTAAAGCTTCTATCATCTTTCAGAGCTTAACAGAAGTGAGATTCTGCAACTCATCGTTGTCTAGCCTGTCCCTTACTGGCTGCCGTGCTGTTACTTCTCTTGAGTTAAAGTGCCCTCGGGTAGAGCAGATCTGTTTGGATGGATGTGATAATCTTGAAACTGCAATCTTCAAGCCTGTAATTGTTGCGCTGCTTCTCCTCCCATATCATATAACTATAAGTCTATAACTTTCCTTTACTGATGGATTTCTTGTTTCTCTCTTCTGGTTGTGACTAGGTTGCACTTCAGTCTCTAAATTTAGGAATATGTTCAAAACTGAGCGTGCTCAGTATCGAAGCGCCTTATATGGTGTCCCTTGAATTGAAGTGTTGCGGTGTACTGTCTGAAGCATCCATCATTTGTCCTTTATTAACATCTTTAGATGCGTCTTTCTGCGGGTAATCATTTTATTGTTTGTTATATTTCATTTTCATGACTTATCTCATGGTGCTGCTAATCAACTTCCCCACTCATTGCCTTTCCAGGCAACTGAGGGATGACTGTCTCCCTGCAATCACTGCTTCTTGCCCACTAATTGAGTCACTGATGCTAACGTCGTGCTCCTCTATTGGCTCTGATGGCTTTTCTTCCTTGAAAGGCCTCCACAATTTGACTGTTCTTGATTTGTCGTACACCTGCTTGATGAATCTGGAGCCCATCTTCAAGTCATGTATTCAACTGAAGGTATATAAGAGCTTGTTATTTGTATACTTTATACTAATGTCATGAGAACTTTTTGAGTTATGTTGTGCCTTCTTTGTAACTTTGGTTGTTTAGATACTCAAGTTACATACCTGCAAATATCTCACTGAATCAACACTGGAGCCTATATACAGAGAAGGTGCTTTACCGGCACTTGAAGAGTTGGACTTGTCTTTTGGAACTCTCTCTCAGACTGTGATAGATAATCTACTTGCGTGCTGCACACACTTGACCCATTTGAGCTTGAACGGCTGTGCTAACATGCATGACCTTGAACTTGATTGGGGTTCTGGTGAGAGTACTCAAGAACCAGCTGAAATAAGTACCAACCGGTTACTGAAAAACCTCAGCTGTGTGGGTTGCCCAAATATCACGAAAGTGTTGATACCGCATGCAGCTCGGTTTGATCATTTATCATCACTGGACCTTTCGCTATGCGTCAATTTAAAGGAGGTTGATATCGCCTGTCCCAACCTGGTCTTACTTAGATTAAGGTATGAGAGGATTTTACCAGTTGTAATATGACTTTGTTTCTTTAGTTCTCATAAAATGTTTTTGTGTTTTTTCATTTGCTAATTAAATTTAAATCCAAAAATGGATTGGTTAGCAACTGTTACTCTCTGGAAGCACTGAAGCTGGGCTGTCCAAGTTTGTCTACTCTCTTTCTTCAGGTAATGTTTTTTTTCCCATGATCGGCTCCAGCTTAATAAGCAGAGTTGCATGGGTTTTTACATATACTAAAGCTATATATCTGTAGTTCGAGTACTTGTGCAGATGTTATCACTAAACACACTTTGTGACTTTTTCTTTGGTAGTCTTGTAAAATGGATGAAGCAGGAGTTGAAGCAACTATATCTGGATGCTGCTCACTAGAGACACTAGATCTCCGTTTCTGTTCAAAGGTAATAATAGTAGGGTGTGTTTACTTTGAAATAATAATAGTAGGGTGCAGCCCCGTCCTAGCCATAAGGCACATAAAGCATTAGCTTTAGGCCACATCTATAATTAATATTTTTAAGGTTACAAATCTTAAATTGTGTAATGATCATAGATGATTGTTCGAAACCTCAAAATTTAATATTTAGTCATTTTAGTATTTCATACTTTTTTAGTCTCTGTTTCCAGACTAATTTTAATCTATTTGTCTGAATTTATAACTTATAACCATATATATTTCATTTTAACTATCATTTATTATTACGTAACTTACTATAGTTAAATTCAGTGATCTATTATATTTCAAACACATTTAGTAATATGAATTTTTGTTATATTTGTATGATTTCTTTGGTTCTTTATATATTTGTAAAATAATTTAACAAAGATTCAGGTTAAGGAGTACACCAACAACTTCATTACTAAACAATTATTTTTTTTCTAAAGAACATAAAATTAGTTTTAAATAATAAATTTTCCTATATAACAAAAATTTTTTTATGTAAAATAGTATGTTCATATTAGAGAATTAGTAATGATAAGCCAGATTCAAAATTTCTGAAAAATTGAACGCCACACTTTTGTATATTGCTTTAGGCCACCGGATATTTCGGGACGGCACTGGTAGGGTGTGTTTACTTTGAAATGAAGATTAGCAAATAAGCAAATAAGAGACTTCTAATTTTGAAAATTATACCCTGGTTATTATTAACAGATATCCTCGGTGAGCATGGTGAGGCTCCAAACAGTGTGCCCTAGTTTGAAGCGCGTCTTTATCAGTCCTAATCTTTTGCCAGTCCTGGGTTCTGCATCCAATGTTCCATTATATACAACTCTCTCTAGATTATACTAAATCCTATCTTAGTCTGCTTTTGTGATGACACAAACTTGTTTGTGTGTGTTTGCGGCCATTTTCAATCCAACGCTAAGACTTCATTTCATGTAATTTTACACAAAAGTTTGTCTAATCCAACTTTTAAAACAATAGGTAGAATGATATAATAAATAATATAAAAAATCTTTGCCAGAGTTGTGGCAGTGTCAGTGTTTATTTGGCCTAACATATCTTTTATAAGTCTTTTAGCCTCGAGTCGTTCTCAAAAGCAGAGATATTGAATGGTAAAGTAAGACTGAAACAGTGGATAAATTAAGTGGATAAATCTCTTGGAAGTTTAGTTAGAGGTTTGGCCGCTTTTAGAAGGAATGGCCATTGGAAAGGGTCAAAAGCTTTTGATATATTAATCTTAACTTTGACCAGCTTAAATGTATTATAGTGGCTAGGGGTGGGCAAAATATCCGTAAATCTTTATTCGATTCGTTATTCGTTTCGATCCGATCCGAAAAATCCGGATATCCGTAACTTTACAAATCGAAGCAAATATTAAAATTCAATATCCGTCAAAAACGAAGCAAATCACAAATATTAAAATTTTAGGAAGCGGATATCCGATCCGATCCGGCAATATATAAGTACATGTAAATCTTGATTATATTTAAAGTTATATATGTATAAAATTCTATAATTATTATTCTGCCAAATGATTTGACAGATTTTATTTAAATATTTTATGATAATTATAATTTTTTCTTAAGTTTTGAGTTATTATAATTGTTAATTAAGTTTAATTTTTTTACAAAATATGTAGATTACTAATTCTTTTAATTTTTATCTTATATATCACGTAAAAATATATTATACTAAACAAATATGCATCGAAATTTTAAGATTATTTATATTAATCAAAACATATGAGATATCCGTAAGTATTCGCAAATATCCGCAAATATCTAATTATTTTCCGGATATTCGTTTTTCCGAATATCCGTATTTCTCCGAAGCAAAGCAAATATTAAAATTAGATATCCGTAACAAACGAAGCAAATCACAAATACCTTCGAAAACCCGGATATCCGATCCGTGCCCAGGCCTAATAGTGGCCATCAAAAGTTTTTCCATGAGTAAATGACATCTATATCCTTTACAAACCAAGTGACTTCGTTTCGGTTATTCTGCTTACGTTCGTGCGGAAGTGACACTATTGCTACGTCTTATGTTGGAAACGTCAGTTTGACCCAAACATCAGTCATTCATTCTTTCATCGTACAAACTTTTTGCAATACCAACAAAAAAAAATCATATCGACTTCAAAGTACTGCTTTACAGGAACTATTGTCAAACGACACCGTTTCGAGACGACCTACCTGACCAAACGAACGGGGAAGCAGCGAGAGGAACCAAAGAATCGAAACGAGCTCTGCTGTTTTGTCTTTTTCCTTTCCTAAATTTGGCCGATTGTTTTTGTAACATTCCGGGTTTGTGGTACATGAAAAGATTTAAATGAATTGATTTAGCTACCTATATCACCAAAGTTGACTTACCTTTTCCGGAGCACATCCTGAAAGAACTCCAGAGTTAAGCGTGCTTGAGCTGGAGTAGTGGAAGGATGGATGATCTATCGGGAAGTGATTTGCGATAGCGTGCGAGTGAGGCCAAAGCACGGAGAAAGGTCGGGTGGTGATTGCAGGGTCAGTAAACAATGATTTCGAGCCTTGGAAAATTAACGGACCGACCGTCGGACAGAGGTGGGGCCCACAAGCCCGATAGAGGGATGAGTGACTCACCGGTAGGGGCGGTCGGGGCGTTATAAGTGGTATCAGAGCTGGTTAGCCATCTCAGTTCTGACCTGAGAGGCGTCTTGAGACCTGTCGTGGAGCGCAACGAGGGCGTTGCGTTCTTTGAGAGGGGGTGAACTGTAACATCCCGGATTTGTGGTACATGGAAAGGTTTAAATGAATTGATTTGGCTATCTATATCACCAAAGTTGACTTACCTTTTCCGGAGCACATCTTGAAAGAACTCCAGAGTTAAGCGTGCTTGAACTTGAGTAGTGGAAGGATGAGTGACCTATCGGGAATTGATTTGCGATAGCGTGCGAGTGAGGCCAAAGCATGTGGAAAGGTCGGGTGGTGATTGCATGGTAAGTAAACAATGATTTCGAGCCTTGGAAAATTAACGGACCGACCGTCGGATATGGGTGGGGCCCACAAGCCCGATAGAGGGATGGGTGACTCACCGGTAGGGGCGGTCGGACGTTATAAGATCAATTGGTGACAGCTTGTCTTGTGGAATGCTGTTAAAGGGTGAGGACCTGGGTTTGAGTCTCACCAACAACCTAATATGGAGATAGTGAGATCTCATAATGGAGGGGTTGGGATCGGTGCGCTGCAGCGCTGTGAGCCTAGGGATCCATGGATGAGTATTCCACGGGACGGGTTGTCACAATAAAAGTCTCACCCTTTAACAACATTTCACAAGACAAGCTGTCATCAATTGATCGGGTTGTCACAGTTTTCCTCTTCCGGATCTGATCAACGACCACTTTGGTTTATAAGAAAACCACATAATAAGCTTCCTCCTGATTATTTATTCGCATCAGCTGCATTTTCTTTAAAAAAAATCAGCTGCATTTTCTTAAATCAGATAAAACTTCAAAAGGTTTTAGGATTATGTATTTTTAAAATGTTTTCTTATTGTTCTGGATAAGTTTTAGTTTTTTTTTTTTTTTGTAACTATAAGTTTTAGTTTTTCCTTTTACTAATTAAGAGGGTTCTGTTTGAGATTCTATTCTAATCCTATTAGAAATATTCTTATCTATACTATTATTTGAGAAGTGATTTGGCTTATGTGTCAGTTTCTCCATAATTTTAGGATTTTTTGCTTATTTGTCATGTATTCCATAATTTTAGGTAATTTATTTATTTTTTATGTTTTAATAATTTTAGTTTTGATTATTTGTTATATTCTTCATAATTTAGGTTCTTTATTTATTTTTCATGTTCTTAATAACTTTAATTGGTAATTGGTGTTTTATTTATTTGTCATATTTTTGAATAATTTTAGGTGGTAATTTTAGTTTTGCTTACTTTTCATATTTTTCATGATTTTATGATATATTGCTTGTTTGTCATGTTTTACTATTTTTAAAAACTTATTTGTCATATTTCATTATTTACGTTTAGTCATTAACTTTAATCTATAACTTTTTGAATTATTAGTTTTTAAACATTTTAATGATTATTTAATAAATATTTTCATAATATTCAGAGATAATTATTATTAAAGAATTCTATCAAATTTTGGAAATAATTTATAGCTTTATTAAGATGTTTACTTTAATAATATTAAATTGTTTTTTTTATATTTTAAAAATAAAATTCACTTCACTTTTATGCCATCAAATTATCTCACCAATCATAAAAACTAAGTAATTCGATTCATTCACATCAAGATTTTAGAATTTGTATTATGCAAGAGACATTGTTTTTGTGAATTTGAATTGAAGGTTGATGATGTCAAAAATACAATCTCGTGCCATTAATTTTTTTTTAAAATCTAGCTTTTACTAGACATATATAATTTATTAATTTTAGTTTAAAATTTTTAGTTAAATAGAAATATGCTTTTCATTATTATAAATTTTATTAATATGTGTCACTATAAACTCATATGAAGAGAAAATAAAATATAATTAAGATTTTGATGAAAAAGTGTTTGATTTTCATAAACTTCACTGATAATTGCTAATGGTTTATTTTATAGATTATCTTTTATGTTATTTTAAGGTATATTATGATGATGATGATATGTTTTACATGTGTAATAACAAAAATTATATCTTCTGATTAATTTAATATTTGAAACCAATTAAACAATTTAGATTGAAATTTTAAAAAATATTAAAAAAATAATTAGATATATATTAATCCGCACAAGTGTACGGGCCACCATCTAGTGTTTAGTATAAAGATATAATCTCTTCGTTTGTTAGAGATAAGTTTGATAATTCATAATTAATTAAAGATCTCCCTAAACCTTGTTTTAACCTAGAGCATAACGTTCCTTAGACTAAATCTATCGACGATGGAGGAGGGTGAAGCCGCGGGGGAAGAACTGATGCGCGTATGGTCACCTAGCAATGCTGAGGACTGTACTACGGAGGAAGCTGATGAGTACCATAAGCGTTCCAAAGTTTACTGTGGCCTTGCGTGAGCTCTCTAAATTCACTTTTACTACTTGATCACTGAATCTTGATAGAAACATAATCCTTTGAGTGTCATTAATTCGTTTGTTCGTTTCGTTTTATATTATTCTGATATGCTGATGTTTAGTGGCAGTGAGTGCCGGTCTGCTTCTGTGATATCTTCTGATGCTTCTGGTTGGTCCATTGAGAGAACTGTCAGTTTTGGCATTGCCTCTTCTTCTCGGACAGATACTGATATGTTCTGCCAGAATTTCATCTTGAATTATGGTCGGAAAGATGGGAGAAAAGATGATGATTTGGAAGTTTATTTTAATTTGAGTGATGATGACCTATTACATATGGTACACATATTTTGCATTTTAAGATATAAAAATTCTCGTATAGGGTTTTCCTTTTTTAGATCTTTATATTTTTTTTTGCGTCATCAACAGGTATTCTCGTTCTTGAATCACTTCGACCTTTGTCGCTCTGCTATGGTATGTCGTCAGTGGAGAGTTGCTAGTGCTCATGAGGATTTTTGGAAAGTTTTGAACTTTAAAAATATGAGTATTTCTATAGAGCAATGTAAGTTGTTCTTTTACACATATATTGCGTGTCTTCTATTTTATTTGCTGGTTGGAGAAACAACTTAGTAAACATAATAAATCATCTGCTGATTGTGTAAACCTTGAAGGAACTTTTTTTTGAGAATTGACAGTGTGGGTTTATTGAGTCTGGTACTCTTGTACGTTTGTTTGATATTCAGTGAGTACAAATAGATTTGTTACATTGAAGGCATTCGTTAGCAATTTTTTAATGATGATATTGGCCTCCAGATTTATACAAACTTGTATTTAGCAAGACATACACATAGATAAAGTATAACCTTTTGGTTGCTTTGTGTGGCAGTTGAAAACATATGTCTTCGCTATCCCAATGCCACTGAAGTGAATGTTTATGGCTTTCCTGCTGCTAACGCCCTGGCTCTGAAAGCAGCTACCACTTTAAGGTATTCTTATTTATCCCAGTATATGATTTCATAAGTCAAGTTAATATCCATTGCAAATGCTTTTATTTTTTTCTGTTTCAGGAATCTGGAGGTCTTGACTATAGGAGGCGGTCATATCAGTGACAACTTTTCCCAGATATTGCGCAAGTGTAATAGGCTAAGGAGCTTGACCATAAACGACATTTCTCCGCGACAGGGTGCTCAGGAAATACACCTGCGTCATGATAGGCTGCATGAACTTAAATTTGAAAAATGCAGGGTTTATAGTTTGTCTATCAGGTGAAGCTGTTTTTTTTTTTTTCATTTGATTCTTATTGGTTTATATGTGTATTTTTCATTCAAAGTTTTATCACTATTTTTTTTCTTATCATATTAGGTGTCCGCAGCTCAGGTCTTTAACATTAAAAAGAAGCAAAATGTTGTTACAGGCGATGCTTAACTGTCCACTCCTCCAACATCTTAATATAACATCGTGCCGTATGTTCCAAGATGATGCTATCCGTTCAGCTACCATTTCGTGTCCTCAACTAGAGTCGCTAAATGTTTCGAACTGTTGCACTCTCAGTAATGAAACATTGAGTGAAATAGCCCAGGCTTGTGCTTGTCTCCATATTCTTAATGCTTCGGACTGCCCAAGTATATCTTTTGAGGTTGGCGTTATGTTATCTCTGTTATATATCTGTTGTCTCATATTGGTTTTCTGACTTTGTGTGACCTTTTTCTTCTTTTGAAGTCAGTACATCTCCCCACGCTGACGGTTCTCAAGCTTCATAGCTGTGACCTTATAACATCCCCGTCTATGACTTGGATTGCTGACAGTCCAGCGCTGGAGGTATGTGATTGCTTTTGTTTTTTTTTTTCCACACACATACACATGCACACTAGTCTTAGAACCTTTAGTCACATATCATCTATTGCAGGTTTTGGAGCTTGATAATTGCAAAGAGTTGACATCTGTAGCGTTGCATCTCTCCTGTTTGCAGAGTTTAAGCCTAGTCAATTGCCTCAAGTATAGCCTTCATCTTTTGTTTTTTTCTCTGAAGATTTTATATTATGATTTTTTTGCCATTATATCCACACAAGTGTGTAACAGATTCACAGAGCTGAACTTGCAAAGCACCATGCTTTCATCAATCAATATTTCAAACTGTCCAGCTCTTCAACGAGTCAGTATCACTTCCAACGCCCTTCAAGTATGCAGTGTACTTAGTTATCATGATTTGTTTACAGTTTTGTTTTAAATAACCAGTTAATATTTCTTCATTTTTTGTTGCAGAGATTTTTTTTGTTCAACTTTTTTTTTGTGTTCAACTGTTGCAGAGATTAGCTCTCAAGAAACAGGAGAATTTGACAACATTAGTTCTGCAATGCCAGTCCTTGCAAGAAGTGGATCTCTCTGGTTGTAAATCACTGTCCAACACTGTATTTGGTGATGATGGTGGATGCCCAATGCTGAAGTCATTAATTCTTGACAACTGTGAGGTGTGTGATACAGTTTCTTCTTGTTCTTTTGGCTACAGCTAACTGCTACATATGTTAACATATATATATATATATATATTTAATAAAAGCAGTGGGTGATATTTTTCTATTGTTTACCTGATTCTAAACATTGTATCATCTTGTAGAGCTTAACAGAAGTGCGGTTCTGCAACTCATCGTTGTCTAGTCTGTCCCTTGTTGGCTGCCATGCTGTTACTTCTCTTGAGTTGAAGTGCCCTCGCGTAGAGGAGATCTGTTTGGATGGATGTGATAATATTGAAACTGCATTTTTCAAGCCTGTAAGTGTTGCTATGCTTCTCCCATATCATATATAAACTAACTTTCCTTAACTGATGGATTACTTGCTTCTCCCTTGACCGTATCTGGTTATACCAGGTTGCGCTCCGGTCTCTAAATTTAGAGATATGCCCAAAACTGAGTGTACTCAATATCGAAGCGCCTTATATGGTGTCCCTTGTATTGAATTGTTGTGGTGTACTCTCTGAAGCATCCATCGTTTGTCCTTTATTAACATCCTTAGATGCGTCTTTCTGCGGGTAATTATTTATTGTTTGATATATATTTCATTTTCATGACTTATTTTATGATGCTAAATTGCCTTTCCAGGCAACTGAGCGATGAGTTTCTTTCTGCAACCACTGCTTCTTGTCCACTAATTGAGTCACTGGTGCTAATGTCATGCTCATCTATTGGCTCTGCTGGCTTTTCTTCCTTGAAAGGCCTCCACAATTTGACTTTTCTTGATTTGTCGTACACTTGCTTGATGAATCTGGAGCCCATCTTCAAATCGTGTATTCAACTTAAGGTAGATAAGACCTTATGACTTGTATATTTTTTTCTTTCTGTCTGCAGTAGACCATATATATACTTAACTATTCAATTCATGAGAATTTCTTGAGTTATGATGTGCATATTTTATTCTTTAGGTCCTCAAGTTACAAGCCTGCAAAGATCTTACTCACTCATCACTGGAGCTTCTATACAAAGAAGGTGCTTTACCAGCACTTGAAGAGTTGGACCTGTCTCATGGAACTCTCTGTCAGACTGTGGTAGATGATCTACTTGCTTGCTGCACACACTTGACCCATTTGAGCTTGAACGGTTGTGTTAACATGCATGACCTTGAACTTGATCGGGGTTCAACCAATGTACAGCCACTTGATTACTTTGGTGTATACAGTTCTAATGAGAGTACTCAAGAACCAGCTGAAACAAGTATCAACCGGTTACTCAAAAACCTTAGCTGTGTGGGTTGCCCCAACATCATGAAAGTGTTGATACCGCATGCAGCTCGATTTGATCATTTATCATCACTGAACCTTTCGCTATGTGTCAATTTAAAGGAGGTTGATATCGCCTGCTCCAACCTGGTCTTACTTAGATTAAGGTATGAGAAGATTTACAAATTGTAATATCACTTAGTTATCATAAAAAAAATGGTGTTTTTCCATTTGCTAATTAAATTTAAATCCAAAAATGCATTGTTTAGCAACTGTTGCTCTCTGGAAGTACTGAAGCTGGACTGTCCAAGATTATCTACTCTCTTTCTTCAGGTAATTGTTTTTTCCCCATGATTGGCTTTGTTTATATCTTAATTGTTTTGGTTTTAAGCTAGTTAAATAAGCTGAGTTACATGGGATATATATATAAATCTGTAGTTCGAGCACTTATGCAGATGTTATCAGTAAACACACTTTGTGTTTTTGTCTTTGGTAGTCTTGTAAAATGGATGAAGCAGGAGTTGAAGCAGCTATATCAGGATGCTGGTCACTAGAGACACTGGATCTCCGTTTCTGTTCAAAGGTAACTAGTAGGGTGTGTTTACTACTATACTTTGATATGAAGATTAGCTAATAAGATACTTCAAATTTTGAAAATATGTCCTGGTTATTATTAACAGATATCCTCGGTGAGCGTGGTGAGGTTCCAAACAGTGTGCCCTAGTTTGAAGCGCGTCTTTAGCAGTCCTGATCTTTTACAAGACGAGGGTTTTGCATCGACTGTTTTATTATATATAACTCTCTCTAGATTATACTAAATGCTATGATGTGTTGTGTGATGTTTGGGATGTAATTAATGGATCATAGCTCCATTTCAAACTTTTAGGATATTGTGAAGGATGAATTAACTTGTATGATTAATGATTTTTTATAGGGCATATGGCATAAGGACTGAATGTTGATACAAACATTTATCTCATTCTCAAGAAAGAAAAGTTTACTCATGAGATGTTCCAATTTTGGCTCGTTAGTTTGTGCATTGTGCAATGTGAGGTACAAAAACAAAATAGTCTTCATGGTCTTGTGCTAGAGACTAAAAAAAGTTTTGGCAGCTCGTATTTCATAAATTCAGTTAGTCTTTATTGTCGTGAGGCAAATTAAAGACAACAATATTGATTACTTTCTTACAAAAGAGATGTTTTGTGTCTTTCGTATCACTTTTTATTTGAGTAATGTTGGGGATGGATTGTACCCATCCTCAAAGTCCATCGAACAAATGCCCAATCGAATTATCAAAGTCGGCTTGGAGCTGAGGAATCGCAGTCCGGCATTACGGCTCGACTGCGGACTGCTTTTAGCCGAGCAGGGAGCGGCTAGCCGAGCAGGGAGCAGCTAGCCGAGCAGGGAACACCCAGCGGGCAACAGCTCGCAACAAAAGGGCAAGTCCAATAAGCTGATAAGGCCCAATCAATTGACAAAGGAGACTAGGTTTAGTCTCCCGAGCAGGGGTATAAAAAGGAGAGGGAAGAGCAAAGGAGAAGGCATCGACACTTAGACACACACACTGAGCGGCGAGATTAGGGTTTTAGTCCGTACGAGTTATCTCTCCGCTTGTTGTACTTTTCCGGTTAAAGCTCTCCGAGCTCCGGCTTGTTTTCCTTTTTCTCCACCTTTGTAATCTCACTCCGAAATCTAATAAATACCTCTGTTCGACCCATTTTTAGTATTGTTTACTCGTTTGAGCCAATCTCACCCTAAACAATTGGCGCCCACCGTGGGGCTGAACAGATTCAGTGTTTTTAGTTCGGTATGACGTCCACAGGTCCAAACCCTAACACCTCTGGAGAGGAGCTGGAACTCACTCCTCCTCCTCCGCCTCCTCCCATCCCCTCGTCGGATTTCATGAGCTCGGTCATGGCCCGACTCGCTCAGCAGGAAGAGATCCAGAAGGCAACGAACGAACGGTTCGCTGCCATCGTTGCTGCCCTCAGCGCACCGCCTACCAGCGGACTGCCATTCCGACGACAGCTCTTCGACACAAACCCTCCAACTCCGACGGAAGGTATAGCAGCAAACGAAGCCGAGCGGATCAGAACCCTAGCAGCTGAGACCCCTCCAGCGATGCCCGACCAAACGACTATCCGAGAGATCGCCGAGTTAAAGTTTAACCTTCAACAAATGAGCTCAAGGATCCACCAAGCGACAAGCGCAGCTCTTGAGATAGACAGCGTTATCGCCTCGACTTCGCGGACTCTTTTCACTGATGAGTTGACCCGAGTAAAGCTCAGGAAGATGGACAAGATAAAGCTGCCCGACTACAAACCTGGAGGAGATCCAGTCGAGCATCTGACGGCCTTCAACATAGCTATGGCGAGAGCTCGGCTCTCTGCAGAAGAGAAAGAAGCGGGCTATTGCCAACTCTTCGTTGAGACGCTGAACGAGCAAGCCCTGACGTGGTTCTCCGGGCTTGACGAAGAATCAATCGGCAGTTTCAAAGAGCTTTCCTCGGCTTTCTTGAAGACTTACACCATGTTTACAAAGCGAGAGGCCACAACTTCAAGTCTCTGGAACTTGAAGCAGAAGAAAGACCAGAGCCTACGCGACTACATGGAGAGATTCAAATCGATCGTGTCAAGAATCAACATCCCCGATAACATTGCTATCGACGCGTTGATGAACACCCTCCAAGTAGACTGCCAATTCCGAGAAGACCTCTATCGGAGCCCTACCCTGTCTCTACAGGATGCCATTGCTCAGTCTCATAACTTCATCCGAATGGAAGAAGACACCAAGGCCATTCTGAGTAAACATAACGCTGCGAAGCAAACGGCGACCAAAAGCGCCGCCAGCACTCACGTCGAACCGCGTCAGCATGCTTCCTCGAACAAAAACAACCAGAGAGGTGGTCTCCTTTACGTGGTTGACGAGAACGGGAAGAAGTGGAACACGTTTCACCGAGAAACGGATTCCCCGGATGAGACACCCCGAGCAACCGCAGCTACTGCACCAGCCCAAGTTGATGCTGTGGCAGGGTCATCCAAAACTCCCCCGGGTCTCACCAAGTCGTGCAAGCTACACGGAGTCAAGGGCCATGACACTTCGGAGTGCAAGACGCTCTTTGCGCAGTTTCTCTCCTCGATCGAAAGCGGCGAGCTTAAGATCCCCTCTCCAAAACCTAAGAGTGAAAGTAGTTGGAGCAGGAACAAGGACATAAAGAACCAGAAGAAGAATCAAGGCAAACCTAAACAGGATAACCTGAAACCAAAGGATTCCGAACAGGCGCCCGAGAGAGACGATGATGACGATGTCTCGGGAGACGAAGATCAACCAGCGGTCAGGCTGAGGATAGAAGTTATCCGCGCCCAACCCGAGTCGTCGTCGGATGACGAAAGCTATCAAGATGACGCCTTCGAGACATCGGACCTGCGTGAATTCCTCAAGAGAAAGGCAACTCCGGAGGTCGGGAAACCCCTTGGTACCTCTGATCTCAGATCGAAGCTCGATGCTAAACGGTTGAAGCACGCGTCTCCTGACGAAGTTCCCGTTTCTGATCTGAGGGAACGACTAAACGCCAAAGTAGGCGACTTACGCGAGAAGCTGAACCGTACCAAAGCCGATCAACAAGAGGAGAGTAAAGATCTCCGTGATGTCCTCCTCAAAAAGCGATCAAGCGTAAGACCACGAATCAACGTAATCATGGGAGGATCACCACCTTGCGGAGACTCGGTGCGATCTGTTAAGGGTCATCGCCGACAAGCGGAAACATCTCAGCGTTGGCCGCAGAAGCCTCCCAGCGATCCCAAGATTTCTTTCTCTCCGGACGATTTGTTCGGAGTCAACCTACCTCACAATGATCCACTGCTCGTCGTCTTAGCAATCGATAAGTACGACGTCACTAAGGTGCTTATCGATACAGGAAGCTCGGTGGACATTATTTTTCAAGAGACTCTGATCAAGATGGGGATTGATCTAAAGGATGTGAAACCGTCGTCGAGAACATTAACTGGTTTCAACGGATCCTCCGAGGTAACTCTCGGAACAATCCGCCTGACGGTCCAAGCGGAAGGAGTGACCAGAGTGGTCAAGTTCTCGGTAGTCATCACAAAGACTCCCTATCACGTAATCCTCGGAACTCCGTGGCTACATTCCATGCGAGCAATCGCACCCACGTACCACCAATGCGTCAAGTTCCCGGGACTCGACGGGACAATCAAGTCTATTCGTGGAGATCAGCGCGCTGCCCGAGATCTCCTGATCGCAACCGTCAAGCTTCAACGATCACAGTCCCTCGTTAATTCGGTGTCACCACCAATAAGCAAGGTATGCCCTCAGAAGGAGGAAGTGCTCGAAGTACCAGTGGATGATTCGGACCCGAGCAAAGTTCTCTGCATCTGCGCATATCTCTCCGATGAAATGAAACTTAAGATCATCGATTTCCTGAAGAATAATCTATCAACCTTTGCGTGGTCGATGTCTGACATGCAAGGAATTGATCCCGCAATCACGACTCATGTTTTGAACGTAGATCCTAACGTCAAGCTGATTCGTCAGAAGATTCGGAAGCTAGGTCCCGAGAGATCAAAAGTAGTCGTTGAAGAAGTGGAACGACTACTCAATGCCGGATCAATTACTGAGGTCAAGTACCCGGAGTGGTTAGCCAATCCGGTCGTAGTAAAGAAGAAGAACGGCAAGTGGCGCATGTGCGTTGATTTCACGGATCTCAACAAGGCATGCCCGAAAGATAGTTACCCGTTGCCGAACATCGATCGACTCGTCGAATCGACCGCCGGAAACGAAATGCTTACCTTCATGGATGCTTTCTCGGGGTACAACCAGATCATGATGCACCCCGAGGATCGAGAGAAGACCTCGTTCATCACCGATCGAGGGACTTACTGCTACAAAGTAATGCCTTTCGGATTGAAGAACGCAGGTGCGACATATCAACGGTTGGTTAACCGCATGTTCGCCAAGCAACTCGGAAGAACGATGGAGGTTTACATTGATGACATGCTGGTTAAGTCACTCCGAGCAGATGAGCACTTGACACATTTGCAAGAGTGCTTCGAGATCCTCAACGCATATAAGATGAAGTTAAACCCGGCCAAATGCACTTTTGGCGTCTCATCTGGCGAGTTCCTCGGATACATCGTGATGCAAAGAGGAATCGAAGCAAATCCCAAACAGATCTCAGCAGTCCTCGATCTTCCAAGTCCAAGAAACTGCCGAGAAGTCCAACGACTTACCGGCAGAATCGCAGCTCTCAACAGGTTTATCTCACGATCAACCGATAAATGCCTTCTCTTCTATGATCTCCTCCGAGGAAACAAGAAGTTCCTCTGGGATGACAAGTGCGAAGAAGCATTTACTCAACTCAAGCAGTACCTTACGACTCCCCCAATCCTAGCCAAGCCAGACGTAGGTGACGTTTTGTCCCTATATATCGATGTGTCTTCCGCTGCTATCAGCAGTGTATTGATTAAAGAAGACCGCGGCGAGCAAAGGCCCGTGTTCTATATGAGCCGACAGATGACTGGACCCGAGACTCGGTATCCGATGCTCGAAAAGATGGCTTTGGTAGTAGTAGAGTCAGCAAGAAAGCTACGTCCTTATTTTCAATCTCATTCGGTGGAAGTTCTTACCGATCAACCGCTGAGAACCGTGTTACAAAACACGACTAGAGCTGGCCGACTAACCAAGTGGGCTATCGAACTTGGAGAGCTCGATATCACTTACAAGTGCCGAACAGCGGCCAAAGCTCAGGTTCTCGCAGATTTTCTCGTTGAATTGTCACCCGAATTGGCCCAAGATCTGGAAGTACACGATGCAAACTGGATTCTCCATGTCGACGGTTCCTCGACGAACAAAGGTTAGGGAGCAGGAGTCCAACTCCAGTCTCCAACGGGGGAGCTCATCAGACAATCATTCAGCTTCGGTTTCCCGACGTCCAACAATGAAGCGGAGTACGAATCACTTATTGCAGGGCTTCGCCTCGCGAAAGCAGTTAAGGCCAAGAGACTAAGTGCATATTGTGACTCGCAACTAGTTGCAAGTCAATTTAGCGGGGAGTATGATGCACGGAATGACAGAATGGACGCCTATCTCCGAGTTGTCCAAGATCTAGCAAAGGAGTTCGAATTCTTCGAGCTAACAAAGGTCCCCCGCGGAGAGAGCGTATGCGCAGACGCATTGGCAGCACTCGGAAGCAAACTTCGATATCAAGTCAAGAGAACCATCCCGATCCATCGGATTGAGAAACCGAGCATCGACATCTCGGGGGAGGCAATGGACGTTATCACCACAGTTTCCGAGAAAACGTTCCGAGCAGAGGCTGACGGTGACATCGAGATGACCGATCAACATCAAGTACCGAATGATTGGAGAACAGAGTTCATCGATTATCTTACTAATGGAACAGTTCCGGCTGATAAGTGGGCCGCGAGACGCCTGGAGAGACGTAGTGCACACTATGTCATCATGGAAGGCGAGCTCCACCGAGTAAACACTAGCAAGGTCCTACTCAAGTGCATTTACGGCGAGCAAACGAGACTTGTCATGGCTGAGACTCACGAAGGAGCAGGTGGAAACCACTCCGGAGGACGAGCACTCGCCTTGAAAATCCAAAACGTAGGATTCTTTTGGCCGACGATGAATACAGACAGCGAAGCATATGCCCGGAAGTGCAACAAATGCCAAAGGCACTCTCCGAGCATCCATAGCCCAACTGAGCTATTAAGAACTTCAGCAGCCCCTTACCCATTCATGCGATGGGGAATGGACATCATCGGCCCGATGCCGCACTCCCGCCAGCGTCGTTTCGTTCTAGTATTAACCGATTACTTCACAAAGTGGATTGAAGCAGAAGCTTTTGCTCAAGTAACCGAGAAAGAAGTCTGAGGTTTCGTGTGGAAAAACATAATCTGTCGTCACGGCTTACCTTACGAAATCGTGACGGACAATGGCTCGCAGTTCATCTCGGGAGGATTTAAGGATTTCTGCAGCAAATGGGATATCAGGCTAAGTACCTCAACGCCGAGATATTCTCAGGGGAACGGTCAGGCCGAATCGTCCAACAAAATCATCATCGACGGCATCAAGAAGCGTCTCGACCTGAAGAAGGGACACTGGACCGACGAACTCGATGGCGTCCTTTGGTCACACCGAACAACCCCAAGAGGCGCGACCAAATCCACCCCTTTCTCCCTTGCTTATGGAATGGAGGCGATGGCCCCTGCGAAAGTCAACGTAACAAGTCTTCGACGAGCAAAGATGCCGCAGTACGTCGAGCTTAACCGCGAGATGCTGCTGGATGCTCTCGACGAACTCGAGGAAAAGAGAGACCAAGCCTTACTTCGAATCCAGAACTATCAGAATCAGATCGAGAGCTACTACAACAAGAAAGTTCGAGCAAGACCCCTCGAACTCGGAGACTTAGTTCTACGAAAGGTCTTCGAGAACACCAAAGAGCTGAACGCTGGAAAGCTCGGAGCAAACTGGGAAGAACCCTATAAGATTACCCAAGTCGTAAAACCAGGCGTTTACCGACTTGCGACTTCCCGGGGAGAGGCAGTCCCACGAGCCTGGAACTCGATGCACCTTTGTCGTTTCTATTCTTAAAGATGAATCAAATTTTATACCCACCGAGCAAATGACAACAGTCACAGTTTGCTCGCAAAAAAAAAAAAAAAAAACTTACGGTCACTTCTACACGTCCGAGCAATGACCCACATCATTTTTGCTCGGGCAAACCGAACTACGAAAGGCTTGATCCTCCTCGGAGGTACGTAGGCATCTCCTTTACGGGGTCCATCCCCAACA
This sequence comes from Hirschfeldia incana, assembly GCA_026261945.1. Lineage (NCBI taxonomy): Eukaryota > Viridiplantae > Streptophyta > Magnoliopsida > Brassicales > Brassicaceae > Hirschfeldia > Hirschfeldia incana. The sequence goes on from JABCMI010000024.1 coordinate 4,145,648, forward strand.
AAAACAAAAATCAAAATTTAGACTCGGCGGCTCTTCCCACTTGCTCTATCAAGACAAGAATTACGGGAGTAGTCTTGAGCAACGATGCCAGCCCCTTACCTAATAAGCCGCGCACAGGTACTCGTCCCGATCAATCGCTCGGATCCTGATCAGATCGGAGCAAAGGGAAACGAAGATCCGCGTCACCTATGCCATCTGCATTGACCGGCTCATCGAGAAATTTTCGAACCAAATCACGAATGAAGAACTAAGGATTGGCCGACCAAGTTCCTCTTATTCACTGTGTAGCGTCCGAATACATTTTCTCGATAAAATTATCTTTGAATAAAATTCTTGCCGCTGTTTATTCCATTAAACCTCTTGCGATTGATCGGATTCATAAACATTTGGTCGGCGGGAAGGAAATTCATCATTATCTTTAGATTGCCTAAGGTAAAAGATAAGAAAAATAAACGCCGAATAAACGATAAAGGGATTAAACCCTGAGTTAATGACAACAACAAAGGCCCACCCGGGCAAAAAACCTAAAGGTTCAAAGAAGAAATAAAGGGGGACAAAGCCCCTAAGTCGTTACAACAACAAGACCCTCTCGGGCAGATACAACCAAAGAAAATAAGCTAGTGCGATCATCCTTGAGCTGGAGTCAAATCCTTGTTCCCACCATCTCCCACTTCAGGACCCGAAACGCGCCCGAACGGCCGACAAGACGTTTCAGCATCTCCTCCCTGAACTTGAGCGGGTAGAGGCTCGGGATCACCTGCCGGCTTCTCGCCTTCAATTCTTGGTCTCACTTCAGGACCGTCGGAACTAGAGTCCGTCAGGCCGGCGGCCTTAAGAGCAGCCCTGGAAGGAGAATCAGTCAGGACGATCATGGGCTTCTCCACTCGACCGGGTTGAGGAACCACCTCCGGAGGGACTCGAGTCTCGGGAACAGGGTCTTGGTCGGGATGCTGGCTGGAAGATCCAACCGAGAGAATGCGACCATCAGTGAGATCCTCCGCACGAGGAACCCTTTCGACGCGAGGAGTCCTTAAAGCTTCGGCAGCCTCCGAATCGATCAAGTGAATATTCGATCCGTAAGGGTTGACTGCTTTCCAGACGTCCTCAACGAGGAACTGCGAATCCAACTTCAGAGGAGAAAGGCGCAGGAAGTCTTCAGGAATCTCTTTCACCTCTAGACGAGCTGCCTCGGCTTTAAAGTGCTCCTCTTCCTCGGCGTACGTGTTGATAGTCTCTTGGGAAATATCTATTCCCGAATCTCTGACCTGTTCGAGACATTTCCTCGTCCCAAAGGCCTGACTATACAGGCACCGAGCGTCGTCGTACGCGTCTCTTTCAGCTTCACGAAGTTCGATCTGATGGAAGCATTTCCCGGCCTTAGCAATCATGGCAATCATCACTCGAATTCTCTCATGAGTGACCTCGTATCTGCGGGATGATCGGAGACGAGCAACATCCTCTGAGTGCCTCAATGACACAACATCCCTGGATTTGACAAGCTCAGCGTTTTCCTCTTTGAGCTTGTCCACGACGGTTTCCAGATCTCTTATGGAACTCTTGCACATCTCAAGTTCCTCCAAGTCGGAGGTCCTCGTCAAATCAAATTGCCTCTTGATCTCCCTAGCCTGAGCAACCGCTTCTTCCTTCTGGCGAACAACGGCCTGAAGAGCTTCCTTGTTCTTCAGTTCAGCCTGCTTCCTTTCCTCGTCACCCTTGCGGAGTTGTTCCCGAGCTTCCCTCAGAGCGGAATTATACTTCTGAACGAGCAAGTTCCAATCGCCATGGGTCTGTTCAAAAACAAATAGAAGTTAGAAAAAAAAAAGAGAAGGGAAACCCCGCCTAAAAGTAAAAAAAAAAGGGGCGTCGAGATAAAGAACTTACTTTTACCGACGAACTGGAAGCATGTTCATACTCGTCCCTGAAGATCAGATCCTTCGCGGGTGGCATTAGATCGGGGCCGCCTTTGAGAGACAGCATCAGACGACCGCAGTCTGCAGGATAGGAGGATAGAGGGAGCTCGCGATTGAACTCAAACTGGAATCCGCCGGAGAAAGACCCTCCGAAGTGACCAGGGGCCCTAGCTCCCGGCCTTCCGGTCGAGAGTTCACGTGACCTCTCGGATGGCGATTCCCCTCGTCCCCGAGGAGAAACTGGATTGTCCGACCTTCCACCAGAAATACCTTCATTGATAGGAGACTTGGGTTGATCATTCCCAGCTGATCGCTTCTTCAGCTCCCTTGCTCTTTCGGCCAATGGTAGGTTGTCCAAGTCTTCCGAATCCAAAGCTTCCGATGGAGCCCTAGGAGCAAGGACTTGAAGCTCATCCTCGATAACAGAGGATGTGCGGTGTGAGAGACAAGGTTTCACTTCTTAGATTTTAGGTTAGGTTGAGAGATAATGAATCGTGGGCTGAATCCCGTAAATAAGCTTGATGAATGAATACGTTTATATTGATGATCAAAGAGTGTTACAAAAGGTGTTTATGATGATTACAAGGAGGATGCGTAATGTATTTAATCTAATCTGATAGTTGTTGTATCTCTGGAGATGGATCCCTATTCTAGATCTTCTCTGTCTTTATATAGTCCAGGTCTCGTCGATAACTCCTTAACTGATCTCCGAAATACACGGCTTCAGTTACGTACTTACTCCAGGTTCCTCTTGACCGAGTCTCCGAAGTATCAGCTCCCGTTATAACGTGACCTCCTTTATGACGACTTCCAGGTTCAGTCTTCAATTCAGCTTCCAGCTCGTATTAATGTGATGGGCTTTACGCGGCCCACTTGGCAGCTTACATTTTATCGTGACCTCACCTGAGGGTCATATTCGGGTCCAACAGTTGCCCCCAGCTTCCGAATAAAATCTTTTGTCTCGGAAGCTAGAATCCAGCTACCGACCTTATCTTTTCGTTAAAGTCATGATTAGTTCTTATCTTTGTTTAGATACGGTTTATCCGATCTAACGGTCCTTATCACGTTAACCAAAATCAACGGTTCAGATGGAGGAAGTTTGAAATGACGTTTCCGGATCTCGAGAGTTGATGAGATATAAAGCTGCGAGCATTAACTGCTGCGCCTCCCACTTTCTCCACGCCTCCGTTCAGTTTCCCAAGGTAACTTCCCTCTCCTCTCGGTTATTTTACTGCGTTTTCTTTTTTTTTCTTATCTTTCTTGTTACTTCTCTCTGCAAATCCTCTTCCGAACCTTGCAATCGACTTTCTTTCTTGATCTTCCCCATATCATGAATCCTCCAAAAGAAGGTTCCGGCGAGTCCGGGATGCCTCCCTCTGCCTCTGGGGCTAAATTACTGAAGGTTAAGCAAGAAGTCGGAGCCAAGATGAAGGGAAAAAAGAAAGCGAGAGAGACGATCGCAACCAGGGTCTCTAAGAGGAAGAAGAAAGATGATTCCGGTAGCCTACACTCGCCGTCGTTGCTGGACAGTCAAGACGTAGTCAACCTTATGACTCAGGCTCTCGGCTCGAAAGAGCTTGGCCGTGCCTGTAGCTCCGACGAAACCCCTGAGACTGCTCCGGAGGGTTGGTTCTGTTGTCACGAGAAGTTCATCTCCAAGTCTCACCTGAGATTTCCTCTTCCGACTTTACTGCTAGATCTACTAGATCATTACCAGTTAGCTCTTCCCCAACTCTGTCCCTCGATCATCCGTGTGATCAACGGCTTCATCACTAGATCCAGAGAAGAAGGGGTTAGCGTTGGTCTTACCGAGCTCATGAGCCTCTTCTCTTTGAAGGAGAGTGCTTCCAAAGAAGGCGGTTCCGGGACTTACTACCTCTCTAGTCGTCCCAATCACGTGATCTTCAGATTCTCCAGTAGCGATGATGACTGGAGGAAGAAATACTTTTATGTTAAAGTTGATCCTTTGACGGTTCCCGCTGGTCGGAACCTCAGGGTCACTTGGTCTAACCCATCTGGTTAGGAATTCTAGGAGTGTCCCTTTTCTTATTTTGTTTATTTACGGTTGGTTAACCTTTTTCGTTTTTTGGATTTTTTCTTTTGCAGAGATTGAGGATCCTCCAAAGCTTTCTACTAAGCTTACCAGAGCTTTATACCGCAAGCTGCTTCAGACTCCTTGTTCCTGGCCTGCTTATACCACATCTCGAATAGGTGCAGCCAGGTTCCCAGACGTCTACAACGCCTCTTTTCAGGATCCCATTCCTGCTGAGAACCTTGAGGGTAAGTTCAGGCTTAAACTCCTTTTTTTACTAGTCTTGTCGTTTGTGAAATTTTCACTTTTATAAGAGTTTTCTTTATTCCAGTTTCTGCAGGGGACTCAGTTGTTTCAATCTCAACCGGTGCTAGCGCTTCAGGTACCGAGAAAACTAAGTCAGGTGACATGACTCTCAGGCCATCCTTTCGCTCTAGGGGTAACCCTTCGAAGGCTGCCAGTGCTTCCCGTGGGGGAGATAGAAGCCAAGGAGGATCTTTCCTTAACTCAATGAAGGACGTTTTGGATGATGGAGTATCCAAACCTGTCGCTGAGGCTGCTCCTGCTGAGGTCACAGCTCAGGATGCCACTCTTCCTTCTGAGGTCCCTGTGCCGGAAGCTGATCATCCAGCTCCCAGGGATACCTGCGAAGTTGAGCCGTCGAGGCACAAGAGGCCTAGGACTGATCAAGGCGGAGCTCCCACTCGATCCTCCTCCTCGTTTTCCAGGGGAGGAACTGTTGGGTGGAGCTTTACCCATTCAAAGCCTGGGTCGATTTTAGATGATTCGTGGGGCTTAGCCGCGATACTGAGGCACCTGAAGAGGGTAGGATGTCCCCTTCCAGCGCTCAAGGACTTGTCTAACCGGGAGGAGTATCTCGACATTGCCCATTGTATGGGTCAGGTGCGTGATCTCTACCCGTTCTTTATTTGCATTTGTTGGAAATGATACTCATCGTCATTTTTTTATTGTTGTCGTAGTTGGCTGGGGCTGTTAACAGGGCCCAGCTCGGATTTGAGAATGCTCTGCGTGATGCCCCCGATGCTGGTGAGCTCGCTGAGGTTACCCAGGTGGTTAAGGCAGCCAAGGCTGATCTCGATCAGGCCCGGGCTCGAATCTCCGAACTTGAGGCCGAAGTTACGAGGCTGGGCTCGAAGGCGGATGCTCAACAAGGAAAGATTGAGAGCCAAGAGCTCGATATCCAGGTGAAGGGCAGGAGGATTAATGACCTGGAATCTGCTCGAAGGATAGCTGAGCGACAAGTTCGTGAGCTCGTTATCTCGTCCCAGGAGAGCCAGAAGAACAAGGAGGCCGAGGTCAAGCTGGCAGTCAGGGAAGGGAAGAAAGAGGTCGCTGAAGCTTATGGCAAGATCTTGACCTGTGTTCGGGAGAAGTTTGCTAAGAAGAAGGAGGAGGTCAGTGCGTTGGTGTATGCTCAGGAGCTCCAAGCCAACGTTGACCTCTTGAAGGACATGTTGAACAACAAGATCCAGAGTGTTGAGGAGGAATACAGCCAGCTGGTGGCTTTGTTGCCTGATGCGACGACCGCGTATGAGAAGGCTCAAGTGTCTGACTTTTCAGTCAGCAAGCTTCCTCTTCCCCAGATCTCGGACAGCTCAGGTACTTTCGAGATTAACATGTTTAATCCGTCCTTTTCTGGGGAATATGGTTCTAATCTGGATTTAATGGCTCCTGATTTAGTTCCGATCGAGGTAGCTCAAGGAGGCAATGCTAATGTGGCTGAAGGAGGGGTTCCAGCGGGTGATGGTGAACCGATCCAAGATGAGAAGGAAGACTAAGAGCTATGGCTCTTTCAAGTTTATATTTCATGTTTTTCAAACTTTGGTTTAAGTTTCGTTTGAATTCTACGACTTTAGTGCCTGAGGAGGCCTTTAAACCTTTATCATTGTCTAGGATTTCGATAGCCTGGGGAGGCTTTTAAACCCTTTGCCGTATTTAAGACTTTGTTATTTTCATTTCAAGCCTTTGAGCTTGGTCGTGTCCTACTTTATCATAACGATTGCTGGATCAAATTAGGACTTTTAATTTCGATTTGTTATGCACATTTCTGCTTGATCAATGTTTGGTCATGATGACTCCGAAGAGGGGTCCTTGACGTTGTTTCGGAAAATCTAGGGACCTGGATCCAATTTGAAAGTTCTGAGACCTGACTTCCAGGTCTGTCGGGACCTGAGTTAGACTCATCGGGACCTGGGTTAGACTCATCGGGACCTGAGTTAATCCGAAGGATTTCGAGACCTTTGGAATGCGGTGAATGAAATTGAGGAATTTTGAGATTTTGTTGATTCTTTAGGATTTTAAGACCTTTTGATTCTTATGAGGATTTTAAGACCTTATTGATTTGTCAAAGATTTTAAGACCTTGGCTGCTGTTTAAGGATTTTGATACCTTATTGATTTGTCAAGGATTTTAAGACCTTGGCTGCTTTTAAGGATTTTGATACCTTATTGATTTGTCAAGGATTTTAAGGCCTTGGCTTATGTCAAGGATTTTAAGACCTTCGTGGGTGTTAAGGATTTTAAGACCTTAGGTAATGTTAAGGGTTTTGAGACCTTAGGTCCAGGTTCTTAGGGACCTGAATGTGTTCGAGACAATTGAGCTCAGGTCACGGTTTAATGGGACCTGAATTCTCTCAGAGGGTTTTAAGACCTTTGATGCTTATGAAACTGAATTAATCATCTTATTAATGTCAGATATCAAAGAGTACATGATTCAGATTGTTTACATAGTAGCTTATTTTTGGGCTAAGCGTCCTTGGTGACAGGTGCCGCTTTGGCTTAGATGATGAGATTGGTGAGAAGAGGTTGGGGCTGCACTCATGACGGAGTTGCCTACGTACCCAGTCAAGGGATCAAGCCAAACGTAGTTCAGGGAATTTGGGTACCTAATGATAGTATCTTTTGAGGTTCGTGGCGTTCCACGATCGGATTTCAGGTACCCCGGTTCGTACCTTCTGGAGTTTGTAAACTCCGGGTCGTACTATGTGGATGATTCGGTAAGGTCCTTCCCAGTTGGTTCCTAACTTTCCAGCTCCTGGTTCTTTAGTTCCTTCGAAGACCTTTCTGAGTACCAGGTCCCCTACAGAGAACTGCCGGGGCCTTACTTTGGAGTTATAGTGCCGAGCCATTGCTTGCTGGTAATTTTGAATGCGGAGCAAGGCTTGGTCTCGTCTTTCCTCGATTAAGTCGAGGCTATCCATCAGGAGCTGGTTGTTAGCTGCGGGGTTCGAAGTGCAGAGCTCCCGTCGGAGGCTGCCTGCGGTGGTTTCTGCTGGGACGACAGCTTCCATCCCGTAGGCTAAGGAGAAAGGAGTTTCCTCCGTAGCTTTTCGTGGGGTGGTTCTGCAAACCCATAGTACTTCGGGTAGTTTTTCTGACCAGAGTTCTTTCTGAGCTCCTAGGCGTTTCTTGAGGTTGACTAAGATCGACTTGTTAGCAGCCTCCGCCTGGCCGTTACCTTGAGGTCGCCGCGGTGTTGAAAATGTGAGACGGATGTTCCACTTATCACAGAATTTTTTAAAATCGTGGGATATGAATTGTCCTCCGTTGTCGGTTACGATTTCGTATGGGACACCGTGCCTACATACAATGTTCTTCCAAACAAATCCTTCGACCTCAAATCTGTTTATTTGTTGAAAGGCTTCAGCTTCGATCCATTTCGTGAAATAGTCGGTTAGGACCAGGAGGTTCAGTAATTTCTTTCCTTTGCCTGACGGTACTAATGGACCTACGATATCCATAGACCACCTCATGAACGGGTAGGGAGCTGATATGTTAAATAGCTTCTCCGCTGGTTGGTGTATGATTGGTGCATGCCTTTGGCATTTGTCGCATGACGAGGAGTAGGCCTCGCAGTCCGCGATAATAGTAGGCCAGAAGTAACCTTGCCTTTTAATTCGGATAGCTAGAGCTCTGCCCCCGGAATGATTACCGCAGGAACCGTCGTGCATTTCCTTCATGAGTTTCATGGCTACTAGACCATGAACGCACTTTAGGTAAGGTCCGGAGACACTTCGTTTGTGGAGGGCTGACTCGATTATGCAATATCTTGCTGCTAAGGCTTTGAGTTTTCGAGCCTCCCATTTATTGGGTGGGATTTTTCCCTCGAGGATGTAATCCATGATCGGTATCCTCCAGTCTTCTCTTCCTACAACTTTGTTGTGAAGAGAGGAGGGGGGTTCCTGTTCGGGACCTGGTGTAGTGGTGCCCCCGGGGGTATTCGTTGGAACAGGCTCCAAGGGGTCTGAGTTCTGAAGAATATCTCCAATTCCTTCGTTGTCCCCGGTGGTTTGTGTTGTGTTTTTGCGAGCTGCGCGCCTTCTTGTTTGTACCTTGAGGACGAGTGGTTCCGAGGTTTCGGTGGTGCCCCCGGGGGTATTCGTTAAGTTAGGCTCAGGAGAGTCCGAACTTCGGTGAATGCCCTCACTTTGGTTGTGGTCCTCTAAATTTTTGGTTGTATTGTTAAATGAGTGTTTTCTGAAGCTGCGTGCTCTGGTTTTAGGGAACCAAAATGTCGTGTAGATTTGGGTAGCTTCCGTAGGAAGGCTGTTATCTTCGACTTTTGCTTTTGACATGTTATCTAATTCAGCTTTGGTAGCTATGTCGATACTCGGTTTTTCGATTCCTTCCACGGGTATAATTCGTTTTACGAGAGGGTCGGACGTGGAGGCTAACGCAGCGAGCGCGTCTGCTGAAGAGTTCTCTCCTCGTGAGATTCTCGTTAGCTCGAATTTATCGAACTGTTTTGTCAGGCTTAAGACTACTTCGAGGTATGCCCCCATCCTTTCATCTCTTGTTTCGTATTCTCCGTGAAATTGGCTAGCTACTAGCTGAGAGTCACAGTAGGCGCTCAGCTCTCGGATTCCGAGGCTAAGGGCTAATTTTAAGCCAGCGATTAAAGCTTCATATTCAGCTTCGTTGTTGGAGGCGTTAAATCCGAGTCTATAGGATTGCTCGATGGTTTCCCCAGCTGAGGAGGTTAACCTTAGACCGACGCCGGAGCCTTGTTTTGACGAGGCTCCGTCCACGTATAGGCTCCATTTTGGGACCTCCATCTCTTGGTCTAAATGTTCGGACGTGAGCTCGATAACGAAATCGGCAAGGACCTGAGCTTTTGCAGCTGCTCGAGGTCTGTATTCGATATCGTATTCGCTGAGTTCGATAGCCCATTTAGCTAGTCGTCCGGACTGGCTAGGACTATGTAAAATCGTTCGTAATGGATGTGAGGTCATTACGATGATTGAGTGTGATTGGAAATATGGTCGTAGCTTCCTAGCAGCTGTTACGACTGCTAGGGCTAGTTTTTCCATGGTAGGGTATCTCGTTTCGGCGTCTATTAGGCTTCTACTAGTGTAATAGACAGGCCTTTGTTCGTTTTGCTCTTCCCGTACTAGCACCCCACTAACTGCGGCTGCCGATACGGCCAGGTACAGGTACAGTGGTTCTCCAGTTACATGTTTTGACAGTATCGGAGGTTCCGAGAGGTATGCTTTCAGCTGTTTGAAGGCTTCTTCACATTTTTCGTCCCATAGGAACTTCTTATTATTTTTCAGGAGTTTGTAGAATGGGAGGCACTTGTCAGTGGACCTGGAGATGAATCTATTTAGTGCTGCGATCCGTCCAGTCAATCTTTGTACCTCTCTGGTCGTTCTAGGTGACGGCATTTCTAGGAATGTCGCTATTTGTTTCGGGTTGGCTTCGATGCCTCTTTCGGTTACGAGGTAACCTAGAAATTCGCCGGAGGGTACTCCGAAGGTACACTTAGCTGGGTTTAGCTTCATGTCATATTTGTTGAGGATGTCGAAGCATTCCCTTAGATGGGAAATATGGTCCTCTCCCATCGAAGATTTGACTAACATGTCGTCGATGTAGACTTCCATGGTTTTTCCAAGTTGTCCAGCAAACATTTTATTTACTAACCTTTGATAGGTAGCTCCCGCGTTTTTCAAGCCAAATGGCATAACCTTATAACAATAGGTTCCTCGTTCGGTTATGAACGCGGTTTTCTCTTGATCCTCAGGCTCCATCATAATCTGGTTATATCCAGAAAAGGCATCCATAAAGGACAGGAGCTGGTGACCAGCCGTTGCTTCGACTAAACGATCGATGTGAGGTAACGGGAAGCTGTCTTTGGGACAGGCCTTGTTTAGGTCGGTGAAGTCTACGCAGATTCTCCATTTCCCATTTTTCTTTTTTACTACCACTGGGTTGGCTAACCAATCGGGGTATTGAACTTCTCGGATTGATCCGGCCTTTGTTAGTCGATCAACCTCGTCGTTAACGGCTTGGGCTTTTTCGAGGCCTAGCTTACGACGCTTCTGTTTGATCGGCTTGAAGGTGGGATCTACATTGAGCTTATGTGTGGTGACGTTGGGGTTTATGCCCTTCATGTCACTGGTGGCCCATGCGAAGGTTTTGACATTTTGTTTTAGGAATTCGATGAGCTCCTTTTTAGTTTCGGGAGGTAGCTCAGATCCGATGCTTACTTGTTTTTCAGGGTTCGAGTCGTCGATGCTAACTTTTTCGATGAGGTTCTTGGGAGGACCTCGGATATTCTGTTGCATTTCGCGACTCTCCTGGACCTGTAATTGCTATTGGGGGGAATCTTTTATGATCTCGAACCCTCCCAGGTAACAGATCCTTGAAATCTTTTGGCTACAATGTACGGTAACTATCCCATCGGTTGCTGGAAATTTCACGCATTGGTGATAAGTTGAAGCTACTGCTTTCATCTTATGAATCCAAGGTCTTCCAAGGATTGCGTGGAAGGGAGACGGTTTGTCGACAACTATGAAGTTGGTCATTTTCATGACTCCGCCAGCTATGACTGGGAGCTTGATGGTTTCCAGTGAGGTAGCTGTTTCTCCTGAGAAGCCCACCAGGTTGGATTTCTGGTCGACGATTTCGTAATCATCTATTTCCATTCCCTTTAATGCGTTATAGAAAATGAGATCGACGGAGCTTCCGGTGTCGATCATGAGCTTAGGTACCTCGTACCCTGCTATATTTAACGTTACGACGAGAGCATCGTCGTGAGGTCTGTCAAGGTTTGATGTCTCGCTTTCCCAAAAAGAGATTTTAGTGTTAGACTCGGGTTTGGTCGGTTTAGACTGAGTATTGGACACAGCCTTCCGTACGTGACTTTTAATAGAGTTAACGGAGTCTTGACATGAATCGGACCCTCCAAGGATGTAATCGACCCTTGAGTCGGGGCTCGATTGGGGAGGTGTTTTATTAAAGAGAGCTTCGATTTGAAGGCTTTTTCCTTGGGGGAATTTCCCAAGGATCATTTCGACTCTCTTCTTGGGAGCGGGAGGTGGCGAATCTGTTTCCTTTTCAGGTGACCTTTCGCGTTTCGGGGAGTCATCACGGGGACCTCTCTTTTGATAAGGCTGTGGTTTTTTGAGGTCCACATCTTTTATTTCTCCGGCTGCAAATTTAGCAGCCAGTTGTCGCTGGAGGTCCCAACACTCTTCGGTCGAATGTCCTTTCCGATCATGATAAGAGCAATGTTTGCTCTCGTCGTAGCCTTTGGACTAGGGGGCTTTGCCTGTTGCGGCGACAGGTTTTTCTTCCTTGTCATCCTCGATTACATAGGAGTGCTCTCCCTGAGTCTGGTTATTTCGGGAGCTTCCTCTTTTATGAGGTCCCTTCCCGTCGGAGGTTTCGCCTTTCGGGTGATTCTGGGATTTTCTGTGGAGTTTATCTAACGCCGCAGTTTCTTCTTCCAAGGTAATGTATCTAGAGGCCCTGTGGAGGGCGTCGTCGATAGTCGGAGGAGGATTTAGCGTCAGCTCCGAGAAGAGGCCTGATTTGTACCAGAGACCTCTCCTGAGGGCTTCGATAGCTACGTGATCGTTAGGGTTCGAGAGTTTGGTTCTTACTGCCCTGAATTTTTCGATGTAGACTCGCAATGAGTCTCCCAGTCCTTGTCTGATCTTCCAGAGGTCAGCTTCGGAGGCTTGTTTCATGATGTGGGTTGAATATTGTTTCATAAAGGCGTTAGCTAGCTGATCGAAGCTGTCTATAGAGTTTGGTTCTAGGCTAGAGAACCATTCTAGAGCTGTTCCAGTCAGGTTTTCAGCAAATGTTCTGCAATATCCTGCATCGCATTCTTCCTTCGTGAAGTGAGCTTTTACGATCGCTAGCTGGAAGGCTCTTAAATAAGCCTTTGGGTCGGTGTTTCCATCGTATTCAGGGATCTTGATTTTTCGAGTATCTCTTATGTAAGAGTTAGCGATTCTATCGGTAAATGGAGTTCCACGAGTCTCTTCGATTAGGCTCTCGATTTCGGGAGCTGAGCTCGTTGCTTTGTGGACCTAAGCTCCCAGTTTCTGGAGAGCTGCGTGGGTTCGCTCCATGTATCTGCGAATCGCATCAGGTCGCTCGAAGGGAAGGACATTTGGATCGTTTTCGGGTGTTCGACGAACAGGTTCCTGGCGGAACCTGACTTGATCATTTTCCCAGTTAGCTGGCGAAACGGATCGTTCGTTCGTCCTCAGGTTCCGAGCGAGATTAGTGCGAAGAGCTGCAGGATCAGCATCCGTTCTTTGAAATCCGTCGGCATTTGGGGTTGAAACCCTAGTTTGGAACACCGGAGCTGATGTTCTGCCCCCGGACGGAATGTTGATTCCTGCTGCGGATCCCGAAGGAGGTAGTGGTGGAGGCAATCGAGTGCCCCCAGCGGTGTTTCTATCGGGCGCGGAGCTCGTCGTCGCTACGTTGCTCCCCATGGTGCTGATGACTGGTGGGACAAACGCAGGAGCTGTCCTAGCGCGAGGCGTTTGGAAAGCAGGTTCCTGACCGTCTGCTCCAGAACTATCAAGGGAGAAATTCAAACGCTCTCGAGGGAAGGAGGGGTCAGATATTCGTTCATGGAACGTGATCCCTCTTCCCTGATGGACGGACGGTTGGGTTATTGCGGATTGAGATCTGGTTATCTCTTCGAATTGCTGCTGCCGTTCGGCTAGCTGTTGCACTGTTCGCTCGGTTTGTTGAGCTTTGTCTACTAACTGAAGCATCATCTGTCGGATCTCAGAAAGCTGAGCTTCCGTCTGGTTCGGAACGGATTGATGCGGTGTGTTGTTGAGGGCTGAGGATCCAGAGTTGGTCCCACCGGGGGCTCTCGAGTTATTTGCCCCCGAAGCAGTGCGATTCGGTGAGCTATTGCTCAGGTTCGATTGATCGGGGTTAGATGGATTAGTTCCATCGAGTGGATTCATCTTTAAGCTTTGGAGAAAGGGATTCGATTAATTGTCCCCACAGACGGCGCCAATTGTGAGAGACAAGGTTTCACTTCTTAGATTTTAGGTTAGGTTGAGAGATAATGAATCGTGGGCTGAATCCCGTAAATAAGCTTGATGAATGAATACGTTTATATTGATGATCAAAGAGTGTTACAAAAGGTGTTTATGATGATTACAAGGAGGATGCGTAATGTATTTAATCTAATCTGATAGTTGTTGTATCTCTGGAGATGGATCCCTATTCTAGATCTTATCTGTCTTTATATAGTCCAGGTCTCGTCGATAACTCCTTAACTGATCTCCGAAATACACGGCTTCAGTTACGTACTTGCTCCAGGTTCCTCTTGACCGAGTCTCCGAAGTATCAGCTCCCGTTATAACGTGACCTCCTTTATGACGACTTCCAGGTTCAGTCTTCAATTCAGCTTCCAGCTCGTATTAATGTGATGGGCTTTACGCGGCCCACTTGGCAGCTTACATTTTATCGTGACCTCACCTGAGGGTCATATTCGGGTCCAACATGCGGGTCGTTCCACCGGTCTTCTTCCTCTTTTTCCTTAGAGGAACCTCCTCTGGGGATGGATCCTCATTATCCGGGACGGCGATATTCAGTTCCCGGACATCAGCGTCTGTGCGCTTCCTCTTCTTCTTTTTCTTCTTCGAAGAACGCTCCGCAGGCGTCTCTTCGGGAAGTTCCCCCGCATCCTCCTGTTGCTCGGGGACTTCCACCTCCTCATCCCGTTCCGAAGAAACGGACGACTTCTTCTTTCTCTTAGAAGAGCTCTTCTTGGTGTTTCCACCAGACGGAGCCCTTGCGGTTCCAGCGGAGGCAGCGACATCTCGCACCTCGGTCGACTTAGCCCCACTTCCGGGCTTCGCCTTCTTGGCATTTGTCCGAGCTGCTACGATCTTGGAAAGATCAGGCAGTTCTTTCATCCTACGAGCTCGGTTTATCTCCTTTTGTTCGGGAGGAGTGAAAAGAGATAACCGCTTGTCCACCGGGTTGTTGACGTAGGGAACAGAGTTTGTTATCCAATCCTCTGCGAAGAAAAACCAAGATCGATCAATGATCCCCGAAAGGAATATGATAAGAAGAATCCGAGAAGAAGAAAACTTACGGCTAGCGATCCGATCAATCGATCTCCGAATCCTATCCCAAGTGAATTTCTTCCAGTGGTCTTGCTTCAGTAACGCAACTGTTCGAGCAGGACCCCTCCAATCCTCCGATTAAGTAGCGAGGTTCGGATGGACGACTGCACATCAACAAAAGAACGAAATAAAAATAAGGTCAGAGGCATCTAGGTAATAATTCTTAATGAGTTCGGTGATTATACCCATATCTGCGTTCCAGAGGACGCGATATTTGGAGCTCGGTGGCTCCTCGAATGTCGACCTACTGAATTTTACATAAAAGTAAAATCTCTGCCAGTTTGAAGTTTTGGTCGGGCCCCCATCAACCACGTTGTAGCTTGGTCGTTGCCTCGTCGAGACGATGCCATCCGGAGAGATTGAGACCGAAGTTAGTTCTTCGAATGACCTCACGCTCAGCGACGAACCAACCTCCGCCGCCATAACAGAAAGCGCGACCATCAAACGAACCGACCCATTAATCAGGTGGCTCAACGCCACGTTCCTCCTAAACGCGTACGCTGTGACGATCCGAGGAATCGGAAACCACAACTTCGTATCCTTCTCAAAATTCGACTCGTACACGCACTGGTATCCTCTCGGAGGAGACCAGGGTCTTTGATCCTTCCTCGGAATGATGAAGGTCACTCCAACTACGCTCAGATTCCGGAGGAGCGCCTCCACAGATTTGGTCGTTGATCGGGTTTCCTCGACGTTTCCCCAATCCTGACCATCGACTACAGACGGACGGACCCTCCTCTTCTCTAAGGGACCCTCGTCTGAAAATAGGTTCCCGGGATAAAAACTCCTCAGGACCATCGTTGTATCGACATCTTCCTGGCCATCGTCATCTTCCCGGAACTGGACCTCCGCGTCAGCAACGAGTAAACGTTGAGACAGATCCATGTTCTGGGTATCCATCATAACCTCATGACGGATTTCCTCGGCCGGTTCCTCGGAAGAAGTCCGAGCAGAAGCCACCTGTTTTCCCTTCTCTGCTCGGGACAATCGCTTTGACGACATCTCGGATAACCAAAAGCTTAAAGCAAAGATCTAGAGAGAGAAAGAGAGTGGAGAGAGGAAGTACGTGATCGATGCAGAGCAAAATGAGGAAATAGGAAAAGGGGGGAGTGCTATTTATAAGGAGAGACGGGCTCTCGGACCAAGGCGTCATTATTACGCCTAAAAAGGCCTAAATGGGCCTGGTTACTGTCTGCGCGTATCGCGCAATCGCGCCGGTTCGCTTTCTCGGTCGCGCTCCTTAAACCCATCAACCGCTCCGGTTCGAATCCTCGGTACAATTTTCCAGAAAGATCTCCGATCACGCCGGTTCATTATCCTACCGATGAACCGCCATCTTGATAACGACCGAGGAAACTCGCAGAAGAAAATCACTCAAAGTACTCGGTATATCCCTTTGTCCTCCAAGCTAATAAAACCAAATCCATCGACGGCCGATCATTCGACTCCTCAATGGACTGGGGGGGGGACTTACTGTTGGGGATGGATTGTACCCATCCTCAAAGCCCATCGAACAAAGGCCCAACCGAATTATCAAAGTCGGCTTGGAGCCGAGGAATCGCCGTCCGGCATTACGGCTCGACTGCGGACTGCTTTTAGCCGAGCAGGGAGTGGCTAGCCGAGCAGGGAGCAGCTAGCCGAGCAGGGAACACCCAGCGGGCAACAGCTCGCAACAAGAGGGCAAGCCCAATAAGCTGATAAGGCCCAATCAATTGACAAAGGAGACTAGATTTAGTCTCCCGAGCAGGGGTATAAAAGGAGAGGGGAGAGCAAAGGAGAAGGCATCGACACTTAGACACACACACTAAGCGGCGAGATTAGGGTTTTAGTCCGTACGAGTTATCTCTCCGCTTGTTGTACTTTTCCGGTTAAAGCTCTCCGAGCTCCGGCTTGTTTTCCTTTTTCTCCACCTTTGTAATCTCACTCCGAAATCTAATAAATACCTATGTTCGACCAATTTTAGTATTGTTTACTCGTTTGAGACCAATCTCACCCTAAACAAGTAATAGAATAATATTTCTGTGTTAAAAACAAATTACTCAAAAGTGATTACTTTATTAATTTGGCTTCTTTACTTCTTAACACAAACTGGATACACATTGAAATGAGGTTGGAGTGAAATCAAGGGAAGGTAGAACAGAAACTTCCCGGACTAACTGACTATAGGCTGGAAAGTCAATCCTCAAAAGTCGTCTTACACATAAAAAAAGAAGTCTTGCTCTTTCTGGTTCGTTTACCGTTTCTCATTTCTCATTACATGCCTAATAAATACATTAAATATTTGCAAGTTAATCACACTAGCCCGAACATTAACAAAATCAAATGGCACATATATAAATAACAGTAGACAGTTGTTTCGAAATTAAAGTCAACACATAACGTTTGGCCAAGCGATCGTCTATTTAAATTTGGATTGTGACGTCGATTAACTTGTCCATCCATTCTTCTTCTGTTCGCCTAGCTGCAAAAAGAGAAGAACATATTACGACTCCATTTGGTGCACGTTTCCATTAACTTCGTCTTTGTTCTTTTTCTGATCACCATTTCATGAACTTTATTTTGTTCAACATGCGTGCGTGCAGAACGTTAGCCAAGAATTGCTAGAGGTCAGAGTATGGCTGATCAGAAATTTTCCTCCGTCTCTAAATCCATTACAAACCTAGTTATAGTAGGCCGTACTGGCAATGGAAAAAGCAGTACTGGAAACACCATCCTCGGTCGAGAACTGTTCGTCTCCAAACGGGGGGGCAGCAGGTATTACAATGAAGTGTGAGATGTATAGAGCTACGACACAAGATGGTCGTTTAATCAATGTGATTGAAACTCCTGGTATGTTGCTCTAGTCCATTTGAACTTTCTACCACTTCTAAGTTTTACTTACATAATTGTTTTAAGCCACTTCCTAAAGTATACACCAAATATATACATTCGTTGTCGATTGCATAGACTATTTCCATTAGATCAAGGTTTATAGAGCTCTGTGTATAAAGTTCATTGACTCCAATTTAAAACTAATGTAGTCGCCCCTTATCCTTGGCATATATTATTTAACTGAGATCTGTAACTTTCAATTTTGAACACCAAAATCGTGTGCATCAATGTCTTAATTTACGATGGTACGTGATACAGGTTTTTTCGACATGTCTGTGTCCGCCGAATATCTCCGCAAAGAAATCATCAGTTGCTTAACTATGGCGGAAGAAGGAATACACGCGATGCTGTTTGTTCTAACGACAAAGAATAGGATTTCACAAGAGGAAGAGTCCACATTAAATATCTTGGAGCTCGTATTCGGGAGCAAAATCCTTGACTATATGATTGTTGTGTTCACGGGCGGTGACGAGTTGGAAGAAGAAGACATGACATTGGATGACTATTTGTATGACGGTTGCCCTGAATTTATGACGGTCTGGTTGCTATCATTACGAGCTTCATTTTTGGTGCATTATTGCACAGCTCTCCTTTTTTCTAAATTATATTATTTTTGAATTTCAGAGACTAATCAGAACCTGTTATGGTCGAAAAGTCCTGTTTGATAACAAGACTACAGATGAAAACAAGAAAGCTACGCAACTTAAGCACCTTTGGGCTCATGTTTCAGATGTTCGAAAGCAAAATCGTGGAGTACCATTTACTTATCAGATGCACCTCGAGCTAAAGGTATAAGTGTGTGTTGATATTTGTATAATTGATCTCTCGTATGTACACTAAAACTTACGCGGATATATGTTCTTCTAAGAAGAATAATTCTTGAATAGCATCAAATCAAAATTTATAGACAAACATAGCATTAACTTAAGTTCAAAAAAAACATAGCATTAACTTTAAGAAGTCATGGAGAAGTTCCATCACTTCAGAAACTGGTATGAGTTTCTAAAATTTTTATATTAATATTTAATAATATTAATTATATAATATATTTTTTGAATTTTATTAAAATGCTAAAGACTGATAAAAACATGTGTTTTAAATTTAAATGTTCAAATTTATAGAATTTCAACATATTAAATTTAAAATAAAACTAGAGATAAAATTTATTATAAATAAAACAATCAATTAAATGTTTTTAAATACTTATATAGAATATATAAAATTTGTCTATAGACTAGTTATTAAGTTCTGGTTTTAAAAAAAATTGTATTTTAATAATTATTGAGCATTAATTTATAAATTTTATATTGTATTGGGGTTTTTAATATAACAGTTACAGAAATAGTTTACCCTTTGTGTAGCTTCTAAATAAAGAAAATATTTATATAAAAATATACATATATATATATATATATATATATTAAAACATAATCTCACAATCAATATTTATAAACAATAAATGAAATTGACAACTCTTTTGGAAACATAAAATTCTACTGTTTGGTTTTCATCTAACCAAACATCTTGATGAGGCACACTATACCAAAGTTTAAACCGAAGATATACATGTAAAGAAATCACTTTTGATAGTGCTTAGCACTAGCCAAGACCGTAATACCCGAGAACTCGAAAGAACTAAGAAAATTTCTACTCTCAAAAGGATTTAGAGAACTTTGAGTAGTAACACTTTTTCTTATTTTAAGAAAACTCTCTTATTATTTCACTTGCTCAACTTCTTGTGTTATTACAAATGAAAGGATGATGGGGTATTTATAGCCTCCTAAACTACCTTACAAATATCTAGATTATTCTACTATAACCTCCTTACTTTCTAGATTTTTTTTTATTCTCTAGATTTCATACAATATCTAGATTTTTATATACTTGAGGAGGTGATGATGATTCTAGAACTTGAGCTTAATTTTGGGTATAGTCCAATAAGAGTTTATTGGCCCATAGTTAAGCATAATCCAAAATCAATTTTAACTTCAATAATACATTACAAACAAAAAAAGAAAGAAAGAACAAGAACAAGAACAAAGAAATGAACGTAAGAGAATGGTGTACATGTCGTGTGTGGTGGTTTGTTGTGAAACGCAATTATTCGTCCATTCCTTGGTTCATCTTCCGCGTTTTATTCTCTGCATAGTGTTTAACATCCTCGTTAACTCCGTTTTTTCCACTGATTGTATTTAATTATTATCTTTCATTTTGCCCGTTTCTCTTCGACTTGTTGAGTTATTGCTTTGAATACATCTTGTCCCATTCCGAAGTAAAGTTTTAAGCTTAGTTCTTTTGCTTGACTTCACTGTTTTACCCCGAGTTGGTTGCTCAACTTAACCTTCACATCCAACCTCCTGCTTTAGCTACCCCATCTTTTAGTGAGCAAATGGGCCGAAATTAAAATGTCAATAGTTAATCCACAGTTTCTTTATTTGGAATTTATTCAATATTATCAAATAGTTTCGGCTTTGAGTTTGCAAAACTTTCTTTAGTCTAGTGGTATAAATGGTGTGGTACAAATTGTTGCTCATTTTACTGAGTTTGAATTGCGAGTCTGTTCAGCCTGTTTTTCTTATTAGCTTTTTGGCTTTATAGAACTCATGTGATCGGTACTGAATCTAAGATTCTTCAACAAAAATTTCAAGAAAAAAGCATGTGAAATTTTTGAAAATTACACAAATACGTGTGCTTCATTTCATGCGATTAATAGTTTTTTTTTTTGGTAAAGGCACTAAGAAGAGAAAATGCAGAAGCACATGAGAAAGAGATGTGTCTTATGGAGGACAAGCTAAAACAGAATGCAGCATCACATGAAAAAGATATGCGTTTTTTGGAGCATTGTCTAAACCAGAATGCAAAACATGAAAGAGAAATAAATCAGGTGGAAGATGAGCTAAAACAAAGTGCCATAGCACATGAAAAAGAGATGCGTCAAATGAAAGATGAATTTCAGCAAAACCAACAGCGCCAAATGGTGGAGAATATGCTAAAGCAGTATGCTACAGAACATGAAAAAGAGATACGTCAAATAAGAGAAGAATTGAAATTTAAGCGGCAACAGGTTGCATGCAACATTTTGTGAATTTATGTCACGAACTCTGCTCGATCAAAATTACTAATAAAAGATTGTGGTCCTTGAAAATTACTGATTTTTTGTGTTTTTTCGTTTGCTCTTGTTAGGGGTGGGATTTCGGATACTCGGGTCGGTTCCGGGTAAAACCAGTTCGGTTCCGGTTATTCGGTTATTTAAAAAATGTATTCAATAAGTACTTGGTTGACTTACGGTTCGGATTCGGTTTGGTTCCGGCCGGTTTCGGGCCGGTTCGGATATACAAATATTTACCCAAAATTATTATTTTTATTTACTTTTTATTTTATTTTTTAATTTTTAAATAATTTATTTAATTTTTTGAAAAAAATTGAACACGAATTGTATATATATTAATAGTCTGAATGTTTTGACATGGAAACTGAAGTGATCTAGTGGTAAAAGTTGGCGTGCAGTTGCCTTTCCAACCAGGATTCGAACCCAGGGGACATGAATTCATGTGTTTTAAAGCTTAATCGGGTACCCGATCGGTTCCGGTTAAAATCCGAACCGAATCGATACCCATAAATATTCAGAAACTTTATCCATCGGTTAAGTATGCTCTATCTGAAACCGATCCGAACCGGTTTATTTCGGATCGGATCCGGTTCGGTTTTTGGTTCCGGTTTAAAAGTCCCAGGCCTAGCTCTTGTAATACGAGAGACACGAATGACTCCGACGCTCCGTACATGTACAATGCTTGCTTTCCAACAAAAGTTATCTTTGAGCTCTTTCTGACTTTTTTTTTTCTTTTGTGAAAGTTCTTTCTGAATGAAAAGGAAGAAAGTAGCCTCAAATGTACTTCACTGGTATATAAATTCTCTTTTAAACATATATATTATTATTTGCGAAGCTATTTTTTGTAACAGAGCTTCCACATTAAAAGTTAGGCCGGTGAATATTTAATGAATAATTATATAACAATCATATAAATAGTTTAATTTATAGTTCACAACATAATTTTGTTTTGCAAATAAGTTTCTCACATTATGAGTCACATATCATAATCATTATCTTTTTTTTTGTACGAATCACTTTCTTAGCAGTTCATAATATCTAATACTTATAATCTAAAATTTATATAGCTAAACTTGTATATTTGGATAACTATCCTCTATACATTATTTACAAAATGATTTATACACATGTCGTCAGTACAATCATTTTCGCTAAAAAAATGATGATATGGCACTAAAAAAAGATGACGTCTTTAAAAAATAATGACATGACATCATATAAATTTTGATATGTAAAATTTCCTTATCAATACTTATAATTTTCTGCAGGGAATTTTAATTATGGCAATGACTAATAACTCATATATCATCGTTAATGTAAATTTTACATACAAATATTTATTTTTGGTAAATTATTATAATGTATTAATAACTCATATATCATTAATTCAATAATATATATGTATATATACATATCTCACATTGATAAAAATAAATTAAATACGATTTCAAATATAAAATTTTACGCCAATTTATATATCATACTTGTATAAATATAATTGTAAATGTGCATCAAAAAATACAAAAATAAAGTAATTCTAATAAAAAACTATAAATAGTAAAGGTTCAAAATTATTTAAATTTATCTGTTCATCTTTATCATATTAATTAACCAATTAATTTTCCAGTTTGACATATTTTAACTAAAACAAACAGTTTATCTAATTCATTAGTATTTATATTTATTAAAAAAGTTATACCAAATCAAGAGAAATAAGATTACAAAAATATGTTTATGTTTTTTTTAAATATAAAAATTATACTATTGAAAGATAAATCATAATTTTATTTTAAAATAAAAAATATTATATTTAAAATTATTATTTTCGCGCATAGCGCAGGAAAACACCTAGTAATATACACATAAGATTGTGTCACATCCACATTAAATATTAAATTTTACTTGATTCACAAAACCATGATAATATTATATTTGCCAAGCCAAAAAGAAGATAATATTATATTTGTTACATTAAAGTTATGCTGACTTTTTAGTTAATGATGTATTAATAATTATTAATTTGTAAAATAACTAAGCTCGCATGTACAAGCAAAACACCTAATATACTATTGTTTGCAAAACTATTTTTCGAAACAGAGTTCTCACGTTAAAAATTATAATTTCCAACAATAATACTTTACAAAGATATTTTCTAAATTAGTTCTAATATGTTTTTGAAAATATCAACACATAATAAACATATATATACATCATGAAAAACTTGATTTTATATATATATATACATACATATATATATATATATATTGATGTTTGATTTTAACTATTCAAAAATATTTAAATTAATAAAAATAAGTTAATAAGTATTCGTAAGAAGATTATGCATGCACATGCTGCAATTTTTCATATATGTAGAGGTGATAAAATGGGTAAATCGACGCAGACCAAACCATACCCATATGTTTTACGCTTATATGGGTAATGGATAAACCCAACCTATTTGACAAATGGATTGAGTCAATCCATAACTCATTTATTTTAATGAGCTAATGGTTTTCAATGGTTAACCTATGAACAATAATTTTATAGTTTAAATGGTTATTGTGGATTATAAAAATAGAAAAATAATTATTAAACAAAAAATATTATTTTTGGAAAATCACGATATTAACAGTTTTGGAAGAAAAACATGAGTTTGCAGTTTTGGCGGGAAAATCGATTTTACGGTTTTGTCGGAAAAACTCGATTTTGCAGTTTTGGCGGGAAAGTTCAATTTTGTGGTTTTGACGGGAAAACTCGATTTTACGGTTTTAGGTGGGAAAAATCGATTTTGCAGTTTTGATGGGAAAACACGATTTTATGGTTTTGGCGGAAAACTCGATTTCTTTAATAAAAGACGAATTTGTCCAAAGAGGAAACGTCTATTGAATGTGTTGTGGTAGGAAAATTATGATATTGTTTTTTTTTACTGTTATACCTCTTCTTATATCAGGAAATACTATTTTAACTTCTAACAGAATCTATTATATCAAAATAGAAGTTACAATCTTGATTCATGTGTGATTGTTTTTAAAATGGACCCAATGGACCATCCCTAGAAATCAGTTACCATCATTTATTATTACTAATAATATAACATATATATAACATGAATGATATAATTTTGTTTCCTAATAAACCGGAAACATAACCACAATATCTTTTGATATCTTTTAATTTCAAGAATATATATATAAGTTTTGAAAATGAGTGAAGATATATATATCTTCACTCATTTTCAAAACTTATATGTAAATATTTTCACTCATTTTGTAATTAGTTTTGAAATATAAACATACATTAATATATTCAGTTATCATTTATAAAATGAAATATAAATATTATATTATATTTTATCTATTATATAATCACAATCAATCATATTAAAATTTATTATGTTGATCCAAATATTTTAACAATATCATAATTTTTACAAATTTCGTAACTAGAATTGAACTATATATTATTATGTATTAATAATTATAAATTTATTGTTTACAATCCGTCACATATTAATTTGTTTAATAACTAAAAGAAAATACAATAAGATAAATATATAATAAGAGACAAAAATACATGTGACGGTTTTAAGCAATTGATTATTTACAACATGTAAACTATAAGTTATTATATTTGAAATATTTTTTTTTTTAATTTGAAATAGTTATAAGAAATTAAAATTAAAAATGTACCATTAGAGATTTAAAATAAATAAATAAATAAAAAAAAAATATATATATATATATATATAATTGAAAATAATATCCGCATATATATATATCTATATTATTAAAGTTGAAGTACATTTTAGAGATGTTTGAAAATAAAGATAGTAGAATAAATGAGATATGTTTAGAAACATGAATAGTAGAAATGTGTAGTTTCTTTCATTTACACATTTAGCCACTGTATTTTCAGTAAATTAATAATAAATGAGAATTATTAAGAAACATGAATACCATATTTAATACTTCTTTTTATTTACACATTTAGCCATTATATTTACAATAAAGTAAATAATATCCTTTCTATATTTCTTTTTATTTACAATTTTATCACTATATTTACAATTCCTTATAGTGAAAATAAAAACACAAACTGAAATATAAATAGTATATTATTGGGACCTCTATATTATATAAGAAGTTTTAAATACAATACTATTACATTATTTAGGTTAGTCAAATATAAAAATTGCAAAAGTTCAATTTTAAAAAAAAAAATATCAGAAAATTAATAATAATCCATAGAAAACTAATGCAAAAAATAAAATTTTGAAACATGGATAAAAATATGTCAAGAAGAAAAAAATAATGGGTTATGTTATTAATAAAAATTGGAAATCCATTATATTATAAAAAACTATCTACTTGGATCAGTTTTAAAATATACAAAAATGGACTAATCTAATTATCTAAAACATTTTTTTTTGTCTAAAATAATCATAAAATAAAATTTAAAATTTTATATAAATATTTCAAATCAAAATAATTTAAACTTGATATATATCAAAAATTGATTTAACATATGCATATATTCAAAATTTTATTTTTACTAAAATATTTTCAAATAACAATTATTAAAAAACATGTTTTCAATATATATAAGAAAAATACAACAAGAAGACCAATTTCATATACCAACTTAAATTATGAATTTTATGTTTCACATTAAATTTTAAAAATATAATATATGTGATTATTTATAAGATCTTTCACATTATTAATTATTTGAAAGCATTTATTAAATGAAACCTCAAAATAAAATCAAGTTAAGATAACAAATGATTAAATCAGCAAATTCATGATACAAGTCTGAATTATATCAACTCCTTAAAAATTGTTTCATTAAAATAAAAAACTAAATTATATAAACTAAATTTAATAAAATTATAGAATTTGTTTTTGAAATGCACAAATGAAGTTTTCAATACAGAGAGTGTTGAAGATATAAAATATTTTATTTGAGTTAAAAAATTATTATATTTTAAATTTAAGAGAAATTTTATAAAAAGTTAAAATATATAATTTATCAAAAATAATAATTACGTAAAATAATTTTCCAACAAAAAATATACCTACCCTTTTTAAGGGCGTATCAAAATCTAATATATAATTGAAATAACACCCACACAGTTCTAGATCTAGTCTTCAAAAAATTAGTTATTTTTTTAATCAAAAGTTAAATTATTAGTGTAAAATAAATTTAACTTTTGATTAAGAAAATAAAATCATATAACGGGTTATAGTTATTTAGAGTCTTCAAAAATTTAGTTATATTTTAAATAAAAAAAGAAGTCATAGAAGTAAACTTAAGGAAAATTTCATAAAAAGTTAAAATATATAATTTATCAAAAATAATAATTACGTAAAATAATTTTCCAACAAAAAATATACCTACCCTTTTTAAAGGCGTATCAAAATCTAATATATAATTGAAATAACACCCACACAGTTCTAGATCTAGTCTAAACTATTAAAACATGAGTACAAATAAGAAATATCCCTGAGTTTTCCTCAAAAATTACAAGTTTATGCCACTGGTTGAAACACTGCCGTTTTACATATATTGCATTTGTCGCTGACAATAATTGGTTCACCAAAATTTCGTTAGACCGTAACTTTCCTATACCATCTACTTAATTAAATTTAACCAACCGTAGGATAGAGGTAAAACGGCTATAGAATATGACTATATTAGTATTATAAAGAATTTAATTAATGTTATATATATATATATATATATATATATATATATATATATATATATATTAGATTTAAATTTAGTCATATATTTTAATTTTTTTAAAAATATTTCAAATAAAATGATTTATAGTTTACATGTTATAAAATGTCTAAAACCATCACATGTATTTGATTCTTATTATTATATATTTATATTATTGTATTTGTCTTTAGTTTTTAAACAAATTAATATGTGCATGAAAAAAACATATTTGATAATTATTTTGTATGTAATTTATGTTGAATTTTTATCTGCCCTTTAAATATTGCATAATAATATTTCATTGCTAATTACAAAATTAGTGAAATATTTACATATATATTTTTTATAAAAAAATAATATAGTGTTAAAATTATTTAGATAGACATAATAATTTTATTTTAATATAATTTATTTGGATTGTATAATTAATAAAAAATAAGATATAATATTTTTTTTCATTTGTATACAACAGTTGAATATATTAGTGTATTATAATATTTCAAAACTAATAACGAAATTAGTCAAAATATTTACATATAAGTTTTGAAAATTAAGTTGTGTTAAAATAATTATAAACATTTTTTCGAAATTTTGATACATATATATATATATATATATATATATGATTTAAATATAAGTTGAATTTCATATATTTTTATTCTTATTTATGAAATCCTTAAAATATTGGGAAGTTATTGTTTTTTATATAATATTAAGATTAATGATGGAATAATGTAGTATATTCTATTTAATATAAAGATTAATGATGATTGAAAATATCATGTGACTAATTCTAGTTATAATCTATTTTATTAAAAATTACACATGAATTAGAAGTCATGACTTCTGTTTTAATATAATAGATATAATTAGATTACATTCTTAATTATGCCTAACAATAATGATTCGTTAAGTTAATTCAAATTAATTTTCGTTAGTTTTTTTAGACTAATTACGCGTACAATTAAATGCACGATACAAGCAACGTAAATCTTTGTGATAAATAGTGGATTATACTTTACGTAATACAGTTTATGCTGGTTTATACTTTATACATTAAAATAATCATACAATATAAATTATATATCATTATATCTTTGTTTATGTTTTTACCAGCTTTGAGAATTCTATGCAAACAATATTCATTTCATTCTCTACCTATAAGGCTATAACAATACAAGTTAAATATACGCTGTGTTATGAGAAGTAGCTGGTTTAGTATAATCATCAACACTATTAAAACTCAAACACATAGTTGGATCCAATTTTAAGATAAAAGGGTAGGTATATTTTAAGATAAAATATTTTTAAAAATATACTCAATATATTGTTTTTCTAACTTATATTATTACTAACTACTACTCTTTAAATATAGTCTATCTAATACAATATTTTAAACTAATAAATCTCCATAAATACTTTTTCTTATTGAAATCGAGGATCATATAAAAAGAAAAAAAAAAGAAAGCCTGGATCAAAGAGGTAAATATTTATTATTTTAAAAAATTAGAAAAAAAATTATTTTAGATAATCAAGGCTAATTAATTTTATTTATCAGTTTAAAACCAACGTCTAACATATAAATAATCACAATTTACACATTTTATATATATTTGCGCTTAAGTAGTTATATACTGTAGAGTTTAAATAATTTATTTTCATTATTAAAATCAACTTCTATATATAGGTTTAGAAAAGATAAG
Organism: Hirschfeldia incana; assembly: GCA_026261945.1. Classification (NCBI taxonomy): domain Eukaryota; kingdom Viridiplantae; phylum Streptophyta; class Magnoliopsida; order Brassicales; family Brassicaceae; genus Hirschfeldia; species Hirschfeldia incana. The sequence continues at coordinate 4,173,411 of JABCMI010000024.1, forward strand.
AGGTATTAATAGGTGTGTTAAAAGGTATCAATACTATTAAAAGAGAATGTAGTAGTTTTGGACCCTTTCATTAGACTACTAATATTTTGGTCTTACCTTAAGTTTAGACTAACAATATGCTACCATATATTTTTCTAACAATGTTTACTTTAATCAGTAACAAATATATCAATATTAATAAAATATAATTTTCATATTATTTACTTCTTCAATTTCTGTAACTACCAAACTAATTTTCTAACCAATCAAATTAATTATAAATTTGTCTCTCTATTTAATTAACCATCAATTATCATTTACATACATAGACTTCCTCGACATCCACATAAAATTTTTTTGATCCATGCATAATTATTGTTTGGTCATATTTTTAATTAATTTAACTATATAATATTTTAAATACTTTTAACTGAATTATACAATTACAGCTTATTTCATGTGATATACTCTTTTCTAGCTTTTTCAAATACATAATGGGTTCAGATATTTAAAACCTCAAAAAGATTTGAAATGTCTAAAAACTCAAAAATATCAAAAATTCAAATAAATATCTAAAGTTATTTAAATACCAAACTCTCCGTCTTTTCCCGCCTAATTTTACCCGAAGTCTAACAGAATAACCAAACAAAAATACTCAAAATTTACCCCAATAACCAAAATATATATTTTAAAAATATTTGAATTTTATTCAAAACCTAAAACTATACATAAAACCAAACGCAAATTTTTAAAGATATTAGTAATACAAAAAACAAATTCGAAATATCCAAATAGACCTAATAATATACACAAAATATTTTAGGTACATGTTTGAGTCTCGAGCATGACCTATATACTCGACCTAAGACCCGACCAAAACTCAAACTGAGACGTGCGGGTCCAGAAAATACCAAAATATATATTTTACCGTGGATCCGGATCTGAACCAGACATGTATGTTTAATCAATTTTGCTTTGGTTTCTGGGGTGAGGGTATCAGACCAAAACTTAATTACATAAAAGTGTACATACAAAAATCTTTAATAAAATAATTCATAGTTTTGAACATATTCGATTTTCAATATTATAAGACTTTGAAATATAAATATATAAGATTTTCAAAATACTTATTCATATTTAATTTTGTTTATATTCTATAAAAAAATCTGCGCTTTTTATACGCATATCAAAATCTAGTTATTTTTTATATTATGAGCCAAGTTTAACTATTGTCAAACACCACGTTTCGAGACGTCCTACCTTACCAAAACTATTGTCTTTCCCTTTCCAAATGTTTGGCGATTTCTCTTCGGGAATTGATCAACGACCACTTTGGTTTGTTCTTTAGCCTCTTTAATCAAACCACATACGCGTATTTACTCAAACCCTAATTGCTGCAGCTTGGAGATAGTCTTTCAAGGTGTGGATTATATATATGTTTTCTATTTGTTTAGGATAAGTTTTAGTTTCCTTTTACTAAGAGGATTATGTGTGAGATTATATTCTAATCCTATTAGGGATATGTTGTTATATATATATATATATATGATCTCTTTGTTTGTAAGAGATAAGGTTGATTCATTATTAATTAAACAAGTTCATAAACCTTAATTGTTTTTGCCAAGAGCAGAACGTTCCTTGACTAAAGCTATAAACGTCTAGGTCACTTGACACTTAGGGTTCAACATCAATCTAAATTAGGTTTAGAATTTTGATCTAAATTAGATTACGTTGGATGGAGGAAGGTGAAGAAGCCGCAGGGGCTGAATTGAAGCGCTTATGGTCATTTAGCAATGCTGTAGATGCTGAGGATTCGTACCACAAGCGTGCCAAAGAGTACTCTAGCCTTGCGTTAACTCTCTCTAAACTCTCCCTTTTACTACTTGATCATCTTGATAGAAAATAAGTTTGGACAGCTTTTGACGAACATCCTTTTAAGCTGACATGAATCCGTAGAGTGTTATTTGTTTGTTTCGTTTAGTTTCGTATAGTTCTGATATGTTGATGTTTAGTGGCAGTGAGGGCCGGTCGGCTTCTGTGATCATATATTTAGATGCCTCTGGTTCGTCCATGGAGAGAACTGACGGTTTTGGCATTGCTTCTTCTTCTCGGAATGATTCTGATATGTTCTGCCAGAATTTTATCTTGAATTATGGTCGGAAAGATGATAACTGCCAAGATTTTGAAGTTCATATTGATTTGACTGATGACCTCTTACATAAGGTACATATATATTTGCAGTTAAATTAAAGATTAGATTGTGGTTATCCGTTTCTTTGTTTTTAGATTTTTTTTATGTAATTTTTCTCCACTCAGGTGTTCTCGTTCTTGGATCACGTCGACCTCTCTCGCTCTGCTATGGTATGTCGTCAATGGAGAGTAGCTAGTTCTCATGAGGACTTTTGGAGGGTCTTAAACTTTAATAATATGAAGATTTCTATCGAGCGATGTAAGTGTGTTCTTCATACATAATGTTGTGTCTTCTCTGTTATTTTGCTGATTGTGTGAACCTTGAATTTTTGTTTTTGTTTTGAGAATTGACAGTGAGTTTACTGAGTCTTGTATTCTTGTACATTTGTTTGATATTCAGTGAATACAATAGATATGTAACATTGGATTCATTATGCAACTTTAGTTTGGCCTCCAATAGATTTATAAAAAGGCGCTATGTTACTCAAACTTGTATCACAAGGCATAGATAAACAAAAGTATTAACGGTTTGTTTGTGTGCAGTTGAAAACATGTTTCATCGCTATCCTAATGCCACTGAAGTGAATGTTTATGGCGTCCCTGCTGTCAACAGTGTGAATGTTTTTGGCGTCCCTGCTGTCAACAGTCTGGCTATTAAAGCAGCTACTACTTTGAGGTATCGGTTTTGTTTAGCCTTGAATATTATTTCATAAATTAACTTAATATATATCCATCTCATCTATATTCAAGGAATCTGGAGGTATTAACCATAGGAAAAGGTCAAATCAGTGAGACCTTTTTCGAGATATTGAAGGAGTGCAATAATCTAAGAAACGTGACCATAAGTGAGGCTCTTCTAGGAGATGGTGCTCAGGAAATACACCTGAGTCATGATCGGCTACATGAACTTAAATTAGAAAAATGCTGCATTCGGCGTTTGTCTATCAGGTGAAGTTTTTTTTTTCTCATTTGATTTTTATTGGTGTATGTGTTTTTTTTTCTGATTCATTACTTTTTTTTGTCTATCATATTAGGTGTCCGCAGCTCAGGTCTTTATCATTAAAAGGAACCAACATGATACAGGCGATGCTAAACTGTCCACTACTCCAACATCTTAATATAAGATCATGCGATAGGCTCCCAGATGCTGCTATCCGTTCAGCTGTTACTTCGTGTCCTCAACTAGAGTCGCTCGATGTTGATAAATGTTCCTGTGTCAGTAATGAAACTTTGCGTGGAATAGCCCAGGCTTGTGCTGGTCTCCGTATTCTTAATGCTTCGTACTGCCCAAATATAACATTTGAGGTTTGTGTCATTTATCTGCTCTCTGTTGTCTCATACTCTTGTTTTCTGACTTTGTGTGATCTTTTCTTCTTTTGAAGTCAGTACATCTCCCCATGTTGACAGTTCTCAAGCTTCATAGATGTGAGAATATAACATCCGCGACGATGGCTTGGATCGCTAACAGTCCAGCGCTGGAGGTATGTGATTGATTTTGTTTTTTTTTTCACCTTTAGCTAGAGACAATTTTTTTTTCCAGTTAGGTTATTCACATATCATCTATTGCAGGTTTTGGAGCTTGTTGATTGCTATAAGTTGACATCTGTCACGTTGCATCTCTCCTGTTTGCAGAGTTTTAGCCTAGTCCATTGCCGCAAGTATATCCCCCATCTTTTGTTTTGCTCTGAAAATTAAAGAAAAGTTTTGCTATCCTTTCACACCAAGTGTCCTCTCTTTTTGATCTATTCACAGGTTTTGTCCTAACAGGTTCACAGAGCTGAACTTGCAAAGCCCCATGCTTTCATCAATCACTATTTCAAGCTGTCCAGCTCTTCAACGAGTCACTATCACTTCCAACGCTCTTCAAGTATGCGGTGCACTTAGTTATCATGATTTGTTAATACAGTTTTGTTCTAAATAACCCGTTTCATATTTCTTCATTTTTTTGTTGCAGAGATTAGCTCTTAAGAAACAGGAGAATTTGACAACATTAGTTCTGCAATGCCAGTCCTTGCAAGAAGTGGATCTATCTGGTTGTAAATCACTATCTAATTGTGATGTCAATGGTGGGTGCCCAATGCTGAAGTCGTTAAATCTTGACAACTGTGAGGTGTGATTACTTGTTTCTTCTTGTTCTTTTGGCTGCAGCTAACTGCTACATATGATAACATAGTGAAATATATATATAGCTAACTAAAGCAGTACTGGGTGATATTTTTTTTATGATTTTCTAAACCTTGTATCATGCATCTTGCAGAGCTTAACAGAAGTGCGGTTCTGCAACTCATCGTTGTCTAGTCTGTCCCTTGTTGGCTGTCGTGCTGTTACGTCTCTTGACTTGAAGTGCCCTCGCGTAGAGCAGATCTGTCTGGATGGATGTGATAATCTCGAAACTGCATTCTTACAGCCTGTGAGTGTTGCTCTGCTTCTCTCATATTACAAAACTAGACTTTTCTTAACTGGTGTTTTTTCTTGTTTCTCCCTTCTGGTTGTGACTAGGTTGCGCTCCGGTCTCTAAATGTAGAAATATGCCCAAAACTGAGGGTACTCACTATCGAGGCGCCTTATATGGTGTCCCTTGAATTAAAATGTTGCATTGCACTGTCTGAAGCATCCATCATTTGTCCTTTATTGACATCCTTAGATGCGTCTTTCTGCGGGTAATTATCTATTGTTTGATATATTTCATTTTCATGACTTATCTTATGGTGCTAATATTCTACTTCCTCCCCCATTGCCTTTCCAGGCAACTGAGGGATGATTGTCTGTCTGCAACCGCTGCTTCTTGTCCATTAATTCAGTCACTGGTGCTAATGTCATGCTCATCTATTGGCTGTGGTGGTTTTTCTTCCTTGGAAGGCCTCCAAAATTTGACTTTTCTTGATTTGTCATACACTTCCTTGATGAATCTGGAGCCCATCTTCAAGTCATGTATTCAACTGAAGGTAGTATATAAGACCTTATGACTTGTATACTTTATATTAATGCCATGAGAACTTCTTGAGTTATAAGGTGCCTTCTTTGTATCTTTTGTTGTTTAGGTACTCAAGTTACATACCTGCAGAGACCTCACTGACTCATCACTGGAGCCTCTATACAAAGAAGGTGCATTACCAGCACTTGAAGAGTTGGACCTGTCTTACGGATTTCTCTGTCAGACTGTGATAGATGATCTACTTGCTTTCTGCACACACTTGACCCATTTGAGCTTGAACGGCTATGCTAACATGCATGACCTTGATTACTCTGGTGTATACAATTCTAGCGAGGATACTCAAGAACCAGCTGAGTCAGCCAACCGGTTTCTACAAAACCTCAGCTGTGTGGGTTGCCCCAATATCAGAAAAGTGTTGATACCGCATTCAGCTCGGTTTGATCATTTATCATCACTGAACCTTTCCCTTTCACTCAGATTAAAGGAGGTTGATCTCTCATGTTTCAACCTGGTCTTACTTAATCTAAGGTATGAGAGGATTTATATGACTTGTTTCTTTAGTTCTTATCAGAGGTAGTTGTTATTCCATTTGCTAATTAACTTTCAATTAAAAAATGGATTGTTTTAGCAACTGTTGCTCTCTGGAAGTATTGAAACTTGGCTGTCCAAGATTGGCTAGTCTCTCTCTTCAGGTATGTTTTCCCCCATAATTGGCTCTTTAAATATCTTTTTTTTTGGGTTTCAACCTAGTTAATTAAGTCACATGGGTTTATATATGTTCAAGATTATATATTTGTAGTTCCAGTACGTATAAGCTAGTTACCACTAAAAACATTTTTACACGTTTTGTCTTCGGTAGTCTTGTAAAATGGATGAAGCAGAAGTTGAAGCAGCTATATCTGGATGCTGCTCACTAGAGACACTGGATCTCAGTTTCTGCCCAAAGGTAATATCAAAGTTAACAAATAATCCATGTATCATAAAAGAGACTTTAAACTTTGAAAACCATATCTCTTGGTGATTAACAGATATCTTCAGTGGGCATGGTGAGGTTCCGAACAGTGTGCCCTAGTTTGAAGAACGTCTTTAGCAATCCTGATCGTTTGCAAAATAGGGTTTTGCGTCCAATGTTTCATGATATGTTGCGTTTTTTAGGAATTGGGATGTAACTAATGGGTCCAAGTCTCGAGTTTTAGTCTGCTTGTGTGACGACACAAATCTTTTTTTTGCGTCTTTGCTTGGTTATATGATATAACTTATATCACTGCTATTGTTATAAATTAATTTAAATTTAGTCAACCTTTAGAATTGTTTATGTGGATTGATCCTTAGTAAACTGTGATCATCATCCGAATCAATACAAGTCCAAAACTCTTTTTCTTCGTGTGATTCTAGTGCAATACATCTGGAATAAATAAATAAAAAAACACTTCTTAACTCCTTTGTCTGAACTTATATTTATTCAAATGTATAGTAACATCTCTATACATTTCTTAAGAAGAAAAAAAAAACATCTCCAAAGAAACGTTTTTTTTTCTTCTTAAACTAGTTTCTTGCCTCACAAGAAACGTCGCTCAGCTTCAAAAGGCTAAACTTTCAACTTACCATGCAAGCAACCCTCAAAGCTAACCCCTTGTCCTTTCACAGATTCTACTTTTCTCTCCCTCCGTTTCGTATCACTTCTGCTTCACCATTTTCTTCTTCTTCTTCACCGCAATGGTTCAGCTTTCTACGCGATGCCATCTCTTCCTCAGACTTGAGGCTCGGGCAATGCACGCACGCACGTATCCTAACCTCCGAAGAAAACCCAGAACGGTTCCTGATCAACAACCTCATCACAATGTACTCAAAGTGCGGATCACGCACTTACGCTCGCCGGGTGTTCGATAAAATGCCTGAGAGAGATCTCGTTTCCTGGAACTCGATTCTAGCCGCCTATGCCCAGTCTTCCGAACATGTTATCGAGAACATTGAACAGGGTTTTGATCTTTTTCGGGTTTTACGACAGAAAGTTGTGTTTACCAGTCGTATGACTCTGTCTCCACTGTTGAAACTCTGTTTGTGTTCTGGATACGTGTGGGCTTCAGAGGCAGTTCATGGTTACGCTTGCAAAATTGGTTTGGACAGTGATGAGTTTGTTGCTGGGGGTCTTGTTAATATATATCTTAAGTTTTGTAAGGCTGAGGAAGGTAGGGTTTTGTTTGAAGAAATGCCTGAGAGAGATGTGGTGTTATGGAACTTGATGTTGAAGGCTTATCTTGATATGGATTTTAAAGAAGAGGCAGTGGAGCTCTCTTCTGCGTTCCATAGAAGTGGCTTGTATCCAAATGGAACAAACTTGCGTTTACTCAATTTAATTTCTGGTGATGGTTCTGAAGGACGACAAATGAATGGTAAGGATGCTTCAGACGTACGATCCAAGAACCAAATATTAACTAAATATCTCCAGGCAAGCCAGTACTCAGCTGTTCTCCGATATTTTGCGGATATGGTTGAGTCCAACTTGGAATGTGATAATGTCACATTTATTTTGGTGTTATCTACAGCGGTTAGGTTAGATAGTTTAGCATTAGGGATGCAAGTTCATTGTATGGCATTGAAGTTAGGATTTGATTTGATGCTCACCGTGGCGAATAGTCTAATAAACATGTACTGTAAGTTGAGGAAAGTGGGCTTGGCTAGGAGTGTTTTCTACAGTTTGAGTGAACGAGATTTGATTTCGTGGAACTCATTTATCTCCGGGTTTGCTCAAAGCGGCGTAGAAGGGGAAGCAGTGTGTCTGTTTACGCAGCTGTTACGTTGTGGCCTCACACCAGACCATTATACATGACGAGTGTTCTAAAGGCAACTTCTTCTCTGTCTGAAAGCTTGTCGTTGAGTAAACAAGTCCATGTTCATGCAATTAAAACCAATAACGTTGGTGACAGTTTCGTCTCTACTGCTCTGATAGACGCCTACTCTTGGAACAAGTGTATGAAAGAGGCAGAGGTTTTGTTCGAGAGGAACAAGTTCGACCTCGTCGCTTGTAATGCAATGATGTCTGGTTATACACAAAGTAATGACGGCCACAAGACTCTGGAGCTCTTTGCTTTGATGCATAAACAGGGAGAGAGATCTGATGATTTCACGCTCGCAACAGTGGTTAAGACATGTGGTTCCTTGTTTGCAATAAACCAAGGAAAGCAAGTCCATGCTTATGCAATCAAATCAGGATACGACTTGGATCTATGGGTCAGCAGTGGAGTCTTGGATATGTATGTAAAATGTGGCGATATGAAGGCAGCACATTTTGCTTTCAATTGCATTCCTGCACCAGACGATGTTGCTTGGACGACTATGATATCAGGATGCATAGAAAATGGAGAAGAAGAGCGAGCTTTTCATGTTTATAGCCAGATGAGGCTTAAGGGAGTGTTGCCTGATGAATTTACAATAGCCACGCTAGCGAAAGCAAGCTCTTGCTTGACGGCATTAGAACAGGGGCGTCAGATTCATGCAAATGCTCTCAAGCTGAACTGCTCAGGTGATCCATTCGTTGGAACTTCACTTGTGGACATGTATGCAAAGCATAGACGTCGCATATACTCTGTTTAAAAGGATTGAAATGAGAAACATCGCCGCCTGGAACGCGATGTTAGCAGGGTTAGCTCAACATGGAGAAGGCAAAGAAGCGCTCCTGCTTTTCAAAGAGATGAACTCTTTAGGTATAAAACCTGATAAGGTCACGTTTATCGGCGTTCTCTCTGCTTGCAGTCACTCAGGTTTAGTATCCGAGGCATACAAGCAGATTCAATCAATGCATAGAGACTACGGCATTAAACCTGAAATAGAACACTACTCTTGTTTAGCTGATGCGCTTGGCCGTGCTGGACTTGTTAGAGAGGCTGAGAAACTGATAGAGTCAATGTCCTTGGAAGCTTCAGCATCAATGTACAGAGCTCTCCTTGCAGCTTGCAGAGTTCAAGGGGACACGGAAACAGGGAAGAGAGTGGCGACTAAGCTTCTGGAGCTAGAGCCATCGGATTCATCCGCTTATGTGCTTTTATCCAACATGTACGCTGCTGCTTCCAAATGGTGTGAGGTGAAACTCGCCAGGACGATGATGAGAGGACAGAACGTGAAGAAAGACCCTGGTTTCAGTTGGATCGAGGTGAAGAACAAGATCCATCTGTTTGTTGTGGAAGATAGGTCAAACCCGCAAGCAGAGTTGATATACTAGAAAGTTAAAGATGTGATCAGAGATATCAAGCAAGAAGGGTATGTTCCTGAGACAGATTACACACTTGTAGATGTGGAGGAAGAGGAGAAAGAGAGGGCGTTGTACTACCACAGCGAGAAGCTGGCTGTTGCGTTCGGGCTCATGAGCACTCCTCCGTCCACACCGATCCGTGTGATCAAGAATCTTCGTGTCTGTGGAGATTGCCACAATGCGATGAAGTATATAGCGAAAGTGTATGGTAGAGAGATTGTACTGAGAGATGCAAACAGGTTTCATAGGTTCAAAGATGGTGAATGCTCATGTGGTGATTTTTGGTAGTTGGAAAGTTGGATAAAGAGATTAAGCTTTTGCTTACTCAATAGTTGTCGTCAATAGATTGTAATTCAAGTTACATTCCATTGTCCTGAGAAGAACACACACAAGAATCACGTTTCATGTCGCCTTTTCTCTCTTATAACTCATGAGACATCGCAGGAGGCAACATCCTAACATGAATCCAGTTCTGGTTCTCTAGTTTCCTGATCCTTAAGCTGGCGCTCTCAGTAAAACTCAGAGAGGAATCACAAACGTGGTTTCAAGAATTCAGAATCACCTTCCAGACCCAACAAGCAGGTAACTGAGCATCTTTACATCAAGAGTTCTAAATCTTTGAAAGAAAACACACTACTGCGGCTCGTTCTACATCCGAGAAGTTAAGTGGGGTAAGGAAGCTGCAATGAGAAGCTATACAAATACAATCCATTTTTGGTTTCCACTTATTAGTCTTCTTGCTCTTTGTGCCTGTTGTTTTCATGATGTCTAAATAAATGTATCTTTCTTCTCTTAGTAATCAGTATGTGGTTTTATTTTTGAAGCTGTGTGTGGGTCAAATAAACAATACAACATACTATTCCTACTTTGATTGATTTCCTAAGTACTCGTATGATTTCCTATAAAAAAAAAAGAGTTGCTCAGTGGAGCTGTTTCAAAGACGCAATGTAATTGAGAAACATTATCATTATCGACTAGATTCTTTTGCATCAGCTTGCTTAGTTGGATTCAGCTCACCATCAACCTCCAACATGCGAGTGAGAAGTTTACCATCTAAATTCTCCTGTTTGAATACATGAGAAACAGAAACTGAGAAAGAGAAGCTTATGGAATGGCTTAGGATGATCACACAAAAAACATGAATAGAAGTAGAGAGTGGGGTGAGTTACCGAGAGACAGTCTCTGTACTTATTCCACTCAGCAACACACTCTTCTTTATCCCATTTCCCTTTCACGAACTTCTCCGAGTACCATCTGCACAATCAAAGATAAAAAAGGATCCAACTTTCAATGGCATTGGATCAGAATTATAGAAAGATTCATATAAAGGGAGGAAGAACTTGAAACCAACAATTAATGTTCCAGACTGACCAGATATCATTAAAAACTCCATTTTGGTACACTATTGCTACTAAACACCATAGTCCATAGCTAATCTCTCAAAGGAGAGAGGGAAAACTCACTTATTGAAGCAGTTGTGGTAAGCAGTCCGCAAATCTGCGCAGGGGGAAGTAGAGGAGCGAGTTGAAGTTGAATCCTTTTTCTTCAACAAGCCCATTTGTTACAAGCCCCTAGTGACTTTTGAGCTTATATCCACCTATATTAGTTCAAAAACTTATATCAATTTCGAAGAAATAAAGAAAAAAAATGTGAAACAATATAACAACAAGAATCTCTCTTCAAAGATCAAACAAACATAGACGAAAGTCAAAGCTTTCGATACCCAGAAGCAGAAATGTTACCCTGATCAGATCGGAACAGGTAGGTAGAAGACTACAATTCTATTAGACAGGACAAAAAGCAGATGATGTCTGAATCTAAACCCGTAAACCTCACACTCGACGACGAGAAATATGAGCCCACGACGCCGGAAGCTTCGGAGGAGTTGTGGGAAAAAAGTTTACGACGTCGTTTTACTTTAGACAAAAACCCTTATCCAACGACGTTGTTCAGAATAAATCACTGTTAGTACAGATTCCCATGGTTAAAAGCCCATTAGCAGATTGAGCCCACACTGTTTAGGCCTGTTTATCCCGTGGGACCAAAACTTACTACAACACTGTCAACGTCAAACGTTACACGAACTGGAATCACTTCTGGTCAATTATTAGGGCGTCATCATCGCGCGTGGCGTAACATCGAACACTTTTTGCTCCTTTTCTGCTTTGATTTTTTTATCGGCTCTATATATATAAAGGCTTCCATCCGTAAGAGAAAAAAATAAACACAACAATCATATTCCTTTGCACGATAATGGATCAGTTCAAAGGTCAACCTCGTCTCCCTAAGTTCGCTGTCCCAAAACGATACGATCTCCGTCTCATTCCCGATCTCATCGCCTGTACTTTCACCGGAACTGTCTCCATCGATGTAGAGATAGTCGCCGATACTCGTTTCATCGTTCTCAACGCTGCTGATCTCTCAGTCAACGATGCTTCCGTCTCCTTCACTCCTTTTATCTCCTCTAAGGTATATTATATTCAACGCTCAGCTGATGTATTCCAATAGGTATCACGGTCTTGATGATGCTTTGGTCGTTGAGTAAGTACGTATATTTTCATGATTAGCTTCTCGTTAAGATGTCTGTCTTCTCGGGGATTGGATTTATTGGTTTATCCTCAGACAATACTCGAATCATTTCTTTTTCAAAAAAAAAAAAATACTAGAATCATTTACTTGTTGCTTCTTATGATTCTTGTCTGAAAAATTCGAGGTATTTAATATAATACGTAGTTGCCCAAAAAAAAATGTAACTGTTTTTTTTTTTTGTTAAGCAGGCCGTTGCAGCTCCCAAAGTTGTTCTCTTTGAGGAGGATGAGATTCTGGTGCTCGAGTTTTCTGAGATTCTTCCCCATGGAGTAGGAGTTCTACATCTGGGGTTCAATGGAATACTCAATGACAAAATGAAAGGATTCTACAAGAGGTAAAACGTTTAAGTGGTAAATTTACATTAATAGGGGTTAGTCCTCATAGTATGTTGTTTACTCTTCATGGTGCAGTACCTATGAACATAATGGTGAGAAGAAGAATATGGCAGTTACTCAGTTTGAACCGGCTGATGCTAGGAAATGTTTCCCTTGCTGGGATGAACCTGCTTGCAAGGTTTTCATTCTTTCTCTTTTCCTCCTCTTTTATCAGCTTGAGTATATCAATAGTGGCATATCGTTTTTTCTTATGTATTCATGTAGCTATGTTGACACATTTTACCACAGGCTACCTTCAAGATTACACTAGAGGTGCCTACGGAATTAGTGGCACTCTCCAATATGCCCATTGTGGAGGAGAAAGCTGATGGGAATGTTAAGGTTGTATCCTATCAAGAGTCCCCAATTATGTCTACATATTTGGTAGCAATTGTTGTTGGATTGTTTGACTACGTGGAAGATCATACATCCGACGGTATACTTCATTTTATTTTCTATTATCTCTTGTATCGTCAAAGCACTAAATCAAGTTTCATATTTTGCTCAGGGATCAAAGTTAGAGTCTACTGTGAAGTGGGCAAAGCCGACCAAGGGAAATTTGCGCTGCATGTTGGTGCAAAGACTTTGGATCTGTTCAAAGAGTAGGTCCCTTCATCAACTTTTAGGCTTGTGTAATATTCATTTCAAAATGACTCCAATCATTCTGGTAGGTACTTTGCTGTGCCATATCCCCTTCCCAAAATGGATATGATTGCGATACCGGATTTTTCTGCTGGGGCTATGGAGAATTATGGTTTAGTCACATACCGTGAAACAGTTCTTCTCTATGATGAGCAACATTCAGCAGCTTCTAACAAACAGAGGGTAATACAAACACTTCCCTTGTATGATTTTTGTACAATTATCTAAAGTAGTTAATATCATGCTAGGTTGCGACTGTAGTTGCGCATGAACTGGCCCACCAGTGGTTTGGCAACCTTGTCACTATGGAGTGGTGGACTCATCTATGGCTGAATGAGGGTTTTGCTACTTGGGTACATTGCAAATCTATTTCTTTGTAAACACAAGATGATTTCGAGTTTTGTTGTGAATGTAACGTTTCTCTTTTATCTATTTCAGGTCAGCTACTTGGCTATAGATAGTTTGTTCCCTGAATGGAAGATATGGACCCAGTTTCTAGACGAATCTACTGGTGGTCTCAGGCTAGATGGGCTTGAAGAGTCTCACCCGATAGAGGTAACCAAATCAAGTATCTATGTTTGTATGTGGCAGTGGCACATCCAACTATATATCATATTTACCTATTGATCATAAATCCGAAAATTTCCTCAGGTGGAGGTTAATCATGCTGCTGAAATTGACGAAATATTTGATGCAATAAGCTACATGAAGGGTGCATCTGTCATCCGCATGCTACAAAGCTATCTTGGTGCTGAAGTTTTTGAGGTTCTTCTCATTCTCATTTTTATTCTCTTACAAAAAGCATTCTAAAGACAGTTGAGTTCTAACTTCTCCAAAATTTCTTACTCTACTTTGGTGAGCAGAGGTCGCTTGCTGCATACGTAAAGAAACACGCTTACTCAAACGCAAAGACAGAAGACCTATGGTCTGCTTTGGAAGAAGAATCAGGAGAACCTGTTAACAAGCTCATGAGTTTTTGGACAAAGCAAAAAGGATATCCTGTTGTCTCAGCAAAAATCATAGATGGAAAATTGGAACTTGAGCAGGTTCATAAACTTATTTTCCATTCCTTGATGTCTTACTTATAACCCCCTTATAATATCCTGTGCACGATCAGCTGACTAAACTGAATGTTCAAATTACAGTCTCGTTTCTTGTCAAGCGGTTCTCCTGGGGAAGGACAATGGATTGTGCCAGTAACCTTGTGCTGTGGTTCATATGACATGCGCAAAAGCTTCTTATTAGAAGCCAAATCTGGAGTATATGATCTAAAGGAGTTATTGGGAGGCTCCATTGCTGATGGTTCGTGGATAAAAATCAATGTCGAACAGGCTGGATTCTATAGGGTGAAATATGATGACAGCCTTGCCGCTGGACTCAGAATTGCAACAGAGAGCCAAAGCTTAACCTCTATTGATAGATATGGTAACTTTACCATTTTTTTTTCTGGTTTGACATACTTTGGAGATGATATATCATTTTTTTCTTTCACAGGTATTTTGGATGATTCTTTTGCACTTTGTATGGCTCGTCAGCAGTCTCTGGCCTCTTTGCTCACTTTGATTAGTGCTTACAAGAAAGAACTTGACTATACTGTTATGTCAAACCTCATTGCTGTAAGGATCTTTTTTTTTTCTTTTTTTTTCCCCTTGTTCACATCCTCTGGCTCTTACTCTTTCCTGCATACAGATAAGCTACAAAGTTGTGAAGATTGCAGCAGATGCAAATCTAGAACTGATGTCTGAGATTAAACAACTTTTCATTGGTGTTTTCAAGTTTGCTGCTGAGTAAGTAATTTTAACCATCTACAGAATAGATTATCAACATAAAAAGATTGTTTAAGTTGATGTTCTATTACCAATGAAAAGTGAAAAAACAATGGTGTTACAATGTTCATTGTCCTTACAAGTTCTATTACCAATGAAAAGGGGAAACAGTGTTGTTACAATGTTCATTGTTCTTACAGGAAACTAGGTTGGGAACCAAAACAAGGGGAAAGCCATCTAGATGCTATGCTGAGAGGGGAAGTCTTAACTGCACTTGCTGCGTTCGGGCATGATGAGACGCTTAAGGAAGCAGTTCGGAGATTTGATGCATTCTTAGCTGATAGGAACACTTCACTCCTGCCTCCTGACCTTAGAGGGGTTTGTATCTCATATTACATAACCCATTTACACTTTGAAACTGGAAATGCTGACCTCTTATGATTTAACTTTGTGTTTGGCAGGCTGCTTTTGTTGCTGTAATGCAGAGAGCCAACAAGTCAGACAAATCTGGTTACGAGTCTCTTCTGAGAGTTTATAGGGAAACAGACCTGAGCCAAGAGAAAACAAGAATCCTAGGTAACTGTATCTCTCAATAGAAAAAATTAATATAAAAACGTCATTTCAACTGCTAATGTTTTTATTTTTGCAGGTTCTTTAGCATGTTGCCCAGACCTCAGTATAGTTCAAGATGCTCTTAACTTTGTATTGTCTGATGAGGTATATATACATAGTATTTATTTTGTTTTTAACTCTGTATAGTTAATGAATGAATAATCATGTTATTAGGTTTGAACTTCTTGATGTTGATACTTGTCTAGGTCCGGAATCAAGATGCACTTTCTGGTCTTTCTGGTGTAAGTTGGGAAGGACGTGAAGTAGCCTGGACATGGCTGCAGGAGAAGTGGGAGTACATTGAGGAGACATGGGGTTCTGGATTTCTCATAACACGCTTCATAAGTACAGTTGTATCTCCGGTTTGTTCTTAGAAACCCTTTCGTTCGTTTATAAACAGCTCTTGATTTTTATGTTCGGTCACTGATTCCTCTTATGTCCATTTGTCTCAGTTTGCGTCGTTTGAGAAAGCGGAAGAAGTGGAGGAGTTTTTTGCAACGAGATCAAAGCCATCAATGGCAAGAACCTTGAAGCAGAGCATTGAGAGGGTTCATATTAACGCTAATTGGGTGGAGAGTATCAGGAAGGAAGACAATCTCACGCAGCTTGTTGCTCAGCTCTCTTCAAACTAAAAGTTTTGACTCTTTTCATGTTGGGGTTATCTCCCTGAGTTAACTATAAACATGTGTGCACTATGCAAACCTTTGTTGTTTCTTCTTCTTCTCAATACAGAACCTGAAGTTTCCTTTCAAACTTTGAATTTGCCATCAATAAAATTTCCTTTCTGTATACAGTTTTGAGGATGATAAGGGGCCGTTCATTACTTTTATCTGCAGTAATAACTAACTCTTTGGTCTATTCTCTGTAAAGCAACTAACAACCAAGCTGCATTAAAGAAGAGAGAAATTTGAGTTATACATGCCATGATATCTTCAAAAATTTCTAAAACAAAAATATACATATACTTGCTTTTGTGAGTATTAATTCATGTTTCATTTTTAAACATTTACAAATATCCAAGTCTGATTTTGGAAAGCTTACTCACATTCCATTTAAGAGCATCTCTAGCTCATTGATATGTTCACTTGTATAATACCATTTAGAGCTAAAATTGTTCAAAAATACATATACAGTAGAACCTCTATAAATTAATAATCTATAAATTAATAATTTCTATCAATTAATAAATTTTACCGGTCCCAAGTTGGGCCAGTGTTAAATATAACACAAAACGATAAAATAATAAGACAATAATAATTTTAAAACTTTTATGTAAATATATAGTCCCCTTAAAATCATAAATTAATAATCTACCTATATATAACTTTTAAATAAGTTCAAGCTAAATATTATATTGTTGGTTTTATATTCACAATAAAATTTCTTTATTTTTCTTAACATTTCAATATATTTTGATAATTATTTAGTAAAATTATACCAAAAACCACTTAACAATTCTATGAAACATAAAAATATACACAAAAATAAGATATTAAAACAATAGGAAAGTCAAATTTCTAAAATTTAAATAATGTATATACGGTAAAATAAAATATTTTCTCTTTTATAAATAAAAATATACGATCAAATACATAAACTTAGTGATCGTAGAAATTCATTATCCATTAAAGCATGATCTCATGCTATTTTTTCCGAAATAAAAGTATGAAACCTATTTTTCCACGAATATAATTAGTTTTATTAGAATTTCTACACAGTTATGAAAATTGAAATCTTAAACCCCATAAAATCAATTTATGGTGGTTTATTGTTTTTAAACAGTAATCGAACCACCTGACATTTTCTTCTCCAAATTTCAATTGCAGATCAGATTTCGTTTAGGGTTCTTGATGGAAATAGCACACATATGTTTGGTCGGATATTTTTTGTTTTGGTTTAGTTTCATCAGTTTATTATATGAAATTCAAGATTTTAAATTCGGTTTTCAGAAATCGTGAGTAAACCAAATATGGTGGGAAAATAGGTTTTGAACCTTTATTTCGAAAAAAAATAATATGATCATACTTTGGTGGACACCTGGTGCTATATAATACTTCTTGTGGAGAAATAGATCTTTCTCCCATTATAAGTTTCTCTTTTTTTCTAAGCTATTGCTTGCTAAATATGAGGTTGTCTCATCATATTTTCTAAAATTTTATGGTTGTAAAACCAAATACCTTGTATGTTTATGACTTTAGTTTGGTAAAAAAAAAAGGTAATAATAGAATATACTCCCTCCGTCTCAATTTAAGTAGAGTTTTAGGGAAATTTTTTTGTCCCATTTTAAGTGATGTTTTCAAATTTCTAGGTAAAAAGTAAATGTATTTTAATATTTTAAATTTTTTATATTATGTAATATGATTGCTTATTGGTTGAAATTACTTTAATCAATGTTGTTTTTAGGCAAACGAGAAAAATGAAATAAAAGTTTGTAATTTCTTAATCAACGTGCAAAAACCTAAAAATCCACTTATTTTGGGACGGAGGGAGTAGTTTTTAAATTGTAGAATATACTCTATGTTTGGAATTTATCTCATAGTAAAGTCTCAACTTCGAACCCTTCAATTCCAAGAAAGCCAATAGTAACAAACTAACAAGTGATTTAAATAGTAGCCTTTTTGAAGAAAAAGAAAATAACTAACTAACAAACAAATGCAGTATAAACCACATGCACTGAAGACAAACATGCATGACCCGCACACGCCGACAATTCACAAAGGCATGACAAAGATATAATCATAGAGTTATGACCAGTAATTAGTTGTATTCCCATTGGAAAAATCAAACTCAGAATATCAAACTAATGTAGTTACTAACATTAAAGAAGAATGAGATATAGTAAGTGTATAGTCTTTTTCTCAATAACTTCCATGAACTTACCTTCGTTAGCCTCCATATCAATAGGACCCTCACATCCTCTTATTTTCTCCTAACCTACCTTTCTTTTTAATAATATTCAAATGTTCATTTTCCTCAGACACGCCAAGTTTGAATGTTCCGTCTTCAAAAATTCTGTAACTAAGACTTTTACTCTGTTACTAGTCTTCCAACTGCCTACACTACACACACATGTATATAAGACTATGTTTATCATATTCAATTATTCATATCCCTCGTTTCCTTTTCTCCACATTTTTAAAAATTCTTTTAATTGTTTTGAAGCTAATCTTTCTCTTGGTGCCATTTGTTTGTTTCTTCTTCTATCTACTAATCATTTAACTTAAGGTATTTGTTGGGATGTCTGGACGATAAGTTTTTATCAATGTTTGGTTGGTGTAGCTACTATTAATAAGACTATAGTTTTGTTTCAATTAATTTAAAGGCTGATACTCATCTGTATTGACGTGTACAGGAAGGTTTCTATATTAATATTTTTTGGAAGTATCCTCTCGCTTTATTGTGTCCATGGGTCTTGAAGTTGGCTCCCTTAGGTTGAAAATTAAAGACGGAGGCTTGACTTCAAGAACCAACAGTTTCAATAGAGTTAACACTACGCACCAGAACTCTCCCAAGACTAATCGGAGACCAACTATGCAGCGGTCGTTGAGTTTCAACAGCTGGGAGGTTCCTGAAGAGACCAAGACTGATTCAAATTGTGAGGTCTGTGAGACAAAGAAGTCAACTCCTAACACTTTGAATGGAAGAAACTGTGAGAGAATCCAAATAAAGAAGCTTACAGTTACTCCCCCTGAGCCTTTTGTGTTCTTCTCTCCTAGACCAGTCACTGAGCTTGATGCAGCTGCAACTATGGTACAGAAGGTGTACAAGAGTTACAGGACGAGAAGTAACTTAGCAGATTGTGCTGTCCTTGTTGAGGAGCTCTGGTGAGTTACTTGATTGATCTTCTTCTTGTGATGTCTTGTAAAGATGTTTAGACTAACCATGTGGTTGATTCAAATGTTTAGGCAGAAGAGCTTGGATGCTGCAGCTCCAAAATTGAGCTCAAATGATTCAGATTTGAAGGTTCTTGAAACAAAAAAGTCAACTTATAACACTTTGAATGGGAGAAACTGTGAGAGAATCGAAATAAAGAGACCTACACTTACTCCCCGTGAGCCTTTTGTGTTCATCTCCCCTAGACCGGTCACCGAGCTTGATGCAGCTGCAACTACGCTACAAAAGGTATACAAGAGTTACCGGACAAGAAGGAACTTAGCAGACTGTGCTGTCCTTGTTGAGGAGCTCTGGTGAGTTACATAATCCATTTTCATCATTTTAATGTATTTTAAATATTTTAAACTCAACCCTTGGTATTGCTTGAAACGTTGTAGGTGGAAGACTCTTGATGCTGCAGCTCTGGACCTGAGTTCTGTTTCTTTCTTTGAAGAAGAGAAACATGAAGCCGCTGCCTCAAAATGGGTGCGAGCTAGAACACGAGCAGCTAAGGTGTGACATCATTTTCACAAAAGTTCTTTCTCTCTGTTTACTTCTAAGTCAAGGTATTATTGGTTTAACTATTTCTTTGTTTTGTAAAAATCAATCTGGGTCTCAATTTTTCAGGTCGGGAAAGGCTTGTCAAAAGATGAAAAGGCTCAGAAATTAGCTCTTCAGCATTGGCTTGAAGCTGTAAGTCCCCATAACCTATCTTTGGTAATTGATAGGGCTTGTTAGGAAAAATAATGATGAATTTTGAGTAAATCCGCGATCTAAACTAGAAGAAATAAAGAAAAAAATTAGAGAGCAAAACTCAGATTGAGACAAAAACCTGTTTAGAGTTTGTTATTAATCGTGTGATGAATGAATAAACTATAATCTTTAAAATCTGGATTTATAATCTTCAAAATTCCTATATTTATCTTTTTCTTTAGAAGGCCATCTTTAATAAAAAGAATCAAATTGCTATGAGTTCCTATGTGATGTAGTGAATCTAATCTGATTTTTTTTCCTTCCTTTTATCAACAGATTGATCCACGTCATCGTTATGGCCACAACTTGCACTTCTATTATGATGTCTGGTCAGAGAGCAAGAGCTCACAGCCATTCTTTTACTGGTTAGTCTTAGAACCAAACATTCATCTTAGACCTTTCTGTGTTTGAATCTGTTCTAAACTCTGTTTCCATTTATTTGGAACTACAGGTTGGATATAGGAGACGGCAAAGATGTAAATCTTGAGAAACATCCAAGAAGTGTTCTGCAAAAACAATGCATCAGTTATCTTGGACCAGTGAGTTTTTTGCACAACACTACTTAGCTAGGTTTACTTCTTGATTGCTACTCATCACCCTTTTGTGGTTTCTTCAAACCTTCAGATGGAGAGAGAAGCATATGAAGTGATAGTGGAAGATGGGAGACTAATGTACAAACAAAGCATGACTTTGATCAACTCAACTGAGGAATCAAAGTCCATCTTTGTACTTAGCACCACTAGAACCTTATACGTAGGGAAGAAGAACAAAGGTGTTTTCCAGCACTCTAGTTTCTTATCTGGAGGAGCCACAACAGCTGCAGGAAGATTGCTGGCCCATGATGGGATCCTTGAGGTACTTAAGTTACATGTCTTGCTTCTCCCTCCGGTATGAATCTCTTATGTTATGTATACTAAATGGATCTTACTCACATTTTTTTGTCTCAGGCTATATGGCCATATAGTGGACACTATCTCCCAACAGAAGAAAACTTCAAGGAGTTCATAAGTTTCTTGGAGGAGCACAATGTTGATCTCACCAATGTTAAGGTAAGAAAACAAAACAAGAAACTACATCCTTTCGTGTTCTTGACATCTGTGTATTCACGAGAGATCAATCTGTATTTCAGAGATGTGCTGTGAATGAAGAATACTCGTCTTCATTCAAGTCCACTGCAGAAGAAGAAGAAGAGCCAAAAGAAGTATCAGAAGAAGTTGAGATACCTTCAGAGCAAGAAGAGAGAGCTAGACCAGTGTTTGATCCTGCGAAGAGACTGTCTTGTAAATGGTCAAGTGGATACGGTCCAAGAATTGGGTGTGTTAGAGATTATCCAGTGGAGCTACAAGCACAAGCATTGGAGCAAGTCAATCTCTCACCTCGTGTCTCATCTGCCACTTCGTACGGACCAATACCATCTCCAAGACCGAGTCCTAGAGTGTGGGTTTCCCCACGGTTGGCCTATATGGGGATTCCAAGCCCTAGAGGTGTAAAATGCTAAAACTTACACTTCTTTATGTAACTCGGTCTCCAAGAAAGAATAGGTTGGAGAAGCTGACCTCCATCTTTATTTGTTCTTTTATATCTTTTGTATATTTCGTGAATTGCAACTTTTTCGCTTAGTTCTTTTGATGGTATTGTGTGAGCTGTTCAGATCAAAATACTTGAATAAAACTTAGGAGAGTTTAATAAAACAAAAGACAGTTTATTTTGTAGGGGTAAATGCAGTTGTTTAACTATACAACCTATGGCAAACCATTATCATTTCTTCAATTCAAAGCATTGATAGACTAATATTAAAAGATAAGCATTTCTAAACTATAATTCACCTCTTTATTTTTTTAAAAAAATCTAAAAATAAGAAAAGAACTTCTTATATCAATGTATTTCCTAAAACAGAAAATACCATTTATTCTTCTAAATATAAAAGAATATTATTTCTGAAATTAGAAAAAAAATATTATTTTCTATATTATAAGAAAAAAAATTATATTTTAGAGGAATACCTTTTGTGGAAAAATATAAAAGTTAAGTTGGAGATTATATGTTGGAATTACTGACAAATTAAGCTTCGTTGTTTTGTTTAACTAGAATCAAGACAAATCCAATTATAAAGCCAATTTAGATTCGCTTTTGAGTTTCAGATGAGCCAGATGCAGTCCAACCGGTCGGACCAATCCGTTCTTACAACTTTGTATAGATGCAACTGTTTAACTAAACAATCTACAGCAAACGCACTAACATATCTTTAGAATCATTGGCAAAGACTTTATTTAAATGGAATATGGATGGAAATGGAATCTTACATGTAGAATCTTAGGACATAATGTTTTAGGTGAGACCAATATAAAAGAATACGTCAATGATCACAACAAAAGAAAATGAATCCACTGAAATTAAAAAGACTTAACTAATTAATATTACGTTTATAAAAAGAATATGGCCTTACGTGAGCTACATGTGGCAGACACGAAGTTGAAGACAACACCATCAATGGTGCTCGTATAACAACACATCTCTAGTCTAAAGTCCGTTTCATATGGGCTCCAATTCAACCTATTTCCACGCCATTTATGCTTGTCCTCTTCTTCATTTAGTAGTATTTACTCACTTCTTGCCAAAATTCTATGCAAGTAAATTCATTTTGGATGACAAAATGAACTTGTAAGTCTTTGCCTCTCTGTAATTGTTATTTTTACTCGTCATGGTGAAATGAGAACTTATCATCCAGAACTTATTAATATACTTGAAGACCAAGTAGACTAAAAGCTTTGAAAACAAGTTTATATATGTTCGATGAATTTGATTAGCATTTGTCTCAAATTTGCTAGTTTTCTTGGAGGCAAAAACGTTTGAAGCAGCTACGTTATGACGGAATCGATGACAACAGAATCTCTATCTAATAAGCCTTGGGACTGGTCCAGTTTTTAAAAATAGTTAGCATAAACAAACATGAAAAAGTTATGCTAATGCTTCGTCATAATAGCAAAAGTGTAAGTTTAGAGAATATGCAATACCTTATTAGAATTGGAATTTTATAAGTAGACACTAGTATATACTCCTTCCGTTTCAGAATGATCTATGTTCCAGAAAAAAAAAGTGTTTCTAAAATATCCATATCCATATTTCTCTCGAACTTGCTTTCAAGAGTTAACCAACAACACATATACTCCGCCTATGTTTCCCCAATACATAAGGAGAGTCCTGTTCTTTTATCCTAACATGACTAGGATGTGTATATTACTCCAAATTCGTGAATACTTTTTACATTTACCTTTTCCCATTGAAAAGGTCAACATCAGCAATAAAATCTACCCCACTGGTTTTGGAACTCCCATGCATTTAACTCATCAGAGTAAACAATTTCCAAAAATACAAAAGTATATGAGAAAGCTACGGAAAATAAAGCAAAAGAAACACATCACGAGAGAGTACTTTGTGATGTAAGCAACCACATACACCATTCCATTGTTTTTCTTTTCCTCCCCCCAATAATTTCTCTTCTTATTTTTGTTTTTGAACTCTTCATATTTAATTAGCAATAGTATTTTATATTTCCTCTTTTTATAAATACTATTATTATTATTATTTCTCT
This sequence comes from Hirschfeldia incana, assembly GCA_026261945.1. Classification (NCBI taxonomy): domain Eukaryota; kingdom Viridiplantae; phylum Streptophyta; class Magnoliopsida; order Brassicales; family Brassicaceae; genus Hirschfeldia; species Hirschfeldia incana. The sequence goes on from JABCMI010000024.1 coordinate 4,196,965, forward strand.
GTAATGATCTTTTTTGTTTCTCTTCTGATTCTTTCTATATATACAAAATACTAAATCACCTCTTAGAACATTTCTCTATGTTTCTTTTCTCTCTCTTATTGTTACTATGATGCAAGAATTAGGCTTAGAACGTTTCTCCAACGACATCTTTCCCTTCGACCTCACTCCTTCCCAAACCTCTTCTACTTCTTTCTCCATCGACGAAGAGGAATCAGCCGAGGCCAAGATCCGACGGCTGATATCGGAGCATCCGGTGATCATCTTCAGCAGATCTTCTTGTTGCATGTGCCACGTCATGAAAAGACTCCTCGCAACAATAGGAGTCGTCCCCACCGTCATCGAGCTTGATGATCACGAGGTTTCCTCTCTCCCCATGGTTCTTGAAGAAGAATATTCTGGCGGCGGCTCCGTCGTTATTCCTACACCGGCAGTTTTCATCGGCCGTGAGTGTGTCGGTGGTCTTGAGTCCCTTGTCGGGCTCCATCTAAGTGGTCACCTTGTCCCTAAGCTTGTCCAAGTTGGAGCTCTTTGGGTATGATTGTACTTTACTTATTGCTTTTTAATAGTATTTTGCAGTATCAAAATCATAAATTAGGGTTTGTCTTTTCTGACTATTATCCGATTATCAAAACCAAAACACCCATGTAAAAAATGAATTATGAGAAATTATGATTTAAGATATGTAAGTGTTAAATTTTATATAATTTGCGTTCTCATTTTCTCTATTACTTACTTAAGTATATAAATTAATCATCAACCTTATTTATGAAACATCGGACTGGTTAGGTTAGGACTAATAAAATATATCTAGTTGTATAATGATGATCAATTTTATTTGTTTTATAAACCATAGAATCATTGGTAAAATACAAGAAGCTTACTTATATCCATTGATTTTAATGTTGGCAATTCATTTATGTTTGCTTATCTGATAGGACTCATTCTTGACTCTAGTGGTAATTTAGTTTATCTGAGTAGCGGTAACTGTAATCGATTATGGACTTCTGAGTAGCTTCTTCATCATTGTGAATGATCATCGTTTGGTTTTTAATCTAATTTTATGTTCCTATGAATATGTTTGTCGAAATGAACGTTAATTTCATTGTTTCTGTCGTTACTATAAAGAATAAAGTAGAAAATTAGGAAAGAAGATTCCGCAAATATTTGTAAGGTCTACGACATCTCGGCGTCACCTTAAGTTCCTATCCAAGGAAAATATTCCTTTAATAGAAAAATCAGATGTAAAAGTGGGTAGAGAACCTCAAGCTAATCATCGTCGATCTTTCTAAAATAAAACGGGGATCGCCATCTTAAGCCAGACGTTTTCATAATTACGCATTACGTAGTTCAAGTTTCAGTTAGATTTCTATCTAATCTGTTTTTTTTTGACAAAGGATTTCTATCTAATCTTTCCCTTAAACATTTTAAATTCTATATATACATATCAAATATTCGGTAGTAAATTCAGAGTTTTAGAAATTAAATTAATAATTTAACAAGTGGAAAATGGAAGACTCACTTTTCAATAATTGAGGGGGTTTTGACAGGAACAATACTTGGGTTCACCCCTATGGTGAACTCTTAAATTCACCACAACTCTAATTACCAATCAAATTGCCATGTAGGATTAGTTAAAAAAGGAAATAAATTAAAAAAGGAAGTGAAAAAAAGAACGATCCTTTCATGACTTCTTCTTCTTCTTAGATTTATTTTTCATGGCTTCTTCTTTTTCATCACTCATAAAACATATTTACAACTTTGCTTGTTAAATTATAATCTGCAATCAACTATCCATATATCCTAAATCTAAACTCTATATCCTAAATCTAAATCTAAACCCTAAACCCAAATCCTACCCCCTAAACCCAAACCCTAAATTTTTGAAATTCTAAATCTCAAATTCTAAACCCAAACTCTAGATCTTGAACCCAAATCTGAAATCTTAAAGAAATAGTATCAACATTAATCATAAACATGAAATTTCAGATCTTAAAAAACCAGAAGATGATGAAGAAGAAGAAGTCATAGACATAGTTAACAAAACACAAAACAGAAGTTGCAGTCAACGTCTTTTGTTTTTACTTTTTTTTTCTTTTTAATTTTCTTTCCTTTTTTTATTAATCCTACATGTCACTTTGATTGGTGATAAGAGTTGAGGTGAATTTGAGAGTTCACCATAGGGGGTGAACCCAAATTTTGTTCTTTTGACAGCGACGCTGGGATTAAGTGGCATCTCCAAAACCAGACTCTCTTTTATTTTCCTCCCTACAATTATTGAAATTCTTTTTTTTTTCAAAGATTCAGGAAAAGACCAAGAATTGGAATAGAATGCTATATAATTACTTTACACCGCTCGATTTATAGTAACCCACCGGTAGAATAAGGTCAAAAGTCCAAAACCCACATTTCAAGGTCAAGATTATTGACCTATCTGCCGAAAAAATGATAGATACTGGTATCACACTGAACTTCTATTTTACCAAGAGGGCTTCGGATGATTTGGTGCGCAATCCCTTGTTCCGTGCGATGCTTCACATGTTCAATTCTCGTGTGGTAACGATGTGCTCCCATAGCTTTGTGGTCAAGACATTGCGACCACATGCTACGGGAGGAGCACATAACAACCGTGATGATTTGGTTGGAACCCTTTTTCCCGTGCGATACTTATATAGTACCATTTGGGCAATCACATGCTAACCACACAAGAATTCATCCTTGTATACTTATTAATATAATATCACTGCATACTGTCCACTGATAAGTATACTTTTTGGCAGTCACATGCGGTTCGAAAAGAGATGATGGCTTAGTTAAAAACAAATTAGTAGTGTGTATAAACCACCTTAATTCTTATAAGTGTCAATGTGTCATATATTTCTTCTTACGATTATTCACAGAGACAAAGGAAGTGGGACAATTGTTTTCTGTAAGCGTCTTTACGCAGATATCATATGCTAACAGATACGTTTATCAGTTTCAAACTCATACGATGAAGTGTACGGAAATGACATTTTTAACGATGGGTATTGCCCTAGAACTTTTCATTATTTTAATTCATTTAAAAAGGAGTAAGCGTCGTTACTTAAATGTTGATGCCCACAAGTGTGTTTTGATATCCAAACGCATGAAATAATTAAAGTATAAGCAAATAAGTTTTACATCCAAAATAATATAAAATGTTGCCGACCTATACAACTCGATGGTTGTGGGATTAAGATTTTTGTGTGAGATCATGCGACATGTCTTATAAATTAAGATAACGCTTTATGTTTATATATATATATATATATATATATATATATATATATATATATATATATATATATATATATATATATATATATATATATATATATTTAATTTTCAAGTTGATGAATACTGATGGGTGACGATGACCTCATCAATCATAAACAACAATCTATCCAACGAATGTTCATTGATTTAGTATTTGGAATAAAGAAATAAAATACAGAACAAAACACAGTGTCTCCACCCCCAAAAGCATCCCCACTTTTAATTACATTATTTTCAGATTAATTGATAGTGGAAACTATAGAGATTTTTTTTTTTTTTGTAACTGGGAAACTATAGAGAATTGCTCAAATATTTGATAATTATCATACTTATTGCCATTCCTATTTAATATATGTATTTGTGGATTTGATGTTAAATCATATATTTTAGAGATTGAATAAAGGTTATCTCATATATAATGACTTAATCTACAACAAAAATTTGTTATGTGGTATATCGAACAAATAGATGGATCTTGTGAATATGTGGATATAAATTTTGGCTGCAGAGATGTTTCTTTTTCTTAACGGCAAATATCATGTAACTGAAAACAAAAATTTACGAGTGGTAAATCAAATCCAGATTTTGTTACTGAGACAAAAACATATTGCTTACTTTTGCTTATTTAACTTTGAAATATTTTTTCATATTTATATGGTATGTTTGGTTTTCATGACCTTTGATGAATGATGCCTTGAATATTTGGCATTGTTGTCACATAGAAGAAAAGGAGCCAAAATAAGTTTAAAGGGAGAGTCATTAGGATTTAGGACTAAATTGTTATTATACAAAACCATTTGATTCCCTTCAAGCGGCATCACATGTTTCCTTCGTATTTGGAAAAGGCAGAGAGATTTTTTTTTTAAAAGAACGTGTCTACGATGACCCACCAAAAAAATTAATGTACAAACCTTTAATATACCTTATAAAAAAAGTAGAAGTACATTTACGAAGTGTTTAGAAACATAGATAGCCATAAAAAAATATTAATATTGTTTGAAAACATGAGTGCAGTATATTATGAAAAAGTAATAGGATTAAGTTATTAGAAAATTGAGAAATCTATTAAATTATGAAAAACTATATATCTCGACCAGCTTTAAATATACAAAAAAATAGTTTAATTTAATTGTCTAAAAACATATCATGTCTAAAATAATCATAAAATAAAATTTAAGCTCTCACATATTTCAAATCAAAGTATTAATTTAAAATTGATTTATATAAAAATTGATTCAATACAATGTTCTAATAACCATTATGTTTTTTAAAAAATATATAAGAAAAATACAATACAATGTTCAGTTTCAAACACTAGCTTAAATTACGGTTTATATATATATATATATATATATATATATATATATATATATATATATAGTTATTTATATGATGGTACGTACGTATAAAAACTATTAATAATATGATTACTTATACGATGATACATATAAAATACAGTTAATTATATGAAAATACATATATGATATATAATAGTGACATAAAAAATAAATAGCTATATTGTTTTGAAAAAAAAATATATATTATATTGTATTATGTTTATATGAAAAACATAAAATTTAGTAAATAATAATATAACAATGTTTACTTACAACAAATATATATATATATATATATATTTATATAAAAGATAAAGTAAACACATGTGCGAATGCACCGGTCAAAATCTAATTAATGTTTAAAAGGATTATCGATCCCAAATATACACCACTACAGAAAACAAATTGCAGTTTTAACTGTTTAAAAACATCAATATCAATAATTTTATAATTATATCCTACTAAACTAGGAAAAAGTAAAGTGGGAAAAAAGAGAAAATATTATCTACTTCAAAAAAATTCTAAGAAATAATTAAAACCTATTTAATTACTTGTTTTTCTTTGAATAAATTTTATTAAAAAAATTAGTTACTTGTTTAAATTATTTAAAAATATTTATACAGTAGTATTTACAAACTTAAGTTACTTAACCAAATGATACTCTAAACTTAAGAAATCAAGTTCACGTAAAAAAAAGAGATGATTTTATGTAATTATGTATAATATTATTTCTGTTTTGTCTATTAGACATTTTTGTTTTTTCTCATTACATAATCATTAGTTTTGATACTGTTTAATGTATTTTTTTCAGACATTACAAACACATCAAAATTACCATGTAAAATTGAAAACCCACACAATGTGTAAACAAAATAAAGATTAGAAAGACAACAAACAACACAGCTCTCAAATAATCTAATACTCTCCTTTAGGTGTACTAGGAACAACCTGCACTTCTTAGGGGGTCATGGATTTAGTCTTGAAGCCAATCTTCTTCCAAGAAACACTAGGCATGATGATCTGTTTTGTGTCCACACGATCCCTAAACCGAACAGCGAAGTTAAGCAACGAATCAAGAAGTGACTCAGATAAATAGTCAGGCTCAAGTCCAACTTCCATCAGCCTTGTGTGTTTTGCGCTGCAGTAATCTTTGTCAACATTGTCCCAAGTTTAACAAGATGACGCTCTTCTTGAATCTCTTTGATAGCAAAGAGGACCGTTGAGAGTCCCAATCACATTGTTGTACTGTGTAAACACAACTTTGGGACGGTCAATCATTGAGACAACTGAATCAAGCTCAAAAGACTTGAAAGACTCAGCCAAGAACTCGAAGTCACAGATGTCACCAACGTATAGCTCAATAGACTTCCCTGTCAAATGCCCTCCACCTGCTGATCCTGTCATGGATCGTGGCTATAGGAGTCAGTGATTCAAGACCAAGATGGTGGTCGAAAAGACGCCTATAATGCAAACATGGTAGTTCTTGTTGGATAAGTGGAGAGCAGTAGCCCAACACCGCGGTAACCATCTCCACTAATGACCATGACACGTTTCGGTTTAGACGATGATGAGTTATTGGTCGATGTTTCTAGTGGTGCTTTTTGGCTTATAACTTTTGTTTTTATTTAGGATTTGAAAATCTGAGTTTGTGTCAAATGAATGAAATGTGAAACAGGGTGTGTGGACAAAGTAGCAAAAAAATGCGTATTACTTTCAATGGAACAGTCTACAAATGTATGCATCAAAAGATACATTTTTACTTACAGCTAACAATAACCAACTAATTTGGGGAAAATACAATTAGGAAACTGGTTTTCATTCGCAGAAGAAGATTGTAGGTGTTGTTGGCCTCAGTCTTCAACCTCAGTGTTGAATATAAAATTTGGGAATGCAGTCGTCACATCCCTTCAAAATTCAAACATATATGTTCATGATCATAATTCATGATCATAAATTAAAGGCTATCTTAGATTAAAGAGTTAATCTAAAAGAGGAAGAAGATTTGGTTACTTTAGGTAAGGAAGAGTCATATTCTTCAACAAGCTGGGATGCTTAACCACATAAACTCTCCATTCCTCCTTGCTTATTTTACCATCTCTATCGGAATCTGCATCAGCAAATGTCTAGCAAAAAAAAAAAAAAACAAATCAATCTGCTAAGTGAATATACTAAATGTGATTACTCAAAACTAAGGGAGAATATTACAAACAAAATACACTCACTTTATCAATAATCATGGTCAGAAGTTCATCTGACAGCATCATATCAGATTCCTTCAAAATAGCAGCCACCATCTGATGCACCTAGTCACATTAACAACTTCAATTTTTTATAGTTAATCTCAAAAGACAGTTTCAAATTTGCAATAGCAGATTATTTACCTCTTCTCGCTCTATAAATCCGGTTTGTCTTAGATCATAGAGCCTAAATGCAACTGCCACAGATTATAAACACGTGCTTGAGACTCACCCAAGGTAACAATAAAACTTTGCTACATACACTATTAGTAGGATACTGATCCTTACAGTCGATCTTCTCCTCTATTGGTGCAGAGGGATGAAACACACTCAAGGCATGGATAAACTCCTCAAACTCGATAACCCCGTTCTTCTTCTCATCGAACAAATCAAAAACCTACACAACAATCAAACCTTAACATCCCTCAATAAACCATGAGTAAAAATAAAACTATCATGTCTCTATAAAGAACACACACTCACCCTATCAAGAAAAAGGTTTGGAGCTTGGAAAAGCGCTAGCCGAAGCTCTTCCTACAAACAAATTAAACATCAATATCTCTGATAACCATTGAGATAACTGATCAGAGAGGTGATCAACCTATGGCAATTAATTAACCACAAGAAAAAAAGGAAAAAAAAAACAGACTTTGTGAATCAAGCCGTCATCAATAATTGAACAGCTCAGTTTCTTGAATAACTCATACAATGCTTCAACTTCATTGATTGAAACTGCAAATACACATTCAAACCCAAAGTTGAAAACTTTTGAGCTCCCAAGACAGAGAAAGTTTTAAACTTTAGAGCTCCAAAACAGAGAAGCTTGAGAACCCATTGATCAGAAGGATTAGACAAGAAAACCGACATTGAGATTCATGGGCAAGACGAGTCAGACATTTCTGAGGCGATCGGCTACGGCGGAGGCGACGGCAATCGAAGCATTGTCCAACGTTGGAGCAGAGAACATCAATAATGACCAAGAAAGGTACGAACACGGCGCAGATTTGCTCTCCAATTGTAAGAGAGCTTGATCTCTGTGAAGGAAGATCCATCATTACCAATCCAAATCCAAGAAAGGAGACAATCGAAAAGCAAAATGTCTTTCTGAGAAGCTTACAGAGGAAACGTTCGTCCAGTCCATGACTCTTCCTCTTCCTTGTTTGATCCTCGAAGATGGTGTTGAATCACATCATACGCATGAGAGTTGAAGAACAGAGAGACAGTTACTTTTGTTTTTTTTATTGTCAACTCCCTCTGTTTTAGAAATATTTGTTTGTTTCAGAATATATATATAAGTTTTCTGTTTTTGACAACCAGAATATATGTATGTAAGTTATTTTCGTTCTTAGGACCATTTTTATGTTTTCTGTTCAGACTTTAGTAAAAATGTATTTATTTACATTCATTTTCCTCATATTTAATTATTTTTTAATTAATATATATGTTCATGAAGTAAACCCGACAAATATATTTTGTAACATTTATTTCGCAGCTGTGACTTAATTGTTTTTTTTTCTATTGATCAATCTTGTTAGAGAACATGTTGTGAGGTATCATAAGTTTTCAGTTCAGATTTAGTTGGCAATAACTAACAGTATTCATATAGTTAGCGTAGCTAAAAAAATGAGGAATAGAGTAACTTGGTTAGAGTAGAGCTTTCAGCCGAGTTAAAAGTTTTCTTTTTTAAAATAATAGTTGCTCTCTTTTTTGTTAGAACTTTGTCTTATGAAGACAGTGAAATGTACACAAGTTAAGCACAGATGTGTATAGCTATTATGGTCTATAATGACACGAGTTGATCATTATTAACTGGTATAATAGGACGTTGCATGTGACTATGGTTTGGCATTTCATCCATGAAATCTTCCAAGCGAATCAAATATTAAAACTCAATATCCATTAAAAGTAAAGTAAATCACAAATATTGAAAAAAACAAAATCGGATATCCGACCCGCTCCAACTTATATACAGATAGATAGATATATATCTATGACTAAATATAGATTTTTAAATATATAATCATATAAAATTAGTGTTTTAACATATCACTTTATTAATTTTATTTATAAAATAACTTATAAAATATAAAATTAAGAAAAAAATATAAAATCTTTAATGAAAATTACAATTTTATAAAAATATTTGTTTTAAATAAAAAGCATTTTCGTTTTGAAAATTCAAAAAAACACATAGTTTCATTAGTTTTTAGATTATCTTTTCTATTATGTAAATTTTATTTTAATAAAAAAACAAATTTGTATAATGTTTTGCAGATTTACTTGTATTGTTCAAAGTTGATAAAGTATCCGTAAAATCCGTGAATATTTGCAAATATATATATATATATATATATATATATATATATATATATATATATATATATATATATATATATATATATACATATAAATTTTTTTTGAAAATCCAGATATTTATATTTTTCGAAACAAATCAGATCGGAAATGAGATATTCATGAAATACGAAACAAATTACAAATACTTAAAAATAAAATACTATATGATCCGTGTCCACCCTTAGATGTGATGGCACACGTAACCAAAAGAAAATTAGATATGATAAGAAAGGAAAATGCCAAAACTTCTTAAAACATTTTTTTGTGAAAAGTTACATAAAATTTAATAAAACATATTTAATATTAACGTAAAAATGGATATGAGATGTGATGGCACAGCACAAAGATATGAGTGGTTCTCAGAAAAGTAACAAGAAAAAAAAAAGCGATAACCCAAATGGATCACACTTCTCATCAGTTCTCCTTAAATGGCTAAAGAAGGAGAAAGATCTCACGACTTCTATTTTTTCTGATTTTTGTGATAGTTGAAAACAGCACGAGAAGACACAACCAGTTCTCTTATTATTTTGTAATCGAATTATGTAATTATGTAATATTTTTTGATCTATACATATACAGTATATATATATATATATATATAGGATAATAGGAGACATGAAAATAGTGTAGGGTCTCTATTATTAGCCAGGCAGCTGAAAATTAAGACAGTTCCGTTGATAGGGACGTTCAAATTATCTACTCACTGGCGGATGCTAATACGGATAAGAAACACACAACTTTCATTGTATCTGTAGGTGAAGGCTTTTGAGAGAGCAAATAGAAGAAGCATCTTCAGAGAGGCACCTGATCCTTGGATCTCTCTCTTCATTTGTTTCTAATTAACAATACCCAATATTCGTATTTGGATTTGTAATGTTTGAAACATTAATAGTGCTCTGATTTCTCTCTTCAGTGTGTTAAGAATCGTTACAAATGCGTGTAGAAACTAATGTTTATGTATATAAGATTTGTGTGTTATACTCGTTCTCACTGCTAATTCTCAAACTTCGGATTTTTTTTTTGTAGCAATAAACAGCTGAAAAATATAGGAGTAGAGTAATAGCCAACGTGAGACTTAACACGACCATTTCGAGGCAGTTTTGTCCTCTCCTAACCATTTGAGAAAAAAACAGATGTTGATGGAACAATAACTGGAACTGAAATGAATCTCTTCAGCCACACAACCCGAAGAAGCTGCATAAGAAATACAAACAGACAACGATTCTCAACATATAAAGCAAAATATCATAAGCAGATATATAAACTATGATTCCTCCTGTGGTTGAGTAGAATACCTGATTAAAGTCACTCTTTGTTTAGTACTTTAGGTACTTTTAAATACACCTCATCAAAGCTTGGAATCGAAGCTCTTATACTTTCCCTGCACAAGGAACATCAAAAAATTTAGTAGATGGCTTTCTATCTTAAAACACGGAACCAATTCTACTATAATTCCAGATGGAGACAAGCAACTGTATGAAGAAGATCAAACCTGTTCTCAAATGTTTCTGGAGCATCCTCTCGCAAATTACCACCTTCCATTTCTACAAGTTATTTTAAAAGATCAAGACACCGAAATAGGCAGAGATATATATCCACAAAATTGATAAGTAGACCTCTCATTACAGTGAAAAACCAATATGCTTCTCAGTTTTTACCAAGAGAATGTGCTTAAACTACAAAGACTCAAGACCCTAATGTCCAATCAACTCAAAACATGATCAAACTCATTGAATCAGGCACTCACGAGATGGATTGCAACAAATCTTAGCTTATAATACACACATTCTGATTCATTTACCTGCTCTAATCGCTGGCTCCACACTGTTAACATCAACTTGTTGAAGCTGACCAAACCTGCATTCTTCCCACCAATTCTCACAAACCACAATCTCGACAATGACAAGAACTTTGAAAAATTACACACCAAAACACGAGTTCGAATCATTACCAGTCGATAACTTGACGAATCTTAGGTTCACATTCCTCAATCTGAAAAAAGAAGAGGAACAACAATATGAGAACTCGAAACACGCAAAGGATTAGTAAAAAGGGTAAACCTCAGCTGGAGTAAGAGAGATTCTCGCTGTCTCAGCTAGACGGGATACATCCGGCGGCTGAAGAACGGAGGGGTTCGTGTCAGACGAGAAGCATCGAGCTATTCTGCTATGTCTTCGGAAGTGGAGACTTGAAGAAGAGGAAGATGAAAAGGTTGAGACTTTGATTTGGATCATGCGTGGTGGTGAAGCAGATAGAGCGGCAAGCAAAGCTCTGGTCGCCATGGCTTTGATTGAAAACTCTCCGAAGACAGACTACTGAACATGATGGATAGGAGAAGGATAATTCAATTTAAATCAAAATTGTAAACCGGTTTTGACCGGTGCGGTTATTAAAACAGCTTAGGATAGTAACCCGTTTTAAACCTGTAATAGTTTTTCTCAACTAGTGTGCGCACTGCCAGTGCCGTCTCGGTAATTTTGGTGGCCTAAAGCCAAAATTTTTTTTTTTTTGTTATATAAAATATTTTAAGCCATGATTTTTAAACAAAAACATACTTGTAAATCAAAAATGTATTGTTATACAAAAATCAGAAATGTGTTTAGGACCTCACGATAAGAAAAATGAAAAATAAGTTTGGAAACTACAGAAGCAATGGATTTTCTTTATAATATAAGAGATTCAAACATCATCACACTATCTTATAGAAAAGAAGCATTCAAAATGTGGTCTTTAGAATTCATTTTGTAATTTGTGGCCTGAAGTTTAGGGCATGTGCATCAATGAACCCCCTCTTGGGGTTCATCTTTTCCATTTTTTATTATTAAATTTTTTTATTTTTCTTTTTGATTTTGTTTTTAAAAAAAAAAAAAAAAATATAGACCAATCGCGGGCCACCACGACACGTGGGGCCCGCACTACAGTGATGAACTCATGAGAGAGGGGTTCACCCAAGAGAACTTCATGAGAGAGAAGGTTCATGAGATTGTATTATTTTAATATATTTTTGGTTTGGGAAAATGTGTGAACTTGAGCATGTACTCTCAATGTACATGCTCTTATACTTCATGTGCCTTAAGGAAGGGACGGCCCTGCGCACTGCGCTTACAGCTAGGGACTTGAGTTCATCTACTTAGCTGAGGATTGATGAAATAATTCTTAGTTGAAAATCTGCATACTATATCCTTTTGTGGTTTTGAATATATTTTTTGTGGATCGGTGAACGTGAGAAGAAATGGATGATAGCTGGGGGTTTTAGGGCAAAGAATCTCATACAAGGGACTATGAATAGGTATCTTATTGGATTTGTCACAGCAAGTGAAGTTCCCAGTTAGAAAGAGTATACAGCAAGAAGACACAGAAGCAGAGTTTCGTACAAGCAATGGCAGTGATATGAAGGTTAAAATGATTTTGTTTTATCTTCTAATGTAGTAAAATTGATCACAAACAAAATCAAAACGCGTAGAATCCACGCACCTACAAACTTTTCTCTCTAACCCTAACCTCGCGCCTCCTTTCTCCCTTGCTCTGGTCGCCTCTCCAGTGCCACCCGGCGCTGTGAGAGGACTTTTGCCGACCCCGTCACATCCAAAACCATCTCCGGCGTGAAGATCTGTTGGTGACGTGACTTTGTTTTGGTTCGTCGTCTTCGCAGATGACGTGTTTTGATTCGTTGAAGCTGAGCGGGATTCGCGACGTGGTGCCTCTAGCGACTGGGCCGCAGTTTCATCCTCCTCAACACCAAAGCAAACGTTTCCACTCCCGACGTCTGGTTCGTCTCGATGGGGAAAGATAATGTCGCTTTAGCCTCTGTCTACAAAGGCTAACCGGGTACACGTTGCCTAAGCTAGAAGTCTCGGGACCTCAGACTGGTTGCGATAGGATCCTATCTGTCGCTCCGATGAGTCAAGATTAGATGGTTAGCTACTGAGTGATGCATTAATTTAGCTCCTCTCCCATCCTTTGTTATTGGTGTTGGCGTTGCTTGTTAGACTAATTGGAATTGCACGTTTAAATGAGATGGGTTGTGGAGGTTCTTTGTTTGCTTGGAGCTCGGGATTACATTTTGCGGTTGGAGGAGGTAGTAAGACTCGGGAGGTGGTGATGCTGCCCCTTTCTCTGTACCGACTTAGAGGGCGAGTGCGGTCGAGTTGGTTGAGCGCTATTAAGCATGGTGAGCGTTGTCCCGTCTGTTGCAGGAATCCAGTTTTAGTTCTTTCCCAGCCCGAACCTAGAGGACAGTCCTTGAGCGGGTATGTTTCTGATCCTCGGAAAAAGCAATTTGTGCAGACAGCCGTTGAATCCACTTCCCACTTGCGTCGTGTTCTCGTGTTCTAGTTTCTTGGTTCTCTCCTTTCATGCTTGTCTCGGCTAAATCTTCCGTCCGGTTCTACAAGTTTGTATCGATATTTGATGTCTTGTTCGCTCTAAAGCATAACGGTTTCAAGTTCGATTGATTTTTGCTTTCATGTTTTTACTTTTTTTTGCCATGAAAGTATTTTTAGAGGTCTTATAGTTTGTTTAAACAACTTTTAAGCTTCAACAATTCATTTCTGAAATGATATTTACCATTTAGCAAAAAAAATCTTCTAATGTTGTAGTTAGAGTTGTGCCTTTTTTTGTATTTTTTTGTCGACAAGATTACAGATTCACGTGGACTCTGTAAACCAAACTGGTTGCTCTGTATCTATATGGACAGTAAATGACGTTTGTTGCCTCACACTGCGTGCTAAGCTGTCCGCCTTTTTGTTTTACGTCCTTGATATATGGATAATCTCCGAGCTGTGAAAATTTCTCTTGAGACTTCTGATGTCTTAAGTAGCTTGCAAAAGCCGGCCATTCTTCTGGTTCCGAAACCATCTTCACAAATTGAGAACAATCCGTTGCAAAAGTAACACTATACTGCCTTAGATTCCTCATACATTCAGTTGCACATATAAGAGCCTCCGCCTCTGTGTGTAAAGGTGATTGACTTGCCTTTGTATTCCTAGCTCCCATTAAACCATCAAATCCTTCTAAAGTGTTATACCATCACTGGCCAAAAAATGTGTCCTCAAATTTCCAAGATCCATCTGTAAAGCATCATCTTCCCCTTCTCAGGGGTAAAACAGGTGCAGAGACCTCTAAAACAGGATTCTAATGTATTATATCTTGTTGTGCATCCGCCCATAGCAAAGATTGGATCATAGCCAGGTCAAGGGTGGCCTTTGGGTCTATGTCCAAATTTCTAAATACCTTATTGTTTCTTCCTTTCTATATGTACCAAAGTATCCACGCAAAATGATGATCTTCCATCTCTGGATTTATTCTCCAAAAACAAGTAATCCATGTTAATAAACAGGAATTTTCCTGAGAAATGATCCGGGTGAGATGGAATCCTTGATAGAGCCCAAACCTGTACTGCTGGTGGGCATTCAAAAAATACATGATTTATAGATTCCTCCACTTCTCCACATCTGTCACAACCAATATCCCTTTTAAGATCCCGAGCTTTTAGATTTTTTTTAACAGCTATACATCCTGACAACAACTGCCACAAAAAATGCTTCATCTTTGTTGGACAACGCACTTTCCAGCAATGTGCTTTGAGATTCATAACTGTTGGGCCAAATTATGTTATCCTCGTCCCTTTGTCTGGATATGCTCTCTCAATTTGATATCCTGATTTTACCGTGTATTTTCCATTCTTTGTAAAATGCCACCCATCCAGATCTGCTATTTGTACCCTATTCAAGGGAATACTTTCAACAATCTTAACATCTGCAGGTTCTATTATTTCCTGTAAAGCCATTGAGTTCCAAGTACGCGACGAGTTATCAATGAACGAGTCGACCGTAAGATCCGGTAAGAGAACATTTTGTTTTTTATTTGCTGGTCTTGGGCAGTTGGTTGGGAGCCAGAGATCATTCCATACTGATATAGAAGATCATGATCTCACATTTTTGATTAGTCTTTTGCTAACCAGAGATCTAGCAGAGATTATATTGCGCCATCCATAGGAGGACGCATATGATCTGGCCGGTTTTAGGGGTGAAGTATTCCTAAAATACCGACCTTTAAAAACACGAGAAAAAAAAGAGAATTTGGTTTCTCTATGAATATCCAAAATTGCTTTCCAAGCATAGCTGTGTTGACATCCGTCAAATCTCTAAATCCCAATCTGCCATCCTCTTTATGTAAACACACCTTATCCCAAGATTTTCAATGCAATCCTTTTTTGTTACCACTAGGACTCCACCAAAATTAGGACACCGCACTCGTAAGTTTCTTCACTACCGTTTTTGAGATTCGATAGCAAGACATAATATGATTGGATAGAGCCGTTATCACCGACTTTATAATTACAAGTCAGAGTTGTGTCTAAATGTTAAAAAAAAGGGAAACATTGGTTCATGGCAACCAGTTTTTTTAACAGTTAAGAGCTATATTTTTTTATCAGTCTCGGCTATTTATGCTTAGTAAATAAACATCTAAGAAGATATGTGTAAAAAAGGGAAAGCTTTGTAATAGCTAGATTAAAGAAAACAAGAATTATATAACAAATTTTTCAAACTTAAATAACCAAAATAGTATAAAATCATTTAAAATATTATACATGTCATATATCAAATTTGGGTATTTTATATTCATTTGAGTATAGCCTATAAAATATTAAATAATTTAGTCACTTTCTCAGAATTTAAAACTAGGTTTAGATTAAAATTTAAGAATTTTTGATGAATATTTTGAAAAAACAAAAATAGTGATGGTTTATTTTTTATCTGGTTTAACTATATAAGCGTTCACCACTATTGTAAACAAATTTTATAATGATAGGCATTTTAATTTAGTTGCTAACGGCAAAATTTAATTTGGCACAAACTGAATGTAGCCATTATCTCATGTCTCTGGCTCTAAGATTTTTTGGTTTGAAGTGAAGTATTATCACTTAAGTATTTTCATATTGAAAACCTAGTAGTAGTTTGAACTTATTTCTGTTCAAGACACATTGAAAGATAGAATTGAGCTTCATGAAAGCTACAATATTGTCACTTCAAGGGGGTTATTCAAACAAGAATTTGTAGTGAATTCTATATTATTATAAATAATATTTTTGGTATCGTTTGAAAACATGGATAACATTATAAATATAAATTGTTTGGAAACATAAATAGCAGATTAAATAATTTCTTTTATTTACACATTAAAGCATTCCATTTACAAAATTAAGTACTTTCTTTTTTGTATTTTTTTCATTTACAAATTGTGCCACTGCATTTAAAATCAACATAAATTAATTAACTACAGTGGTTGTTATTTTTTTATGAGTGAAAATAAAAATACAAACTGAAATATGTACTATATATTATATAAAAAAAATTCAAATCAAGTTATTTAGTTTAGTAAAGTATAAAATTTCGAGAAACTAATTTTCAAGAAAACAAATATCATAAAATTAATAATAATTTGTAGAAAACTAATGCTAAAAATTAAAAAAAAAAGTAGTTGTTGTTTCATTTTAAAATAAATTAACAAAAAAAACAACTGGTTAATATATGAATAGTACAATTACATCAAATTGCATCAAGTTATAATTTTTTTAATAAGTATGTCGACAAAAAAAATATTTTTTTTAATATAATGTTATGTACAATTAAAATATATTATCAAACATATATTTTACAAATAAAATATTATATTCCATATGTAAATTACAAAACATAAAAATATACATAAGATTTATTTTATAAAACCAAAAGATTTTGAATTTATATTGAACACAAGTGAAATTAAACATCCAATATCTAGTTAGTAATTATATACAAAACCTAGTTGTGTGTTTTTATTGATCTTATAAAATTTCCTTTCATTGATGAACAAATGAACAACGGTTTTCTTTTTTATAATCATGGGGATTCAGAAATCGAGATTAACCGACTAATTCCGCGAGACAATGTTATTCCATATATTCTTGTCATTTAAGGCAGATCGGATGGCCAGCGGAAGTCGAATCTGAGTTTCACCATATTGAATTTTTATTTTTTAAAGCGTCACTAAACTACCGCCAATGGTTAATAATTTTCTTTTAAATATGCTCAATTCTTTTAGTTAAATTATATTGTATATTTACTCTGTGAGAAACTCAAAAAAATTATTTCATATGCCTTTTTCTAATATATCTGTAAACAAAAACTTAATTAATTTATAAATTAAGGTGTATCAACACTGTTTTAATATTTAAGCGTAAAAGAGTGTATAATTTTTTTAAAACAATAATGAAAGTTGAAAGGTTATAGTCTTGTAGAAATTATATTTTCTATTACTGAAAGTATAAGAAGGGTCTAGAAATGATTAATTATTTGTAATATCGCCATTGGTACTTATATCAGTTGAATTTAATAATTATGCAAATACAAATATTGCCTTTTTTAGAAATATTTTATAACGAAGATCCCAACTTTGTTAAAGAAATAGATTTGGTTGGCATAAAAGTGAGCCGCCGAATATACTCCATAAACATTCTTAAATCAGATACAGCGTACAATTCTTAAAGCAACAATATATTATTCTCTGCTTGGCTGTGGTGGGTTTAGTCTCGATCTCAGCTCAGAGTAGAACCCACCACTTCGTTGTCGGCCCACGCTGGGCACCCCCTTTATTTTCTTTGTGCGTCTTGGCGTGGCTTTTCATTTTATTTCTCACGATTTTAGTTTTCAGTATTAAAAATTTATTTATTTGAACCTTTAGTTTTACGACTTCTACTTTTTAAAATAAATTATATTTTTTCTGTTTGTGCCTGTCTGGACTGTGGACAATTCAGTACTTTGAAGTAGCTTTATAATAAGTTAATAACCCTACCCCCCCCCCCCCTATTTTGTATCCCAATGAATAGAATATTAAAGTTCTGAAGAAAGGGGGCGACAGGATGACAGTACGAAACAAAAACATCAAGCAAGTAAAATTTCTATAATTAGTATCGGACAAGTAGAACAAACAAGGTCCATATTTCTCCGGCAAACTTGTTTTTATCAAGGAGTTAGATGGATGAAAAAACTTCCGAAATTTCTGTAGAACGTATAGCTAATCTTGTAGTTAATAAGCACTTCAAGCTGATATTTATGATGTCTGAAAATAAATGTATGCTAGATTTACTATTACTCAAGACCATCCTCAACAATCATCTAGGATTAGTTCTGAGAATTTAGGGATTAGAACATTTATTAAGCATTTTAATATGTATATACTATCTCTGTTCCAAAAGTAAAATTTTCTAGAGTTTTTACATTTATTAAGAATATAATAAATATTTATTTTTTAATTCACTATTTATTTTTTATATGCACTTTCTTATAACTATCCATCAATGAAATTTAATCAATTCAAATATTTATAATTAATGTTTTTTAAAAGTATACAAAAATACTTTAAAAATATAAAAAATCTATCTTTCTGAAACAAAAACTAAATCTCAAAAATTTTACTTTTGAGAACAGATGTAGTATATTTTTGGAAACATATATCTATGTATATTATATTACGGTTTAAAATTTTGCAAGCGAGAATTAATGGTTGACTAGGTTGTGACCTGACCATAACCGACGATGCATCTTGTGGCGACCACTCTTATCACCCCTTCCCCCCCCCCCCCACCCCTTCTCTAGTGTTAGTTTTCACGGTGTCGCTGGTTTGTAATTGATTTTGTATGATGTATGGTGTGTTTAACAATACAAATAATATTTCTTAAAAGTATACAAAGCTACCTTAAAAATATAAAAAATTTATCTTTCTGAAACAAAAACTAAATCTAAAAAATTTTACTTTTGGGAACGGAGGTAGTATATTTTTGGAAACATATGTCTATGTATATTATATTACGGTTTAAAATTTTGCAAGCGAGAATTAATGGTTGACTAGGTTGTGACCTGACCATAACCGACGATGCGTCTTGTGGCGACCGCTCTTATCACCCCCCCCCCCTTCTCTAGTGTTAGTTTACACGGTGTCGCTGGTTTGTAATTGATTTTGTATGATGTATGGTGCGTTTAACAATACAAATAAGTTGTGTAATCCAGTTTTTGAGACAGCTTATGAATACAAGGAGTGTTTGGATTTTTTTTTGTCACGGTCGAGTAGTGTTTTTTAAATAAATAAAGTAAAAAATGAGGAAATGGCTGAACCTGAACGAGTGATTGACGAATTTCAGGTTATAAACGCGATCCATCGACTTGAAAATACGGTAACAATTTATCTCCTACTTACCTCATATGGAAACCAAGTTCACCCGTTTACGGTGACGGAGCAAACGGACGGCACGAGCTTCGAAAGGTTATGTCTGGAACAACTTCTTTAACAGCTTCGTCACGCCGAAGATGAGTAACGTGTACTGTTCTCACGAACTCATGTTCTTCCTAGGGGTAACATACATTCCTCGTTTCTCAGTTTGATTTGGTAAAACCTTATTTTTTTTTAGTTTTCTCTCATGAATTTCTAGTTCTAGGTATCTAAGTAAAGAGATTTTGAGTTTTCTCTCATGAATTTCTATTTCTACTAGGTATCTGATCTATCAGTAAAAGCATATTCAATACGTACATCTCTATATCTTTCTGAATAATAAATAGATTTATTATAAAAGTGAATTCTATTCACCGTGTATTTTATAATGAAGATACTTTTAAGAGATACTTTCTCTGTTTTTATAAGATTGATGTTTTAGAATTTTCACATATATTCAAAAAATTCATTAAATTTTGATTGTAAATGCATTTTTTTGTGAATAACAATTTTCCATAGCTTTTAGCCAATAAAAATTTAATAAATACCATTAATTTTTTTGAAACTTATATTTTTTTATTAAATCATACATTGAAAATGTAAAAAATCAATCTTTTTGAAACAATTTTTTTTTTTTCATAACATCAATCGTTTAGGAACGGAAAGAGTATAAAATAAATTAAATATGTTATAATTTATAAAGATGTACGTTATGCAAAATCCACATTTATTAATAGAATTTTTGTATTTTGCATATGATTTACTTTGTTTTTTGCTCAAGGGGTTTAAGTTTCTTTTATCAAAAATTTTCTTGTTTCTTTGGTTAAACTTAAATAATAAGAATTAGATGACCGGCCCGCACCCTGTGCGGACATAAACAAAGTCAAATTATGGACTAAGTAGTACATATTTTTAGAAGTAACAAATTTTATATCATAATACTACCGTCCCTTGGGAAAAAACATCAGACACAGAAAAATGTTGGTACTCAATATTTTACATAATACTATCGTCCCCTCTCTCTCTCCCCATCTCTCTCTCTCTCTCTCTCTCTCTCTCTCTCTCTCTCTCTCTCTCTCTCTCTCTCTCTCTCTCTCTCTCTCTCTCTCTCTCTCTCTCTCTCTCTCTCTCTCTCTCTCTCTCTCTCTCTCTCTCTCTCTCTCTCTCTCTCTCTCTCTCTCTCTCTCTCTCTCTCTCTCTCTCTCTCTCTCTCTCTCTCTCTCTCTCTCTCTCTCTCTCTCTCTCTCTCTCCCCCACCCCCCTCTCCCCTCCCTCTCCCCCCTCCCCTTCCCCTCTCTCTCTCTCTCTCTCTCTCTCTCTCTCTCTCTCTCTCTCTCTCTCTCTCTCTCTCTCTCTCTCTCTCTCTCTCTCTCTCTCTCTCTCTCTCTCTCTCTCTCTCTCTCTCTCTCTCTCCCCCACCCCTCTCCCCCCTCCCCTTCCCCTCTCTCTCTCTCTCTCTCTCTCTCTCTCTCTCTCTCTCTCTCTCTCTCTCTCTCTCCCTCTCTCTGTTTCAATTGTTCATTTTTCTCTATTGTTCCATGTCTTTTTATATATCTCCCAGTCTTCTCTCAACCTCCCTCTCTCTCTCTCTATCATAATCTTTAACTTCTTTCTGCTTCACATCTCTCTCTCTCTCTCTATAGATATATATATATATATCTTCAAAACTTAATAATTTTAGTAAAAATTGAATAATAAATATTATATACAGCTAATTTTAGTACAATTTTGAATACAAAATATCAAAAACATTTAAAATAGTCATATTTATCTTTTTCAAAAAAAAATTATCTTAGAAAAATAATTTATAAAAAGACATATTCAATTTCGATGATAAATACATATTTTGATTTGACAAATTACAATAAATATATTGTTACAAAACATTCGCACCCGCAAATTCACTGGCATCCACCTCTCTTTATATATATTTGTGTCTCTTTTTCGGCATTCCTCCCTTTCTATCTCTAAATACTTTTTTCTCTCTATACCTTGTTAAAATAACATTTATTTATTTATTGTGACCTTACCAAAATTTCATTATTTTTTAAGAGCAATTGCACGCGTTATACACGATCAGAAGATTAATTGCATATGTGGTATCAATCGCTTCGCGTACTGTTCGGACTTTCATCGTGTTTGTAGTTTGGTTATGCTGTTCAGATCTTAGTTTCTCTTCTAATTTTGTAAATTTATTTATGCATGTGTCTCAGATTTTTTCGTATGGTTGTGCGAAATGTGTGATACTCTATCTTATGTTTCCATATATGTATTTCTTTTTTTCCATATATGTATTTCTGTTTGTGGTATTAATCAAATCTTGTGTTATGACTGATGATGATGTTTAATATATACTACAACTTCCAATATGAATCGCCTCCTTCGCGGACATCTGATTACCTAATTAAAAACATTATTGCATGGTCACTTAATTAACTTTCTTTTATTGGTTTTGTAGCTAAATAATTCTTTTTAATTGATTAAATGAAGGAAATTCATAAAAACAATTTAAACACTCAAACCTGCAAAATTGCGGGCATCCACTTAGTTTTTTGATAAATTTGATCTTGCTATGGATCACAAAGAACATGCATAAATTTATAAATTTAAACCAAATAAGAGCACAAACAAAACTTTGTTCCTGAAGTTTTTAGTACATTTAAGTAAAAAGAAAATAGACAACTGCTTAAGGAAGAGACCAAGTTACCAAGGTAAGAAGCAAAAATCAAAACTTAACACATATATTAAAAAATAGACAAATCTCTTGAACATTTTATCATTTGTGTGTAATATTGTCCTTGCCATGAAACTTCCTTCCACCATCTACGGATTCTCTGTAGACCAAATAGAGAAAAACACACAGACACATCAGTTATAAACTGATCAAACAAAAACATATAACGAATATGAGTGATCTGCAATATAGAAGACAATTTCGAAAATCTATTTTTTGCTTGACATAGAGGTGAGAAAATTTAGGTTAGCTGTGGTTGTATATATATATATAGCATTAAGTTTGTCGATGCTCCAAAACGGTCTCTCAAATATTTGTTTTGAAATATACAATATTTGTTAAGGAAATCTCTAGAGTATTGGTCAAGTAAAATATTTTAAAATATAAATAGTTGGTGATGGTTTACATATCTTTCAAATATATAAGGTACTATAGGAATATAATATCGCAGGGAAAATCTTTTTCAATTAAAATCTTAAATTAGTGTAGTTAATACATACCCTTGATGCCCAAAGTTAGTATATATAGTGTATTTTATTCATAATGACTTGCCTCATCTATTTGTGTGAATGCAAGTTATCCCCTTATTAACTTTATTAACTTGCGCATTTTAAATAAGGTAACATAATTCTTGCGCAAGTAATTTATTTGTAATAAGAAAACCAATTGTTACATGTATTAACTAATATTCTTGTGCAAGTAATATTAATAGGGGGATTAAATTATTTTTTCCTTTTCAATTAGTATTCAATGTTACTTTCCTTTTATAGGGGAATCGATGAATTAAAAAAAATATTTGAATTGATAAAATGACTTTATATATTCTTATATATCTATAAACTACATAAAATGATAAACCAAAATATTTATTTGAATTGATAAAATGACTTTATATATCATACTTTCGACAATTAGTTACCATAAATAGTTATTAATAATATTATGTAAGTCATTTGGAAAATATTATATTTATTTGAATTGATAAAATGACTTTATATATCATACTTTTGACAATTAGTTATCATAAATAGTTATTAATAATATTATGTAAGTCATTTGGAAAATATTATATTTATTTGAATTGATAAAATGATTTTATATACCATACTTTCGACAATTAGTTACCATAAATAGTTATTAATAATATTATTTAAGTCATTTCGAAAATAGTATATTTATTTGAATTGATAAAATGATTTTATATACCATACTTTCGACAATTAGTTACCATAAATAGTTATTAATAATATTATGTAAGTGATTTGGAAAGTGATGTTAATTGGTCATTAAATTATATTTTCCTTTGCAATTAGTATTCAATGATACTTTCCTATTATAGTGAGATCGATGAATTAAAGAAAATAAAATATAAAAGAAGAAAATCGAAAACCATCGACCAATAAAATTATAACAATCTTCCTGAGAAGCTCTATATGAGCGACACGTGTCAAAAATCACTAAAGTGACTTTTCTTTTAATATATAAGAGGATTGTAAATTAAAAAACCAATAGAAAAATACATATGAAAGCATTCTTCTTCTAAACTCTAACTATGAAAAACAATAACTATGAACATATTAAAAAAGTAAGGTAAGTTATTGAATGTATTAAACGAACATATTTATTTCCAGTGGCATCAGATTAATTAGGAAAATTCAAGGCTTAACAACTGTGTTTATGCTAACGATCTGTATATGCTTCAGAGATAGATTGATTTTTTAAATGAATGTTAAAATTTTATACATATCAAAACCTTTTTGCTCAAAAAAAATTCATATCAAAACCTTTTTACAATAAATGCATTATTGTTGATTGATACAGAAAACTAAAAGTATCTCCTCAAACTATCGGCTGCCAAGCCACATTTGCATTGGAGTTCCCAGTTTCGAGCACCCTACTCCTTTCAGTGATGAAATGCGATTTCATAGATTGATTTAAAACAAAGAAGAACCTATAAAGAAACCGAGAAAAAACATATTTTACAGCAGCAGTAGAAAGGTATGACACAGAACATCTGATTCCTTTTGCTTGTAACATGACTTCTAACACCCTTCAAAAACCAAAAATTAGTATTATAATCAAGTAAATAACGTCGTGCATATATATAAATAGAGTAGTAATAGGCATTGATATATAGAGAAAACACTGTTTGATCAGAAAGAATGCAGTCAAGTGACTCCTCTACAAAACTTGTGTTTTGCTACCAAAAGTGAATCAGCTTAACGTGAATTATCCAACTGGATTTTCTATGGTATTACATAGTGTAACATTTTCTACGGGCGCAGCCATTTTTATGGGTGATGTGAAATGTGATTGTGCATGGAGTTGATAGGAAGATGTGTATTTATATGCAAGCGGATGCACATAGTTTTTTTTTATTATTATTTAAACGGATGCACATAGTTAGTGAATATATTTAATATCGTAATTAATTAGGTTAAAATTAATGAGAAATTATAGCGCATATACGCAGCATCATAATATTCGTTTAAATAATATTCCTTTTTTAAAAAAAATATGTGGATTTCGTATACTGTAGCAGTTAGATATTATTGGAAGCAATATAAACAAAGATCTGTATATAGTAAATCACGTAATGTCAATCATGTAAATATATATTATTCAGAGCAGCCAATCAAAAACATTAAATGATTTTCCATCACTTAATAAATAGTGGAAAGTTGTGGCTTCCTAAATTTGAGGAAGTTATTAGGTTGACTATGATCTATAATATATTGTTGACAATTTTGGAAAGAATTATTAACTTTGATAGATTTAAAAATTGATTCAAATAGATTAAAGAAAGTAACAACTTGTGCAAGTTATGTATAATTAAAATACGGTAAGTCATTAAAAGGAATTAACAAATTTGATAAATTTCATAATCGAATAAATAAGATACGTTTACATGCGCAAGAAATGTATATTCTCAATAAGGAAATTTTATATTGTCTACTCTTTCAAAAGTAAATGTTGTTTCTATTAATTTTTTCTATAAATCACATATTAATTATATTAAGTAATTAATCCTATTATTTATTTTAGCAGGGATTTTATATTGTAATAGAAACATATATTATTTAGTAATACTTAAATTTTGAAATAGCCTTTATGTAGTATTTAGTGAATTTTTAACATATTCTAGTATAAAATGTATGTGTGTGTGTGTTTTTAACAATAATTATATAAAGGATAAGAAATTATTACTAATTTTTAAAATATTTTAGTATAAAATGTATGTGTGTGTTTTTCTTATTAGGATAAGAAATCACATACAATTTAGATTTATGAAAATATATTATCGCAGGTTGAAAACCAAAATTATATTTTATACTAAATTTAAATATATATATATATATATGTACTAATGTTCTAAAGAGTTAGTATATATAATCTATAATAATGTTTTGCAGAGTTAAATATTTATAATTGGTTGAAAGTGTTTGGAAGCCTAAATTTAGTGTTCTAGGTTAATTCTATATTTGGGAGTGTTTGGAAACTTAAATTAAGTGGTTCTAGGTTAACTATTCTCTGCAGATTTAAAAATAAATCAAAAAGAAATTAGAAAAAAAGGAACCAATAGAATTAAAATAATTAATTCGAGAGTGTCTTGTATGAGTGTCACGTAAGCAGAAATCACTAAAGTGACTTCTCTTTTAATGTATAGGGGGATTAAATATTAAGAATTCTGAAGTGATATTTATATTTGACTAGTTGTATACTATTACGTTTTATAGATTACTAGTGTTGCCCGTGCATACGCACGGAAACATTTTTTTTTACAAATAAAATTAGTTATATATATATATACATATAATTAACATGTGTAAAAGTTAGCCAAACAAAAATAAAAGTTAACATCAAAATATTAACAAATTTATCACTGATTAACCAAAGACATAAGAAAATAAGTTAGATCTGTTAAAAAGTTAAGAATGTAAAAATATTTGAGTAATCCAATTTTTTTAAATCAAAATGATATATACATCAGATATGACTAAAACATCAAACATCTGTTAAATACTCTAATCAAAATGGCATTGTCAAAGAAATATGTTCTTAAGTTTCAAACAAAATATGTTCTTAATTGACACATCCGGTAAATTTTACCACATTTATATGCCCAGTTATGTAATCACAAAGGTTTATTATTAATTAACACTTGCATTGACAAAAAAGATGTAGTGGGCAGTTGCTGTTTTTCTGAACGTTATTTTGTTTTAAATGATTTTTTTTTAATTTTTCAAAACAGTAATTAGGTGGCAGAATTTGATGATTTAATTGGTCATGTGACTTGTGTTTTAGTATATAAGGGATATACACGCATTTGCTATTTAGTTCGCAATTCACAATAGTTATACCATATTTGATATTTTGATATATTTACACTGGTCTGAATCAACCAACCAACTTTGAGTACACTTATTACCTTTGTATGAACTAGCCAAAACTATATTCTTTAGATGTATGTACAAAGTGGCATATTAATTGCAAATAATTGTATGGACACAGATCCGCGAGTCTATGATAATTGGTAAAGCTTTGCATGCTTAGATTACTGGTGAACTGTCTTTTAAACATCACTGGCTTCAGTTAACACGAACCTTTCGGATTATGATTTTATCTGTGAATGTTCCATCATCTAACAACCAATTGCCACAAATATTTCCTTAATTACAGCTCATGTTGTCAACTTCATCATCTTAAAAACTTCAAAAAAAAAAACTTCATCATCTAACCTTTATTTTAAGTAATACTCTGTTTCTAATTGTAAGTAGTTTTGTTTAAAAACACACATATATTTAGAAGGTTGTTACTTTTAAAAAAAATATCAATTAATTAATTAAGTCAACCAATTATGAAATACTTAACATTATTCCATTGGTCACAAAATACTCTATAAATGAAAAAGTGCTTTGAAATATGTTAACTGCTTATATTGTGAAAGAAAGATTTTTTTTTGCTAAAATTACTTACAATTAAAAATAGATAGAGTATTATTTTATCAAGAAAAATTATTCATTTTCTGATGCAGATAAATATTTGGAAATATTTCCAAATATTTCTTATTTAATATTTCAGTTATTTAGATAATTTTTTATTATTTAAGAGTTTTATACGTTTATTATATGTAGTCGTCTAGGCTTAATTTTGTATTCAGTTTTTGATTTGTTAAAAAAAATAGAAAATTTTCTCTTTATTCCTTGTTTTTGGTAGATCATTGATGATCTCAACGAATTTAAAAAAAAAAATATTGATCTTAGGTATTCTTAGACTAAATGAGATCCTTGTGATTTGTTTTCATAATTCGCTTATGTTACATCATTTTCTTAATATTATTAGATTCGGGCCGTTAAAAACTTTCAGAGTAAATTACTTGTATCTAGGGTAAATGAATGACACCTTAAAGACTATCAATTGACCAAAATCAAGCGAATTATGAAGGAAAATATCCTAATTTGAATGGAACTTTTTGTTTAAGCACTCTCAGTTGAGTCCTTTCTATCTCTTTGGTTCACTCACTATGACTATCTGCCGTCTCAGTAACCTCATGTGCAGAATTCTTGAATGTAACTTACATCAATGTTTACTCTATTCTTTTGTAAGCCAAAAGCTCCATACTATCAACAATTCATCATCAACCAAAAATAGCATGTTATGGCTAAAAAGCTTTTTCGGAGACAAGTTGCTTAATCAAATATTTAAGAAAAAGAATTTGGTGTTATCATTAAAAATATATTTTCTCCATTTCAGAATATATCAAGTTAGTTATATTCTAAGTTTATAACGTTTTCATTTCCGAATATATCAAGTATTCGGTTATAAGTATAATTGTAATTTTATGTTTTGGTGAATTTTTTTTGTACGTGTAAATGCTGATATATAACACGTAATAGGGAAATTGCATTCAACAACCATTAACAAAAGATAATTTACTCACTAGCTAAAAAAATTTGCACGTATACAACTTCTCTATTATACATGTTGTCATATTGCCCTCAGCCAGCTGCGACCTGTGAAACCTGCAAGAATAAAAAACTAGATTAATAATAATAATAAATCTGAAAAGTAATTTGTGGTTACCATTGAAACACACTTCTTCTCTTCTTCTTCTTCCTCTTTCTATTTAATCTAAGTTTTTTCTTCATACGAACTTGCCTTATTCTCAGTTGGAAAAAAACAGTTTACATCTTGGAAGTAGATTGACATTATCGGATTAAGGTATACTTTATCATCCGGAATGAGTTTCACTAACGAGAATACTGTAAAAGTAGTATATTATATCCACCATATAGTATAGTATTATGAGTGTGGTGAATGTCGTTATTTGAAAACAGGAAAAATTATTTGTATCTCTAATTTAGGTTGACATTTCTGTATTAGGGTTTAGTATTTTGGGTTTAGGGTTTAGTTTTCGGGTTAGGGTTTAGTTTCCCGGTTAGGGTATACTTTATCATCTTGGTTGAGTTTCACTAACGAGAACACTGTAAAAGTAGTATATTATATCCACCATATAGTATAATATTATGAGTGTGGTAAATGTCATTATTTGAAAACGGGAAAAACTGTTTATATCTCAGATGTGGGTTGACATTTCTGGATTAGAGTTTAGTGTTATTATCTGGTTGGGGGTTTTACTAACTCACTATCGTTGCTCTGTTACTTGTATTAGTGATATGAACACATTCATGTCGTAGTGTCAGTATATTTTATTCAATAATATAGTAATATAGCATAATTTAATCTTCCTACTAAAATCTCCTGAATTATTGAATGAGAACTAAAATTTACTTTACAATATACTATAAATGTACTATACTATATCCAACATGTAGTATACTATTGTGAACGTATGTGGTTTGTATGTGTGTGATATGGCCTCATTATTAGTCATGTTTAATTTGGATGATGTGGTCTTACCTTCTTTCTTTCACATGCTACCTGCAAAAAAAAAAGATCATAACCGAATGAAAAAAGACACAAATGTTAGTTACTTAATTATGTCAAAATCATAGACATACACTTAATTTCATTTGTGATTTAAGTTATTCAGCAAATAAGCCTAAAAATAAATAGTAAATTATGACTAATAAAAAAGTTCAATGAGAATCATGCGATTAATTAGTCTTGATATTAGGTAATAAATTCACTTTAATATAACCTTGGATTCGTTAAAGAAACAAACTCACCAAACTGGTCAGCCATTATTAGCGTCTTTATCAATTTTATTTTCTTTCTGATTTTCGTCGACCATCAAAAAAACATCGTTTTATTATTATTATTTGGTCAAAAATTGTTTTATATATTTGTTTTTCTCTTCAGATATTTCTTACGTAAAATAAAATTAAGAAATTGATATGAAAGTGAAAGAATTATGACATTTGAGGTGACTTAGCATTGACCTTTGAAAATCAAATAAGGTGGTAGGCATTGACCCTTTGCCTTAATTTTGAAAACAAAATGATACCATAAAACAAAAGTTGTTTTCCTTTAGCCAGTTTCAAAAAAAAAGAGTTGCTTTCCTTTATTTTATGTGTGGGGGTAAGCCTTTCAATTTACTCTTCCTTCCCATAAATTTTGTTTTAATCTTCCCCCACCCAAAAAGTTACATTCTGTTTAATTATTATTCTCATTTTCACCTTTTTAATTTTACTCCTCCTTTTGATATTTTATTAGATTTTTTTCTTCCAAAATCAAGATAATTTGATGTTGTTTAAATGAACGACTCCAACTATATGTCTTGTTATATATAAATAAATCTACATTGGACAGTTTTTCACGTTATGTTTTATATATTGGATTGGCTATATAAGGTAGATCTCTGATGTAAACTGATTACACTTCGTTGTTATCAGACAACTTGAGCCTTTGGTACTTTCTACAGGGAAAGAGTAATTCAACTGAACATTGGGTTTTTTGTAGTTGAACAATTTAGCATGATATTTTTTGTCAAATATATATTATATCAATTAGTTAATATAGATAAATTATTACGTTAATTTTGAAAATAATATTATATAAGCGATAGACGACAAAATTATGTAATGTACGATACGACGAGAATTTGCTATTTCGATCGAACTTATTACAATGGAATAAGAGCAGGCTTTAGATAATTCATACTGTACGACTTAGATCTTAGGTTGGAAAATGAAGCTTCTACGCCCGTGGCAATCTATGGTAATTTTCTTATGTAGTTCGTGTTTTCATGTAGAGGTCGATTGATCATTGATGTAGTTTAGAAACGAAAGTGTACTTAATAAAATTTGCGGAGGTTTGATATCATGTCATTCTTTCATAGATAGATGGCCTCGATATTAAATTGCCAATAACCCAATAAAATAAAGAAATAGAGATTAAAGTAATATTTGGAAAAAAAAACAATGCGTCCACTAAATTAGTGGAAACTTTGGACTTTGCTTGCTTTATACTCTTATGCATACACTTCATTATTTGAGGGTCCACCTTTATGTTTTCTATAAGCTTTAAGAAAGGTGTTTTTAGATAATATATTAATGTAAAATTTATATATATATATATATATATATATATATATATCTTATTTATCATAAAAGTTTAGAAATAATAGATGTACACATGTTTACATATGCCATGTTTTCTTTATTGAAAGCTAACGGTCCATTAACACCGTTGACATATAATCACATGTTAATCGACGATAGAAAAAGTTCCCACTAGAGAGCTTATGATGAATGACAACTAACTTGGTGCTTTATTCCAATATTTGATACATAATAACATCTTAGCTGGTCTCTAATTTCGAAAAGTATCAATTTGACAAACCAATCATTAAATAAAATGTGTCCTTAAACGAGCATAAATTTTTATAAAGATATACTATTATTTACGAACGGGGATTAAATTATGGAATATAAGTAAAAATGTTGGGATTTTTCCCTAAGAGGTTGCATGAAGAGGTCAAATAGTTTTTGAACGAACACAAGGATAGCACATCATTGAGTTTTATATCGTCGACCTGGTATAGGTATGGAGTTAATTGGCCTACTAAAACGATAGAAGATTACATTGAGAGAGATTAACTAGTATACCGTTCATCATCACATATATCCACTATATTTCCTTCAATATTTTTTTTGGCATTCCAAGAAGTTATGCACCGAATTTTCCTTATCTCATAGATAAATAAATTGGTTTCTATCCTTCTTCAGTTGTAACTTTCCAAATATGTTGAAAGCTAGGAAGTTAGGTCTTATATATATAGTCGATTCACCTAAAGAAAACAACCTTCCTATATTCATCATGTACTTTGAGTTTCTAGCTAATGTTATGAAATTAACAGTATGTATCATTATGCAGACTATATTCTTAAAATTAGGAACTGCAGATGTTAAACAATGAGTGATGTGAGAAAATCGTGCATGGGCTTGAAATATAGCGTGCCTTATTGCAGGGGACAATGTAGATCAATTTTGCATGAATGTCTCATCTGGCTCTCAAAATTTTCAATATAAATATGGCATTTGCAACAATGATCATATAAATTATGAAAGTTTCTAAGAGCATACTAGGAGTAATGGTTGAGGAGAATGATGACGACTATATGGGATTTTATCTGCGTTAGACGAAATCAAGAACGCATGCAACTTTTTCATCATTATGCCCTTTCTTCAACTACCATCTGATTTTTTAACTTATCATAAGGTATATGGCTTACTCGTTCCTAAAATTATTTAAAAAGTGGAAGTGTGTTTTATCTGAATATATTTACTTTACATTATTTTGTTGTATATCATCGATATAAAACAGTGTGCCACTGGTATTCGCGCATACATGAATCTCAAATCGAAAACTATTGATCTACAAAATCTCAAACCGACCAGCTTTTGTTCTACAGACTCCATGAGTTTTATAAAAGTTCAGGTCCAAATTTTAGAACCTATTTTGAAATTTATAAAACAAATATGAAATAACTTCAAGTATCAGTTTAGGTTGAATCCTATAAGAAGAACTAATGATCATAAAAAATAATTTCTAATTATTTCAAATTAATTTCTTGAAAAGACATCCAGTTTCAAAGTGTTATAGTACCACCATTTATTATCTTAGTGTTTACATCAGAGAAAACTACCAGTTTGATGAATATTTAAGCATATGGTTATTATAATAAACGAGTCAATATATATATATATATATCTACCATGAAGTCCTAGACCGCCCACATCCATCTAAGCCTTTTTATAATGTTAATTTTTGTCAACCTATTTTCAACTGATTAAACCAAAGCGCACAACGTTAATTAAGACGCTCATGTAGATAAGCAGCATATTCTGGAAAATTTGGAAACTTTTGTCAAAAATGCGATTAATAGTTTTCTAGAAAGGCAGAAAAGTGAACGCTAGTAGTTGTGGACTATAGATGTACATAACCTAGAAATTTGTCCAATTCTGTAAAAAAAAAAGAAGCTGGGGGCGGCGCCTCCTGCCACATATACATTCCATCGGAATTGAAGAGCAGGTCACAAGGAGTAAACCAAATTCATTATTGCCATGACCATACTGAAAACAATGAGATTAAGGTTTTGAATTCAATACTTGTCTTTTGTACATGATTACGACGTGACGTATTTCAAACGATGCTGAGGAAATATTCTTGTGTGTCCGTCTTTTTGACAGTGTATTGGAACGCAAGACCAAACCAAATGGCAGTAAAAAGAACAGTACCACTTCAAAATAGAAAATGAAAAACGAAAAAGTAAAAGTGACAAGTGGTGGTTGTCTGGTATTAAGGGTACTCACTTCTCTCTTTTTCAACACAACCCGACACACATGTCTTCTCTTATTTTTCATACACACATTTCTATTCTATTAATTCCCTAAATTAAAATTAAATTAAAAAGTATACCCACCCATAAACTAAAGTTTTTTTTTTCTTTCTTTCTCTTCCCACTACAAATTGTTATATAGAAGTTTCACAAATCTTTGACTCTTCAAGTTGTGGATCTATCTATCTAGAGAGAGAGAGAGAAAGAGTGAGGAAGAAAGTGGTTGAACTGTAGCAGAGTCTAAAGTTTGAACCGTCTAAAGTTCCCATTGTGAAGCATGCTTCGTCAGTTTTTCCGAAGGAAGTTACTCAGCCATTGTCTTTAGAGAGAAAGAGACTAAGATCGAGAAAGAAAAAGAGGACACTTTTTTAGAGAGAAAAAAATTTGTAGGGTTTTTATAGAATTCACAGCAAGGACAAGAAACTGCTATATTCTTTGCTTCCAGAGATCGGCTTGATCAAAAACAATCTACGGTATATCTTCCACGTACTCTCTCTCTTTTTTTCTTCTTTACTATAGAAAAAGATAGGTTCCAATGGAATATGCAGAAGAAAGTTACAAGCTTTGTTATGTCGTTTGACTTCTTTCGGATCTATTATTGCTTGAGTCTTGAGGTCATGCTTATAATAAGAGACATGATCATAACAAAAAAAAGGAGCCGTGATCATAATAAGCACCTGATATTATCATTTTCAATTTTGGTAGGATAATTGCAAACAAAAGCTTTCTTTGATATTTAATGATTTTCAAAAATCATTTACGTGTCTAGTTATTTATTAATCACATCTCTAATATGATATTAATGATATATATCACTACGAAACACGGATCTTTTGAGAACATCAAGAAATTCTCCTATATACCAAAATAAATTTCATACTTTCCCGAATACATAATCTTTTGGGTTGTGCTAATTTTTTGTTGTGGTTTTAGATTGCGCTACTTCATTTTTTTATATTTTTGATTGTGCTAATTTATTTTGATTTGTTTTCGTTTTTGATAAAGTAATAAATAGAAAAATCGAAAGAGGGTCAAAGATGGGAGGAGGTAGCAACAATAGTCACCATATTGACAACGGGAAGTACGTGAGGTACACTCCCGAACAAGTAGAAGCTCTAGAGAGACTCTACAATGACTGTCCTAAACCGAGTTCTATGCGCCGCCAACAGCTAATACGTGAATGTCCTATCCTCTCCAACATCGAACCTAAGCAGATCAAAGTCTGGTTCCAAAACCGCAGGTACATTCTTCTTAATTATCATCATTTCTTGACACCCAAGAAACGTAGTTTGTTAGATTTATAGACTCCTGTTATTAACCTTGCAGGTGTAGAGAGAAGCAGCGGAAAGAGGCGTCGCGTCTTCAAGCTGTGAACCGGAAACTAACCGCGATGAACAAGCTTTTGATGGAAGAGAATGACCGGTTGCAAAAGCAAGTGTCTCACTTGGTTTACGAGAACAGCTATTTTCGCCAACACCCTCAAAACGTATACATATTAGTTCATCTTTTGATTCTTTCACCTGAAACTTGACGTATCAGTTAGGTAGTTGATCGTTTATGTCTGGTTTCTTGTGATTGGGGAACTACAGGGAAACTTGGCGACCACGGATACTAGCTGTGAGTCAGTGGTGACAAGTGGTCAGCACAACTTGACCCCTCGACATCAGCCTCGTGATGCTAGTCCTGCTGGGTAAGCTAAAGTCAACATTCTTTCGTACTTTCCGTCTCAAATTATTTCTATGCTTGTTCAATTTTATTTATTAATCGTAAAATGCCCAAAGAAGTAATGATATTATTTTTAAAGTTAATAGCTCCATTTATATATGTTTAACTTTGTTCTGAAATTACAGGTTCTAATTTTTTAAAAAAATGTACCGTTTTATACCCTAATTTATATACTGATTAGAATTTAAAAATAATGTGTGTTTAAAAGACGGCTATGGTTGTTGGGTTTTTGAAAGAAACGAAAAAATAAATTCGCAATGAATCTTTTGTGTTTTTCTTCAGACTATTGTCCATTGCGGATGAAACTTTAACAGAGTTCATTTCAAAGGCCACTGGAACCGCTGTCGAGTGGGTCCAAATGCCTGGGATGAAGGTAAGTTACATAAGTCTCTAGCTTGTCTTTTACGTCTATGATGCAATCATCCTTCAATTTTTTACTGATAAATGAATGTGCAGCCTGGTCCGGATTCCATTGGAATCGTTGCTATTTCTCATGGATGCACGGGAATAGCTGCTCGTGCATGTGGTCTTGTGGGTCTTGATCCTACAAGAGTAAGTATTCTCACTTCTTTCTAACTGTTTCTTCCTTATCAATCAACCAAGAACATGTATAAGTATAACACATCTGTTTTTTTGTCCCTCAGGTCGCAGAGATCCTGAAAGATAGACCTTGTTGGTTGCGTGATTGTAGATCTCTTGATATCGTTAACGTTCTCTCCACTGCAAATGGTGGAACCCTAGAACTAATCTACATGCAGGTATTGACAAATGATAATCAAGAAACCTTAAAAAAATTGAATCAGAACGAAACTAAATCTTCCCCTTTTTTCTTTCTTTCTTATGAAAGATGTATGCACCGACAACATTGGCACCAGCTCGTGATTTCTGGATGCTACGTTACACGTCTGTAATGGAAGATGGGAGTCTTGTGGTATATACATATGAAACCATCCTTAGTTATTCTCTTTTGTTACTCTTTTCCGATGATTGGATGATGTTAAACTAATCGATGCAGATATGTGAAAGGTCGTTGAATAATACACAAAACGGGCCAAGTATGCCTCCATCTCCTCATTTTGTTAGAGCAGATATTTTACCAAGTGGCTACCTCATTAGACCATGTGAAGGAGGTGGATCCATTCTCCACATTGTCGATCATTTTGACCTTGAGGTACAACTCCTTCACTAGTTTACATATCATTTAATTTAGTTACATTTGTTTCTTGTCACGCAAGAAACCTTAACCTTAGTCTGAAAATGAAGTGTTTCCTCTGTTTCTACCTTTCATTTTTTGGTTCTTTCCACATTTTAATCTTCCTAAGTTTTTTTTTTAAATAAGACTGGTTTAAATCTTTTGTAGCCATGGAGTGTACCAGAAGTTCTTCGTTCTCTTTATGAGTCTTCAACGTTACTTGCCCAAAGAACAACCATGGCGGTAAGATTCCTAAAACACTGTGTTTTGAACTACTGCAACCTTATTCTTGAAAAAAAAACAATATGTAAGTAAGAACTTGTGGTTTCTTTATTGAATTTACAGGCTCTACGCTATCTGAGACAAATATCTCAAGAGATTTCACAGCCTAACGTATCCGGTTGGGGGAGAAGACCAGCTGCTCTTAGAGCACTTAGCCAAAGACTCAGCAAGTAATTTAAAGCTTCTTACACATCTCTTTACCTTCAAAAACACTGAAAATACGTTTTCTAAAAATTAAAATGTTTTTAATTCTCTCAGGGGATTCAACGAAGCAGTCAATGGGTTTAGTGATGAAGGCTGGTCGATGCTAGAGAGCGACGGTATTGATGATGTTACTCTTCTTGTGAACACCTCTCCCACAAAGATGATGATGACTTCAAGTCTCCCATTTTCAAATGGCTTCACTTCTATGCCTAGCGCGGTTCTATGTGCCAAAGCTTCCATGTTATTACAAGTAATTAAACTCATTGAATCTCAAAATTAAGATTATCTAAATATCCTTTTTATTCATCATTAAGGGTATATCTTGATTGTGTAGAATGTTCCACCCTCGATTCTTCTGAGATTCTTGAGGGAACATAGGCAAGAATGGGCAGATAATAGCATTGATGCTTATTCGGCGGCAGCCATCAAAGCAGGGCCTTGTAGCTTACCGATCCCTCGCCCAGGGAGCTTTGGAGGTCAAGTCATTCTTCCTCTAGCTCACACTATAGAGAATGAAGAGGTAAGTGGACTAAGGCTTCCTCAAAATCAAATCAGTATAACTAGTTTTTCTGTTCAACTCAATATAAATATGTTTAACTTGGGAAAGTAATAACCTAAACTTGTGCCTTTTCCGCCTTTTGTTTATGGCAGTTCATGGAAGTGATTAAGCTTGAAAGCTTGGGGCATTACCAAGAAGATATGATGATGCCTGCGGATGTCTTCCTTCTACAAGTAAGACCTCATTGTTTCAACTTTCAACGTTAATCTTGTGTATATGTTTGTATTTACATGCAAAAAAGTATTTTTCAAAAAAAAATCACATCTTTTAAAAAGTACAAATTCAACTTAATAATTGAAATCTAAATAACTTTTTCATTTTCTTGGGATTACTTTTGAGTTTCCTCTGCTTCTCAGTTATTTATCTTCTTGCAACTAATTATTCTTATGATTTTAACATAAAATTTATGGTTTAATGAATTTAGATGTGCAGTGGGGTGGATGAGAACGCAGTTGAATCTTGCGCAGAGCTTATTTTTGCACCAATTGATGCCTCTTTCTCTGATGATGCTCCAATCATCCCTTCCGGCTTCCGCATCATTCCCCTAGATACGAAATCAGTACGTGCAGTTTCTATCATAAATACAATCAACAACTTTAGTCAAATCAAATACTAATCGAGTCCATACATTTTTTTTTTGTTTATAGGAGGGAGTGAGTCCTAACCGAACGCTAGACCTAGCATCGGCTCTTGACATAGGGAGCAGAACAGCTGGAGACTCATGCGGAAGCAGAGGAAACACGAAGTCAGTGATGACAATAGCGTTTCAACTAGCTTTTGAGATGCATATGCAAGAGAATGTGGCCTCAATGGCTAGACAATATGTAAGAAGTGTGATCGCATCGGTCCAACGAGTTGCACTTGCTCTCTCTCCTTCTTCTCATCAGCTAAGCAGCGGCCTGCGTCCACCACCAGCATCGCCTGAAGCTCACACACTCGCTCGTTGGATTTCTCATTCGTATAGATGTTACCTTGGCGTTGAACTGCTTAAACCTAATGGAACCGATCTTCTCAAATCTCTTTGGCACCATCCCGAGGCCCTAATGTGTTGTTCACTCAAGGTACGTTGTTCTTATTCGCGTTAGCATGCATCATCATGTAAATTATAGACAAGGTATTAAAAATCGGTATAATGGACCGCTGATACTGCTCTCATCTCCTGAATTGGACTTTAGCAACCCGTGTAGGTCCCTATCAAATATATTAGGAATATATGAGCATATATAAAATAGAAAAGGTGAAGGAAAAGTGTCCATAGAACACTAAAACTAATGGATGTCTTGGTGCTCTTGGTACAATAAAACTTTGAAATGCATGATTTGCTCCTTGCAATATTTTAACCAGCAAAATACAGTGGTTTGAAAATTATAACTTTTCTAACGAGTAACATTTAGTGGTTTGATCATTGCAGGCGGTACCGCCAGTATTCACATTTGCGAACCAGGCTGGTTTAGACATGCTGGAGACAACGTTGGTGGCACTTCAAGATATTACTCTCGACAAAATCTTCGACAGCAACGGGAAGAAGACATTATGTTCCGACTTCCCTCAGATCATGCAACAGGTACTTTGAATAGTCATTATTTATGTTTCAACAGTAAAAAGGGGTTGAAACATTGGTGTAACGTACGGTGCAATGTTGGTCCAATAACAAATTTTCAGGGGTTTATGTGTATTGATGGAGGAATATGCATGTCAAGCATGGGAAGAGCAGTAACATACGAAAAAGCTGTTGCATGGAAAGTGTTAAACGACAACGAAGATCCTCACTGCATCTGCGTCATGTTCCTCAACTGGTCTTTTATCTGATTTTTTTGAAGTTTTTCCGTTAATTATCGAAATACAGAGAGACCCTTTCTTCAGAGATATATTTATATATACTCTTAACTTTTTGTTAATGTGTATTTAGTTTTAGAGTCTGGAGGGTGACTATCATCTCTAGTTTCCAAAGGTTTTATTTTATTTTCTTGTCTTTCCAACACTCCGGTAACAAAATGTTAGTAATCTTTCAGAGATTTCAACAGTTTTTTTTTGGATTTTCCACAAGTATTGTTATGAGTATTTAGTAGTATATATGTTTTTAGACACTTTTACGTTAGCAGGATAAGCCAACAGTGGTTGAAAGTTATTTATTTATTCACAATAGTATTATTAACGAGTACCGTATGGCCGACGCAAAGTCCAAATAAGCTCCTGGACTACTAATTAGAAGTTAAAACCCGACAAGGAAGAACATTGACGTATAGCGATTCCCACCCGTAACTGAGCCATCCGGTTTTACAAAACAAAACGAGCCATACATTCCCGCGACATACTCATAAAACTATAGACTATTTTTGTAACTTGGTATTTAATGCCACTTGGTTTCCGAAAAAAATATCAAAGATAATGTTTGTGTGGTTAAATAAAATCTCAGAAAAGCAAAATCAAACACACAAAGATGAGTATTTTTTTGGTAAGGGTAAGAAGCAAAGCACACAGAAAAAATAAACGAAATACATATATAGTGACGGCTTAATGTCAAAATATGGAGAGAAAACACAAAACATCTCAAAGAATAATGTTTAAATAATTCAAATAAAAAATACAACTTATAACGTTAAATTGTTAATCTTAAAACAACAAATGCAAAGTTATTGAAATTTAATATGCTTTACATCACAAGCTTTACTATTACATACAAAATATATTATTGAAAACACAAACACAAAATATATAAACTTATCACCAATTACGATATAACACAATAAAAATATTAAATAATGTTCTTAACAAATAGAGATTGTCACATAATTACATCATCCAAAAAAATTACTCAACAACAATAAATATCAAATTTTTCAAATTCTTAATACTAAGATCTAGGATTAAAAATACACCGTACCAACTTCGAATGTATCTTTACGATCAATATATATCTGATTAGTTAAATTGATATAGTCACAACTTCATAATTTTGACAAATCTAGAGCTAGAAAAAACTAACGGTTAATATAACACCTATGATTATTTGAAATTATCATCATAAGAACCGATCACAAAATATAATTCATTGAAATCAACCTAGAAAAGTCTAAAAGCATCAAACTATTATAACACCTCCCCATCACCCCAATATACAAAACAAGGTCTGGGAATAAATCTCTTACCCGAATCCGATCCGAAGTAAGAATATCGGTTCAGTTACGGATCTAGCCAAAAACAAGATCGATTTCATTTACTTTGGGTTTTGGGTTCGGTTCCATTTTAGCTGATAACTGAAGAGTAACCTGAATTGAACCGAACAAATGCAAAGCTAATAGTATAAAACGTGACAAAAAAGTTCATCTTATTCCAAACTAGATGACGCAAAATAAAAGATAAATAAAAAATGTAGTTTATATAACTAGCATGAATTTATCAATTTAAGTTTTTAGGCATCTTTAACATCATATCTAATTATTGATATATATATATATATATATATATATATATATATATATATATATATAATGTGAAAAGTAATATTTTCATAACATAATACTATATACATATATATATATATATATATATATATATATATATAAATGTATAAAGTCTAATTTAATATAATCATTGTAAGATGAAGTCCACATTTATAAATTATCTAAATCATAATTTAAATTAATAATTTCGATCAAATAATAAACAATTCAGCTATTACACTTTTAAGTTGTCATGCATATATTTAAACTTAAATTTCTCTCATAGTAACTTTGCAAAGACTACAATCAAATTTATAAATTCCATAAGATCATATACATATTTTGTTTTCTAAAATATTGTTGAGAAATATCTACACTATAAAACCATAATCAAATCATAACAATATCAGCAAAACCGGCGCTACGCGCCGGCAAACCCCTAGTATATTAATGAAACAAAGTATTCGAATTGGGACTTGAAAGTTGAAGTCATATTATTGTAACTGTACATAAGAGTTTGAATCTCCAAACCCATAGATATTGTTATCGAGCTTCATAATCGGTTTGATTTAAAGAGTCTCTCTCAAAGTAAGTAGCATGAGATTATAAAAAATCCTCTTCAAAAATATTGATTTTTCTCTTCAATGATCTAAAATCCCTCACAGGAACTGTCGAAACCAAAAAGACATAAAGAGAGACTACGGGCTCTGACACGAGCTGCAGCTTAACAGCAGCAAAGAGATGCTCCTCTTCAATGATGTGTCTTTGCCTCTAGAACTTCTAGATCTGTGTATTGGTTACGCTGTCTCCCCCGATCTTTTTTGATCAATATCCCAGAGATGGCAGAATATGTGGAGGAGGATGATATTCCAGCGAACAACACAAACCTCTTCCTCTTTTGAAAGAAATGAAAAAAAATAAATTCGCAATGAATCTTTTGTGTTTTTCTTCAGACTGTTGTCCATTGCGGATGAAACTTTAACAGAGTTCATTTCAAAGGCCACTGGATCCGCTGTCGAATGGGTTCAAATGCCTGGGATGAAGGTAAGTCATTCTCTTGCTTGTCTTTTACGTCTATGATGCAATCATCCTTCAATGTTTTACTGATAACCAATCTGCAGCCTGGTCCGGATTCCATTGGAATCGTTGCTATTTCTCATGGATGCACGGGAATCACTGCTCGTGCTTGTGACCTCGTGAGTAATGATCCTACAAGAGTAAGTATTCTCACTTCTTTCTAACTGTTTCTTCCTTATCAATCAACCAAGAACATGTATAAGTATAACACATCTGTTTTTTTGTCCCTCAGGTCGCAGAGATCCTAAAAGATAGGCCTTTTTGGTTGCGTGATTGTAGATCTCTTGATATCGTCAACGTCCTCTCCACTGCAAATGGTGGAACCCTAGAACTAATTTACATGCAGGTATTGATGAGTAATGATCAAGAAACCTTAAAAATTGAATCAGAACGAAACTAAAAAAATTCCTCCTTTCTTATGATTGATGTATGCACCGACAACATTGGCACCAGCTCGAGATTTCTGGATGCTACGTTACACGTCTGTAATGGAAGATGGGAGTCTTGTGGTATATACTTATGAAACCATCCTTAGTTATTCTCTTTTGTTTCTCTTTTCGATGATTGGATGATATTAAATTAATCGACGCAGATATGTGGAAGGTCGTTGAACAATACACAAAACGGGCCAAGTATGCCTCCATCTCCTTATTTTGTTAGAGCAGAGATTTTACCAAGTGGCTGTTAAGCTAGATGAGCTTCCAACTTAAAACTAATTGGCAATTAGGAGAGTGGCTCATCTATCTTATATATTGTTTAGAATCTCTTTCAACTACCGATGTGAGACCTTTATCCCAAATACGCCCCCTCGAGATGATGGTTTTCTGAGCATCAATCTCGGAATGTTCGGGCAAAGATTGATGGACCAACTTTGGTTCAAATCGATGAGGATCTGGTTGGATTGCGTGGATCGGGCTCTAATACCATGTTAAGTTAGATGAACTTCTAACCTAAAACCAATTGACAATTAGGGAAGTAGCTCATCTATCTTATATATTGCTTAAAATCCCTTCCAACTTACCGATGTGAGACCTTTGTCCCAAATAGTGGCTACCTCATTAGACCATGTGAAGGAGGTGGATCCATTCTCCACATTGTCGATCATTTTCACCTTGAGGTACAACCCCTTGATTCGTTTATATATTCTTTAATTTAGATACACTTATTTCTTGGTACACAAGAAACCTGAACCTTAAGTCTGAAAATGAAGTGTTTCCTCTGTTTCTACCTTTCATATTTTGGTTCTTTCCTCATTTAAATCTTCCTTAGTTATGTTTTTTAATAAGATTGGTTTAAATTTTTTTGTAGCCATGGAGTGTACCAGAAGTTCTTCGTTCTCTTTATGAATCTTCAACGTTACTCGCCCAAAGAACAACCATGGCGGTAAGATTCCTAAAACACTGTGTTTCGAACTACTGCAACCTTATTCTTGAAAAAACAATATGTAAGTAAGAACTTGTGGTTTCTTTATTGAATTGACAGACTCTACGCTATCTGAGACAAATATCCCAAGAGATTTCACAGCCTAACGTATCCGGTTGGGGAAGAAGACCAGCTGCTCTCAGAGCACTTAGCCAAAGACTCAGCAAGTAATTCAAAAGTTTTTCACACTTTTCTCCACCTTAAAAAAACACTTAAAATACATCTCCTAAAACTTAAAATGTTTTTAATACTCTCAGAGGATTCAACGAAGCTGTCAATGGGTTTAGTGATGAAGGCTGGTCGATGTTAGAGAGCGATGGTATCAATGATGTTACTCTTCTTGTGAACTCCTCTCCCACAAAGATGATGATGACTTCAAGTCTCCCATTTTCCAATGGTTTAACTTATATGCCTAGCGCGGTTCTATGCGCCAAAGCTTCCATGTTATTACAAGTAATTAGCTCATTGAATCTCGAACTAAGATTACCAATTTCCTCCTTTTTATCCATCATTAAGGGTGCTTTTTTATTGTGTAGAATGTTCCGCCCTCGATTCTTCTGCGATTCTTGAGGGAGCATAGGCAAGAATGGGCAGACAATAGCATCGATGCGTATTCGGCTGCAGCCATCAAAGCAGGGCCTTGTAGCTTACCAATCCCTCGCCCAGGGAGCTTTGGTGGCCAAGTCATTCTTCCTCTAGCT
This sequence comes from Hirschfeldia incana, assembly GCA_026261945.1. NCBI lineage: Eukaryota > Viridiplantae > Streptophyta > Magnoliopsida > Brassicales > Brassicaceae > Hirschfeldia > Hirschfeldia incana. The sequence continues at coordinate 4,240,579 of JABCMI010000024.1, forward strand.
CACACTATAGAAAATGAAGAGGTAAGTAAACTAAGGGATCCTCAAAAGAAAATCAATTTAACTAATTTTTTTTTGTTCAACTCACTATAACTATGTCCACTTGTGAAAATAATAACCTAAACATGTTCTTTTTCCCCTATGTTTATGGCAGTTCATGGAAGTGATTAAGCTTGAGAGCTTGGGGCATTACCACGAAGATATGATTATGCCTGCGGATGTCTTCCTTCTACAAGTAAGACCTCATTGTTTCAATGCTAATATTTGTGTTTATGTTTGTATTTACATGCAAAAAAATATTTCTCAAAAAACTTTACATATCCGTTTTTACAAAAGAAAACGAGCCATACATTCCCGCGACATACTCATAAAGCGATAGACTGTTTTTGTAAACTTGGTATTTAATGCCACTTGGTTTCCGAAAAAAATCAAAGATAATGTTTGTGTGGTTCTCTTTCTATTTTAATAAATAGATTTTTTAAGATTGACACATATTCCTTATGTTTTTTTGAGATTTGTTTTTTGAGAAAGACACATATTTCTTGTGTTTCAAAAAAATATATAAAACTTTTAGAATTTGTAAACATAATAAGAAAATATATTAAATTTTAATTATTAATACATATTTTTGTAATTAGTTACTTCCAATAAATTTTAACCAATATATATTCAATACAAATAATTATTTTCAAGTTTACAATTCACCGTTAAATAATGCATTGAAAATGTATCTTTTCGAAACATTTTTTTCTTCTAAAACATGATTTTTAATTATGTTAATTTATACTAAAATCCAGTAGTGATTGAAAAAAATATTTTTCAATAATAACTATTTTCTTTAAAAAACTTTGTAACTAATTATTACTTGTTAAAAAAATACATATAAAAGTTTAAAATATATATTGTATAGAACATAAATGTAAGAGATCTTCTTCTTTTTTGTCAACAAACATCTTTCTTTAGAAAACGAAAGGAATATACTTATAGTTATTGAAAGAAAAATTTCGCCAAAAAAAAGTTATAGAAAGAACAATTTCGTGTGGTTAGTATTCCTCTAGAATAATATCTTTCTGTAATAACTTTTATTGCCTGAAAATCAGATGTAATGAACGTATAAATCAAGCGAAAATGAAATGGAGCAACTGTAACGAATAATTACTTGTTAGATTACAATCAGCAATCCTGAAAATTGAAATGCCATAAAACCATAGAACTCACCATGTCAAATGTATCTTTAATTCACTTTTTATTACGATAAGTTGAAAACTTTTTTTTTTGATAAGTTGAAAACTACACGCATGAAATACAATGACCTTTCACAAATACACAAGGGTTTACAGATTCATTTCCATTTTATTCGCCCAATGTTTAAGAAAAAAATCAACAAACGATTCAAGATCTTCCTTCTTCCAACCATCAACAGGATCAGACACAAACGACCACTCGAGTAGACAAAATTTCCCACCGTCCGATTCTTCACCACTGTCCACTGTCGTTACTTTGATTGTCGCCACGTAAGATCTGAACCCTACATTATTCTCGAGGACCTCATAGCTCAAACACCGTTCGACAGGATCGATAATGACCAAACGCTCTCTAGCCCATTTGATCTCCTCCTCATCCTTGGTTTTGGTGGAGGTGCAGTATCGGACCAGACCGGGCTGACCATCAGTTCCTTCTACACGGTAACATGTGTCAATGGCGGGTAACCACTAGTGGATATTGCAGAAGTCTGAAACAACTGACCAGATTTGCTCCGCCGTGACGCCGTTGATTTGGGCGACTTTTTTTCCCTCCCACCTAAGGGACGCCGTTTCTTGTTCCATTTAGTTGCTTTGGTGTAATGTTTCTCAAGGAGTTTGGTAGCACAAAGCTATTTATACTCAATGCCAAGCGTGTGATAGATACATACGATTTTACCCTCAGTTCCCCACGAAGCCAATTACAATCCAATAAATATATAGGCCCAAACTAAGATCCAGTCACAAAGAATGCATGGTTCAATGCTCTCTAAGTAACTTAGCCCACCACACGCGCTCAAATCTCCAATTATTATTATTATTTTTTTTTGTTTATATGATTCATTATTGATTTTCTTAACAGTGTAATTTATCTATACTAGGGGTGTAGTTCCGCGCAAGCACGGAAACGTTGACAAATGCATGTATTTTTGTTAATTTAAAATCAAAGTTGTAAGTATTGTTGAATGACGCTAAACTATATGAATGAAAGTTTGTTGATGGTGATATAATGGTAGTGTATTGTGACTCGTGAAGAGAAGAGGGGACTGACTAATTGTGGGTGTATTTTTCATAAGTTTGTAGATATGTAATTAACCGTATAGGTTGGGTGTAATATATTTAAAATTATTTTTCCAGTAATGGTTTTGAATATCATGGAATGGAAGGCAACATGATTAAAATGGGTTGATTTTTTATTTTAATGCGTTAAAAACGTCAAACTTTTTCCAATATCAATTGATAGTAGCAGTTGTTCTCCGTAAAGGTACTTGTTCGTAAGTTTGTTATTTTAAAAAGCTGGAAGTATGGAAAATACTGTAAAGTGCGTCATAGGAAATGCATAGGAATGAATAAAATTGAAAAGAAATAGTGGCAGTTGGGTTGACGATGTGATTTCTTCATAACTTCACACACCGATGCATATTTGGGGAACCTCTTTGTCCTTAACGCCTGTTATTGTGTCATCCTCTGGACCTTCAATTTCGGTATTGGGAGAAACAGATGCTTAGCCAATGTCTCTTAAGCAATGGAGCTGCATTAGTGTCTGAAGTCTGGAAACAGGGGAACTCTCCCCCCTGGGCACCTTTTAAGCTGGCATTAGATGGTAAGATCACTCAATTGAGCACACATATGAATATTGTTTCATATGGCAAGCCAAAAAGATAATTGTTACCCAGCTGTGAACTCTGTGGTGGGTGGGAGATTGGGGTCCCAAAAAAATTTGGTAGGTGGAGATGGTTTGACGAACATGGTGCATGTAGAATGAAAAATACCTGGTAAAATATTGCTATAAGCGTATGTAAAGTTATATTATATAACGTACCTCCAATATTTAATGGGATCACAGTTGTGACCAAAATGACATAGTAAGTTCTATCTCCTGATTTAAGAAGACCCCTAAATTTAGCTGCAGGCTCATCCCATAAAGACAAGTAGATCTCCATTGAACTGTTAAGTAATTTTATAAATTATTACTATAAGGATGGGATGGGTGGAAGTTCATGTAAAGCTAAATTTTTTTTATGTACTTACGGGCCTATGAGGACACTGATGATAAGTTGAGTTTGACTTAAGCGTTGTTAAGGCTATGACCTTTGATAGACAGAATTGTACCAACAACATATGGCAGTTGATGAACAGCTTCAGGTTTCATATTGAAAAGGAAACTGTAAATTTGGAAATAAAATGAAAACAAACCAGGGAGTTCTAAATCTGTGTCCACCAGGATCTATAGATGGTCATACTTTTGAACTCAAGTACCATTGTCTGTATGCCCCCACCACCATTCATCTGCAATGAGTGAAAGCATTTTGAAACTTCACAATGCTCTGTACAATGCTATGCTTTGTATTTTGGATATTGAAAACAAACCTCATCCAGAGTAAGAGCAGCATCTCTCTGTCAAAGACCACAAAAGTGCCATTGTCATTCCAATCATCAACTGATAATTCAATCCGGTACCTGTAATAAACAGTTTTATTAGCGAGCAGAACGATAAAGAAATAGTCTCCAAAAAACAATTATTCTGATACAAATATATCTAATCTTCTCACTTTATAACATCGGTGCCGTTGGCATTAACACAACAGTTGCAACGGAGAGAGGTGCCTGATTTGTCTAGCTTCCTGCTGCATCCAGTGCATGAAACAAAAGACCAGCCACTCTGTTGGAGAATCTCTACAATCTGAGCCTTGCAAATGAATTCTGCTTCATGTGTCTTTAGCAAGCAAATTCACAAACTATCTAATAATTCTTATTTCAACTTAAACGATACTTCCATCTCTAGCTATCTATTACCGTTACCTTCTCGTCAGTGTTGGAGATGAATTTGTTTAGATCTCTGATGGAGACATATTCCTTATCCCTTCGATGCAAGGGAAAGCTTCTCCAACAGGTTCTCCTAAGCTGGGAGAAAATCATATGTGTTAGTAAGTGATAAACTCTGGATCACTATAATCAAAATGGATTATTACCTAGCTGTGAACTCAGCGATGGCCGGAAGATTCATGTCAAAATAAAATTTCGTGGCTGGAGTCGAGTTGAGGTACAAATTACCTGCAGAATAATGAGTGATTCGTTGTCATGGTTTGTAGCATAAATTACTCCCTAAAATAAATGAATTTACCAAACCAATATGAACCAATAATTTCAACATATATTACAAACCTCCAAATATTTTGGGATTCACAGTTGTGACCACCATAACAAACTTCATCCCATGAGGTAAGATACACTACAACGGTCCTGTTGAGTAATGATTTCTATGACGATGCCATGTTCATAAAAGTGATTTAAAATACGATTTTGTTAGCTTACGGTTCGATGACGAAGCGGACCACAACTCAAGTCATCACTCCAGCGTCCTTAAGATCGGAACCTTAGACGGAAAATTATTCCAACAACATCTGCATCGTGAAAAACATATAACTGTTTCAATTTCAGAGCATTAATAATACATCACTAAAAATAACAAATTTGGGCAAAAATAATAAATACGAAATAAACCTGGAAGCTCTAATTCGTGTTAGCGAGGGCTTGAAGATGGTCAAACTTCCTGAGCATGAATTTCTGGAGGTTGATCAAGGGACCATTGACCATGACCTCATCAATGGTTGTTTGTGGGATGAACCGGATCACGAATGGATTGTCAGTAATCTTGTACATATTAGTACATCTGGCAACTTCAAAACGTGAAACTTTGACAATGGAACCACTTCATAAAGATGGACGGTATTGAGTGGCGCAAGCGGCAGGAATAAATCCACGGATCGCAAAATTCTGAGAACAAAACAAAAAAATTAACTCAAATCATAAGGCTTTCTATAAAACGGGATTCCCATGAATTAAACTTGTCTCTTGATGTTCCTGAAGTCCCAAAAAGGAGAAGGCGATGCACAATGACGGAGAGCGTCGAACGATGCTAGGGCAACAACGAAGACATCTGTATGAGATTTTTCTGAAGCTGAAGGATCGAAGAAATTTAATCTGACAGCGGTTGCGAACGTTCGTCAAAGTCTCATCCATCTTCTATTTATAAAAGAAAAGGAACTAAAAACCGAAGATTCCCGAAACGTTACAGATTTTAATGTAATTAGCACAACAATAATTCTCGAATTTAAAGAATACATTGAAGGTGAGGAAATGCAAAGAGATGAAATGGTTTATTTTGCAGAGTATAGAAAAAAAAAGGCGGCGAGTTGAAGAAGTAAACGATGATGCCATAGTCGACTGACACAAAAACGCAACGTTTTATTATTGCTAACAAATCACACCATATACGCAGGCCCATACCCAACTTAAACCATCCTTATTACTTTTCTTATCATCAAAATCAGACACGGAATCCCAACCCAAACTATTATTACCTTTCTAGTAGTCAGACCAAACGTACTTCAATCGGACCAAACAACAAATGACCCTTCCAAACAAACCGGGAAAACATGCGGGACCCACAGACAATTAAAAAAAATCCGACGTGTACATTCTAGGAAGAGATAAAAGAGTGACATTATATATACTAGAGTTTTTGTCCGCGCGTAGCGCGGATAATGCGTTTACATATTATTTTTGGTCAATTAATAGGCCAGAAAATAATTGCTCTACATTTATATATTCTGTGTGTTTTAAAACAGTTAATTAAATTTAGAACTAATAAATTAGAAAATGTCTAGAACACTAAAAAGATGCATATAGATTGATTTTTTAAAGGTATTTATTATTGTTTTTTGAATGTGAGATTAGTATTCAGTACTAATATATTTTTAATTAGTTTCTGAGTGGATTAATGTGACTCATCTTAGCTAAAGTAAAAACAGTAATTTATTCTGAATGTTGAGGTGAATAGTAATTTTCTGTATTGTTTAAAAAATAAATTGCAAAAATCTAACTTAATACTGAAAATTATTTTACATTCACTTCTGTATATGTTTGGTTTAGCGATTGTTGTAAAATAATTTATATTTACTTTTATATGCTTTGAAATCGTCTAAAATTATTGTTTGTCCATTTCATATGAAGAAATGTACAAAAGTTACATGTGAGATATTTCATGAGTAAAACATCTTTTTATATTTTTTTAATTTAAATTTTTGTGTGTACTTCTTGAAAAGCAAGCCTATGACGAATTATCTTTTTATATTTAGTTTTTTTTTGTGGCAAATTTTTTCTATGATGTGTATTTTCCTAATAAGATTTGGATGGATTTTTAAAATAAAATAAAATTTTTGGAAATTTAAATAAGTAAATACAAATTTATGTATAAGATTATCTAATAGGAATGTGTTTGTAAGTGGCTAGACATAAAATTTGATTGTAAGATTCTATTGTAACATGTATGAATGTCTTTTGGGTATGATTTATTAGTAGAATTAGTTTGGTGTCTTGGGTGATTTGAATGATACGTGAATACAATGTTAGAATGTGTTATTAACCATTTGTACAAAAAACAATATAATATGTATGATATATCAAAGATTTCATTTCAGATATTTGTAAAAATATAATTAATAATATTTTTAATTGGATAGATTTATTGTTTATTACTTGGATTCAATTTTTTGTAGCAAAATAAAAACACTCAACTTGGTTCAAACTTATTCACGTACATATTGAAGTAATATAATTTATGTGTTTATTTCCTATTTATTTTGCAATTTTTTAATCCTTAATGTTTTATTTTCTTCTTACATTTTTTTGTATACTTATATTATATATCAATTTTATTCATTTTATTTATTAATTTATTACTATTTCATAGTTATATAGTAAATTTATGAATATTTTATGTTTTATTTAATTGCATCTTCAAAGATTAGTTCCTTATACTGCTTTAACACTAATTTGTTGCTTTTTTAATAATTTATCTACATAAGTATAATAGATCTAACAGGTAAGAAATGTGTACATTTAGAATTGGACATGAGTTTGAAAACATTGGCATTATCTTGGCCAAATTAATATTTTAAGAGAGTAAAATATTTATTACGTGACATCTTCTCCAAAAATATTTTAACTGTACTGGTCGTTCTTATATATTTTGAATTGTTAAATATGTATTTTTGATGTGTATGTAAATTCTTACTTTGTACAATTTTTTCTTAGTTTTTTTTTCATTCTAAATATAGAATTGTCTTTATTTCAAATTACTATTTTGCTGCTGTTATGCTTTATTTATTGTGTATGAAAAACAAATTATTTAAACCATAGCAAATTTGTTTATTTTGTTGTATAACATGTTGCTATTATTTGAAACCAAAAATGTGTAGGATGATTAATATGATAAATATGAGGAATTGATATTGTAGTTATTCTTTCATAGTATAGGTGTGTATCTTTGAATCAGTTACTTGAAAATGACTAAAAATATCATTATAAATATGTGCATGAAAAAAATTCTCCATTGCACAGTTAATAATTTTGATTAGGTTTACATTAACATTTTCAAATTTACTGTTATATATGATCTTAAGAAATAGTAGTGGGACCATTTTTAATATGTGTGATAATATATTATTGAATTTCAATTTAAAAATTTAGTAATTTCTAATATATCATGATTTAAAAATCTGTTTCTCATATATAATAGTGTAATATCTTAATTCTAAATACCAATATTTTTTTCATATTATTTTTAGTATTTTTGGAAATATTTGTAGTTTTCTCTTAATATAACTTTGTTTGTGATTTCCATGCATTTTTATTTGATGCATAACCAACTGGCCAACAACATTTTCGGGTGAGTATTATTCTTCCATAATCACACACATCATCAAATATACACCTAATCGCATTTCAATAAACTGGAGAATATAAAAAATCATAGAACATATAAAGTTAATAAATTTTACATTAAAATTCAAAAAATTATTTATTTTGGAACAAAATTTACTCTACAGTGATAATTAGAATGAAATGAAAAGAGTAGTAGTTTGTGGATTTTGGAAGAGATTATATCAAAATAATTTGATATGTATAATTGCTTAAAACTTCATATACCATAAAGGTTAAATTTTCTTACACTCACAATAATTACATATATATACTAAGAGTCAAATGTGTATCGTTTTTTTATTTATACGAACTACTAAGCTAAAATTCTAATATACTACTCCCTCTGTTTCAAATAATATATGTTTTACAATTTTGACACACATTGATAAAACATATTAAATCTTAGTTATAAATGCTTATTTTGTGATTTTATATTTCTATAATTCTAAACCAGTAAGAATTTAAAAAACAATTAATATTTTTAAAATTTATAATTGATCATTTATGAGTATAATTTAAAGTCTCATAATCCTAACTAAAACTTGAACTTTTAAGATTTTGAATACTACAAAAACACGTGGATCCAGTAACACTACCAAATTTTGTAAATTCACTGGACGATCAAACCATTTGATTTGACTTTAAAAAAATATATAAAATGTACCAACATTCATTCGACTTCATCCATAACATATCAACGATTTTTCACTTTTATTAAGTTTCAAACTTTCAAAAGATTTCACTCCATGAACCGGCTATTGTAACCCAATAAACAGTAAAAGGAGAAAAAAAAACAGAGACACCATGAATGTAGCCCGATTAACATCGTTCTTTCTTCACATTTTCAAGACACAAACTGTGACATCCACTGAAGAAGTCAACATGCAATCCTCCTTGGGGTGATAACTCACGCTTAGAACCTACAAAAAATCAAATAGAAAAAAATATCAAAACAAATACATACTCAGAGAATTTAAAAACAAAGGGAAAAAGGAACGAGAATGTGTGGTCTTTACCTCGAAATTTTGATACCACTTTTGCATCTACCAAATCCCAGAAGTAAACCATTACAATAGTTCATCCTCCGATCCTACACATGTGCATCCGAGTTAGTGAGGCAACAATCGGTTTTAAATGACTGTTACACATGAAAAAATCCAGTTACCATTAGTCATAATACTCTTAATGTTTGTATTATATATGTCAGTATTTCATGTTACTTTTCCTAAATTTTAATAATTAATTTTGTCTAGTTAAATGTTTATTTCTAATAACATTAAAATACTTCATTTCCAATAACTTTTAAATTGATTAAGAAAAATCACAGATAAATAAGTTAAGCGGAGTTATAGAAAGATAGAAAAGTAGATAAGAATGAGTAGTGTTCTTTTCCGGAAATCAACTATCGTACCTTAAGAATATCCTCACTCTCATCCATTGTGTTTGATTTCTGCAAGAAAAGGAGTATGGTGATCACAAAAAAATAGCTTTGAACTAAAAGACTCTCTCTCACTCTATTGAATAGATAACAAAACTTATAGCAAGGAAGTTACTAACCGGAAGCTCCTAGGCAGCATTGTGGATCAAATAGTCAACACAACCCCCACGGAAATGAGTCACTGCTGCCGCTACAACATCTCTGAGCCACACTTCGATGCTAGTGCTTGCTAAAGCAAAATGAAAAACCCTGACATGTTCTGGTGCATATTTACCTAGTGGAACACTTCTTAGTCAGTCAATCACAGTAAACAGAGTGCTCAATAGTTATAACAAAAACTGGAGACTTGTGCATGAAGTTAGTACCTTTGAGCCCACTTTTAAGCCGAACCAGCTCAGCTTCATTCCTATCAGAAAGAATAAGCTTGGCACCTAAACTTGCAAACTGTTTAGCAAGAGCTTCCCCTGTGATCCAGACCACCTGAGCGAAAACCAAATCAATCATCACAAATCTGAAAAAAGAAGAAAAAAAATCCCCATTGATTCCATTAACCTAAGAAAAATTTAAGCAGCATGGATAATTTATGTTGACTAACCTTAGAAATATGACCTTTATAGACTTGGAGTATGACTCATGTGGTTCTGTAGTTTCAAAGATATTCATAAGAAAATCTTGATGAGAAATTGCAGTTTTTTTAATTCATATGCTAACAAATTTTTCAAAGGGGAATGTTTACCGGTCAAGTAGACACAGAGTAGATTCCAAGCAACCAGCTAAAACGCAGCTTCCATCGTTTGATATCGATATGCAATTAACCAGTTGTCCTAAGTTATCTGACATCTCCCTGATTCCAAATTTAAACAAAACTCAGAGTCAGCTCTTTCGATTCCTCCTGGCCAAAAGAAAATAAAAACAATAACAGATTCCTTTTTTCTTGTTGTGGAGTTTTGTACATACCTACCGAGACGCATGTCAAAGGTTCGAACGGTTCCATCAACACTGTATCTAAAAATGTATCAATGATCTGAAAGAAACAAAAAAACTTCAAATAAAGCAAAAGCTGGTTAAGATTTTAGTTCTGAAATAACCAACCAGAGATTTGCTCCCCTGAAAAGAAGGAAATGAGAAAAAAAAAACTGAACCGGCTCAATACTGTGAGATCTGCAGTCCCATACACGTAAGGAACGATCAAAACCAACTGATATGCTTGACAGAGCAACCACCTGCAAAAATTGTTTGTTAGTTTTAATATCTAGTCTCAACGTAGATTGATGGCTACAATTATATATATATATATATATATATATATGTGGTGAGGAAATGTCAGCAGCTTATGTAATATCAGTTTACGGCATACTGACCCTTCTTCGTGTTTTCATTCAGAGATCATATTAGAGAGCCATTTATCTTCACACCTTAAAGCAATCACTACAGCACTTCAACCTTATCGAAACAAAACAAAAAACAATTGTGAGAATTCCTAATATTTGATTAAATGAATCGACATCAAAACTCAAAGGGGTTATCAACACCATTGAAGAAAAAAAGAATTTGATCATCAACATAACTTTAGATTAAAAATCCTAATTCGGGTTCGGGTGGACCTAAAGAGACTTACCGGTGGAGACACGGGACTTTCGGTTGGATTTTACTGCATGAGCTTTCGATTCTTCGCTGGAGATTTTCGGGTTTGCTTGCAAGTAAGTTTAGACGAAGCAGTTGAGAAATCTATATATGAGCATAAAGAGAGGGAGGTGAAACGAAACTACATAGAAGGAATTTAAGAGCACCATTGATTAATCAAAGAAAGCTCACCGTAACGGACATCACCGAGAACCAAGTTGGTGAAGACAAAGTGGGACGCGATCGATGCGTCAGATAGTTCTCTTCCCTTTGTAGCTTAAATGACGTGGTCAAATAACTTCTCCTTGATTGGCTAATTTAATAATCCTATGTGGCATAGCTTAGAGGGATTTATTAAACCCTTTTAATATAGTATAGATATATATGATTCTATATTATTAAAACTCAACTACAAAATTGGAGTGTTCAGTTACTTGGATAGCATTTATAAAGAAGAAGTTTGTTTGGAAATTTGAATTGTAGTTAAAAAAAATTGTTTGGAAACTTGGATTTGTATTTTTATTAAAAAAAATCTCTATCCAAATAAAATCAGCAAATCTCTTTAAACTTCCTACATTTTAGGAAATCACTAATTGATCATATATATTTTTGTGATACACAATATTTTCTCCCTAGATTTTTAAATTAAATACATATCATTTGAATATTATAAATATCGTAAGAGGTTCGAGTTGGATCATTTTCGATCCGGGTTGGTTTGTAGAAACCAAAAAATATATCAATAAACTTTCATTTTATATATGGCAGTAATAAATAATTTAAATACAAAAAATACAAACCCGTGTGGGTGCAGATCAAAATGTAAACTGAACTAATATATAAATATGTCACATTGCTATGTAAATAATTATTTATGGATTCTTTAGTTGACTAGTTTTTGATATGGCTTTTATTGAAATAAATTTATTTTTAAAAAATTATATGAACTGAAAAAAACAATATAAAAATGTACATTTGGATTCAAAATCATTTCTTTTAACAACAAACTAGACAAATATGTCAATTTGTATACAAATTTAAATTACAATGTATATTTTTAATTAATATAGGAACATGTCACATTTTTTAAACAAAATATCAATGTAAAAGTATTGTACAATTGTGTTCTAAAATTATTTATTTTAACAACAAGCAAAATAAATCGGTTGATTGGAGAGAGAATAAAATAAAGCCAGAGAAACACATAATTTACCAGAGACACTCTAATGTATCGAATTTATTATAAAGAAAGTTAAACTAATATAAATACATTCAATAATTACAAACAAATAATATTTTCATAAAATTGAAAATAATGTCTGCGCTTTCAAAGCGTGGATCAAAATCTTGTATTATTTTATTATAACAGCTATTTTAATTTGTTAACAGATATTTTAATTGATATACGAATGTCCCCATTATACGATTCTATTTGTATCATGTTGGGAGATTTTTTTTTTTCAGTTAATAAGGAGATGAGCCGCGTCTTAAAGAATTTCCAATGTATCTTCCTATATTTTCTTCTAAATAAAAATATTATTTTAGTTGTGGGTTTGATCCAATGTATATATAATAGTATTCCTCTTTTTAAAAAGATGTAGAAAATATTATTTTTATCTCTATATTTAGTGATGAAAATAACATATATCTACATTTAAACAAATCCAATTCTATAACATACATTCTCTATTTTATAAAACAAATATAGAAATAAAAATAGAAATAGGTTAGAGATGGTTTTAGGCTCGAAGCACTCATAGTGTGGTGATATTTTTTTTTGTTAAAGATAGTGTGGTGATGTTGATGAGGAATATTTTACGTACATTTATCTTTATTAATCCAATATGACAAATTATCCCTTTTGATATTCAAGTTCTATTTGTTAAGGTAGAATAACTAATACCACTGAATCAGAGATCTTTCACAACTTATTACTGATTTGTAGAAGAGATATTGTATTGTTCCTACTTCGTAACAATTTATTATAACTAGTTGGAAAATAAACAATTTAAAGTAAAATTATATTTTAATTTCTATTTATTTCCAAACTAAAACTTTTCAGTCCCACTATCCGACACTGCAAAGATACTCCACTAATATAGAAATTACGAGACATTAAAACTTTGTAGTAGCAAAGTAGGAATCCTATATCGTATAGCCATCAGTACTTACCAAAAGTCTACAGCAACGACCTAACAAATTTATGTAGCCAAACTGAAATTATACCAAGCTTTTGTTAATTAAAATATAAAAGGATAACGTTGGCCATCGGAAGTTTTCTCGAATCACTGAATAAATTCAATATACTTGCGTATCATCCGGTGTGCATATGGAACTCACCTCGGATCAAGTGTCTACTTAGGTTATTTTTCATATGTTTTCTTTATGCTACTACCTGGTTACTTCACCTAATTAGGTCAATACGAATTAGTGTTGCGTACCACTAGACTACAGTTGGTTTAAATTCAAAGATGTCAAAGCGGGTTAGTTAGAAAGACTCAAATTCTTGATAGATTGACCCTAATCAGTCTTGTCCTGTGACTATTTACTCGGATAGTCCGCTGTCTAATGTGTTAAGATGTTCCAAATTAAACCAAAGTTACGTATTATGTTTTTCAATTGCTCTTTACTTATGAGATATTTGTATGGCGTTTTCGAAACACCACCAACCCTTCCTTGTGCAAGACATACATATATTATGGTTAAAAATAAAATAGTATACATAGAATAGTGAGAAAGAGGGAAATGGATTACTAAATCTTAGTTACGCACGGTCAACTTATTTGAATTAACTAGAGGCAAGAACAAACATAAAAGGCTAAATCGTAGTCTATTGGCACAACCGCACAAGGATTATTAAAGCACAAGGGATAAATTAATGGATTACTAAAACAATTATCAAGCAACACAAACGTACCAGTTAGTACGACAAAAAGGTTGGAACATACATGAACAAAGTTTATATATGAAATACGAAATTCTACGAACAAGAAAAAGAAAGTGAGGGTCGACTATCTTCGAATTAATTTACATTTTTGATGGTCTGATAAAGACACAAAATAATTAAATATAGTAACGAGTTTTTATGTTGAACCAGTATGGATAACAAATGACATGCATATACACATTTCTGTTGGTCACGGAACTTAAATCGTATAAGCATGATGCAAAAATGTATAGTAAAGTAAGCTTTGTTGATCAAAAAAAAAGTAAGCTTTGTTTGAGAAGGTGTCAAATTGGAAAATGTAAAAGGGAAGGGTTATCCTGCTTTGCTTTTTTTTTCCGGGCAGAAGGACCCTGTTACATATGTTTACCTCATATATACTTACTTTAGTCAAGGAAAAGAAAAGGAGAATTTGATGATATAACTAATGATGACAATTTTATGTCCAAATTATTAAGCACTCATTGCTCAACAATATGCCTGAATAATTACAATATCTAGGCCTAACTTTAGGTCGGATAATGTGGTTTTTTATGCCTCCAGCTCATTGACACTTCTTCTAGTCGTAATAATTATCGCGTTATTATATAATATGTGTGATAAATAGCTTTTTTCTTAGAAACTTTGATATGATAATAGCATTTTGATACTCAGTGTTATAGTAGTACCGGAATCTAAACAATTAATTTAATCGTAAAGTGAAAACAAAACAAAAAGTTTGAGTTACATGTTCAACTTTAACGTTAGGGTTTAGTGGCAGTAGCCAACAAAATTACTATTTACATAATAAACACATCCAGTCAGGTGAAAGCGTCATCATGATTCATCGGCCAAAAAGATTATACTTGATTCTTGGAAAACATAGGTTTCCAGCGTTTCTTTTTGTTAATCGTTCATTCCATAGAAGAAGAATAAAAATCATTTTGGTCTATTTAATTATGTAAAACCAAACTTTTAGACACAGTTTAAGTTTGTTATGGTTATTGCAGTTTCACCTGAAACCATTTTTTTTTTTTTTTGAACTGACCTGAAACCATTTATTTTTACTGAACTTTTGCACTTACAGTACAATGTAGGCAAATTCATAATTTTGTCTATCCATAATCCAGAATAAATCGTTAGTTATATTACCACTAACTTTGTCAACTAAAATTTATGAGATTCCCGAACTAAAAATATCCCAAATTTTATAGTAGTATAAACAGTGTCGGCCGTCGAACTAACATATGAAACTTGGGAGCCAGAGACATCCATCCAAATTGAAAGAAGACAGTTCATGATTTTCTTTTCCACAAAGAATATTAATTATTTAGTTTTCTCGATAAGATTTTAACTCTTTCGACAAAGCAATCAAAATCAACTTTTCTGATTTTAAATTAAACAAAATATGACCAATGGATCCCTACACTTTTTGCATATGCGAACAACTTAGAGAGACTAATCTAATTACATTACCATAAAGAAGAAACTTTAGTTTAATATATCTCTCATCTCTTTATTTTTCTACGTGAGCAAGAAGTTTAACTAAAGTAATAAAACACATAAAGAAAAGATAACAAACTATTAAAATCCATAAAGACAGACACGGCTCAACTAAAATTTGTATAATGCAGCTGTTATCATTACACTATTTAAATATAATTTTGCTTTAGTTGAATTTATATTTTAAAGTTATCGCTTCGCTTTTGTTGATGGTCAGATCAAAATTTTATGCATCTGTATTTACCAGATATCTGCTCCAGTTGTCCGACATATTAGATCTTTTCTTTTTGATGTAATCCAACATGCTAGATTTATACGAGACATTAATTACGGTATTTAGAAATGATAATTTACAAATTTAGACATTTATATTGTATTCAGATCAATTCCATATGTTTCTATTTTTTATATCTAACTCTATATCATTCGTAATAACTCATATATGGAATTCAGGATTTTCGGGCTATAGTTAATGTATTTTTATATCTTTAACAAAAATTCATGAGAAATCTATTGGTATCCATTATAAGGTCATCTTTATCGCAGGGACCGCAAGAAATCTTTCCATTTTTTTTCTGATCTAAAAAAAAAATTAAAAATGAACCAATTATGGACCGCCACATTTCGGTGGGATCTGCAAAAAATGAAGGACAGTAACTGAGACGTTTCTTATCTAAAGACAAAAGTGAAAAGTCTGGAACATTATCGGCAGAACCCACGTCAAATCACCTAAGGACTCGGTGTAGGACTTGCCGATATTTATGGCCTAAGTCTTTACCATAAAATTCTTAAAATTTACTCCGGACAACATAATATTTTGATGTAGGAAATTAATTCATTGTTTTCTGAAAACCACTAAACAGTTTTTGTTTTATTAGTAAAACGATACTATCAATCATAATTTATAAATAATAACAACATCCTATAAAGAATTATATGAAATTCCATTCCTAGATAGCTTGAAACTACAATAATGTTCTCAAGATTACATATAACTTATCTTCGTTAAAAAAATGTACATTTTAAGTTACATAGAGAGTTCTACAATACCATGGCGGGAGACTCAAACTAGAAGAGAGCCTTTATAAAACCAACAAAAATCAAGAATGTTTTTAACGGCTGAGATAATAAGTATCGGACCCATAGATTTTCTTTCCCTATATTGAAACAAAGTTATAACAAAACTCCTATATGCGTAATAAATATAATGTTTCCGTTATATAAAGACCATCGATCACAAATTAAGTTCCTTCATTAATCCCACTTTAGTTTCTTTAAATCCCCACCCCTCAAACCATAAGCTAAACCTCTTTCTCATATGCAAACACACGACGAGATGGAGGTATGTTCAACAGCCACGACCAAGAAGCTCTCAAGCCTCGCGAAGCTAATCCTCTTCGCCATCCAGAAGGTCTCAGACGCCTCACGTCAAAAACTCCTCACTACTCTCCTCGCAAAACATGGCAAGACCCTACGCAAGTCTCTGAACGACGCCGTATCAACTTCCCACTCCCGCATCACGTGCCGTCCCTCCGACCACGACGACGTGCGATCCTCCTTCATCTCGCCTGTCCCCATCCCGCTTGACTACGAGTTCAGCTGCAGCAGCACCCCACCTAGACGTTCCTACGCCTCAACTACCACCGGCTGCCACGTCAGCAACGGAAGACGCAAACCGCTTATCAACAAACGCCAACGCCACGAGTATATCAGGTACAACACACTTCACAAGGTCCGACACGTGGCGGCGGCCGTGTTTCCTGACGTAGCTAGTAGCACGGGAACAATGGATAGCTGCCACGTGGACAGAGCCGCGGAGGAGTTTATACAGAGGTTTCATAGACAGCTGAGGTTGCAGAGGTGGATGATGGCTCAGGAGGTTTAGAACATTTGATTCAGCAGCGTCACTTTCATCACACCATATAGGCATATACATCATATCAGTTAAAATAAATAAAAATATATAGTAGGTTACTTTTCTAGTCTCCTTTTAACTTTCGAACTCGAAGTTCTCCTTAGTTTTATGGTTTTTTTTTCGTTTTGTTTTGTGTAATCCATGATCGTGTTTAGGATCTGCTCGGATGAAACTTCAGGAAAAATAATCTTCGAGATAGCTTCTGTGTACTGGCTCATGTATCTGAATATAATATATCATTTAGTAGTAAAATAAATAAATGAAAATATCTTTAACATATGTTCATGAGATATTTAAACTATGATAGATGACCTAAGGGCATGTTTAACAATGGATGCTTAAATGGGGTGCTAATGAATATTTAGTATTAAATTTAATGGTTAGTGGGATTAAGGATCTTTGTTAAGGAACTTCCGATTTATGCAGTTTAATGGGGGGTTCTTAAGTTGGGAATCTTAATAAAAAAAAATTAAGAAAATTTATTTATTAATTATAATACATTAAAAGATAACATGATAAAACATAGAAATTTAAAATTAACATGAAAATAAAGATTAGTACAATAATCGAGAATAATTCGAATACAAACTTCCAAACTCAGTTGTTGGCTTCATCACTTCCAAATTTATCCCATAAATGTTCAACCAAATCTTTTTTCAGTTGTTGATTTGTATGTGGATCACGAACTTTCCTTCGACGTCTCATCATATCGGTGAGCATGTCATGCAATTCTCTTTCAATATCGGGATCGACATGTGAACTTCCGACATCTGGTCCTTGTTCAAACTCTCGCAAGGTATATCCATCTCGTTCATCTTCTACTATCATATTATGAATTATGATACATGCCTTCATAATTTTCCCAACTTTGTCTTTGTCCCAAAAAAGTGTCGGTTTTTGAAGAATATGAAAGCGAGATTGCAAGGCTCCAAAAGCACGCTCTACATCTTTTCGGACAGATTCTTGTCTTTTAGCAAAAAAAAACCGCTTTCGGCCCTTGTGGCTCCCGAATAGATTGGATAAAAGTAGCCCATCTCGGATAAATACCGTCGGTGAGATAGTAAGGCAAATGATACTCCCTTCCATTCACATAGTAAGTGACTTGCGGAGCCCGACCTTGTATTATGTCATCAAAAACAGGTGAACGATCAAGAACATTGATATCATTTAAGGTACCTGGACATCCAAAAAACGCATGCCATATCCAAAGATCAAAGGAAGCAACCGCCTCTAAAACAATTGTGGGTTTTCCCGAACCACGTGCATATTGGCCTTTCCAAGCGGTTGGACAATTCTTCCATTCCCAGTGCATACAATCGATGCCTCCGATCATCCCGGGAAATCCACGGGACTCACCACTTGCAAGTAGACGTTCAAGATCAGCCGGTGTTGGTCTTCTTAGGTACTCGTCGCCGAATAAATATATTATTCCTTCGACAAAATTTTCCAAAGATAATCGAGCAGTAGCACCAGCTACGCGGAGGTATTCATCAACAGTATCAGCCGCACTACCATATGCCAAGAGACGCATGGCTGCTGTACACTTTTGAAGTGAAGAGAGACCAGGCCGGCCGGTAGCATCTCTCCTTTGTTGAAAAAATTCAAATTCAGTGGAGAGTCTTTCAACAATACGAAGGAACAATGACTTGTCCATTCTAAAACGCCGTCGGAATAGATTTTCTTGATATACCGGATCTTCAGAGAAATAATCTTCCCATAAACGTCTATCGCCTACTTCACGATTTCTTTCGATGTAAACTCGTTTTTTTCTTTTTTTTCTTCCTTCTTCTTGTTGAATGTTCAAATTTTCAAAAGATTGAACAAATTGTTGCTCAATATATTCCTCAAAATATTGATCAAAATCTACTCCCTCATAAGTGTTCTGAGAAGAAGAAGCCATAATTAAATGTTGAAAAGAAATTTGAAATTTTAATAGTGATGAGTATGAACGTTTATGATTGCAAGAGTTTTGGTGATGAGTGTGATTTGAGAGTAGTGGTAAAAGCAGAGAAGAAGAAGATTTTATGAAAGGATAAAAGCAGAGAAGAAGATTTATGATTTTTATTATGAATGGAAGTGCTTTGGTGAATGAAACATTTATATTGAGAGCAAGAGTCGTGACAATCTCTACACTTATTACAACTTGTGACAGATACAACCAAAACACTACTCAATTTCTACAATTACAACTTGTGACACATACAACCAAAACACAACCAACTCGTGACACATACCACAACTTGTGACAACCAACTCGTGACATATACCAACTCGTGACATATACCACAACCACAACTTGTGACACATACTACTGAAAACCTTGAATTTAATACAGCAAGACAAAACACTCTTGGCTACATCTGGCTGCTGAGTCGATCAATAAACACTCGTGACCATCCATCAGCAAACTCTTTTGTACCTGAAATAGCAAGAGAAGAACATGAATCAGACAACACAATCACAAAATGACAACAAAATCACAAATATTTAAACAGATGCAGAGAACACACAATCACATACAAGTTTTAAAATTAATAAGATAACAAAATCACAAACATTTTTTTTATTATACAAGAACAAAAAAGAAACACAGTACATATCACATAACATTAAACCGCAATGGAAAAAGGAACATTAAACCTTGATAAAAAACATAACATGGAACATGAAACATGAAGCTAATAACTAAGAATTCAGCATCTCTGTAAGTAACTTCTGCTTTAGAGCTTCTTCAGCATCAGAAAGTGTGGCGTTTTTGGCAATGAGACCCTCAAGCAAAGACATCTTTGAAACTCTCTCCTTAACCACTAAATCTTTCTCCTGAACCGCCAAATCCTTCTCCTTAACCACCAAATCTTTCTCCTTAATAGAACACATGGCCTGAAAATGAGCGACAGCCTTGTCATCTACAACACTTCTCTTACCAGATGCTCCCTTAGAAGCCTTAAGACCAGGAGGACGTGTGTTTGGTAGATCTCTGATGTTGGAAGTTCCTTGAGAGCTTTCAGACTGTGATCCATCATCAAGCTTTCTCTTCTTACCGCCTCCATCAACTTTCGAACTTGATACTTCACACCATTTCTGGTCGTTCTTCAGCTCCTCCCAAACATGGTGTAGATTAAATTTACTCCCATGATCATTGGCGAAGATCTGGTGTGCCAGTTTGAGAGTATCAGCCTCGTTCTGGCCACTTGTTTTCTGCCTACTTGCAGAGGCATAAGCTCCACAAAACTTGGAGACGAGATCATTGATCTTCTGCCATCTTGATTTACACTGAATGGGCTCTCGGGTTTGACCTCTTCCCACCTTTGGACTTGCAGCAAAGTACACTGCAATGCGTTTCCAGAAAGCATCGAGTTTCTGCTCATTGGCTACTACAGGGTCCTTGCTCGTGTTTAGCCATGCGCTAACAAGCACTAGATCATCACTCACCGTCCACTTCTTTCTTTCTTTACGATCTCTAGGTGTGTCTTCAGAGATGGTTGGAGTTTGAGAAGGGAGTTGTGATGATCCATGTGAAAAACTACCATACGGAAAGCTATCTTCTTGACTGTTCAGCAGATCAACAAAATTGGATGTTTGATCCATAGCCCAACCAGTGAGAGAAGAGAGGAAGAAGATGTGTTTGAAGAATAAAAGAAAGAGAGGACCAGATATGTGTTTGTAGATGAAAAGAATGAAGGGAAGATACGGTTTTAATATAGGAGGAAAGAAGAAGATCATCTTTGGTTTACAGCTAATTGCCTTTACTATCATCTATCTAACTAATTTTTTATCTACCAAACATAAAAAGCACGCATTCATCACACTTAAGCTAACACAAGCATTCATCACAGCAATTAATCGAAAGCATTCATCACAACCATAACCTAACTCTAACCAGCATTTATTATGGGTTTCTCTTTCCATCGGCAAGCAATTAAAACAAAAGGAACAAACCTGTATTTTGCCTCTCCATTCTGATCATGTGCTGTGACGATCCTTGCTCATGTGCTGTGACGATCCTTGCTCACACTCCTTGATCCATGAAACTGAACAGACAAACACACAGGAAAAAAATGAGTAACAAATGAACAATCTAATTCATGACAGTCGAATCAATTGAGACCAGAAATTAAATCATCTAATTTAACTCTTAAACATTTCAGACCAGAACCATTTATCACCCTCGATTCAGTTCAGTTACGGATCAATCGATTTCAAAAAACAAACAAAAGAGACAGAAACAGAGACAGTGACCAATGAAACCTTCATGTCTATCAAATACCAAAGCTTTACAAATTCAGAAAAAAACGATATATATATCAGTTACGGATCAATCAATTTCATCCCTTTCATTAACTTAACTACTATCACATGCATTCATCAAACGAAACGATATATATGTAAATAGTTGGGAACTTATCTCCAACGGAGACGCCATCAAGACGGATAGAGTCCTCTCCAACGGACTCGATCGGCGGTGGTTGCTCTTCGAGTTCGGTCTCGTCTCTCGACTCAGAAAGCAAAAAGACGAGACAGGCTCCAACTCCAGACAGAATCCGTCGTCGATTGCGATCGTCGATCTTCGGTTTCGATCGGTGGTGGTACCTCGTCGGTGCTCGGTTTCGATTGGCGGTGAAATCTCTTCGAGTTTTATCTCTCTCCCTCGACGGAGAAATAAAGAAGACGAGAGAGGAGCCAGACAGATCGTCGGTCCTCGGTTTCAATCGGCCGTGGAATCTCTTCCACTTCGGTCTCCTTTCGACAGAGAAAGCAAGAAACGAGAGAGAGAGAGAGAATGGAAAAACAGAACAGAAGAAAAAAGAAAAGAAAAGAAAAAGAAAAATAAAACAAAAAGATCCACTATGAAATAGACACGTGGTTTAAATTTTCTCTAAGATTCACTCAGATTATACCTAAGCTAAGCATCTCTTTTTGCCTTTAAATCTGGTCCTGATTATATTTAATCACATTTATTAGCTAAGCATCTCTTTAAATGCACCGATAAACATGCTCTAATGACTGTCAACGTTATTATAAATGACTTGCATCTAAAACGTATCAACGTTCCAATCACTGCCTTAAAACATGACATCATTTATTACTGATCAGTAGACGTTTTTGGGGTGATCTAATATACATACGTTCGTTGTTTACATATTACGCTATATACGTATTTTTCTTCATTGGTCCTTGACTCCTTAGAGTATTTCCAAAGCAATGGGGTTGCTCTTATCTGTCGAGGAAAAACAGATCCCTCGTTATGACATCATTTGCATTAGGGTAAAACAGACTGCTTAGTAGTTTGTACCAAATCCTCATGGGGAAAAACAACCATATGCATTGAGTTTATTGTTTGTTATGATAACAGCATGTTTGGGGTAATTAAAAATTCAGCTAAATGATCTTGAAATTTGAAAACAGATCCCTCATTATGAATCGACTTACCCAATTAGTTACTATTATATATTCCCTTCGTTCCCAAAAAATCCATGTTTTAGAAAAAAAAATGTTTCAAAAAAAGACATTTTTTTTTATATTTTCAATGCATAGATTAAATGTAAATTGTAAACTTCAGAAAATATAATTGTATTTATTAAAATTCTATTGGTGAAAACTTGTGGAAAATAGTTGATTACCGAAAATAATGCATTGGTAACTAAAATTGTATATTTTCATAAATTGTGGATCTTTTAGGAACAAATGGATTAGGGAAGAACTTAGATGCATTGAAAATATAACAAGATAAAACATACCAATTGTTATATACTCCCTCTGTTTTTAAAAGATAGTAGTTCTAGAATTTTCACATATATTAAGAAAATTCATTAATTTTGATTGTAAATGCATTGTTTTTTGCAAATAACAATTTTCAATAACTTTTAGCCAATAGAAATTCAATAAACACCATTAATATTTTTGAAACTTACAATTTTTCATAAAAGCATACATTGAAAAAGTAAAACTGCTATCTTTTTGAAACAAAATTTTTTCCTAGAACAATCATCTTTAAAGAACGGAGGGAGTATCTGTTAAGCCAATATTATAATAAGATTGGTAGTAACAAGTCAAAACTATACTGCGAAAGCTTTCTCCAGATATTTTGGCAAAGTCGAAATATAGCATCTCTCCACCAGATCTAGAAGGTTGGATCGTCGAAATCTATATTTTGTTTTATCATTGTATACCATGTATATAAAAGAGAAGTCAGAAAGAATAGCAGTCAACATTAAACAAACAACGATGCTACTTAAATTCGATTTTAAGTTGATTTATGACTTTTTTGTTTGTTAATTAATTAATTTATACGTTTGTGTTAGAAGAATAAAAATGTTGGTTGATTATTTGGAATACCCTACAAAAATAATATTTTCATTTAACTAGGTGCTAGCTTGCTATGAAAATAATATTTTCATTTAGCTGGGTGCTTGTAATTCTCTTCTTTATTTGCATATCCAATCGAATGTTGGTGTATACATTAATACATGTTGTGGCCGTGATATAAACATACATGTATATCATATATTTCGGAGTGTGTAAATAACATTTGGAATAATATATTGGTTGTGATATTCCGATATCAATATTCTTCTCATATATAACAATGGATGTTTAAAATTATTAAGATATGAACCATTACTACTTTGGGGCATTAAGTAGCTACACACTTGTAATGTTCACTGTCTCTCACTCGAAAGATCGTAACTATTTACCCATCAGATTGTTGACTATGGAAGAGTCTTACAATTAAAGTAACTTATTGCAGCAAGATTGCTTACATGATTCGAGCTATTCAGTCAATGCATCTGACAACGTTACTCTACTCTCCTTGCCCAAAGATCAGTTCATGTGCAATGTGGCGCTATGTTGCACTGAGACGGATACAATTACAGCTGAGTGCGGGAGTGGCGATGGGAAACGGGAAAACTCAAAGATATATATATATCAGTAAGAAGAGTATATAAAATATTAACATACTAGCTTCATCTCTGGTCTTGTTAATAGAAGCACACCATCATTCCTTTCAACGTAAGTTTCTCTTCACCTATGCCATTACAACATTGACTCTCAAAGTTTTACTCCTTTCTTGCAGCGAATAATGGAAAGAAATAAAAAAGTTGTGATTGTATAGACAGAAAGTGGGGACGGATGCTGTCATCTATGAACCAGCCCAGCTTCATGAACCACCAAGGCTAGAGCCTAGAGGCTAATGGCCAAAAAAGTTTTGGCAAAGTTTTATCTCTTCTTTTGTAATTTTTTTGACCAGATGGAGATTATTGTAACATGTTGGTAAGACAGTATGATTGTTTTAGTGAACATTTTTGCTCAAGACACAAACTTCTTGAAGTCATGCTTGGTCTCTTATAGACTAGGAAGAGAATCCGAGAGAGTTGATGCTCTTCTTGTACTTCTCTTTTCATGAAACTAGACCAACAACTCCTGCTTTGCTTTTAATTGTTATCGAAACATATATGATGAAGAATATCAATTAATTATAATAACACAAATGAATTTGCTTTAGGATACACGTATTGAATGAAACATGAATTAGGAAAAGAAGATGGAAGATTCTTACACCTACACAATGGTGTTTTTCAATAACAATTTGGCTCGAGATTGCCAAGAACTGAAGTTAGAACAGAGACGGCATAAAGCTGTTTTGTTTTCAACCTCTGTAGATTCCAGAAGGATCAGCGTTCTGCACAATCCATGGGTGCTCGAGCAGTTTGTGCAATGGCAGACGTTGTGCAGAATCCTTCACAAGCATCTATAATACAATATAAAGTCGAGAAATATGTAAGATTTCAGGTTCAATCATCAATCTTCCATCAACATATATAAGAGATAGAAGGTATGTAAAACCTGGCTAATAAGATCCTTGGCAGACGCAGAGACAATTGGTTTAGGAGGGAACTTGAGGTCCACTTGCACAATCCTGTTACAGATTATTTGTGTTAACAAAAATCATCAAGAACAGCAAACAAACCCCCAACAAGAAACATTACAAACCTTCTGTATGTGTCAGAGTGCTCCATGGCTTCAAAAGGAGGCACGCCATAAAGGAACTCGTAACAGAGAATCCCTAGGCTCCAGATATCTACACTTGCATCATGCTCTACGCTTTCAACTGTTTAAACAAAAGAATCCATTGAGTCACTGTTAAAACAAATTCATACCATAGCAGAACAAACTTTCAAGCCAAGTCTTTCAACTTTACCCATCTCAGGAGGAAGGTAATCAAGCGTGCCACACATGGTCCTTCTACGGTTAAATGTGTGTACCGACCAACCAAAATCTGCAATCTTGAGCTCACCCTGATAAATAAAAGTCCATGAACATTTGTTATTAAGCTGGTTTTAAATCAAATATAAATGCAAAAACCTGTCTAACCTGAGCACCGATTAACAGGTTTTCTGGTTTGATATCTCTGTGAATCACATGCTTCCCATGGCAATAGATGAGAGCCCTCGCCAATGATGCAACATACTATAACAGCAAACATACAAAGATGTCAGTTTTTTTTCACCAAACAAAAGTTAGTCTCGACTGTTTGAAGGATGGGGGACTAACAGTAGCAGCTCGTCTCTCGCTAAAGTATTTGCATTTCTGAAGCTCCTTGTAAAGCTCGCCTCTAGCAGCATACTCAAGTATCAAATAAACTCTTTTCTGCAACAAAAAAAGCCAACAAAGTGTGTTATGCATCAAAAAAGGTTGGGAGATCTTGTCAACAACAAAAAGATTTTAACTTTTTTACCTGATCATAGAAGTAACCATAGAGCCGGAGTATATTGGGGTGACGGAGATGAGACTGGATCTCAACTTCTCTTCTTAGCTGATGCTCAACTTGAGATTGTTGAAGCTGGGTCTTGAATAGAACCTTGAGGGCCACAATGTGGTTGCTCTGTATACATGTGTGTGAATAAAAAAAAAAACAATGAAAAGAGATCTAAAAACAAATGTTTATGTTTTGGATTCAACAACAAGAACAAGACATATATAACTAACCCGCTTCTCTTTAGCAAGATAAACGTGACCGAACTTGCCTCTTCCAAGAGGCTTTCCGATGTCGAAATCATTCAGATTCCATCTCTTTTGTGCAGTTGCAGATACATCTGAAACCTCCTGATGATGATCACAAAGTCCAACAAAACGTTATTAAAAAAAAAAAAATCTTTTTGCCTTTATGATTTAAACACTGAATCGCTAATAAAAGACAAATCTCGCTTCCATAAGACCACACATGAATCGATTCTTTGAAATTTCACAAAATTTAAAACCCTAATTTCTCGCTCATATTCAAATATAAACCAGAATCAAAGCAACGCAACGATTAATCACAGATCTCATCGCAAATCTAAAAGATCGAGAAGGATACGCTAATGATAGATATCGTCAGGTGAAAGAATCGTACCTTCTCCGTAGCGATCGCCATGGAAGGAAGAGGAGCGTGGGTGGAGAGATGAAAATTGAAAGAAATATAAAAGAGGAGCGTGGGGTGGGATGATAAATGATAAAAGCTTTGAAATAATAAAAACAAGAGAGAGACTTTTCTATAATAAAGGGGGAAATACGCAACGGTCGAATTTTTCAGGAGTCGCCACTTGTCATGATCCGGTTTCGAAATTTTTAAAAGACGGAATAGTTTGGTTTGATTCGGTTCGGTTCAGTGCAATTTGATTTCTACTTTTCCGGTTTTATCCGTTAATTTACTGTTAGCCAGCGATTCAAATTAGTTTGAGAGGTGTAATATTATTAAAATAAACTTTATCTGTTTCAGAAAGATAATCATATATAAATATGTATTTCATGTTTTATGCATTTTTATTAGTCAATAATGATAAATTTCAAATTTTGAAGAAAAAAATCAATTATGATTATAAAAAAATTAGTGATCTAAAACTATTAAAAATTGAAAAATACATATGTTTATTAAAATTTAATATGTGCAAATATATAAACATATATCATTTGAAAACAGAAGAACTATAGATAATTACGTTTCTTTTGTGGTTATTCATTTGTTTGTATTGTGGATGTGCAGCAAACACAAAACACATGATTATTTATATACGGATTAGTATATTTGATTTTTGACAAAAAATATTGTAATTAACTAATTATACATATGCACTCCACTATTTATCATACTCGCAGAGGTCCGTCCCTTCCACAAAACATAACTAAGAGCATGTACAACGACGGTTTTAAAGAAATCCTAAAGTACAAATCCTTAACTATACACCATATAATATTTTTATTAAACTGATATAGCTTAAGGATTGATCCTTTCCTAAGGATTTTTTTGCGTGAATCCTTGGTGACGTGGCAGGAGAGTTTCGTTGTTCGCGTGAAGGGTTTCCCGTCTTCGTCTCATTTGTAGTGGAGATGAGAAAAAAAAGTTTGTCTCTGCAATTGGCGATTCGGTCTCTCCGGGTAGGATTGATGAATCGATGGGTTGTTATGTTCTTTCTCGTCTGATTCTTTGGATTTACATAGGGTTTCATGAACTTGTGTATATGATCTTATATACACGATCCTTGCTCGAACTTGAAGTCTCAAGCTTTACGAGAAAGTTTTTGTCTTTCATTCATTTAAACGGTGGAGATGATTCAGATGAATCGAATTCTGATAGTTCTAGCATTAGCTCTTGTAGCTTCGTCGGTGTTATTACCGATGGAGGGGAAGAAGCCCTTATCTTCGGCTTCGAGAAAGAGGATGTTTCGTATATCAAGTGTCAGGTGTGTGAGAGACTAGCGTCGCGGTTGCATCAATTCTGAGTGCAAGACCATCGAGGCTGCTTGTCAAAAGGTGGATAACATCGTGGTCATTAGTACTAAAATAATTGGAGTTAGGGAATGTGTTTTGATCTGTTTGTGTGTGTTTACAGGTCATTGGTTACTCAGATACTGATGTTGCCGAGTATATATACAAGTCATCTTGCTTCACTTGTTAACCATCTATGCAAAGACCTTACCGATACTTGTACCAAGAACCCGCCTCCTGTTCCCAAGGTATCTTCTTACACGCTCTCTTCAAGACCATATACTATATGTCTATATCCTAAGAAGCAGTGCGATAATGGCGGATCAACAAGAAGGAGGAGCAGTCAAAGGAGGAGTTC
Organism: Hirschfeldia incana; assembly: GCA_026261945.1. Lineage (NCBI taxonomy): Eukaryota > Viridiplantae > Streptophyta > Magnoliopsida > Brassicales > Brassicaceae > Hirschfeldia > Hirschfeldia incana. Next base: position 4,269,091 of record JABCMI010000024.1, read on the forward strand.
GCGATATTGATGCAAATGCAAATGATCTCCAAGTCGAGAGTCTCACTCATTTCGCTGTCGATGAGCACAACAAGAAAGAGGTTTGTAGCATCTCTATTACTCTTGCGCTTACCTTCCTTTCTCCTTTGGATCTGCTGTTTGGTTCGATCGATGTTGTTTCGTAGCAGATCGATGAGTTTCTCGATCGATCTTATGGCTTCATCACCAGCGAGTATGTTTCTTTCTTCTCCTCTGAATCGTTCTGATTATAATTTTTGCTCTTTCCTTCAAATTTGGATTCTCTGATTGATTTTAGGGTTATAAAGTCTTCAATTTTGATCTGAATTTTGGTATTTATGGAGGTAACGTTTAACATTTCACCTCTCCTTTTTGGTATTTATGAATGTTATCTGTTTTTTTTCTATATAGCTCTAATGGCGGCTTTGGTTTCTTTTGTTTTATGCTGATCAGGGCAAGTGATAAGTGCCAGAAAAAGAAGAGGAAAACTGTGACTGGTGAGGATTTGTTGTGGGCAATGACAACATTAGGGAGGTAACGTTTAACATTTCACCTCTCCTTTTTTACAAACACATTATTTGTTGTTGGTACAACCTCTGTTTTCTATGTTCTGTGTTGACAATGTTTGGCAATATATAGTTTGTTTTTTTAAGGCAAGAAAAATAAAATCTAGATCAAACTCTCAAGACACATATCCGTTTTGCATTTCTTTTTACTCTTTTCTGCTTTTAAGTTGTTGCAACTTGATACTAAATATATAAGTGAATGTGAATCGAGTCCGTGTGTTTTTATTTGATGGGTGTGTGTTACGGAACTGGTGATTTGTGTATCTCTTGACTTCCGTTTGTGTATTATTTGCAAGTTGTCACTTTATATCTATCTCTACCATGATTCCAAATATTTTCAATCAATTGAAGTATAATTTGAATGAAAAAAAATTAATGACTCCATAATGGATAACACCATTAAAGATATAATTGTGATTAGAATCCTTAACTATTCAAAAAGCCAAAAAAAATATTATTTTATTACTAAGGATTCCAATGGTGGGTAACACCATTGGAGATGCTCTAACAAACATAAAACTAGAGTTTTTTCTTCTTTTTTTTTAAACACTGATTGAATTTATTTCAAAAGAACCATTGGAGGTTCACAAACGTAAACTGAAAGACGTAAATGAAAGACAAATATATAGCAGGATGTCAGTAGACATCTACACGGGAGAACCCATGGGGCCTAACTATGTGATCGTCTAAGCAGCGGCTTCAGTCTCAACCCGACATGATAACCAACATGGTGCACCAGAAGCTATATAAGACTGGTAACCGTGCTCTGACATGACGCGCGCTGCTATATCTTGCGCAATAGTATTCTTCCTTTGATCACACTGATGAAAACTCCAATCCTGTAGTGAGCACAGAACATACTTGATGTCATTTGTAATTGGGGTGTGCTCCGTATAGGCTGGGATGTTTAAGAACGTGTCTCTTCCCAAAACACATGACGAATCAAAGATGACCCTCCTTTGGCAATTAAAAAGGTGGGAAAAGTAGAAAGTGAGATAAAAGTAGAGTAACATCAGTTAGTGCAACAATATCTAGAGTAAAAATTAGTGTATTTTGCTTTCTTCTTGCAAAGTGATTAGAGTAACAATAACAATCTATATCTTCAGATTATAATCATTTCATCCTAAACAAATTCAGTTATCTCACAGTATTACTAAGAGCATCTCCAACCCATTGCTATTTTCACCTCTATAATAGCATTTAGAGGTGAAATTGCTACAATACACCTCTATTTCTTTCTCTATAATAGAGATCTCTATTTTTTCCTCTATTTATAGAGAAAGAAATAGCATTCCTCTATTTTTTACTCTATATTTTAGAGATTGCTATTTTAGAGAAATACATTGTAGCATATCCCATTTTTATTATAGAGTTCTTCTATTTTAGAGATGGATATATCAAAATACATTGGAGATGCTCTAAATGGAAAATGGGGATATTTTAGAGAGAACTAAACTGAAAATAATTAAAGCCTGTTAGTTGATTAAAAAAAATCGAAAATGTGTAAGTGATAAAATGATTGCATGAAGTTTCGAACTGCTTAACTTTCCCAAAAAGACACAGCTACTTAAACCACTGGAATACTAACGAAATTGTATAGCCTAGCGGCCGAATCATAACCAAAAAGAATAAAGGCCGGAAGCCTGAGCTTCGTATGCTTCCCCTCAGGGTCACTACTGAGTGCGAGGATACCGTGCCTTGATATAATATAGCACAGTTTTGACTTTTGAGGAGGAATGTAAATATTGAAATACCACATTTCAGTTGATCAGAAGAAAATGAAATACCACAGTTCTCTGGTTTCCAACTGCTAACAAAACAAAAGGTAGTTTTGGATATAAGCAAATGAAACATAGACTTATGATTTTAATTTTCTTTAAAATTACATACATAAACACAAGTTTTCAAAAATGTTAAAATGAATTATTTATAAATTGTCTGCAATCCAAAAAAGCTTAGAGCCATTCTTGGATGAAACCTAGATTATCAGGGCTTAACAGAAAAATATCATTTTGAACTCCTCTTATAGTTACATATACTCCATTCCAGTAGCGTTTTAAGATTCACAAAACTCTACATGTGGAAATATTTAATTAAATAAAGTGATACCCCAAAGAAAAAAATTAAAACAACACCGACACAACAGTTAAAATATGGAAAACCCTCTTGTTGTGATTTCGCTATCAATGAATAGAAACATAAAGTAAATGGAATTCACTATGAGAAGTGTTGGCGGAAAAATTAAAGTGAAATGCAATAATTCACAGGAGATCTTATGCGATGATCATAACCCAGCTAGAGAACCCCCCTACCCACTTGCGAATTGAATGGATTATAAACTAAAGTAGAATGTGCAACATTACCCCTTATTTGATTTCACCATTTGTGAATTGTGATGTAGACTTGTAAGTGGCCTTCTTCTTTTTAACTTTCACATATACTCTCCCATTTGTCAAAAAATACTCAATAGCCATGACTTGCATGGTTTTGGACGGTGCATTTAAGTCTTGTATTTTAAGGATAAAATCAGCATCGCAATGATGTAAACTGTGATTGGAGTAGTCAAATATAGCCCTTATTCATATATTTAAATTATTCTATTCTATATAACATTGGAATTTATATTTTGGTAAAACAAAGTTTTGTCTTGGTAAAACAGATATTAACTAAAATTTTGCATTAACCTATCATGCAGACTCAATTCTCTCAAAGATGAGATAACCAGATATTTCAAATATATTATATTACCTCATGTTGATAGTAAGAGAACGAGAGAATAAAAATTTCAAGATTAGAGATACAACACAACGAAGATACAAATTCAATGCAATATATCTGAATTTTAATGAAGAAAATTAGCAATCCAACCACTCACAATTGGAAGAAAAGATATAGAGGTTCGAATTCCTTCTTCCATTGCATCGATGCAAATGGTTCTTTTTCTTTTGATTTCTTAGGCTCTAACGTCAAGGATCCGACTAAAATTCAGAAAACCCACTCTGCATCATGACCAACAATAGTATCTTACAAACAACAAACGTAGGTGGGTCCAACATAATTAAAATCTTAAACGCACACTTAAAATGCTTAGTCTACTTAGGCCTTGATTGGTAGAGCATTAGCATTAGCATTATGCTCTACATTATCCAATCAACATTTGTTACAAAAGCATTTAGAAAAGCATTTACTATATGCTAATGCTCTCTAAATGCTCTCTAGCAAATGCTCTCATATGAAGCTTTTGGAAGAGCATTTGCATTTATAATTTATAAATTTAAGAAATATATATATAATTAGTTCATTTTTATTTCCAAAAAATAAAATTTTGATTTCTACAATAAATTTACAATTTAAATATATTTTTTATAAAATATTTTTTTAACAATTAAAATATAATTTAATTATATTTAATTATATTAATATATAAATTATATTTAAAATTAATTATATAAATTAGATAAATTAATTATATAAATTAGATAAATTAATTATATAAATTATATAAATTAATTATATAAATTTAATAATATAATTATGTATATTTAATAAATTAATTATCTAAATTATTTTATATATATATATTATATTTTAAATAAATTAAATAATATTTTGTTTTATTTTTTTTTGTTGAATTAAATTATATTTTAAAATATAATATAATTAAATAAATTATTTAAATTAAATTCTATTTCAAATGCAAAATATTATTTTTAAATAGATATTTTAATTTAAAATTTATTTTTTAAAATAACATTTTAATTGTAAACATAATTTTGAAATTAGTAAATAAAATAAATAATTATATATATTAATATATAAAATAATATATATATATATATATTACAAATATATTCATTATAAATAAATATATTATATATTATATACTTGTTTTAATAATAAATTTTAATAGCATGTTCATACTGCTCTACCAATCATACTTTTAAGAAGTTTAGCAAAAGCATACAGCTTCTGCAGCATACCGCTTTTATAGCATAATGCTACTGCTTTTTCATCTGCTTTGCCAATCAGGGCCTAGACGGTGGGTATTTAATTAAGGCCCCTACCAGTGCTATCAATCTATCATCGGCCAATTATGCGATCTTAACTTGTCAAAAGGACACAAAATGAAACAAAATTCAGTACTCCCTCCGTAACAGTATAAATAGTTTTTAAGAATTTTAATTTTTTAGACAAAATTTAATGTCAATTAAAATTTGTAACCAATTATAAAATATACTTTTTTGTTGAATTAGTTTTATTTAATGTTATATTTTATTACCAAGATAAGTTATATAAATCTTTGTATTTTCTTAATTTTTGCGAAAAAATCTTAAAATCCACTTAAAATGGTACAAAAAGAATACTATTAAAATGTAATCGGGAACACGAGAAATATGATTATTGGATAAAATTTTGAATCCATTTCTGCCCTTATCTTCCTTTTGTTTACCTTAATGAATTAATCTTTTTTTTTGTTTCCTTTACCATATGTCTATTTCTGTAAACCATTGGAAATAGTTAATTATAAAATGTTTTAAATATATGTGCACTAGTATTAAAAGAAAAAAATTGGACTTTGAAACTAATATAGATATGAATATAAAAGATTGTAATTTTTTTAATAAAAGATTTAAGATTGTAATTTTTTGAATTCGCATAATAATATACAAATTTTAAACGTTACTGTATTTTGCTTTTAAGACTTATTTGTTTTCTTTGAGTGGATTCGTGTTTGTTCTTAACATAAACCAACATATTTAATTATATACAAACCCTAAATTGAGTATTTGTCCTAATATGCTTGCTCTAAAGCTCAGTAAAACTGTTGGCCCTACTTGATAAATATTATTTTACTCTACTTTTACATCATAATGGTTCTTCCAAAAGTTCTATATTATTTTAGGGTTATAGTATTTATTTTATTAGTGGAAGCGTTTTATAGTTTGTTATTATGTAGTTCACTATACCTGTTAATTAGGTCGGAATTTGTATGTCGTATAATATAGTAATAATGTTTCGGTAAAAGACATTTATTAAACGTGTTTGTCACTAATATCATAGAATCGACCTTTACACATTGTCAATGACTTATAGGATATCTGTTTGTTTTCCACAAGCGTTGGTGATTGCATGTTCTAATTTCTAATATGATATTTTCATAAACGAAACAACACCATTTATTACACAATTAGAAAAATGTTGATTGAAAAAATAATGACGAAAAAGTTGTTTGCATATATCGTTTTGCGTTTGCACCTTGCAAAAAACTATTTTCCAAACCTTGCATAATATTATAAACATTTTAGGGGGAAATTTACATATAAACACAAATGCAACAAAAATGGTGTTTCATTTACCACTCATAATCTTGATGATAGGTTAATTAATGATCCCATATGAGTTTTATTTGATTTAAGATAATTTAGTACCGAACCCCCAGCAAAAAGTTGCAATTTATTGTACACTTTCCTATGTATTATTTGTAAAGTGATATGTATTATTTGTATTCAGATACAATTTACCGAACCCCCAACAAAAAAGTTGACAAAAAAAAGATATGTATTATTTGTATTCAGTTATGCCTCAAGTGATTTAAAGTACTATATAAGCTTTAAATAATGCAATACTTATCAGTTCAAAAACAATAATGCAATACTTACACATCAATTGTTTTTCAATAATCTCTAACTCGCTTTTTTTTTGTCAATCAATCTCTAAGTCGCTACCTTTTCTTTTAACTAACTAAATGTCAAAATTTGAATTGTTGTGTCGTGGGGTATGTCAATTGTCAAACATCAAATTGCACGACGCACGGCTGGGGCCACATGTAAAATTCAAGACTCATTTTGACTGGTGACATCAGTTACACTACGAGAAAACATAAACATGCATATACCGAAGAAAAAAAATTCTTGGTATTCCGTCGGAATAACGGTATTCCGACGAAACACCAAAGAAAAACACCCTCGGAAAAAATTCTTCGGAATTTAGTATTTCCTCGATATTTCTTCGGAAATTTCTGACGGAATTCCGAGGAATCCATATTCCGAGAAAATAATGAGGACGACCATTCGTCGGAAAAGTCGTCGGAAAATACCGAGGAACCACTTCGTCGGTATACACCGAGGACTACACCGACGGAATATATCGTCGGAATGCGGATAACAAACTGAGAAATATTCCGAGGAAAGTATCTCTCGGAAAATTCCGAGGAACACATTCCTCGGAATAGCCCTGGGAATAATCCGAGGAAGGCGTCCCTCGGATATTTCCGAGGAAGCGCGTCGTCAGAAAATTCCGATGGAGGCCTTCCTCGAAATTTTTAAAAAAATAATTTAAAAAAAAATATTAGAAATTTAAATTCGAAAATATAAAATTAAAATTCAGAAATTTAATTTCGAAAATATAAAATTAAAATTCAAAGTCGTACAAATAAAAAAAAACATTCCAAGTTTTTGAAAAAAAAAACTATGGGTTTTGGGTGTTCGGGTCTTGCAAGGTCGGGAAGTCCACGTTCGGGTGCAACGTCCTCATCATCTCCATCATCTGCTGGTTCAGCTTCATATGTGCCTCGAAGCTCGCCTGTTGTGCCTCGAAGCTCGCCTGTTGAGTCGCCATCTGGGTCTTCAACGCAGATATGCGATCATCCTTGTCCTGCAACTGACCAATAAGTGCTTCGGGATCAACAAAAGGCGGTGGTGCAGCAGAAGACGTAACCGACCAGGACCGACGAGCCAAACCGAACAAACGGTCCTTCTTCTTTGGAACCGACTGAAATAGAAAATAGGCAAATGTAAATAATAGTTAAGATGAACTGAAATTTAAAAAAAGAACTTACCGATTCAACGATTTCGTTGATCCGAGCCCGAGGCACTTGGGAACCCGTCGAATCTTCGTCCTCGGTTTGAAGCTGAAACGCTTCTTCTTCCACCTGACTGTGGATGAGGTCGACGACATCCTTCACAAGACCATCATCAATCTGGTTGGTCTTCTTGTTGGTATACGCCCTCTTCATTAGGACGAAATCATCAACCGGCTCACCATCATTTTCTTCTACTTTGATATCATATAAATATTAGTAATTAGAAGAAATGATGAAAAAATAAAATTTCAAAACTTTAAAAGTAGAATAAAAAGCGACTAAAATTACCATGCAATCCCTCATAGTGGCTTGGGACTGAGCACCCAAGTTGTGCTTGAAGACGTCCTTCCCTTTACGATCTCTCTTGCGGTTGGTAGAGTTGGTAGAAGAAGTCGATTTCGTCTCATCCTTACTCCAATGCACAATCAACTGCATCCAGACCGTGAGGTTCATCGACTTCGGGACCTTTTAAAAAAAATTGTTAGATGAATAAAAGAATATTTTAATAAATTTTAAAATGGTTTAAAAAATTAAAAAAAAAACCTGGTTTATTTGCCACTTCTTATTCCACTCGTGGATTTGATACGAATAGTTGGTCATCACTTTATGGACGAAGTAGTAATAGATAAACAACATATTATCGGGATTCCAGTTGAATTCTTGCTGAAAAAATACACAATTAGTAGAAAATTTATATTAAAAATAAAATTATAAAAAAAAAAATATAATATTTACCGCAAACTGTTGAAACCACATAACTTGTTTGGCGCTAGGGAAGTTGGTGAAAGTCGGATGTCCCACGTCCAAAGACGAGTACATTATACGGTTGATCCATGTGCTAATCCCGTTCGAGGATCGGTCGAACCAGGTTTGACCCTGTCCAGATGGATACAGAGTGAGAAACGGAAGATGGTGACGACCCGGCTGTCGAACAAACTCCGCAACCCTCATCACTTCCGGAGGACCCTGGAAATTCAGAGGAATAGTGGGTGCAGCACCGGAGCCAGAAGGAGCTTTGGGAAATGAAGAGGGAGATGTATGGTAGGAGCTGCGGGGCGATGGGGAATCCTGAACGGAGTTGCTCCCCAAGCCACGACCACGACGCTGTCGAGGAGGCCGGCTCTGATCATCATAAGACCTGGAGTTTAAATATATAAATTGTTTAATAATTACGAAAATAGTTTAATAATTACAAAAATAGTTTTAATATCAGAAAAATAGTTTTAATATATTTAAATTGTTTAATAATTATAAAAATAGTTTAAATATATAAAAATAGTTTTAATATCACAAAAAATAGTTTTAATATATTTAAATTTTTTAATAATTACAAAAATAGTTTTAATATCAGAAAAAATAGTTTTAATATATTTAAATTGTTTAATAATTATAAAAATAGTTTTAATATATTAAAATAGTTTTAATAACAGAAAAATAGTTTAAATATATTTAAATTGTTTAATAATTACAAAAATAGTTTTAATATCAGAAAAATAGTTTTATTCTATAAAAATAGTTTTATTCTATAAAAATAGTTTTAATATCAGAAAAATAGTTTAAATATATAAAAATAGTTTTAATATCACAAAAAATAGTTTTAATATATTTAAATTGTTTAATAATTACAAAAATAGTTTTTATATCAGAAAAAATAGTTTTAATATATAAAAATAGTTTCAATATCAGAAAAAATAGTTTTAATATATAAAAATAGTTTTAATATCATAAAATAGTTTAAATATATTAACTTTTTTAAAAAATTATAATTTGTTAGTATACATGATTTTTAATATAGAAAAAGGTTTATAAATATTTTTAAAATTTTAAAAAAATGTTTTATTGTTCCTGGAAACTTGAAAAACGATTTTAAAAATAGTAAAAACATTTTTAAAAATCATATACACGTTTATAAAAATCAAAAAACGTTTTTAAACTTGAAAAACGTTTTGGTTTTGAACCAAAACAGAAAACAAATCGAAAATAATAAAACAACAAACCAAACAACAATCAAAACATATATATCCTAAGCTATCCATTCAATCCTAAAATTTACAATCAAACAACCTAAAATTCGAGATCTAACTTATAAAACCCTAAAAATTGAGATAAGGGGTGTATAGATCTAACTTACATTATATATGAGGATGAGGAGGGGGATTCGCCGGGTTTGGAGAGAGAGAGGGACGGCGTGGAGGAAAGGAGGAGAGGAAGAGAGGCGTTGCGGCGGGAGGAGGAGAAAGGAGAGCAAGGAGGCGCGGCGTGGAGTAGGAGAAAGGAGAGGAAGAGTGGAAATGGAGAAGAAAGAAACCGAAAACCTAATTTATGAGGGGTCCGACGGACATTTTCCGTCGGAATTTCCTCAGTACTTTTTAATTGGTCGTCGGAATTTCCTAGGTTCCCATATATCTCATTTTCCCAAAATGTTTGGCGGCTAGGATTTCCCGGGGAAATGAAAAAATTCCGAGGAACCCGATTTCCTTGGAATTTCCTCAGAATATTCCGAGGAAATAGGGTTTTGGGGTTTTAAAACCTTGGTTTTTTTGCCGTATTTCATTTCTTATACAAATGTAATGCATATCATTGAAGATTCCTAGTATCAAAAATCAGAAACCATGAAATAACAAAATTTCAAAAATAATTGTAAGAATTCCCTTTAACGAGTGTTAAAGTGTATAAGTGTTTCTCTTATGTTGTGTAGTTTTCGTTCAAGCAATCGTAAAAGTGTTTGTTATTGTGTAAAACACAAAAGTTTGACTTCATAATATGGTTAAGACACATAATGAAGGTTATATATGTGTTATTCAATCCGCAAAACGTTGTTTTCGGTTTAAAATCCCAAGTTCCTCGGAATTTCCTCAGAAATTTCCGAGGAAACTACTGATTTTCAATTATTTCCTCGGAATTTCCTCGGAATTTTCTGAGGAAATTCCGAGGAACTGGGGCTTTTTAACCGAGAACCCATATTTCCTCGAGAAATGGAATTCCGAGGAAATTCCGAAGAAACCCTAAAGTCCTTCGGAATTTCCTCGGAATTTTCAATCAAAAAAATATTACTCTGATTCTGAGTCATAATCACCAGATGAATCGGAATCTGGATCTTGGTGAAACTCTCCAATAACTGGTTCATCTTCAGCGTGAACGACGGCTTCCTCTGCAAAGTCGGTCAAATCAAATACAAGGCCACCTTCTGCTACATCTTCTGCTGCACTTAAGTTGCCGGATGTGATTGGTTGCAGTGGGTCTTCCAGCTTTGAAGTTCCCTGAACTCGGCCTCTCGGGTTGACTCTTGTAACAGTTACCCATGGATAATCTCTGTTCCTTACCCGTGGGTACTTGATATAACAAACCTGTAACATTTAAAAAAATATTAGTAAAAGTATAAATTATGATCAATCATTCTGAATTCGTACAACATTAACTTACCTGATCGGCCTGAGAAGCAAGAATGAAAGGATCATAATATTGCAGCTTTCGCCTCGAATATACTGATGTAACACCAAATGCATATGTTCTCACAACTCGATCTGGAGTGTTGTCGTGCCAATCACAATAGAAAACAGTACAGCGCAATCCAAGCAAGCCCAAATACTTGATTTCCAAAATCTCATGTATGTGTCCGTAGTATACATCATCTCCAGATGCAGAACAAACGCCAGCATCATAGGTCGTACGCGAACGTCTCCTCTTTTCAGTTGCGAATGCATATCCTCGAGTACAAAATCTCGGATATGACTTCACAACACAGTTTGGACCAACCACCAGCTCGCGTATCCAATCGTCAAATGTTTCACCTCTGGCCAAACCATCAGACACCTATTAATAGCACATATGTAGGTTATATCAATAAATATGAATTAGTATAAATATATAATAAATTTTATTTTAATTTGTTTAAGGCACTCACATAAGTAAACATCCATACAGCAAATTCTCTCTGCTTCATTTCTTCTAGTTTCGCCTCTGTGGCGTATCTATATTCGAACCGCTTTCTACCATGAAAATCCTGTACATATGATGACAATAATATAATTAATTAAGATTTAAATGTCAATTTGTTAAAATAAAATTTTGTAAGATAATAAACTTACCTCTCATATGGAAGAACATCTTCGCAGTTGGTGAGCAAATATGTCTGCAAATGACTTCGCTCGTGCTCAGTAAGTCGACGGTCCTTTGGTTTTCCGCTAAGTCGTCCAACATCTGTGAAAATATCTGGAACCTGAACATGATATGTTGTCTGTTCGCCTCTATCATCATGCCGAGCAGATCTTCTGTTTTTGGTCTGAACTTCTGCTGGAAAGTAGTGCTCCGCAAAGTTAGAAATTTCTTCATTGATCATCTGTGCGACTATAGAACCTTTCACCCTACTTAAATTTTTTACCATCTTCTTCAAATGGAACATATACCGCTCATATAGATACATCCATCTATACTGCACAGGACCACCAAGTTCCAATTCTCTTGCCAGGTGAATAGCAAGATGCTCCATAACATCAAAAAATGAGGGAGGAAATATCTTCTCAAGGTTGCACTGAATCACAGCTATGTTAGTCTTCAAATTTGTAATACCTTCAAGAGTCACTGATCTGCTGCATAAACCGCGGAAGAAAGCACTTATCCCTGCAACTGCTTCATGAACTTTTCGTGGTAATAGTTCCTTGAAGGCAAACAGAAGGAGGCGCTGCATCATCACATGGCAATCTTGACTTTTCAAGCCAATAAACTTTTCTTCCATTCTGTCAATACAGTTTTGCAAATTATATGCGTAACCATCTGGAAACTCCACATCGTTTGAAATCCAATCAAAGAACGCATTTTCCCCTCTGCATCAAGTCGGTATATGGGAAAAGGAGTCATACCATTCTCATCAACATGAAGTTTTGGACGAGCACATATATCGACTAAATCCAGTCTTGACTTCAAATTATCCTTTGTTTTACCTTTAACGTTAAGGATCGTGTTCATGAGATTGTCAAAAAAGTTCTTCTCAATATGCATGACATCTAAATTATGCCTTAACATATGATCCTCCCAGTATGGCAAATCAAAGAAAATATTTTTTTTGTGCCAGTTATGTAGTTCTCCAACAGCATCTACCGGAAAATGCTCATGTCCACCGACGTCTGGCGTCCTTTCTGCACCAAAATCTCTTAGTTGTGTCTTCAAAACTTTCCCACTAACTTCCTCAGGTGGACCATCAAACACATGTTTGTTCTTCCTAAACAAATTCCTACTCCGACGGTATGGATAATCATGTGGTAGGAATCGTCTGTGACAGTCAAACCAATATGTTTTTCTTCCATTCTTTAGTTGGAAAGCATATGTGTCATCTTGACAATATGTACATGATAGCCTCCCATGCGTTGTCCATATAGATAACATACCATATGCTGGAAAATCACTTATTGTCCACATTAGTACTGCCCGCATTTGAAAGTTTTCTTTACACGAAATATCGTATGTTTCAGCACCTTGAGCCAATAGTTGTTGCAACTCATATATTAGTGGCTGAAGAAACACATCAAGTGATCTCTTAGGATGCTCTGGTCCGGGAACGAGAATGAAGAGAAACAAAAACTCTCGTCGCAAGCACAAGTTTGGGGGTAAGTTATATGGTGTAACAATGACTGGTCATAGAGAATATTATCTTCCACTCTTCCCATACGGGCTGAAACCATCAGTACATAATCCAAGGTAGACATTTCTTCTCTCATATGCAAAGTCGGGATACTTTGATTGGAAATGCTTCCACGCTTTTGCATCTGAAGGATGTCTAATCTCACCATCTGTTGAGCGCTCCGCATGCCATCTCATTCGTTGCGCTGTGCGTTCCGAAAGATCCGACCTCTGCAACCTTTCCTTCAAAGACAAATACCACATCCTTTTATATGGCACTGGAACTCTTCCACTCGTATCTTTGTAACGAGGCTTCCCACAAAATTTGCATGTAATGCGCTGGTCATCCGCCCTCTAATAAATCATGCAGTTATCGCTGCATACATCTATTACCTCATACGGTAAACTAACACCAGATACGAGTTTCTGTACCTCGTAGTATGAACCTGAAGCTACATTATCCTCAGGTAGAATACCTTTTACAAAATCAGCTATCGCATCCACACAGTCTTCAGCCAAGTTATAATCTGTTTTAATGCCCATCAGTCTTGTAGCAGATGATAAAGTTGAATGACCATCTCTGCAACCTTCATACAAAGGTTGCTTTCCAACATCCAACATATCATAAAATCTCCTAGCTTCTGCATTGGGTAAATCTTCCACTCTAAAATGATCATTTACCATATGCTCAGTACCTACACCATAATCTACATCCGTTCTAATTGGTTCTTCTAATCTAACCGCCGACTGAGGTTCGCTAGTACTACCAGGTTCATAATCAGTTTTCCCGTGATGATACCAAATTTTGTAACATCGTGTAAACCCATTTAAAAAAATATGTGTCCAAACATCCAACTCTTTAATAATCTTTCTATTTTTACAATTAGAGCAAGGATATCTTAACTTACATGTTTCGGCTTCCGGTTGTCGTTGAACTAACCCCATGAATTCCTTTAGACCTCGTTCGTATTCTTTCGTAAGCAATCTCGTGTTCGGATCCAAATGAGGTCGATCCATCCAAAAACGATAATAATTTGAAGAAGACATGTTTTTTTGAAAGCAAATTCGTGTGTAAAGATAGTGGGAGGAAAGAAGAAGAAATGGAGTGAATGAAGAGGAAGAGGGGTGGCTGTATATATAGATGAAATCCTGCCGACATACTGAGGAAATTCCGAGGAAGTTCCGAGGAAAAACCACTATTCCTCGGTATTTCCTCGGAATTTTTGAAATCGCCCAACGGCTATCCCAACGGCTCTCTAACGGCTATAAAATTTTCTCGGAATCTTAGAAATATCAGTCGGTTTTTTCCGACGGACACAGTTTCCTTGGAAATTTCCGAGGAAATTCCGAGGAATCCCTATTTTTGGGTTTCCTCGGAGTTTCCTCGGTTTTTCGTCAGAAAATTCTGAGGAAATCATTTTCCTTCAGAATTTCCCTCAAAATACGATGTTTTCTTGTAGTGTTAGTATTGATTAAATTTAAGTTAAGAACACAAATCAAAAATATTACCAGTCATATAAACTAGTTTAAATTTTTAAGTTAATGTTTGAGATATAATGTGTTATCCTTGAATTACAATTTTGAATTATTGTTTTAGAAAATTATTAATTTAATTGTGAATTCAACACTAAATAAAATTAATGTACCAGAAACTAAGTTATTATTATTTTTTTGGTTTTGTGTTAGTTATCCACTTATCTTACATTACTTTTATTTCTGAAAATAATTTTAGTAATTTAATATACCCATGATTGTTTCACTTTTTTTTTCATCAAGGGGTTTTTAAATTAGATAGAGGGACATGCCCAATAACCGGTCGAAGCCCAATTACATCATAAAACAGAAACAAGCCCAAAACACTAAGGGCTGTGAGACAAACTAACTGGGCCCTCGGCCCAAACACAGTAACCGCACGGCTTAGACGGGCGAGAAAGTTGGTTCGACTCGTGGAGAGCTCTGCCTCATTCACGCATAACGTCGACACCGCTTCAACTTGATCCCTTCCATCTCAACGCCGCCGGAGCAACACCACCACCATCCTCGTTCGATGGAGCTCAAGAAACAAAAAGCCTCCAATCGAACCCATACCTGTTCTTCACCGCACTGTCTTCACGCTGGGGATTTCAGTCTCGTCTCGAGATCTCCACCGACTTTGCACTACTTCACACCCTAGACACGCGAACCGAGAACCCTTACATCCTTCCCTTGAAAGTCGTCACCTCATCGGAGAGCTTCCTCATCAAACAAGATCTCCTCCGCTGTGACCCCACCCTACCTTGACGGCAAACTCGCCGAACTTGAACCAAAACCAGATCTAGTCGCCTTAACCCAACGAAACCCGAGTAACTTAAGCGGCAGCGCGGAGCTAAGCTAGTCTCCGCTCATTGTAACCAAGAGCCAAAGAAGACAAATTTGAAAGAGAGGGAATGTGTTCAGTAATGGTGTTCCTCTTGTGTATATTGATGACACAAGTGTTTTCTCAAAGCGTTTGTTTCCTGCAGTATGCAGTGTGGTCCTTTACTGGTGCGTTGATTGGAATCCTCACCGCTTCACTCCCATCTCCATCTCCGGTTCTCTTCCTCTTCCATTAATCCATGTGTTATCTAAGAGATTTTTTATATCGGGTGATGAATTGATATCATTGGTTTGGTATCTTAAACTCTCCTTTGATTTATCTCTGTTTCTCGCCTTGGTGCGCCCCTTACTACAGTATGCAGTCCCTTTACTGCAGTATGCGGTTCTATCTTTGTGTTCTTCAAATCTTTTTTTGCTCAGTGGCAGCTTAATAGATTGATGTCTCACATATCCACTCATCATGAGAACCGGGTCACTTACTGTCTGGTTTCCTCCTTTGTGGATTTTGTTCTTTTCCCAATTTCATAATCTAATTTATGTGGTTTTGGTGTAGGAAATGTATTGTTGAAGATTATAGATACTTCTATCACTGAAGTTTTAATCAAAGGTTTTGTAGCCATGTTGAAGATTGTTGATTGTGCACTTGTCGCTGCTTCAGTCTCGGGAGCTATATCACTGATTGTGGTCGCTAATTTCCAAGGCTTCATCTCACTTTAAGCTGGATGGTCGCTGAGATCAGAGGACTTCTCGACATCATTAGTTGTTTAACCGTTTTGTATGCCCCTATCTTTATATGTTGTTTTTGTTTCTTTGTAGTAGTTGTTTGGTTGGCCTGGATGGCTTCCTTTTCATGTCGCACACTTTTTCCAGTCATAGAGAGTAAGAATCCTATAAAAGTAAGGTTTGATCAAAAAAAAAAAAATATATATATATATATACTGTAATGTATCAATCAAAAATATTGCCAGTCAATAATTTTGTAAAACTATAGTAATTTATATTTTTACAGTAAATTCATTACATTAAGTCTAAATTTCCACTACGTAAATTTTACTGCAAATTATATTGAATTATAATTTTGGTTGTAATTCTTCTCTAACTCAACATGCACCAATTGGAATGATTTCAACTTAAAAGCATTGGTAACAAATAAAATTATACATATACTTTATATATTACTTAAATTATTTCTAACTACTAATGTAAAAAAGTTTCTTTCATTTATTAGTACTCATTCTTACACTTAAAGTGAGTAATTGTGACAACAATATTCACATATTGATTTAAAGTTAGATTAAAGGTTCTGGTATTAAATTAGATTAAAGTTGCTGTAAATTTTCAACTTATAAACCAATTTACAAAGTTCAACAAAAACAATTACAAATAAAAATTATTATATTAATTAATTATTTTTAATTATCAATGTGAAATTCGTTCATTCATTCGTTAATTTGATTTGAATACCATTTTTTAATCTTATCCTATACATAGTTATTTAGGTTTATAATACTTTGGGAGCTAATGAAACTATTTTAGTAATTTTCCTTTAAAAAATAATTTCTTTAATTATATATGTTTGTTATCTGATATGAACAAAAAGATGTGGAAAACAAGATAGAAATTGTCTACAATGACGCTGTGAACCAATTGAAATGGATGTATACATTATTATTTATTTCAATATGAAATATTATTAGATCTTGCAAGATTATATATGAAAATTTGGAAGGTTGGAGAAACACACAGTAAGACTACTGTCATTATTTCGTCTGAACCCAAATAATATACACACTTACACATTTCGTAAGCTTTCATTTGACCGACTAGACAAGGAGAATAACAAAAAGTTGTCAATTCCACAGCATCATCTTGGGAGATATCTCGCGCAAAGGAAAAAGAAACAGAGAGAATCCCATGAAAACTAAACCAAGAAAGAAAAAAAAAGGAGCACGAGAAAATACGGGGAAAAAACAAACAAAAAATAACAAAAATATTCTTTTTTCAGGGAAAATGATGATTCCAAGAAAAGCTTTCTTCGAAAACTTTCAACGGAGAATTATTGTTATACGTAAAATCATCTTCCACACCACTGTCTGACTCTAACCATGGTGGGATGTACACCAAATCCTCTAAAGAGTCAAAAAACACGAACTCGTTAGACTCGTCTACACTTGTTCCTAGATTCGGCAACTCTACGATCTTGTCCAAATTATCCGAGACTTTACTCTCCTCATCAATGCTAGTCACAGAGAACGATGCCGTTTCATTAGTCTCACCATCCACTGTTTCGTTTCCCTCACTCTCTGACCTTTTATCTGACGCCACCGTATCGCTCGTCTCACTCTCATGACAAAACGCCGTCGTACCAAACTCCATAAGAGCCGCTTTGGTCGCCGCAGCTCTGACGTCACGAGGGCTGAGAGAAGCGGGTCGAGGGAGAACATCAGAGAGCTCTGGGAAGTTGAGAATGGCAGACGTTCCCTTGATGCTCAAAGCTGCCACGTCGTGAGCACGCATGGCCATCTCCGCCGTGGGAAATGTCCCGAGCCAGATTCTTGATTTCTTACGTGGCTCACGAATCTCAGACACCCATTTGCCCCAACTCCTCATGCGGACTCCACGGTGCACAGGCTGCTTATTGCCCTTCTTCTTCTTGTCGGAACCAATTGATGAATCCACCATTGTGATTCTTGTAATGTGATTTTAGATTTGTTTTGTTAATGAAAAGAAAAAATATTATAATGAGAAGTTTCTAAGTCAAAAGTAGTGAGACATTGTTTGGGGTGTAGTAAGAGTTTGAAAAGATAGTTCTTGTTTGTATCATTGTTTGATGAAATTTCTAGTCTTGTGTTTTCAGATGTTTCCAAATCTCTCAATGGTTCCTCATAGTATTATCAACTTATATACATGGTGGAAAGAGAGTGAGGGACACATAAAGTTGTAGCTTACCTACGAGAAAGGTTGGTGTATGTACTGTACTGTAACCACGATTTTTTTTAGTTAAAAGTTTGTTATCTTTTTATTTATTTATAACGCGAAACACGAGATGATGTTTTTCTAATCTTTTGCTTTTTAAACATGATGTGACGATTTAGAAATTCATAGATATTTTGTTCTGCAGCTAGATTTGGTTTTTACCTTTTTTTATTAAGAAAAGTAAGATGAATAATCAACGACATGCCTCGTTATCTTCAGTGTTTTTACTTTGTACGATTTGCGACGTACAGGGATTCCAATCTGTGGTAGTGTACGTTGTCACCAGTCTGTTGAATTTATTGATCGTAGAAAGAATTTGTGTCAAACTATCATTTACCTACTCTCCAAGAATATTTCACACTAAAAATATAAAAATGTATTGGTCATGTCAGAAACCCTAGGACGTAATAACTTCCTAGCTAATAAATACTAAATGCATTAAATCACGTCGTTTCGAACCGTTGAGTCAGTTTCAAAACATTATATACACTGTATTTTTTCGAATGAATGTAAAATTTATTCAAACGGAAAACAGTTTTACATCAAGTACTCCTATTGATTTACAGGAAAAAATCGAAACAGAAAAAATCAAATGTTTTTCTCTTTAGCCTATATGTTGTGGAGATTGTCCTCGTGTCTTAAACCACTCAACAAGCCCATCCTCTAGATACTGTTTTCCTTTGCCTTTAACAGCGAGCAACTTCAATTTTATCACCGTTTCCACAAACAGATAGATAGTATCCTCAGTCTTTAGTTGCTCTCCATGACGACGAGCGTTTCTCTCACGCCAAATACTATATATGCACCAGTGCTTGGGAAGCATAACGGAGTAGAAAGACTTTTGTGGTTATTCGACCCTGCCTAGATATGATTCCAATAATTTCATTCCATTCATAAGTAAGCTCATTACCCATGATACCTCCAATAAGATCCTTCCAGACCTTCCCCGCAAAACGACAGCCAAAGAATAGATGCTGAGAGGTCTCTTCAGTTTCTTTACAGAGAACACACGTTGTATCCATCATAATGTTCCATAGCTTCATCCTATCACAAGTTTGTAGTCTGTTCCTAATAGCTATCCACGCAAAGAAGGAGAATTTCGGTGTAGCCTGTGGGAACCAAACCCCGTTCTTCCAGCTACAAACTGGATGAGATAGACGCAGAGAAAGCCAAGTCTTCTTCGTGGAGAAAGAGTTTGCATAACTATTTTCTTTTTGTTTCCAGAATGGAACATCCTCATCCTCCCTTCTCCTGTTTCTCACCCTTTCAATCTCTTCTTCTATCTCATTTAGAATACTCAATCGATGCCTTCTTCTACGGTGCCTGAGCATAACATCAGCAAGCAGAGATTTTTCTGTAATGCCAAGAGTGATAGTGCCACCCTCACCCAGCAAATCTTTCAAACATCCAAATCTTGACCAAGAGTCATACCAAAAAGATGTATTCTCACCATTATATACTTCCATCTTAAGATAATTTCTAGCAATATCTCTTAACTTCAATATTTCTTAACATTATACACTGTAGAAATAAAAACTTATTAATTATGATGTTTTTTAGTGAAAACTTAAGACATCTCAAACTCTACTTCGTTTTTAATTCAAAATTCTATCTTAGAGTAAAATTTTCTTCAATCTCACTCCATATTCAACTCCAAAATTAAGTAATAGCTAGAGTTATTTCATTCATAAAGTAATCTTACTCATTACACCATTTTAGAGTTGACTTTTTTCTTATTTATGAAATGGTCATTTTAGTTTTGATTTTTTATTTATTTTATACTTAAATAATGTTAAAAATAAAATAATAACATGAAAAGAAATAAAATATTCAGAAAAATATTATTTAATATTTTATATAAAATATGCACAAACTGATAAAAATCGAAACTAAGCATAAATAATAAAAAATAAATATAATGTAATATAAATAAGTAATATAGCCATTCAGTAAATTGTTTTGAAATATTATTGAAATGGAATAGAAGAGTTTATTAATTATGTGGGTCAAAATTTTGATTGATAATATTTGTACTTGTTGAACTAGGTATAAGAACAAACATTATGATCCAATGTGTAATTCAAATTACAAAATAAAAATTTATTTTTCTTTATGTTCTTTAATGCATAATTTTATTTTTGAATTAGAAATTTGCATATGATAAAATTTTCACCAATTGAAGTTGGACCATAAACTCTAATAGTATTTTTAATAGTAAATATTTAATTTACATAAAATATATATTTTTATGAAAATTTTGTAAACTTAAAATTGTTTGGTTAATTGTTAAATTTTATAATTTGTTAATATACATTGGAGTAAAACTAAACTCCATTTTGAAATTACACTATCTTGTAATAAAAAATAGAATAATACATTGGTGATACTTAATTTTAACTTTACCATCAAACGTACGAGATAGATATAACGCCCCGACCGCCCCTACCGGTGAGTCACCCATCCCTCTATCGGGCTCGTGGGCCCCACCCCTGTCCGACGGTCGGTCCGTTAATTTTTCAAGGCTCCAAATCATTGTTTACTGACCCTGCAATCACCACCCGACCTTTCCCCGTGCTTTGGCCTCACTCGCACGCTATCGCAAATCACTTTCCGATAGGTCACCCATCCTTCCACTACTCCAGCTCAAGCACGCTTAACTCTGGAGTTCTTTCAAGATGTGTTCCGGAAAAGGTAAGTCAACTTTGGTGATATAGGTAGCCAAATCAATTCCTTTAAACCTTTCCATGTACCACAAACCCGAGATGTTACAATTCACCCCCTCTCAAAGAACGCAACGTTCTCGTTGCGCCCCACACAGGTCTCAAGACGCCTCTCAGGTCAGAACTGAGACGGCTAACCAGCTCTGATACCACTTATAATGCCCCGACCGCCCCTACCGGTGAGTCACCCATCCCTCTATCGGGCTCGTGGGCCCCACCCCTGTCCGACGGTCGGTCCGTTAATTTTTCAAGGCTCCAAATCATTGTTTACTGACCCTGCAATCACCACCCGACCTTTCCCCGTGCTTTGGCCTCACTCGCACGCTATCGCAAATCACTTCCCGATAGGTCACCCATCCTTCCACTACTCCAGCTCAAGCACGCTTAACTCTGGAGTTCTTTCAAGATGTGTTCCGGAAAAGGTAAGTCAACTTTGGTGATATAGGTAACCAAATCAATTCATTTAAACCTTTCCATGTACCACAAACCCGGGATGTTACAATAGAATTATATCATGAGAATATCTTCTTAGATTGGATAACAATTTGGCTATGACAGGTCTGATTAGAAGCACTAAAATTACATATATACTGTACGTCGGCTAGAGACCTGATGTAAAGTTTTTTAATCATGCAATATATATATTCTTATTTTAAATAGTTTTTAAAATTTTTGCACATAGATTAACAAAACACAAATTTCTTTACAATTTATCATGATTAAATAAAATATTATTAAATGAAACTAATTCAACCAATAAGAAAAAACGTAAGTATTTTGTAATTTGTTAAAAAATTAAAATGATACTAAATCTACATATAAAAATGAAAACATCAATTATTTTGAAACCAATTTTTTTCTTATAAATACCATTTAAAATGATATAGAGGGAATACATCATTGCAGTATGGATTTACTTAATTATATTAGGAAATTGTCGTTTACCATATTTCCTTTGCTGGTGGGGAACCTTCATATTTAGAAAGTTGTTCCTTTATACATCAAGAGTGTCGATGATATCAAATAGTTACAACGCGGAGTTTTCATTTTTTTTTCTAATAAAAATACAGCTCTATTATATTTGCACGATTTTTATAATTTATTGATAATCTTGTTCAGAATGTAAGAAGCAGAAGAAGAGATGAAAGGGTGTAGCCGTATATATCCATGAATACGCACTATTGCTTATCAACTCCATACAATTCTGAACAAATTAAGTTAATATGTACGAACAAGTGTATATGTGCGATGATGAATCAGTCTTCACGATAGCTTTTTTTTTTTGAAACACGTCTTCACGATAGCTTATAAATCGTAATTGTTAGTATATTTCTATTAGGGCTTCACTTAGTTCTAACAACTCAATCAACCAACACGGATCCTATTAATTTTTAAAAAGTATATATATATATATTTATTTATTTATTTATTGTTTGTTTTGTGTGGATGTTACGAACTTACAGCAAAGCTTTTTTGTTCTTATTTCCAGTTTTTTATAAACGTATCCTAGGCCTTCAGGGTTTTCACCTAAAGTCGGGAAGATAAAATTATACTGAGTCACAAGTTACTTAGAGAATCTCCGATGTATTACTCTATTTTCTACTTCAAAATGGACTAACTCTAAAATGGAGTGAAGTTTTGCTCCAATGTATTCTATTTTCTACTCCAAAATAGAATATTTCTAATATTTTATGTCTTATATTTATCTAAAAATTAGTAATATCACTTTTTATTTATACTATTTGCAAAATAGTCCATTTTCACTTTATAACATTTTTATTAAATATAACGTTAATCAAAATTAAATTTTTACTATATAAATAACTTTAATGGATCCTGAGGTGATTTTACCGGATTATTAAACAATTATCTTCGTTGTGAATTTTATTTTATGTTATTTATTTTATATGATACTTATCTTTTATATTTATGATCATTATGTTTTATATCATATTTATTTTGTTGAATAAAATAATTCATTAGATGGCTATTTAATAAAAAATAAATATTAACAGTAAATTTTATAATATATATAGTAAAATAATATTAATATACTTATTTATAATAATATTTTATTAAAAAGATATTTAAATGTGGAGGACCATTTTATAAATAAAAAAGTTCAACTCCATTATGGAGCAGTGAGTTGGTTTACTCCATATTTGGAGTAATCATGTCTTTTTTTTTGGAGTAATCATGTCTATTACTTCATTTTGGAGTGAAGTTAGAGATGATTTTACTGCAAAATAAAGTTTTGAGTGAGTTTTGGAGTGGAATTGGAGATGCTCTTATACTAATAATAGGCTTCCATTTTCTTCTTTCTCAAAAGCAACCTGAGCAAGGTTAATTTCTCTTCGATATTTTTTCTCTAAATAATATTTGTTCTATTACTATTTGACCTAGATGTGTTACTATATACTCCATCCGTTTCATTTTATTTTCCGTTCTAGATTTATGCACACAGATTAATAAAACATATTCTTTTGTATATTCCCAAAATAAAAACACAACTACCTATACACCTAACCATATTTCAACCAATAGAAAACTGAATTGGAGAATCTTGTTAATAAATTTTGCATTGAAATCCTAAAACGACACTTATGTTGAAAATAATTTTTTTTCTCCAAAACGACAATTAGATCGAAACGGAGGGAGTATACATTAGTGAACACAGTTTACTCAATCATAATAGCATTAATTTTGTTAGAATTAACCTGCTCGCAAATCAACTATTTATAAAAGAAAGCGGACGGAGTACTTGTTTGTTTTGTATTTTTTTGTCGACAATATTACAGACTAATGTGGACTCTGTAAATCAAACTGGGTGCTGTGTATCCATATGGACGGTAAACGACGTTTGTTGTCTCACACTGCGTGCTAAACTATCCGCCTTTTTGTTTTGCGTCCTCGATATATGGATAATCTCCGAGCTGTGAAAAAAAAAGAGGAGTTTTCACAGCTCGGAGATTATCCATATATCGAGGACGCAAAACAAAAATGTGGATAGTTTAGCACGCTGTGTGAGACAGCAAACGTCGTTTACCGTCCATATGGATACAGAGCATCCATTTTGGTTTACAGAGTCCACATGAGTCTGTAATATTATCGACAAAAAAAAAATACAAAACAAACAAGTACTCCTTCCGCTTTCTTTTATAAATAGTTTTAGAATTTTGCACATACATAAAGAAAAACATAATTATTTTATATTTTCTAAACAAAAACATCATTTATTATTTACATAACTACAAATTAACCAATTAAAAAATAGAAGACATATTATCATGGGTCATACAACATTAACTATTGATAAATTTTATATAGAAAACCGAAAATGTCATATAATTTGGAATAAAAAAATTCTTCTGAAACGACTTATAAAAGAAAACGGAAGGAGTATTATATAATCCTCCAGTTTCATATTAAATGTCATTTTAAATTCAACCACACAAATTAAGAAATCATTTAATTTTGTATATTTTCAATATAAAAATATCATTATTCATAAACCTACTCAAATTTCAACCAATATAAAAATAAACTAGAAAATAAAATTAATAAATTTTACATTGAAATGCTAAAACAACACTTATTTGTAACAGAAAATATTACTAAAACGACACTTAATACGAAATGGAGAAAGTATTACTCAACATGCTATACATTTAAAAAAAAAACATAAACTATCGTAGATCATTGTAACGGCTATATAAACAACAACAGTGCCCAGTTATTTTACATACTCCAACGATTATTATTATTATTATTATTATTATTATTATTATTATTATTATTATTATTATTATTATTATTATTTGTTAGCAACGACTGTAGATCTATATTTTCTCCCAAATTCGGAATTAAGTTTTAGATATTCTATTTTTTTAAAAATAATTAACATTCTGATAGTTTGGATTAAAAACACCACTATACCACCAACACTTTGTAAGGATTAAACCGTTGTTTTTGGTTATGTCTTTGTCCCTAATGTACTATTTTTTTCATCTTCGTCCACAACCCACATAAAATTTTGTTTTGTTTTGTTTTTTGTTTTCCTTGCAGCCACTGATAATAATTCTATGAGCTGGAACCAGGTTTTCTACAGCCCAAAACATTGAATGAATTTAATGAAAATGCAACAATCAACTTAACTTATGAATAATATCAATAAAAAGACTATAGAATAAAAGAGAGAGGGTGAAGAAGTCGACATATATTGAAAGAAGAAAAAAGGTCGTACGGAAAAAGATAATGCAGCTGTCTTGATGTTTTACACTGGTAGTGTTATCGACAACTCTTGGAGTCCTTTTTGATTACGATTTACGCTCCACGTAACACGTGGTTCAACCACGACCAACCATGGTCTCACGTGATTCCATTATTGCACCCCTGCAAACAATATTATAACATATTTTCTTATGATAAACTTTCATTCATTGTTAAAGTACAGTATCACTCGTCGACACAAGAAAAAGTACAATATTACTAGTAAAAAGTAAAAACTAGCCATATATAACATATTTAACTAAATAGTCAATTTGAATTCACATATTTTACGTAGTATAAATAGGGCCAAAATTATTATCTGAGATCCGGATCCGATCCGAGATCTGATCTGAATCCGCTCCAAAAATAGGATATCCGGAGCGTCCGGATCCGGATCTGGATAGTAAAATGTCGAATCCGGATCCGAATCCGCATATCTGAATTTTTAGGTTCGGATATCCGGATCCGGATCCGATTTTTTAAAATATATTAAATTTTTAATTTTATTAATAATTATAATTAATTTATTAATATTTATACATAAAATTATTCTTATAATATTACATTTAATTTTAACAATATTATATGCATAAATACATTCATAAATTTTGTAAAATTATTCAATTTATGTAATATTTAAAGATTTTTTGTATTTAATTTGTATTTTGAAAAATATTTTTATTTTTTTATTATTTTGACGGATCCAGATCCGAATCCGGATACTCGCGAATATCTGGATATCTAAACGGATATGCGGAAGACACGAATCCGAATCTGGATACTGAAATCACGGATCCAACGGATACAAATTCAGATCTGAATACTCCAAATATCCCGGAGATCCAGATTCGTCCCAGCCCTAACTATAATAACTTATTTAACATCTTACAAGGAAATTGACATATATTGTAATTACATTTGACATATATTGAGCAATATACGAATGTCTGGATGTTGGTGAGATGTTTCTTTTGGTCTTCTCTAACTCTCTAAGTGTAGTGTGTTTCTATTTGCTTGTCGTTAGTTTAACATCCCGGACCAGGCCCAAAATAAAACCCGAAAAACTCAGGTCTAAGAAGGAGAAATCCTAACCCTAAGAGCAACATTATTGGTAAGTCTCACCTAAAAGTCCTTAGTATATATATATGTATATGTATATACGCATATATAATATATATATATATATATATATATATATATATATATATATATATATATATATATATATATATATATTAAGGACTTTTAGGTGGGACTTACTAATAGTGTTGCCCTAACACTTCTCACCCCTTATAAAAAGAGCAGCTTCCAAAGGTTTCAGGCAAAAGAAGAACATCAAGCGAAGCTCTGCTCGACTGAAACTCCGCCGCTGCCGACTTAAGCCGCCGAACCGCCTGCCGCCGTCGACCGCTCGCCACCGCCATCCGCCGACCGCGCCACGCGAAGCCCGAGCCGCCGATCCCGTGTTCCTAGCCGCCGTCTCCTCGATTCTTTTTCGTGTAGCCATCTCAAATCTGAACTCTAAGGTAAGATCTAGATCTCTAGCTTCTTCAGCCACAAGTAAAGACATATCTAGAATCTAAACCCCCTTATCCTTCTTGTGGAACTTGGATGAATCAGATCCGGAGTGGTGAACCTTTTTCTCTCAACCTTAAACCTAGATCTGCGACTAAAGATATAATCTTTTGTTAATCGGATTTAGATCTTGTACGTGTTATTGTGTTATGTGATGATATGATATGTGATGATGTGATATGGGATGATGTGATATGTGATGATGTGATATATGATAGTCTAAGTTGAGTAATGTGTATGTGTTGAATGTTATGGAAGAGTTGTGTGAAAGGATTGAAACGTTTAGGTTGTTAGTAAATGTAAAGCGTAAAGATAAGAGTTGAATAAGGAAATGGAAATGAGTATGAGTATGATGAAGTAAAAGGAAATGGTATGAGATGAGTATGAGTACGAAAATGAATAATAAACAAGGTTAAAATCACTTTTAGTTTTTTTTTTTTGATCAGTCAGTTTTTGGCCTAGCTGTTCTCATCTTGTTCTTGTCCAAGCTTCGATTTTCTAAGACAATAATTTGAAAAACATTTTGAGTTCATCAGAGCACGATATAATTTGTTACCGAGTTCAAATCCAACGCCTAAACTCAACCTCACTCTCGATTATTCTCATACTTTGGCATGCATGAGTTGTGGAATCAAGATGCATTGTAAGACGACACACACCCATAACGAGTATGGCAAATGGAATGAGAAATCCAATTATTAGATAGAATTCCTAAACCGTCCACTACTTATTAAACTCACAATCAATTACCAAAATCTCTAACAGAATGCTAACAAATAATAAAGAAGCCACTTAGACGAGCTTAATTTTTTTTGAATCACTTAGACGAGCTTATTATTATATTGATTTCTTAACTTGTTATTTTCGTTGATATCAGAGCCAAGACGAGCTTAGTCACATTAGAGATGAATGATTTTAATCCTACGATTACTTAATTATCACACTGGCTAAACTCCAAACCCACAATGTAGTTCTTTTCTGAAACTGGGAAAGCATGGCAACAAATGTTTATTTTTTTCAGAATTTTTTAATGATCTACATTGTACGTATGTATATTGGTGATCAATACATTGAATGTACAGTATATCTTTTTTTTTTGAGCAAACAGTATATCTTATATACACCTGTACCATAGCGAACGTTATGTGGTCCTGTTTTGAATAATCTGGCTGATGATGGTTACAAGCAATACCTATTTGGTCCTCAAATTATTATCTTTTATTGTGTAAAACCAAAAAGGGAATCTGGCTTTAACGTAGGACACAATATACACAAAAAAAGGATATCCATTAAAACACATGAACAATTAACAAGTAGCTAGCTAGTAGCCATACATATCTTTTTAAGCCACTGAAAACTTAAAAGTATCCCACGATGCAGTGTCCAAAGCAATGTTTGTTGTCGAATGTCGACTATCCACAAGTCATTTACGTAAACGTTCTTTATACAAAGATGAATCAAAATCAAAGATTTTCCAAGCTTATTTCACAGTTTTTGGGACCTAAACATCGATCTCTTTCAAACGGCCACACGTAGATTATGATTGTATGTTTGTTTGGTGTCTAGGATGAAGATAAACCAAAACATTCAAAGATACAATGATTTTTTTTGTTAACCCTGATTAATTTATGATATTACAAACTATTAGAAACATTACTACACGATACAATGTTATGAAAAAGATAATTCATATAAGATGGTCTTTATTTTCTTCAGTTCTGAAATAACACGTATGATACAAGAACTGAGCCAGACGTTTTCATAAACTTGTTTGTTGATTCGGAAACACTTAAATGATGTGGATGTAGTTAGAATCTTGCAAGTTTAGTCTTAATGAATCTCTGCTAATTAATCACATGTATTATATGTGGTTTTCAAGTTTGGAAAACTCTGTTGTACCAAATAGAATGCAGTATCATATGGAATATATCAAATCTCTCAGGTCTAGAATGCCAAAGGAAATGCTTCTGCACGATCCATCTGCATCTCTCTATATCTTTCCTCACTTATCGACAACAATATCTTTCTTCTTCAAATCAGGAATATCTTTCTCCAACACAAACACTGCAAAAGACTCCCAGTTTATGACCTCAAAGAAAGGAGGCACGTTATCAGATATGATAACCGGGACACACTCAAAGAACAGTGCCTCCACGACCCTAGGGCTATTGACTTCATGCCCTTTTGGGCAAATGCAATACTTGCTGCTCTTCATGTACTCCCTGTAACTCTTATTCTTCTCTTTGGTTTTGGGTATCTCGCTGAATACCTTCATGTCTGGATCTCTGTTACCTCCCCATGTTTGTAACAAGAGAGGTCTGAGGTAGCCGTGCATCCCATCAGAGTTGCATAGTGCTCTGATGCAGTTAGCCATGTACTGCATTGTCTCAGAAGGAGCCTGAAAGAAGTGGATCAAAAGGCGGTTGCATCTGCAATAAGTTGAACTAAAATTAGACCTTACCCAGTCATGAAAAGCGACTAGAAAATGATCTGATCTTCCAGTTTTATTCCATAAGTGGTACTTAGAGGAAACCATGTCCAAGTAGCACTTCAGAAACTTAACGAGATTCTTGTCGCTGTGAGAACCATGGACATAGAGAGATTCTTCCAGCATTTTGGAGCTGAAAGGAAGGTAGAACAGGTGAGCTTTATGAGGGTTCTTGGTGACAAATGTTTTGCTAGCCTTGAGCTGTCTCATAAACCATCCCTCGGATGCATATATCCCTTTCAGCACTGGCTTGTGAAACACAGGTCTTTTGCCTTCCTTGTAGAAATATACTTTGAGCTTTGTCTCCATTAGTTCATAGCTCCTGAAGATACCACAGGAGATCAAAAGATCTTAGGAAACTAAAAAAGACAAGTCAACGGAATCACTAATGTTTCTTTTTTTACTTGGAAGTAAAAACAAAATCTATGACTAATTGCAGGAGAAAGTGAACACTATGAAGACCAAGACGCCGTCAAAATGCATGAAACTATATATATTGACATACCTTTTGAACATGGACAGGTTCCAATACAAAGGACCGTGCAGTAAAGGGTCGTTCTCCACCATTGGTGAATTCTCAATTTGGGTTCTTGCATACAAAATCTACTGATCAACTACAGAAGGCCGTTTCAGTTTCTGGAAAAGGTAAATACAAGAACACATTAATAGTAGTAGTAGTGGAAGGAAGAGCACTGCTTGTTTAATCAGAGACAATAAAATCACACTAACATACCGATGAGACAAGAGTAGTAGCGCGGATTTGATGCAATAAACTCATCATCTCAGAGATAGAAACCACCCCAGAGTTTGAAACATTCATTACCCTTTTCACCTCCGGGGAAAGATTATCATCAGATCTACTACTACTACTCTCCAGAGTTTTGATTAACAATCTCAGCATCTTCCACAAAATCTTTAGCATCCTCTACAAAACTATCATAAGATTTACTCTCCAGAATCTCCACATTCCTATTATTTTCATTAACATTGTCAGCATCTTCCACCGTTTTCTCATAACTACCGGTTGAGCTGTTTCTTGTCTCTAGAAGCGAATCCATAGTTTCCTTATCTTTTGCATCCTCTACGAAACTATCATTCCTATTATTTTCATTAACAACGTCAGCATCTTCCACTGTTTTCACATAACTACCGTTGGCCCTGCTTCTTGTCTCTAGCAGCAAATCCAGAGCATCCTTATCTTTTGCATCCTCTACAAAACTATCACGAGACTAAATACTAACATTCCTACCATTACCAATTACATGGTCTTATTTTCTTTCCCCTTCAGTTGATCTGAAACTACTAACAGGGGGGGACCCAGGATAGAAATTTAATGGGGTCAATGTTAATGTAAAAAATAAATAAAGGGTCATTGAGAGGTTTGAACCCTGGTTGGTGGGTTCATACCAATTTTGCAGTCCGTAACAAATGACCATGGCTTGCAAATCTAGTTTTTATAATTTAACTGGTGTCAAGGACCCCACATTCTCTCAAGTGGGTCCGCCTTGACCAGAAGCGGACCCATGTTGACAAATGGGAGTGCAGCTGCAACACCTTAAAATCTATAAATGTGATTTATTTAGATAGTGCCAGTGAAATCCATTAGTTCTGGTGGTGCATTTCC
Organism: Hirschfeldia incana; assembly: GCA_026261945.1. Lineage (NCBI taxonomy): Eukaryota > Viridiplantae > Streptophyta > Magnoliopsida > Brassicales > Brassicaceae > Hirschfeldia > Hirschfeldia incana. The sequence goes on from JABCMI010000024.1 coordinate 4,300,139, forward strand.
TCTTGTTGACACCCATAAAACCTGGGTTCAATACCTTTTTTTGTATTCATTTTACTTAATTTTTAATCTGAATTTTAAGTCCATTTATTTTCTGACTCAGGTTTAATATAATTCTGGGTCCGCCACTGGCCTTGACTACTAACATTCACTCTTTCAGGACCAGACAACAGTGTGATTGGTTCTGTGCTTCCATGTACTACAGGAAACTCATCTTGAGAAGATAAAGAGAATATATCGCCACCATAGTAACGTATGTTCACGCACTGGAAGGCTAAGATAAGAATGAAAAGCACACCAGCAAATCGTAACAGTTTCATTTCCTCTAACAAAAGACAGAAGCTTTTGGACTTGTAATGAAAAGATTGAACTCTAAACTTAATTGCTACACACTCAACATCTTATAATGAAAAGATTAGAAGGAACAGAGAAAGGAGTTCAAAGACACAAACTTGATGTTACAACTGAATAGTTACTAACAAGAACAAACAAAATAGAGACAAACATATCATCTTAAAAGTTTTACTTTTTTTTTAGTGAAGCAAGAACTAACAAGAACTTCAAAAAAAAACAGATAGGAAAAAGTCAGAATCCTCTCTGACTCGGTTCCCGATGAAAACTATTTGGAACGTCCCTGTCCGCCCTTCCGGTGAGATTCCTCCGGTGTTTGCAGCTGGCGAACCCCCCCCCCCCCCCCCCCCCCGATCTCCCCCCGGACCCCTCCTCCCCTTTAGCTCCTGAAAACTTTCCTTCCCTAACTGAATCCACCATCAAAACTATCTTACCTGGTTCCTCCACTAGCGGTTCCCGCAGGAAGAACACTAAGCCTTTCCCCCAACTACTCCTCTTTTGTTTGCCAACAAGGAGGCAACTAACTGTGATGATTCCTCTCCTATGGAAACAGAGCAGATAAACTCAAATAAACCAACTGTTGCTACTGTTCTCCAGATTGGATCTGAATCTACTACAGTACATCTTCTAAACCCTAACCCTCCCCAAAACTATACCATCATCCATCCATCAAACTCATCTCCTATCCAAACTAACAATGCGTGTTCCTCTAGCCATAACCAAACTAATCCCCTAAACCCTCCAAACCCCTGCCCCTCTCAGAGCTTACCTCTACAGCAGAGTGAAGCTGATCCTCCCCCTTCTAAAACCATGCCGCCACAGCAGACTTTGGTGGAAAGACTGAGAGCCTCGGAAAACAAAAGCCTGCGTCGACTGGCAAGCCTGCGTCGACTGGCAAGCCTGCGTCGACTGGCTCCTATCTCGATAGCTACGCCTGGTCGGCTCCGAGTAGTCATTCCTGACTCTGTATTTAAAAAAGGTGCAGAGATTCATCAAGATTTCATCATCTGTTACTTTAATGGAAGGTCTCCTCCCTTTAACCAAATACATAGTGTCTTCAACTATATGTGGGGAAAAGGAAAAAGGCTTGAAATCCACAATAACCCTCTCAATCATTCTGTTATTGTGAGAATTCAAAGTGAATACCTTCGTAAGAAGATCCTCGAGAAGAATATCTGGTATGTTGGTGAATCAATGTTTCATACTGCACAGTGGAACTCCTCTCACTTCAACGCTACCCTTCCTCTCAAATCCATCCAAATATGGGCCCATCTCACTGGTGTGCCACTTGATCTGCGCTATGATGAAAGACTCAGTCTTGTGGCAGGTTTAGTTGGAGAACCAAAAGAAACTGATGATTTCACAAAAAAACATGGTGAGTCTAACAGTTTCTCATGTCAAAGTAGAGGTTGATTTAACTGAGCCATTACCTCCTGTGGTTGAGTTCGAGAGAGAAAATGGTGAAGTGGTTGAAGTCCAGGTGCATTACCCTTGGGTTCCTCCAACCTGTACACACTGTCATGAGCTTGGGCATATCATCCGCAACTGCCTCTCCTACTCTCCACCTGCGCCAGAAACTGGAAAAGATTCAACTGCAAAGGACTCTAACCCTCCCCAACCCTCAGCTACCCCTCAAAAGGCCTCCTCGGACCCCCCCTTTTACCCCATCCAAAGCCTCAAGAAAAACTCAAAAATATCAAAAGAAATACCAACCTGTTTCAAAAACCTCCATACCTCCTTTTAACCCTGCCTCTTCTAGCAACACTTTGCTTGACCATCCCCCTCTTAACCCCCTCCCCTCAAACCATGAGCCTCCCATAAATATCCATCACCCCTCGGCCTAAAAAAACCCATCTTTTTCTTCCCCAGACCCCCCTCTGCGCCCTCCTTTAAAGCGGTCTCGCTCTTCCCCTATCCTTTCCCGTCAGTCTTTACTAGCTAACCCTTTTAAAAATCCTTCTGTTTCTTTTGAGGATCAAAACCTTTTTAATATCCTTCCTATTTCCCTTGGTTCTCAAGAGCCTCCTCCCCCCCCGAGGAGCCTCCCCTTCCTCCACAATGAGTGTCAAGCTCTTTTTTTGGAATGTCCGAGGCCTAAATGACCCGGATAAGCACAAACTTTTTGTTGATTGGCTTATAAGCCAAAACCCTCTTTTTGGTGCCCTCTTAGAAACTCATATTAAAGAATCCTTTTTGAACCCTATTCTAACTAAAACCTGCCCTGGCTGGAAGTATCTCTCTAATCATCAATCAGACCCTGATGGCCGCATCGTTATCATCTGGAAAGACCCTCTAGTAGTTCTACCTCTATGTCAATCTAGCCAACACCTAACCGTTTCTATCTCCTTCCCTAACCTAGCCCCTATCATCTATACTGCCATTTATGCCGCAAACCTCAGCGCTGAACGAGCAGATCTCTGGAATGATCTCTTACTAATACATTCCTCTCTGGAGCTTGATAACGAAAACTGGATTGTGGGTGGTGATCTAAACCAGATCATGTTCCCGCTGGAGCATTCAAGCACTGAAGTAAGCTTCATAGATAACCAACTGTATGAGCTTCAGGATTGTCTCCTTCAGGCATGTCTTTTTGATCTACGATTTTTGGAACCTTGCCACACTTGGACTAATAATCAACCAGAGAACCCTATTGCAAAAAAGCTTGATCGTTTGTTGGTAAATAACCCCACTATCTCAGCCTACCCCACGCAATAGCATCTTTCCTTCCCCAAGAGATGTCAGATCACACCCCATGTTTACTAGACCTAGCCCTTAGCCTACCTAAAGCCGGTTCTTTCCCTTACAAATTCCAAAACTATCTCACTAAGCACCCGAGGTTTGTTCAGCTCGTAAACACCACTTGGAATCTATTTGGAAGTGCATGCCAAACGCTCGCGCAGTTATGCTGGAAGTTGAAACAAATAAAGAGTGAACTAAAGAAAATAAACAGAGAGAATTATTCAAAAATTCAAGAGAGAGTTTCAGAGACTCATAGTTTGCTTCAACTTGTGCAGGTGCAGGCTTTACAGGACCCAACCTCAAACAACTTCCAAGCGGAGAGAGATCTACACAAAAAATAGAACTTTCTCAGAGAAATAGAAGAACTGTATATTCGTCAGAAATTAAGAATAAACTGGTTGAGGGCAGGAGATCTAAACACTACTTACTTCTTCAGGATCTGTCAGGTTTGTGCAAGTTACAACGCCATTCGAGCCTTCCTTAGGTTTGATGGTATCTGGATAACAGAACCTGAAGAGATGAGTATGCTAGCAGTGTCACACTTTCGATCAGTTTTAGATCCTCACCACACTGCTCAGTCGATTGCTTCCACACCACAGTGGTTCAGGGAACTTCTAAACTTTGAGATAACTCCGGTTCAGCGTGCCCAAATGCTACTTATTCCTACGCCTGCTGAGATAAAGAAAACAATGTTCAAGCTTAACCCCAATAAGGCTCCAGGACCAGATGGTCTTACCTCGGGTTTCTTCAAGGCGGCATGGGATACTATAGGAGACGAGGTAATTACTTCAGTTGCACACTTCTTCTACACAGGCTTCCTTCCATCCTCAGCAAATGCGACGATCCTAACCCTGGTACCAAAGTTCCCTGGAGCATCAAAACTTACGGAATTCAGACCCATATCATGCCTCAACACAGTCTATAAGGTGATATCTAGACTACTGGTTAGAAGACTGAAGATCATCATGCCTACTCTAATATTACCTAGTCAAACGGCCTTTGTTCAAGGGAGACTCCTACTGGAAAATACTATTCTAGCAAGCGAACTCATCAACGGTTATCATAAAGATAAAGGCACAGAAAAGATTACCATCAAAGTCGATATAGCAAAGGCGTTTGACACAATCTCCTGGGACTTCATGTTAACATGTCTGCAAAGTTTGGGCCTTCCAGACCAGGTGCTGCACTGGATGAGATCCTGCATTTGCAAAACGAGTTTCATGGTTGGGTATAATGGTACAGTAAATGGCTACTTCAAAGGATCAAGGGGGCTAAGGCAAGGGGATCCTCTATCCCCTTACCTTTTTGTCATTGCCATGAACTGTCTTTCTCACATGCTGAACTCGATAGCTACTCAGTCAAGATTCAGATATCACACAAACTGCAAGAAAGTAAGGTTGACGCACCTATCCTTTGCTGATGACCTGCTGATCTTTGTGGAGGGGAATATTGACTCGGTCCAGTGTGTATTACAAGTACTCAAGGAGTTTGAAGAGCGCTCTGGTCTAGCTGTTAGTATGCAAAAAACATGTTTCTATGCATCAGGAATGACGGAAGAAGAGATCAATACAATTCAGGCTTCAACAGGTATGGCGTGTGGATCCTTACCATTCAGATACTTGGGGGTGCCGATGAACTCAAGGAAGCTGTCCCTCGCTAGCTGTGAACCACTCCTCCACCAAGTCAATGCCCGGCTATCTTCCTGGTCAACAAAAATGTTATCTTTTGCAGGAAGGTTGCTGCTTATCAAAACTGTGATTGCGGTAATAACCAATTTTTGGTGCTCCTCTTTTGTGCTCCCTAAAGCTTGCATCACAAAGATTAACTCAATGTGTAGCTTGTTCTTGTGGAGAGGTGACATGGATGCCCACAACACTGCACGAGTCGCTTGGACAACAGTTGTAAAACCAAAGGAGCAAGGGGGTTTGGGAGTAAAGGATCTTCAGACTTGGAACAAAGCTTGCTGCCTACGTTTAATTTGGATGCTCTTCTTCAGACCTGCCTCCGTTTGGGTTTCCTGGTTCAAAGAAGTCATACTTAAAGGCTCCATAAACAACTTCTGGACAACAAAACCATCGCAAAAAAAAACTCATGGCTAGCAAATAAACTGCTGAAGCTCAGAACAGAGGCTTACCATTTGATACACTTGAGAGTTCAAAATGGGAAAAGCACTCGCTTTTGGGTAGACAACTGGAGTCCATACGGGAAGTTGGAGGAGTACTTGGCAGGAGGAAGAACTCGACTGGGAATCGCAAAGAAGGCAACACTGGCATCTCTCTACAGGAACGGAGTCTGGAACCTACCACCTGCAAGATCCGAGAGACAAGTTCAGGTATTAACTTTCATCACTACCATTCAATTTAATGAGGAGGAAGATTACTACGATTGGGAGATCGAAGGAAAGATAAAGAAAAAATACCATACGGGTGAGGTCTATCAATTGCTTAGAGATAATTCTGTGGATGTCGACTGGTATAGAGCCGTCTGGCCCTCCCGTGGTATTCCCCGACATTGCTTTCATGTGTGGTTAGTGGTCCTCAACAGACTCCCCACGTGTGATAGGATGCTTGGATGGGGACTTCAGGTTCCCCCACTCTGCCTGCTCTGCAACTCAATCAATGAAACTCGTGATCATATATACTGGGACTGTGACTACTCTTTTGAATTATGGAAACGAGTGGCAGATAGATGTAGGCTCATACCTGATCGAATATGGGAAGACACAATCCAGCAGATGTCATCTCTCCCACCTCCTGCCTCGAAGCGATCCCTAACTCTGCTAGGATGGCAAGCAAGTATCTATTGGATTTGGAATGAGCGGAATCAACGATTGCATGCACAGAGATTCAGAACTGTCGATGGCCTTTTCGCTATCATCGATCTACAGATTCGGAATAAGATCCAAAGCTTCCGGGAAGACAACCCCAATCGATCATCCTCGATGATGCAGCAATGGATTCGATGACTGCTCTGATCTCTCAGTCTCTTCACCCTCGACAAAGTGGGGTTTCTTCAACGAACTGCTCTCTGGACACTACTTCCATCATTATGGGCTTCTAACTTTGGGTTTCGGAAACTGGGTTCTTTGGGTTTCAAAAATATGAGTTTCACTGGGCTTTTGCTCTTATTCTAGGGTCTTTGTGCTTTTGTTAACATTTTATTTCCTTTGCATTTTAATTAAAGTAAGCCAGTTACAAAAAAAAAAAAAAGAACTAACAAGAACTGGGGAGAGGGAGAGTAGTAAACATCAGATCAAAGTCAAGAACCTCAATTATTGCCAAGAATTTGCATAGAGACTTTTCCGGAACAGATTCGAAGAAGAAGAGAACATGAGAATCAAGCTGTGAATGATGATGAATCGATAAAGGTCTGAAGAACCTAATTTTTTTCCAAAAAAAAAAAAAATATCAACCCAAATCTAAGCGTAATTGATATCCAATTAAAAGACAAAACCGAACCAGATCTTTTACTAATCCGACCCAACTGTTTTCGTTTTAAAAGAAATTGTCAAAACTACCAAAAAAAATATTGTCAAAAATAACACAAGCTTAATTGTTAAGTACCAGTTTTTTAAAAATATTTTCAATCATAAAATTTAATAATATTTGGATTTAGATTTTAGTGATTATTGTTTAAGGTTTGGTTAGGGGTTGGGGTTGAATTTATAAATGTTTTATAAATATTTAAAAATTAATTAGTTTAATGTTATTTAATTTTGTCACAAATTTAGAGTATTTATGAAAATAGTCATTTATTAATGGTAAATTTCAAAAGTGATATCAAACTTTTGGAAAATTGAAGTTTCCCAAAGAACAAAAAAAAATTCTTCAAAGACATATAAATGGTGTATTGCTCAAAAAATAAATAAATAAATAACTTATTATTATGATTTAATATTTCCTTAGTGTTAGTCAAAACAAGTTAATTCATATTATAAGTTTCATTTCATAAATTATGTATTGTTCAAAAATAAATAAATAAATATATATATATATATATATATATATATATATATATATATGTATAATGTTAGATGAATCCGATAGTTTATTAAATAAAAACTTGGCATATGTGAATTTTCATACATGTAAGTTATTATTTTTAGTTCAGTAGAATCTTAGATCTTTAAATTTTTAATGTTTCATAATAAATGCATTAATTTACAATATTACTAGTATATAATTTTGTTATTTTTGAGTGTTTATTTAGAGTTTAAATTTTCTTGTGACTATTTTCTCGTTAACATAAGCCAAATATGTGGTACATAATATATTTAGACTAAAATATGTTTTTGGTTGTTTTGTTCTACACAAAAAGATTTATTAGTTGCTCTTGTAATATCAACACATATTTCATAATGAATATGAGATTTAAAATATACAACAAAAAATTGGTAAAAAAAATATGTAACTAGTGACATAAATTACACTTATATAACCAAATAAATCATTTTCTGATATATATATATATATATATATATATATATATATATATATATATATATATATATATATATATATATTTGAAAAAACTATACACGGTAGATGTATTAGTACCAAAAAAATAGTTGTATCTAAATAATTATGGGTGCAGTAAAAATATATTTTAACAATAAATAAGTTGACTATATGTTTTATCTAATCCATTTAATATTTTGATGTAAAGTACAAAGAAAATAAATAAAGTTTTTTGAGGACAGATAAATGGTGTTTCAAGTACAAGATTAATATCAAAACTATACTTGCCAATGTTATGTTTTACAAATCTAACATATCAAAACCAATTGTGCTCAGTGGATTTAAACAAGACAATTGAAGATTTATGCCTGAAAATATCAAATTCACAAAAGATATTACTCTAGTTATCCAAACAGTTATCGAATTTACCATTGGTATATGAAGACTTGTTCCACTGGTAATCTTGATATTTTCCATTTAAATATTTTATGTGTTGAATTAATATTTTTTTCCTTTAAGCAAACATTTTATCTACTAAAGTAATTTCAGTTTATTGTTTTGGATCTTTATTAGTACTCTTCACATTCTTACAAATTTTATTATATCAAATAATGTTAATTTGGCTTTTTTAAACAACAACATCTTCCAGAATCACATTTAAAATTTACGCCCTTAGATGCACACATATGCGTACAAGCTCCATCATTATCTGGTGTACACTTTATATCGTCGTAGCATTCATAGTCTTGTTTTACATCAACATCTGTTTAAAAGCAGAATGATTGCAATGTTTACATTTATAAAAAGATAAATATATGAGTATAAACAAAAATAAATAGTAAAGTGAAATTAAATACCAGGGTAGGAATGAACATTAGATATTATGAAGAAGATAGTGAAAACAAATGCGATCAATATGTTTTTAGAGATACCCATTTTGTATATGAACTTTTCTTAATTTTTGTTTGATGTTCTATTGTGATTTATATTGGTGTATATATATATTTATAATAACATAAATTTTAATAAAAGGAAATTTTCATCAAAAGATCCTTGAGCTAAATTCCTTGGATTATAGTCAAAATAATATTAAAATAGATTTCTTACCTTATAATATTATATCATATTATTTTATCATTGGTGTTAAATGTTCTTCTCTTTTTTTATAGGAAATATCTTGTCAGTATTATGTTTGTTATTTGTTACTGATTTTGCAAGGTTTATTTGCTACAGATTTAAATTATTATTATGATTAAATATTTTCTTAATCTTTGTCAAAACAATTTAATTAGTAATTTATATTTAATTTAATAAATTATGTATTTATATATATATATATATATATATATATATATATATATATATATATATATATATATATATATATATATATATATATATATATATATATATATATATATATATTTAATGTTAGATGAATTCAATAGTTTATTTAATAAAAACTTGGCATGTGAGGTTATGTAAGTTATTATTTTTAGTTCAGTAGAATCTTAGAACTTTAAAGTTTTATTGCTTCATAATAAATGTTAATAGTCACAAATATAACATTCATTAAATCAAAACACTGCATTACGCTTACCTATAAATAATTAAACAATAAACAATTAAAAAGAAAAGAAAAGAAAAAAATCTCGATCTCTCGACTGAAAGAGACGACGAACGAGGCAGCACTGTTCACCTCACCGATTACACAATAGACAAATTCACAGCGAATCTACACCGTCAATGATCTTAACAGTATAAATCAGAACTTATAGATGTAAGTTTGAATGTTTTCGATTGAAAATCAAAATTAGGTTTTTTATAATTTAGGGTTTCACCATATATGTTGAATTCTAGTTCTTTTTTCCTTTGAAGAATCGAACATAGAGTGAAGAAACTGAGCTACGAAGAAGGTCATTGGTATTTTCTTCAAACGTTGTTTTTATTGGAGGTTATCATCTTCTCTTCTCTCTACATTGTGTCTAATCAATATCGACATACTACTCTCTTTGGAAGGCTCATGAATTTGCTAGTAACCTTTTTAGTTGTTTGTAAATGTGTATTGACTTGTAAAATTTTACAAACTATGTTGATTCAAATCTCGGTTTGAAAATGGGTGATAATTTTGATTAAGAAGATCTAGTGATTGAATGGTACTAAAAATATCATATGTTTTGTTTGTCTTTTGAAATGGGTGAGACTTGTGTTTAGTAAGATCAAGTTCCTAAGTTCGTGATTTTGTTTCTTCAACTTAGTAATTGAATATGGTTGATTACGTGTATATAGATATGATGTTACAATTTATTACACTTCTCTCTCTTTGTTAACCTCGTGAGTTTATTAATGATAGTTTTTTCTTGTTTGGTTAAGATTACTTAGTGTTGACCATTATGGAATTTAGAATTTCAGGAAGAATAAGGTATTCCAAAAGAAACAAGAATCCTGATTAGTTTGTTTCTTTGAAAGTCAAAACTTTGTTACTGGGTTTTGCCTTTTCAAATTAGCTTTGAATTAGGATTGTTGTGTTGATATGATATAAGAAAAAAAATGTCAGAACTTTGATGGTACAACACACAAAATGATCACTCTCTCCTTTTTGTATCAGTGAATCGATACTCGTCTCTGTGTTATCCAATTCTCAGAACAGAATGTGTGTTTGGTCAACCTCTAAATATATTATAAATAGTTTGAAACTGGTTGTGGATGTGAACAAGTGTCTCTTGTTTTGTCACTCTTTTGCCAGTTCATTTTTGGGCGCAAACGTTCAAGTGGGGAATCAGCATTGCTAACATTGCAGACTTTGCTAAACCTACTGACAAAATATCCTACCCTCAATAGATTGGTACACTATCCTTATCGCTCTTGTTACTCCTACTTTTTTTTTATTGCTTTTGTTTTCTCTTTGTCATACCTCTCAATGATCTTACTCTGATGTATCTCTTAGCTGTTACATGCACTGGAGTTATCTGGTCTCGTTACAGCATGGTTATTACTCCCGTGAGTTTTCCTTTTAAGACTCCTCGACATCATAAGGCCATCACGACTCTTTTCTAATTTATCTTTGATTTTGATTACATAAAAACTGGAACCTCTTTGGTGTCAATGTTGCTATGTCTGGGACTGGCATATACCAGATTGCTCGTAAAACCAAGTAAGAAGATCTCTGTTCTTCTTACATTACATTAATAATATATGCAACAGAACACTCTTTTTAGTTTAGGCTACTCGAAGCATAACTAATCTCTTATCTCTTCGTTTTTAGCTATTATGAGCAATACTTTCTACTAACCAACATTTTGTTAACTATTGGTATATTCCCTAATGTTGGAAGTTGTGGGTGAAGAATCAATAAAAATGATGTGGTTCCACTCCAAGTTGAGAAGAGAGAGGTATATCAAAGACAAATTTTCCTTTCAACTATGGTCTTTTGTTGTCAAGATGTTCGAATGCCACTCACTGAACGTGGAGAACATGTCCAAGACAAACAATGACAATGTACCGGAAATACATGTCTTGTGCGAACCTTGACTTGGTCATATTCTTGAATGTTCATAAGAAGATTGTAAATACAATGTGAGATTCCTGAAAATATTTGGATAGAATTATAAAATCTTCATGCCAATAACACTTGATTCTAGTAAGAATGCGAGAATCTATATACCAATAACACTAGATTTTAAGAAATCTAACAATCATTCTAAATTTAACTCTCACTAACACCCTCTAAGAATTAAGTGAGAGATTAACAATGGATTATCTCCCAAAAAACTCCAATTTTTTTTAAAAGAAATTCAAACTCTATTTGGCTTTCATTTACTGCTCATTTAATTTAAAACTAGAGCTGGACCCGTCCGACCGGACGGGTATTTATTTTTATTTTTTTATATAAATAAATATTATTTAAATGTTTATCAGTTTATATTTTTAAATATTTACATATTTCTATTTTTTTATAAACACAACAGTCGAATAGTTTATGTGGTGTAAAAATAGTATCTCGTGTTTGTTATTAAACTTTTGAAAAATTAATATGGACCTATTGATAGTTTGAGTAATATTTCTTGTAACATGAAATTATTTGCCAAATGTAAAAAGAATATAAATATTTTGATCAAATATGGATAATATGCTAATATTTAAATACGTTAGAAAAAATATATTTGGTTATAAACATTAAACATTGATTTACAAATAATTCAAATTTTATTTAAATGTTTATCAGTTTATATTTTAAAATATTTACATATTTCTAAATTTTTATAAATACAACAGTCGAATAGTTTATGTGGTGTAAAAATGGTATCATGTGCTTGTTATTAAACTTTTGATAAATTAATATTGACCTATTGATAGGTTGAGTGATATTTCTTGTAACATGAAACTATTTGCCAAATGTAAAAAGAATTTAAATATTTTGATCAAATATGGATAATATGGTAATATTTAAATACTTTAGAAAAATATATTTAGTTATAAACATTAAACATTGATTTACAAATAATTCAAATATATTTAAATTTCAGTATTAATTTTTTTTGTTGAAAATAATTAATAGCAACCAAAATAGTTAAACATATACTTTAAAAATTCTTGAAAAATATATAATTTTAGGTAAGATATAATTATATTAAAATAATATTGAGTTGCAAATATTTCATATTGTTCTATAAGTAGTTTAAAATATTTAAAATCTTAGCATATATAGATTTTATTATTCAAAGTAATTAATCGTAAGTTAAACATATATTTTAGGAATATTCAAAATATTGTTTAATGTCGAATTTAAACTTGAATTTCGTTCAAAATAATTAATCGTAACATTATCTAATTTTAATATTGTTAAAATAAATTTTAAATATGAATATTTCTAAAAATCAGCAAATTATTTTAGGAAATATATTAAATACGAAATTAAGTTAAATTGATTTAGGAAACTGTTTAATAAATAGAAAAAGACAATATTTCCTTAAATATAAGTTCATTTAGTGGTACATTTAATTACATCAGTGACATGCCATTGTAAATAACACTGAAAACTAAGAGATAATTTATATTTGTACTTCTATTTTAATAATAGAGATATAACTAATCAACTAATTAAATATTAATATATGAGAAATTTACCTAGTTTCTAAGTTCCATATCAGAAGCTTCTTAATATTCTCACTATTTTTAAAAGGTATCATTTTATCATTATTTTTCTGTTTAAAAAAGAGTCGCTCTACAATTTTAATGCGTTTATATGTATTAATCTTTTTTACCTTTTCAACTAACCAATAGATAGTTATTTAAATAATTTTTATTCAAATAGTTAAACAGTAAATAAATGTATATTAGTATATTTCATTATTTTCTTAATTTGTACCAAATGTGTTAAAGTGACATTTTTTTCCAAAACAGAAGAGTAATATTCAAATCTATACTACTATTTGACAAGTGAATTTGCTTATCTGTCGTATTTTCATGATTTTAGGATAAATCATTAGTTTATTTTATTTTTACTATTCCAATTTTTTAATGTATATATATTGATCATGATATTTATGATAATTGATTAATGAGCAGACATTAACAATTGATATTAACAATATCTACCGATCATATCATAATTTTACTTTATCGTATATTTAATTTATGTAATTGACTAATATTATAAGTCTGATTTTTATATTATAAAATCCCAAATGTATCAAACTAATATATTTACAATAAAAATAGGAAATATTATATAAACTACAAAATGAAAAAACAACTTAAAATATTGAACTCATGAAATATTAGGATTAAAAAATTAAATAACACTAAAATTTTGAAAATAATAAACTTAATATAATTATAATATAAGAGACTATATATATAATATTTTTTAATTCAATTTTTGTGTGTGTTCTGCCTCACTTTTTTTTATAAAAATCAAAATAATATAGAGAATATATAATGTTTGTTGGATATTGTTATTTTGTTGATGTTTTATGGGTTATTATTGTTTATAATCATTACCTTTCAATGCCATTAAATTTGTTTTCAAAACACAAATATAATAAGATTATATATAAAAATAAAATTTTAATTGTAAATACAAATCTCATAATTTGATTATTATGATAAAAAGAGTTTGATCCGACGTCTATATCCCATATATAAATCTATGAAGCAACATAATATAATTTAATACAGTGATTGCCAATATGAACATTGAAGTTTTATGATTTATAATATTAGTACAATTTTTTTAAATTAAATTTTCATGAAAAATAAACATTATAATTAAACATTTGTTAGGTATATATATATATATATATTAGTTCACACAAAATGCGGGTCATCAAATAGTAAAAACAACTTTTAAAAAACAATTACTTATGTGTTGCCATAAATCTCTCACATTTTTTAAAAAGAAAACTTTAATATTATTATTTTTTGTAAAAGTCCTTGTAAGACTTTTTCATGCGGATGGCCTAAATGTTCTCATCTTGTTCTTGTCCGGGCTTCGATTTTCTAAGACAAACTTTGAAAAACATTATGAGTCCATCAGAGCACGATATAATTTGTTACCGAGTTCAAATTCAACTCTGAAACTCAACCTCGCCCTCGATTATTGTCATACTTCGGTATGCATGAGTTATCGAATGAAGATGCATTGTAAAACGACACACGCATTCAACAAGTTTGGCAAGTTTAATTAGAAATTCGATTCTCGGTTAGAATCCAACGCAATCCACCATTATTTTTTAGCTCACAATTCGATTACAAAAACTCATCCCCAACCTCTACATATGCATGTAGGAAACTGAAAGCTCTAAAAAGAAGCCACTAAGACGGATCTTGGCATCTGCTAGAGGAGCAAAAACACAGGGTCTACTTTTTTGATAAAAAAATTCTTTGTATTTAACGTCTATTTTTGTCCATTTTTATAGAGAAAAAAATCCTAAAAAGTTACTGATGTTAGAAGATAAATATGAAATAGATGATTATCCAAAAGAACACATGTTTCACTCTAATGTCATCTTGTCACATGCACGTGTTTTGATTTCTGTAATGAAAAGATGATAAGCAATATTTCTTGTACTATAAAAGAAATATGTTTGTGCTGAGAAATAAAAGCATTCAGTTTGCATATCTCTTTCTTCTCACACGTTCATAACAAGAAACAAAAACATAACTATCACATCTCATCTCTCCTCTCCCTTACGTCCTCTTTACTTTCTCATATAATCCCACTCACTAATATATATATTATTATATATTACACAACACATTATCAGCACGACGAATTCTCTTATACCGATCGTTCTTATACCAAACGAGGTGATGCTTAAACTTATCTTTTAATATATTTAATTTTATTTAAAATTTTATTTATTCCGGAGTGAGAGGCTAGGCCTTCTCCGTTTGTATTTCGAGATGATAGGCGCTGCTTTCTCCGACTGGTCGTTATGGCAGGCTAGGCCTCCACGGTCAGAGAAACACGTGGTAGGTTTTACCTCCGTGTATAAAAAGAAAAGATCAAAATAGAAGACTAAGTCTCCTCGGATCTTGAAAAATGGTCAAAAATGGAAGGCTGAACCTCCTGGACCTTAATAAAAGAAAAAGTCAACATGGTAGGCTTGCCTCCTCTGACTTTAGAAAATGATCAATATGGTAGTCTTTGACTCCTCGGATCATATGAAAGGCCAAGCCTTCAATTTTATTTATGTTATTTAATTCTACAATTTAATTTCTGTAATTATTTTATGCTTTTATTTTCTGCATTTAAATTTCTGTCTATAATATATATGTTTTATGAATATTTTAAATTCAGAAAAATGCCAGAGTTTGAGACTATGGATGGAGATATGTGCTTGGTGGATAGTGCGTCAACGCACACGATTATCAAAGATAAGAAATATTTCTCCAGTCTCAAAATGAGAAATTACGCTGGATGCGTAAGTACAATATCTGGTAATGCAAAGATTATTATGAGCTCTGGAAGAGCGAAATTCTCAATGCCAGGGGGAACAATATTTGAAATAAGTAATGCATTGTATTTCCCCGAGTCTCAAAGAAACTTGTTAAGTTTTAAGGATATCCGAAGTAATGGATATCATATTGAGACTATGAGTAAAGATGGCATTGAATTTCTTTGCATTAAGTTCGAGAGGAAACATATATTGAAAGAATTAAAGATGTTATCCTATGGACTATATTGTACGAGAATAAACATGACTGAGTCATATGATGTGGTAAACATGAAGTTTACTGATACATTTAAAATCTGGCATGAGAGGCTAGGACATCCTGGTTCAGTCATGATGAGAAAGATAGTGCAAAATTCGAATGGCCATCCGTTGAAAAACGGAAGAATTTTGCAAATGGGCGAGTTTACATGTAATGCATGTTCTCAAGGAAAACTTATAACTCGGCCATCACCAGCAAAGGTTGGCAATGAATCACCAATTTTTTTAGAAAGAATACATGGTGATATATGTGGGCCGATCCACCCACCGTGCGGGCCGTTTAAGTATTGCATGGTAATGATTGACGCATCTACTAGATGGTCAAATGTGTGTCTTTTGACCACAAGAAATACGGCTTTCGCAAAGTTCATTGCCCAGATAATAAAGCTGAGAACGCAGTTCTCAGAGTATGCCATTAAGAAAGTAAGGCTTGATAATGCCGGTGAGTTTACATCGCAAGCCTTTAATGATTATTGTATGTCAATGGGGATAGATTTGGAACATCCAGTTCCCCATGTGCATACACAGAATGGCATGGCCGAGTCATTAATAAAACGGTTGTAGTTGATTGCAAGACCGTTAGTATTGAGAACAAAGCTCCCAATTTCTGTATGGGGTCATGCTATATTGCATGCGGCTGCACTGATTCGGTTAAGACCAAGTGCATATCATAAGTACTCCCCATTACAATTGGCATCTGGGCAAGAGCCAGATGTATCCCATATCCGAGTCTTTGGGTGTGCGGTCTATGTTCCGATAGCACCGACACATAGAACAAAAATGGGCCCACAAAGGAGATTGGGAATATATATGGGTTATACGTCACCAAGTATAATAAGATATCTGGAACCGTTAACTGGTGATATGTTTACGGCAAGGTTTGCCGATTGCAATTTTAATGAGGCTGAATTTCCAGCGTTAGGGGGAGGAATAAGAGAAATTCCTAAAGAGATTACATGGTGTACACCGTCGTTGTTACACCTTGATCCCCCTACCAATCAAAGAGAGCTGGAAGTTCAGAAAATTGTGCATTTGCATAATTTGGCAAACCAGTTACCTGATGTGTTCACAGATACGAGAAGGGTGACGAAATCATGTATACCCGCTGAAAATGTTCCATCAAGAGTTGATGTTCCTAAGGAACAAAGTGATGGAAACAAAATTAACGAACCTAGGGTTCAGTTAAAGAGGGGGAGACCAGCGGGTTCTAAAGATAAAAATCTCCGAAAGAAAAAGAGATTGGTTGAGCAAAGTGGAAAGGTTCAAGAAGAAAATGATATTGAAAAATGTCTGAAAGAAGGCATATATGAGGTTCAAGAAGAACCAAATAAAGATAGGGATCCAGATGACGAGGAGGGAACAGGAAAGTATGAGATTTCCATCAACTACGCCCATGATCAAAAGTTATTGATCAGAAATAAGATAAAAGATGTTGATGGAATATTCTCCTTTTCTGTGTCCGAAGAAATCAATCTTGAGATTGATGATCCCGATCCAAGGTCCATTTTAGAATGTCAGAAAAGACATGACTGGGAAGAGTGGAAAAAGGCCATTCAAATTGAGTTACTCTCCCTGAATAAAAGGAATGTCTTTGGACCTATAGTCATAACGCCTGAGAATATAAATCCTATTGGGTACAAGTGGGTATTCGTGATAAAAAGAAATGAAAAGAATGTAGTAACACGATATAAAGTCCGATTAGTTGGCCAAGGTTTTTCTCAGAGACCGGGAATTGATTTTGAGGAAACATATTTCCCGGTAATGGATGCAATTACGTTTAGATTTCAAATAAACGAAAATATATGTATATATAATATGATTTCATAAAAAAAGGAAAGTTCACAAAATAAAAATATTTTCTTTAAACGATATGTTTTTAAAAAAAATAATAAAATGCATTTTTGAAGTAATAAAATACTTTTCTTATATCTATATATTCTTAGATGAAAAAAAATATTTGTATACGATATAATTTCATAAAAAAAAGTTCATACATATACTCTAGGTATTAGAAAAAAAATAAGTATTTTTCTTTTAAAACATAATTTTGCACAGTGTGAATATATATTTTCAAAGTAATAGAATTATTTTTTATATATCTATCTATTTTATTAGATGATTACATAAAACAACTAAGTAACATAAACTGATATATTTTTAATTGACAAAAAATAATTTATAATTAGTATTTGAAATATATACATATATATATATATATTTAATTTTTCATATATTTAGTTGACTATAATATCTTACAATTACAGAAAAAAATATAAATTATATTTTACTTATACAATATAATTTCTCAAAAACAAACATATTTTTACTGCATATTTTAAGAGATGTTCAAATAAATTCATATTTCTACTACATATCTAAGACAACAATCAAGCTAAATGCAAATAAGAAAACTAATCAAAAAAATAATATATTTACAATAAAAAATATTATATTTGAATTCAAAAAATAGAAAGACTTTAATATATCTAAATGATGACTAAATCGGCTATGAAAACAACAGAACCTATTAAGATATAAAATATCTAAGATCATATGTATAATTAAATTAATATAATATTATTAATATAAACTATACAAAAAAATATAATTTAATGTTAAAAAAAGTAAATATCATTCAATTATTATAACATATTTAATTTAGAAATATTATATCCGTGCATGAGCACGGGAAAATCACCTAGTATTCAATTAAAGCACATGAACAATTAACAAGTAGCTAGCTAGTATCATTTTAAGCCACTGAAAAGTATGCCATTATGTTCTGTCCAAAGCAATGGTTGTTGTCGACTATCCACACGTTCTTTTTATAAAGATGAATCAAAATCAGAGATTTTTCAAGCTTATTTCACTGTTTTGGGACCTAAAGATCATCTCTTTCAAACGGGTGCACGTAGATTATTATTGTATGTGGCGTCTACTATGAAGACAAATAAAAACACTCAAGACACAACAATTTTTTTAAAAAGCTAGATAATTATGCTATTCCAAACTATAAAATATATTAATCAATGATATAACAATATGAAAAGAATAATTCATAAAGGACTGAACATACCAAAACTGAGTAAGATGTTTTCATAAACTTGTTTGTTGTTCGGAAACACTCAAATGAATGTGGTTGTAGTTAGAATCTTGTAAGGTTAGTCTCAATGAATCTCTGCTAATCACATGTATTACATGTGGTTCTTTTCAAGTTTGAAAAACCCTGTTGTACCAAATAGAATGAAGTATCATATGAAATATATCAAATCTCTCAGGTTTAGAATGCCAAAGGAAATGCTTCTGCACCATCTTCACTCTCATCTGCATCTCTCTATATCTTTCCTCACTTATCGACAACAATATCTTCTTCAAATCAGGTATATCTTTCTCCAACACAAACACTGCAAAAGACTCCCAGTTTATGACCTCAAAGAAAGGAGGCACGAAGTTATCAGATATGATAACAGGGACACACTCAAAGAACAGTGCCTCCACGACCCTAGGGCTATTGACTTCATGCCCTTTTGGGCAAATGCAATACTTGCTGCTCTTCATGTACTCCATGTAACTCTTGTTTTTCCCTTTGGATTTGGGTATCTCGCTGAATATCTTCATGTCTGGATCTCTGTTACCTCCCCAGGTTTGTAACAAGAGAGGTCTAAGGTAACCGTGCATCCCACCAGCAAAGAAGGCGAGTATATGCCTTTGTGAAGCGGGTTTGCCTCCTAGAGCCCGGAGAGGTCTTCTTGGAACAAGAATCGTTGTCTCGGGAAGTGCTACGTCTTTACCAAACACAAAACCTTCTGAGACGTCAGAGTTGCACAATGCTCTGATGCAGTTGGCCATGTACTGTCTTGTCTCAGAAGGAGCCTGAAAGACAGAAGAAGAAAGTGGATTGAAAGGTGGTTTCATCGCAATAGCATAGAACTAAAAAAGACCTTACCCAGTCATGACAAGCGACCAGGAAATGATCTGATCCTCCAGTTTTATTCCAGAAGTTATATTTTGAGGAAATCATGTCCAAGTAACTTTTCAGAAACTTAACGAGATTCTTGTCGCTGTGAGAACCAGGGACATAGAGAGATTCTTCCAACATTTTGGAGCTGAAAGGAAGGTAGAACAGGTGAGCTTTACGCGGGTTCTTTGTGACAAATGTTTTGCTGGCCTTGAGCTGTCTCATAAACCATCCTTCAGATGCATATATCCCTTTTAGGACTGGCTTATGAAATACAGGTCTTTTGCCTTCCCTGTAGACGTATACTTTGAGCTTTGTCTCCATTAGCTCATAGCTCCTGCGCTTGAAAATATAGAGATTGTCATAGCTAGTGTACAAAGATCCTAACAACTGAAGATACGAAATAGAATATCAAAGGAAACTAAAAGAGAAGTAAACTGAATCACTAATGATACTGCAGCAGCTCATCTGATGAAGTAAGTTTCTTTTACTTAGCCTATCTGGAAGTAGAAACCAAATCTATGCCTAGTTACAGCCTTACAGGAGAAAGTCATACATGCTGTCAAAATGCATACCTTTTGAACATGGAGAGATTCCAATACAAAGGACCGTGTAGTAAAGGGTCATTCTCCACCACTGGTGGGTTCTCAATTTGGGTTCTTGCATACAACAGCTCCTGATCAACTGCAGAAGGCCGTTTCATTTTCTGAAAATAAATAAAATATTATAAGATACAAAGGTGTGTAGTAATAGTAGTAGAAACCAGAACATTGCTTGTAAAACCACATACCAGTGAGACATGCGCAGTGCGGCTTTGATGCAATAAGCTCACCATCTCAGAGATAGAAACCACCCCAGAGTTTGAAACATTCATTACTCTCTTCACCTCCGGGGAAAGATTATCATCAGATCTACTACTCCTCTCCAGAGTCTCCACGTTCCTATTGTTTTCATTAACAATCTCAGCATCTTCCACAATATCCACATCACTCCCATTCAAGCTGCTTCTTGTCTCTAGCAGCAAATCATCCTGAGTTTCCTTATCTTTTGCATCCTCTACGGAACTGTCATCGGATTTACTCTCCAGAGTCTCCACATTACTATTATTTTCATCAGTAATCTCAACATCTTCTACTGTTTTCTCATAACTACCGTTGGACCTGTTTCTTGTCTCTAGCAGCAAATCATCCTGAGTTTTCTTATCTTTTGCATCCTCTGCAAAACTATCATCATGAGACTGAACACTAACATTCGCATCACTGCCAGTTACTTGGTCTTCTTCTTCTTCTAAACCGGTTCTTTCCCCTTGAGCTGATCTCGAATTACTAACATTCACTCTTTCAGGACCGGGCAACGGTTCTGCGCTTTCATGTATGGATACAGTAAACTCATCTTGAGAAGATAAAGAGAATATATCACCACCGTAGTAACGTATGTTCACGAACTGGAAGGCTAAGATAAAGAAGAAAACTACACCAGCAGATCGTAACAGTTTCATTCCCTCTAACAAAAGACCGAAGCTTTGGACTTTGTAATAAAAAGATTGAACTCTAAACTTAAGCTGCCACAAACTCAACATCTACTCCATTCAATACCTCGGCATCTTGATCACGAATCGGCAAAGATAGAAGGAAACAGAGAGAAAGAGAGAGAAAGGAGTTCAAAAGAAACGAACTTGATCTGTTTAAGAATTGAATAGTTACTATAATAGATCTTGCATCTTAGAGACAAACACTTGGAAAGTTTTCGTTATTTGAGTGAAGCAAGAACTCACAAGAACTGGGGGGAGAGGATTATTGATCAAAGCCAAGAAGCTTCGGTATTACCAAGAATTTGCATACTTTTCCTGGAAAAGCTTCCAAGAAGAAGAACATGAGAACCCAGCTGTGAATCAATAAAGGTGTGAAGGACCTAATTTTTAAATTAATCTAACGAGATCTAAGGCGTAATTAATTATCCAATTAAAAGACAGAACCGAACCAGATCTTTTACTAATCCGACCGAACTGTTTTTTTTCTTAATCCGATCCGGTTTTTAAACCGGATGTAACCCACTCGAACCGTTACTCCATATCGAATGTTTGAAAACCAGTTCACAAAATTAACATTACATACATAATTAGGGCTGCAAAATGAGGTAAGTTGCTCGACTCACTTCAGATTATGATGAACTTAGATCTACCTCATTTAAATATTAAATAAAAACCAAAAACCTAATAATATATTAAATTAAAGTTAAATCAACGATCCAAAAATATATTCTACGAAAAATTTTTGTGATGATTATTATTCAAATTCTTTATCTATTCAAATCGTAAAGATATATATGTAATGTAATGATATATATTCAGCATAAAAGTTTTAGGAATATTTAGTTTTGAAAATATATATTTTATTTATTTGACTTTTACTAGAAGTTGCTAATATAATATAAACTAAAGGAGCAACGTTTATGTTATCTTATTATATAAAGCTTAGTTTTCAAAGTTACTAATTAACACGATTGCGACACATGTCGGTTATATATTTTAGATTGTGACATGTGTGTAATATATTTAACATTTATATACTAAGATTGATTTTCCTATTTTTTATATTATATAAAGTTAAAGATAGTTTTCTTATAATCCTATTCAATCTTATTAAAATAATTATTTTCGTAATTATCTTTTAACATTGATTTTCCTATTATCCTATCTTATTATATAAATAAAAAATAATCTTATTAAAAAATGTAATATATCATAATCTAATATTATTATAAATATCAAATTAAAAATTTAATTATAAGTATTATTAAAAGTAATTTTTCATTAAAAAAATCTAAACAAAAGGTAATTGTAAAAGATTATTTGATAGTAATTTTCCTTCTAATATTTTTACATGTGTTTAAATATATAATAATTAAAAATATATGTACATATATAGTTAAACGAATTTGAATAACCTAATTGTAAAAATTATTTAATATAATTTTTTTTAGAATTTTTCCTTTTTGCGAATCCTAAACAAAAAATTATTTACATTTAAAATTATATAGAGTTTGGTTTTTCAAAATTGTTAATTAACATGATTGTGACACATGGCAGTCATTATTTAAAATTGTGATGTGTGTTAAACTATCTTATAATTAATATATATATATATATATATATATATATATATATATATATACTACAATAGTAATAAATGATTTTAGTTCTCTTCTTATTATATTAAACATAGATCTTCAAAGTTATTAACTAACATGATCGTGATATGTATCAATAAATATTTAAGATTGCAACATCTGTTAATCTATTTTATAACTAAAAATATAATAATAAGATAATAACAAAAAAATTTGTTAAAATTAATTGTAAATATTATCTAATAGTAATTTTTTATTTTAAAATCCTGAACAAAAAATAATTGAAAAGGATTATTTGATAGTAACTTTCCTTTTAATATTTTGAAATAGGTTAAAATTTATAATGATATAAAAATATATATAACGAGAAAACAAAAAAAAACGAATTTTGAAATTTATTTAATAGTATAAAAGAATGATTTAATAATATTCTTTTAGAAATTTCCTTTAAAATCCTGAATAAAAAAATTGTAAAAGACTATTTTAAACTATCTCATAATTAAAAATAAACATACTAGGTAATAAAATTAATTTATTAAAAAATAATTAAATAGTAATTTTCCATTTAAAAATCTTTAAATATATAACTTCAAAATATTATTTGACTAAACATATATATACTAATAAAATAACAAATGAATTTTGAAAAATTATATTTCAAAACTATTTAATAGTAAATTTAATTTAAATATTATTTAATAGTAATTTTCTAGAAAATTTCCTTTTCAAAATCCCAAAGAAAAAATAGATTTGTAAAATAACTTCTTTAATACTAATTTTTCTTTTCTAATATCGACAACAAAAGATAATTGTAAAATATTATTTCATATTAATTTTATAGAAGTATTTACTTTGCTACGTAGAATTACAGATATTCAGAATTTCATTTCAAATCGAAACGGATAATGAATCGAGTCAAAATTTACGGTTATTATGTCCAGCTTTACATAAATTTTATGTTGTTGTGACTAAGTTAATATGACTATTATACTTATGTATGTTTGTTTTTATCGACATATAAAATTGGTTTTGTTGTTATATATAGATCATGCTATTATGAAATTTAAATTAAAGAGATCGACTATGAAATAAAATGTAGTAGGCTACGCTATTAAGGAGTTTAAATCAAAGAGAAATACTTTACAATAGAACAATGGTACTGATAACTCGCTTAGGCAATATGATTATTGAAGTTGAAATTCTAACCGGAAGTTATGTGAAAAAACGAATTTTTATTCTTAAAATAAGTTTCATAACAACAAATGCAAGAAAACCTTTCAAACTGAAAAGACTGCAATTTTCTATAAGAGCTATATAATGACTATCAACAGAGTTAAGGTCAAGCTTAAAAAGTTAGTCTATTTGCCAAGTCCAATCTTACAATTATATGTCGAACTATCAAGAGTCACTACAACTAAAGAGCTTCATATTTTTAAAACATTGCGACAATAATGTTTCACAAAATATTATATAGAAGTTATAAAGTCACACCATGAATGCTAATGTAAACAAATTTGATGTTTTCTTTAGCAATATATTCGATATTTAGCTGACTATTAATAAAACATATTAATTGGTGTTGTAGAACATTAATATTTTGAATTGTGTTGTTTTTGATTTGTCTCACACAATATAAACAATATAGAGCGTCCACTGTTCTATATATTTCAATTAACTATAAATAATATTATTTTGAAAAAAAATAAAAGTGAAGTATTTATTAAAAATAAAATATAAATATATTATTTAAAACACCGTGAATATTGAAATAGAAATACAAAACAAAATTTATAAACAGATTATTGTTATTAAAATGTCACCAATATATACTGAAAATCCAAAAACTAATGTTTAAAAATATTTCATTCTTTTTATATGTTCTTGAAATTAAAATATCAAATAAAATTCATGCAACGCACGGATTCATATCTAGTATAAAATAAAATATAAAACTAACATAAACAAGTGTTATAAAATGGTTGGGTTTAGTTTTCGTAGTTTCAAATTTTTTCGGCGAATGGAGTTGTGCATCTATTAAAGGAAAAGCTGCATTTACAAATAAAAATTAGCAACTTCTAGTAAAAGTTTAAGC
Source organism: Hirschfeldia incana (assembly GCA_026261945.1). NCBI lineage: Eukaryota > Viridiplantae > Streptophyta > Magnoliopsida > Brassicales > Brassicaceae > Hirschfeldia > Hirschfeldia incana. Next base: position 4,325,081 of record JABCMI010000024.1, read on the forward strand.
CAAAAAACAACTTCTAGTAAAAGTCAAAAAAAAATATTCATTTAGTACACGTATCTTAAAGCATGGAAGATGTTGCGCAAAAAAAAATAAATAAATAAAGCATCGAAGATTTTGGCACTGCGAAGTTAGATCTTGAAGCCTTAACGTGGACATGGCAGATCATTGCTGCAATTTTAAAATACTCTTATCATTTTCAGTACTCTTTTTTTTTTCCTTTTTTTTCTTTTCAATACTTTTAAAGCAAAGAAACGAGACAACAAACCTGCTTGCTCATTAGGAGGTGATTAAGTGAGAAATCATGGCGTTACTCCAATTACTTCTACTGATCTACTACTAGAAACTATGGAGCAGGAATGTTGGTATACCTATAAAACAACGTCACGGTAGAAGGAAAGATCAAAGATGTGATATGCTAAACACTATACCTTAATAATATTTTTTTTGTCAAGGACAAAAACAATTACGACTTCATGAGATTCCATATTTCTGAAGATAAAAGTGAACGGTTGAATGCCAGCACATGTATAAGATTATCTTCTTTTGAGTTTTGCGTTCAGCGTGCATAATTTCAAAAATCAATTTTTTTTCGTAAATTTGTTGTATTTTTTTTTTCAATGTACATTGCAAAAGTAATCCATTTCAGAATCATTTTTACCAATAAAAAATAATCTGTCGCAAACTTCACAGATAACTGTTAGCAATTTTTCATATATTCTATGGTCCAAATGAAAACTTGATAATATATAAATGATATTTGAGTGAATGTTCTTCTTTGAACCCAAATAGTAAAAAGTTACACTGAAAATGAGGTACGCACTAGAGAGAGTTGCATTTTCACTAATTGAAAAATATTTGTAGACTTCAAATTTGAATTGAATTGGACTTCCGGTTTAATTTTCAGGGCAAGTTGTTCGTCTGCGTCAGCTTACACATATAAATACAAAAAGTACTACTATTATATAATAAAATAACTTCATTTAAATTGGTTGCATGGTTTGTTACATTTATGCTTTCTCTACTTAGTGCTTATGCGGTTCGTTGCATTTTTTGGTGTGAGAATGTCACTAGCTTTGAGGAGAATGACTTCAGGTAGTCTTCTCTATTATTTAATTCGCATCAACCCCCACTTGCAGGGCTCAAATAATGCATTTGAGATCTTGCTTAGGGTGATAAGATTGGGTCTCTGTTTCGAACCGCTTCTTATATGTATTGATTTAAGCATATGCATCTATTAGGATGGGAACGATTATTCAGTTCTGGTTCATGTCTCAACTATTCTGCTCTTGTAAAAATCTATTTTTATGCTATATAGTTATTGAGTTGCCTTTCTGTTGTTACTTTAACTTGCAGGTACTGCAATAGGGCATTCCACGAGAGACTTACATGACTACTAAGCTGATTTCAGCTACAGGTTTCCAGCTCTAAGGGGTTATGATCAGAAACCTGAAAGTGCAAGGGCACATTTGCTGCTGGAAGTTGTATTTTAATGACCATAGTACAGCACAGGTAAAAGTCTTCTGAGAGAACCTCCAAAGGTTGAGCTGGAGGCTCTGTGACCAGCTCATGAACATATTATTTTTTCTCACCAACTTCTCTGTACGAGCTTTCCGATGAAACGCCACTTATACGGCTAAAACCTTCTCCAGTATGGAATGGAGTATGATGCGCAACATAAGTAACTCTGTCCTTGACCTGTTGTAGCACCACTAGAACCATATAAACAAGCGCACATTTTCTGTAGAAGAAGTCTTTCAGTATCATTTGGAATGAAACTCCTCCTCTCAAAAGTCAACATCCTTGGTGAAACTTGTATAATCTTATCTTATATATGTGCAGGCTTCATACTCTGAGCAATAAATCTTCTTTAACGCCATGTCTTGATTACATGGCTGCAAACTCGTCCACATAAGATATGATTTATAAGCTGAAATAGATTGAGATGAGCCACTCTCATCCAGCTTGAAACAGATGTCTAGAAACCTACTCTACAAATGGTATCAGCTCCTTATAGCTTACAAGCGGTTCCTCCCAGCTCATCAACCAACTTATAACTTTTTTTCTTGCCTTTCTATTCCATAGAATAGCAGTACCAGAAGCTTATTATACCCAAGGAGCAAAGAAGAGTCTGACCACGTTCTTGGTAGTAACAAGGAACAAAGATCCCCTATTAGCTTTAACAATGAAAACTTTAAGATTAGATGACAACTCATCAGCACTCAGCACCTAGTGATTCGAAGTGGGGTGTCTAAGGTTAGGTTCCAAGGAGAGGACATGTACCAGATGCTTCCTTTTTTTTTGTGTGTTCTGCACACCAGCCCCTTTTTTGTTGAGTTTGCATTGGGAGAAATCGTTTCTTTCTCTGGAAATTGAAACAGGCTTGCTTCAAACTCTGAACAGCTCTGTAACTAACTTGACCAGATTGAGAATAAGTTGTCCTGTAATATTCAATGGCTGCTCATCATTATGGCTTGATCTTTGATAGGATCTGCGCACAAAAAGAAAGCACTTTTACATCTGCTAGATGACTGGTTTTCTAATAGTTCTTTTTTTAGCACACTTTTGGCAGTTAAAAGAAAATTACTTTCTTAATCTTTTAGAATGCCATTCCATCTCATTATTTAACTGCTTGTTTTCTGTGTTGTACTATATATGTTTCCAAACATGGAATGTTTTTTTCATCTATGGATTAATTAGTTAGAAGAAAGCGAGGATATACCTCCAAAGATTTGCTTTCACCAATTCATTAGCTGCTCAGTGTTCTACTGAAGCAACTTCCGATGAATCAAAACACTTCTGAAGGTAAAAGCGACAAAAAGTTACTTCTTCAAAGATTTTTACATGAAAGGATACATCTTTTCATTCAATTTTTATTATATTAGACTACAAAAAAAGAGAAAAAACAAAAGCAATACATACACAACATAAAAATAAAAACCTGAATCTATGAGTTCATGCCGTATATGTGTTATCGGCCTACAAATATTGTTGGGATGAATTTCTTTGGTCGGGGATTGTTTATATCATCACGACAAGTAGGACATGAAGTCTTGCGGCCCAGCCAGGTGAGAATACAATCCCTGTGAAAACTGTGGTGGCAGCAACCCAACTTGGTGATGGTACTCTGAGGACCAAAATCTTGTAGGCAGATTGGACAATCTGGTTCGGTTCGTATTATTTTTCGACCTTCAGAGTCGTAATCATTCACGTCAATACAGTTAGTCAAGTTTGTTTGTTTGACTGCTTCAACTTGAGCTTCAACCATGAAACCACTTCTTTTGCCCTCCTCCGTAATGGCGTCTTTGCAGATTTGAGGAAGGATGAACGGTTGAATCCAGGTGGGTATGATTGTCTTAGACAAGGCCTGATCGACATAACCTCTGCAAATTTCCTCACTAGCAAGAAAACAAGGTGGGATCTCGAATCCAATAGCCGGTAAAGATATGGTTTTGTGTTTTAACAGATTTTCGCGAAGAACGTTACCATCCCGCACAAAACGCAGATCAACTTCTTGGACCCGTATCGAGAATGATACTGGAGTATTGGAATCAACGGCAAGCGTCTTCGAATCATAGTTTACAGTCTCTATCGTTGAGATGATCCCATCCAGTTCCATGATCGAAAGCGTTGCTAATCTCTTCTCTTAATTTGTTTTTCTCTTTGTTGTGTTCCTGTGATCAGAGATCGATTGGCTAACATATTTATAGAGGAGAAAGGGTTCATCAAAAAGGAATTATGTTCAGAAAAAAAAGGAAAAACGAGTTTTCTAAGGAAAAAAAGGAAAAGATTAACAAATAGAAAAGGAAGGTCTTTTTTTGTCAAAAGGAAGGTCGCATAACGGTTGAATTAAATCACATCGAACTTTACTGTACATTAAAATCGATCACACTGAACCGAAACCAAAATAAAACATTTTTATATACAAAAATTCTTCCATTTTTTTTTTCATGTCCTCCTCGTTTCTCTCTACTAAAGCTAATTTTTCTCAATGTTTGTTCCATACGAGAAATTTTTGGGTTTACCCTATAGAATGAAAGGTTCATCAACCAATATGATGATTTCACTATTTCATATTCAATATTTTTTAAAAAATATTGTAAAATTATATTATATTTTTAAAATTAAGAAATAAAAATAAATAAAAAATAATAGTAGTTGCAAATAACTTTTTAAAAAATACTTTTAGTATCGTCATCAAAACACTAAACCCTAAACCATAAATTTTAAACCCTAAATCTTTGGATAAATCTTAAATCTTTGGGTAAATTTTAAACCTTTAGATAAATTCAAAATCATTGGAAAAAATCATAAATTTTAGGGTTTATGATTATTTATCTAAGAGTTTAGGGTTTCGGTCTACCCAAAGGTTTAGAGTTTAAGATTTAGTATTTTGTTGATTATAAACAAAATATTTTTTTAAAAATTCATAGATTTATGATTTATTCAATGGCTTAGGTTTTCATAACATTCGCTAATAAAATATAAAACTTCTAGTAAAAGTGAATAATTTTTTTAACCATGCGTTAGTGGTCCAGTGGTTAAACTCAATCTAGAAAGTCATGGATCCCAGTGCCGCTGAGAGGTTATTATCTTGAAAAACTTTCGGGTCCAATACAAAGAAATTTGCTAACATGTGACCATTGGTGGAATTTACATGGAGTGATCACCAGTCCTCATGGATGCTTTGGCAGACTTCTCGACTAAACTTTGGTGGACAGTCATTGGCGTTAGTCGAATTCTTTCGAAGCTTTTGATACCAGGATCATAAAAAGTCAATATTTATAAAAAATTCAATATATATATGTATATATATATGTATATTTCTTTTTGGTTTTACATTTTAGTTTTGTAAGATAAATATAAATAATATAGAAACTATTTTTTCTTACATAAAAAATAAAAAGTCATCCATATATACATACATATAAAGTATAAACGACCAAGTTACGATGTTTCAGATGACCATATACAATGTCTGGAGGGAACAGAATGGGCGAAGGCACCAACAGCCTTGGTCTACAGCAGTGCAGGTGACCCGTCTCATTGACAAAACAATGCGAAGCAGAATATCCTCTCTCAAGTACCAAAGGGATTACAAGTTTAAAGGTACTTATACGCAGATGGTTTGAAGTGGCTTCCATTACATTTATTTTTGATCTTTAGTCCATATATTCTTTAGCAAGTTTATTCTTTTGTAAATACTCCATTTGATCAATAAATTTGAAAGTTTATAAGAAAAATGATCAAATTTATGTTAGCTCATGTTCGTTTAAAGATCATTCATAGAATTCATGATCTAATTTAAGTTCGATCATTAAACTCATTTATTAAATGAACGTAGAAATAGAGATCATAATCATCAAAAGTCGAGCTGAAGAGCCAGCTCATGAACTATGACTCATTTTGACACTATTGTAATCAATTATGTAAGAAACAATAGTTTCTATATTGATTATATTTATCTTATAAAATTAAAATGTAAAACCAAAAAGTGATAAATATTTACATCCATGTGTTACATTACATTTCATATTTGATTAAAATAGAAACTATTCTGATACATATTTGATTAATTAGTGATTTTTGTACTATGTTGTGTTATCAACTTATCACAAAAAGGATTTCAAAAATCACACACGACACAAAGATACCGTCTCCTCAACACTTGTTAAATTAATAGACAGTCTAATCTTCTTATGAACCGATTGGTCGGAGAGCATAATATGATGTAACATTCGTTAGTTTTGGTTTCCAAAGAAGAATAATAGTATACATGCTTTAACATTATTAAGAGGAATTTCTTAAAATTTAGACTAAAATAAAACTAGCAACAACATATACATACTCAAGTATGATACAAATGGCCTTCTATCAGCTTACAGATGTATGTGTACCTGGTGTTTGCAACTATGAAATGTAACACATGGATGTAAATATTTACCCAAAACCATTTTCTAGGGAAGCATCCACCCCAGTTCTTTTCCGAAGTTGCATCTTGCAAACAAAACGTATGTTGTATATATGCAATTGACATCTTTAACTTTGAAACGATACTAGGTTCAACCGTTCCAAGCGGCCCTGAGGGGAAGCATTACAAGCATCTGTTTCCAGTCTACAAAAAATATTTGCACAAATCAACTTTTTTAGAAAAAAAATTTATCTACAAAATTTATAGAATTGGTTAATTTTTTAAAATAGCTTGTGGTCTTTCATATATCAGAATCGGTATGTAGTGAAGATTATTCGGTGGAAACAACGTTTGATACAAAAATTATATCCAAACAGGAAAAGTACTTAAAAGTCTCTAACTATTATTGTTAATTGAAACAAATAAAATGTCTGACAAGAAAAAAACAAGTGGATTAAAAGGTCCTATAAATAGAATCTCCACACAAACTGAAACAGCAAAGGGCTGAGTTATTCACAAAAGATTTTCTTTCTCTACAAGAAATATACAAATCCATTAATCAACAGCAATTTATAACCAAGGAAGAGAATAACATATGTATGTATCTCCCAAGAGGGTAGAAGCAATTGGTGAAAGCTTATAAAAAAAAAAAGAAGAAAGAGAGTTAGCCTGAGTGAAGAAAACAGAGTATGTCTACTCAAATCATGGATCGGTGGAGGCTTTTTTGTCTGTGTTTACATGGTACCAGCTCTTCCAGAAGTCGGTTTTGTAGTAGGTTTGAATTTGGAGATGTCAACGAGATCCCAAAGTAGCTTATCCTCTGGTTTATTCTTAGGTTTCATGGCGGAAGATAAGACGTGGTAGATGATGATGGTACCTGATGCGATGTCTGGTCTCTCATTGATGGATAGCCTTGCCCTAGCGCCTGATGGGCTTGGTTTGGCATTGGCGGTTGCATATACATACCACTAGCGGTTTGCTGAAATTGAGGATATGGATTACCGTTGGTTACCACTGAACCTGTTTGGGGGCATTTGCGGATGCGGACTGTTGTTAACTGGTTGGCCGGTTTGTGGCATCTGAGAAAATTGTTGAGAATGTGTGAAGGCAACTTATGTCTGATGCATTTGAGGAGAAAAGGGACTACCTGAGTCTGCAGTTCACTTGGTCATACGTACTCGTTCGCCTGATTAATTCTGTCCCCAGTATCAATAAGAGGACCATCAACATCTACAAGAGAGTTTACTGCCTCAGACTTGGGCTTCTCGATTTGAACAGAAGTTCCAGGTTTTCCAGAAGGGATTCTTCATAACTGGTTAAGACCCGCTGCAAGTCATCATTCAACGCCAGACCTTGGCATAACAGAGAGTCAGAGACTCGTCCCTGGATAAAAAACATGGGTGAGGTAAAGAAGATTATAAAGAAAGCTAGGTTCTCAAGAATAAACGCAATTCTTGTCCAACTGGACTATTCCACGTGATACATTTAAACGTGAAGTATTTCACAGTAATAACTCAAACAAGTGTGATTTTAAGATATTCTTAATAAAATTCGCTCTTACGTAAACCTAATCCCAGATAAACATGAATGCTTACCCAATCTCTCTATGCTTTTGAATACAAAACACAACCTAACCAGCTATAACTAGAGAGGAGAGGAAATGGCTCTTACGGAGTAGAGCTGATTAGATGTAGCACTCTTTGTATGTATGTACGACACTGCTCCACCAGATCGATCATCACCTCTTACGGAGTTGAGTTGACGTCCGGCTATATGCATCAATAGCTGCCTTAAATTAGAGAGATATATAGTTAACTTTGTTTCCGAGAAGACCAATTTCGAAGAACCTTTACCTTTTTTCTTAGCTATTCGGACCACCTCACGAATAACACCTTTCTCAGACATCATGTAGAATCACTCTGATAAGTAACAAGAATCAATTATGTAACGCTGAGATTAGATCAGCTTCTTCCAATCACAAAGCATAGAAAGGAAATAACTTGCCAGATTTGAAAGACTTCCTCTATGTCAAACAAACACTAAACAGTCTAAACCCATGTCTACTTTTAAAAGAGGGTTAACATTTCAGTAAAAACACCGTTAAAGCCTAGTGAAAAAGTCTTCTGTTATATTTATTGAACCTTAAGTCAAAATTAGACAAACAGTAAGTCGCAAGTATTCAGATTGCTCGAAGGAAGATATCTAATTAGAACTACGCTAATAAGATTTCCAGTCTCAAAAAATCAGCACAGATTCAAAAGGGTATACAGAGTTCCAATATTTATGGGGACACTAACTGAGAACTCTAGCAAACTAAGTAGACAAAGCAGAGGAGTAGAAGATAAATCAAGTTTGAACAAGAGAAGAAAGCAGGCATGTACGTGAGTTGAAGCAAGAGAAATACTCCGGCGAAGAATCTCTTCTCTCTATCTCTCAGAAATTTCACGGCCCCTCTTCCTCTTTCTATTATTTTTGTTTTCGGTTTTTTCAGTTGTTCAGATCATTTTCAGTGTTTCACCAATTAGCAAACAAAAGAAAAACGAATAACAACAGTGGAATATCTTTTGTGGAAAAGTCCTCTAAGTAGTCGCCACGTCATTTTGTTCTGTCTGATTCCGGTCCTGGCATTCATCCGACCGACCGGCCCGACCGACCACTTAAATCACATACCAAAAGATAATATCAAGTATCAATCTGCTTGGTTTTATTGGTCCAAATTATTAATCAGCATATAGGTGTTATTAAGGTCCAGGCGTTTGAAACAAGATCCCTAAACCCTTTTTTTGTCAACTCACTTCTAAACGTAATCTACAAATGATGTCAAAATACATTATGTAAAAAATCTCAAAAACTAAATCCAAATAAATGCCAGAGAACTAAATCTAATTAGTAATTAGGGCAATTCTCCTCAATAAGTAACTTAAATATTAAAGCTAAATAGAGAATAAAACCTGATTCAAACCCCAAGTGGTTATGAACCGATCACGTACCGAAATATAATAAAAACCTGAACGGATCTTCAGAACTTATACCGGAAATCCAAAAGAAAAAAGGAACAGAATCCATGGACACACACGTGGTACATTTCTTAGAGGAAATTTGGTAACTAACTAAAAGACTAGGGGTCTATCTGTAAATACATAATTCTCACGCCCGACGGCAGTTGCCGTATCGCTTTACACGCGCCTAATTTGTTTCCCCATCACCACCGTCTTTCCTTCTTCCCTCCTCATCTCTCAACCTCGTATACCGTTCCTTACATTTGACTCTCCTTTAAAAAAAGAACCTTGAGAGATCTCTCTAGGGTTTCTAATCAAATCCCTAAAAAAAAAATCCTATCTTTCTCAATTCCTCCAATGGCGATCATCGGAGACGCGTTGCGTCAAGCGTTTATGCCGAAGCAGGAGTACGAGAGCCTCAGGGAGGAAGACAGAGCCTGGATCAAGCTCCAGAGACCCGTGCTGACGTCGATCGTTGCTTTCCTCTGCTTCGTCGTCTTCACCTGCACGGTCGTCAGCTTGAAGATCGTGTTCCCTTCGAACGTTCTGAGGAGACCGTTCTGCAGCGACGTAAAGGTTCAGCCTTTGCCTGTGTTCGGCGGCGGAAAGGCTCGCGATTCTGATCTGTTCCCGGGTGCTTTTTACTTGACGGATCAGGAGACTGTGGATTTTTACTGGATGGTTGTTTTCGTTCCCTCGGCTATGGTCTTCCTTGTCTCGTCTGTTTATCTTGTTGCAGGTGAGTAGTTGTCAGTCTCTTATCTTTTTGTTTTGTATCTCAAGAGCTGAGCTTGCCACTGGTTCCATTCGATCATGTGCAATTGTTACGCGAGATATCTCTTGATCTTTAGCACGTTTTTAGCAAATGGCTTCTATTTTTTCGATGGGTGGTAAGGTGAAATGTTGTTATATACGGTTGGTTGGTTGGTTGGTTGATGTTTCCTCAGAACATGAATGCTTGTTGTTAGGTTTTGTTCTTTTGGGGTTTAGTGGGTCAGGCATAGGGGAAGTTTGTATTCGTTACTTTGGTAAATCGAGTTTATTCCTCTGCTAGATTTTTCCCTTTTATAGCGTTTCTGTGTCCTTATACAAAAGGGGTTTTACCAAAGCTAATTAAAAGACAAGTGTTTGGCTATTGCTTGACTTTCTCACATGGCAGCCCTTCTTAGTTAGTTCTAACTCTCTGAGTTTTTAGTGTTCTTGCTTTTTAGTTGAATGATAAGAGATTTGTCAAAGTGAGCCAGCTAACCACTAGAATTTGTTTCTTATATTTGCCAAGCAAATTAGAATTATTGTCTCATCTATTGTCTTTTCATTCATTCCTTCAACAAGTAAACTCTTAACAGTATGGAAACATTGTTAAATGCTTTGTTATCGTCCTAAGCGGCTAAATCTTTCTAGGATCTCTCCTTTGTGTTGTCTTTTGTTAATATTTTCATAAAGATTTGTTATGTCTTCTTATTTTCTCGTTATTTTTGTTGTTATACTGAAGGAATATTTGTGGCTTATTCCGTTCCTCACCGTCACTGGTTTCTAAAAGTCGTTGAAAATAACTACTGTGCTTCAAGAAGAGGTATGCTTTCTTCTCTATCTCTCTCTTGTATACAGCTTTCCATATATGTTGTATATTTTTCATTTGTACGTGCAACAGATTCCTTTCAGTACCGAACTATTTCTTGTAAACTTTACATGTATATACTTACTTCTGTTTCATGTACTATTATTATGATGTTTCCACATTGGGAACCTTGCCTCAAAGTTTAGCTTGGAGCTCAAATAGGTTTAATGATCTTCTTTATCCTGTGTAATAAATCCACAGGTGGGGTTCGTTGCCTTTCAATTCTGAATGTTGTGTTTGCTATCATCTACGGTCTCCTCGCTATATTTCTCGGCTCAACTCTCCTGACACTAGGAAGCAGCTGTTCTATGCCATTGTTTTGGTGCTACGAGATATCTTCATGGGGTTTGGTAATCTTGTATGCTGGAACTGCTCTTTCACTTAGAAGAAGAGCCGCTTTAACGTTAGACGAAGGAGAGTTTGGTAACAGAAATCATCAGGGCTTGGAGATGCTTGAAGCCAATCCGTTGGAATTCACGCCAGAGGTTGAAAGACGAGTGAACGAGGGGTTTAGAGCATGGATGGGTCCATCTTTGTTATCATCTGATGAAGAAGACGAACCAGAGTCTTACAACGAAGTTCCCAATGTTACAGCTCATACTCTCTCTAACAGGCAAAGATCTTGAATCTTGAACAGAAGAAATTGATGTATTGACACTTTCGTACACCTCAAAAGATGGAAAGATGGATTGCTTCAGAGTGTGCTCACCAAATTGTTGCCTCGGTTTCTCTCATGTCTCTGATGTTCATTGACGGATCATGAGAAGATAAAGTCAGAGCGCTTAGGAATGCCCTGGTTGTAGATATTATTACATCATCAACACTGGGGTTTTGTTCTGTCATTGACCAGTTATTGGTCGCTTTTGATCCTGTTTACATTAGCTATTTCCGGAGGCTAGACTAGCTTATTTGTCTTTGAAACTCATTCATGGAAATTCAAAGTTAATTTCTTGCTTGAGAAAAAGTATCTTTTCACTATTTAATCAAATTGTATCATGTCCAGAGTTTAAAGATCTACACGTTATAAAAAGAAATCAAGAGAATGTTAAATATATGGTATGGCCAAAAAATTATTGAAGGCTAGAATGTCCCTTCAGAGCTCTATGAACAGCAGCCTTTTCTACCTGCAACTCTTTAGAAGGTAAGATGATGGGCTCGTGTAGCCGCATGGAGAAGACGAGGATACCTTTGCTTTCCCCGGCGTCACGCAGTCAGTGAAGTCCAAGGCGCGACACTCCACCTGCATTTCCATACAGAGTTGGTTCAGAGTAAGCCAACTTATATACTCAAAACTTCTATTCCTTACATCTCTCCCAGTTCAAGATTAAATTTTCAAAACTGAAACTAGACTAAGAACAGAAGAAGAGGGTTGAAGCTGCTACCTGGGATCGGTTTTCCAGTTGATCGTGAGGCCAGAGCTGATTTTCTTTCCCTTGAACAGATTTGTTCATCTGTCTCTTCTTGAGTATCGTTTCAGGTGTGTCATTACCCAAGACTTCCAAAGCATCTGCATATGCCGTAGCTGTGTGTTCACTCAAGTGCTTCATCAGCCCTATGGCATCATAACTTCTCTCTCCAGGACTCATAAAGCACCCAATATCCTGAGAATAAAAGAAAAACAACAAAAAATGTTTGTCATCTCACAAGAAGCAGAGTATTCAAAAGACCAGAAACTATTGTCATTCATAGTTATCTCATCTAACATTACCTCAAATGTAATTTCTGGAGGCAACTTTGGGCTTTGCAAGAAAGAACCAAACAGTAAAGGGGACTTCCATGGTGATGGAGTATTAAGGAGTTTTTTGAACGGAGTTCCATCAAATCTGTAAAACCAAGTGAAACCAAGACAACTTAGAACAATACTTTCCAGTTACCAGCAAATATATCAACAGAAAAATCAGGTATCAAACACATACAGAGGAAAGGCATAACTTACATGCTATAGTTTTCAATGATATCAATACTACTCTCTGCATTGTTGGTTTTGATATCAGCGAACGGTGATAAAGGAATAGAGTCTGCATTGAATGGAGGTTCTGATGAAATTTCTCCAGTTGGAATAGTATCTACTGACTTTTCGTGGTGGTTCGATGGATCTTTTGCAACTGTATTCACTTTGTTATCTTGTCTCGATCCAGTTTTATCAGGAGAGCTCAGTTGCATCTCAACATCAGTGTGATAAACCAAACTTCTACGAGTTTCTTGGTCCTGTCGCAGAGGAAAGCAACAGATTTAGAGATTAAAGTTAAATTATTGGAGAAAACTAGCACCAGGGATCAAATTATGATCCTTGACAAAGACAGCTCATATAACTAGATGCAATGTGCTTGAACAGACTATTGGTACGTTTTAACAAACTAGATTGATGTGTTAAGCAACAAGAAGTTCACCAGCAACACAATATATGAATACCAGACAGTGCACGCTAAAGCATGTGGAGTAAAAATACCGACTTACAATTGTAGCTGAAGTCACTACTCCTGGCACCAAGGTTTCCTTTGGGTCCTCTTTGGCTTCTGAAGAGGAGACACATTTATTTTTGTTATCAAGACATTCTGACAGACGAGAGGAATTGCAATTCTCTCCATCATCAATCATAACATCTAAGCATGAAAAATCTTTAGCCAAGGAGGAAGCCTCGGCACTTTTAACCATTTTTTCTTTTCTCCTATCAAGCACAGGTGACAGAAAGTCCCTATGCCTCTTCCTTAAGATGGATGATGCACCACTGAAACTTTTGGCAGCATCTTTAGGCATGACATCAGGGGTTTTATCACGACACGGTGAATCCCATAACCTTGACGGAGTTGTACAATTCATCGAAGAAATCATCAACTGACGGATACCAAATGGACTGTACTCTTGCCGTGAGTAACTACTTGATGGTGCGAGATCACAGCTAAAGAAAGGAATATCTGCACTTGGAAAACGTGGAGGTTCATAACAGAGAGTTCCTTTGTCTTTTTCAGCTGGCTTATCGGCAATAGGAAAATGATTCTTCTTCACTCTAGCAGGAGAAGAGAAAATATTCAGAGGTGCTAACTTCAAAGAATCCTTGGGAATATATGATAGCTCATGCTGCTCTGGGATACCTTCATTATCATCATTGCCATGGGAAGTTAAAGCTAGAATGTTTCCAGTTTCAGGAGCATGGGTTTCTGCAGACCGAGAACAAAGAGATCCTTTGCCTTTTTGAGGATCAACCATATTCTGACCTTGCTCATTATAAGATGTAACGCTATCTTTCATGGTATTTGGGAAAAGAACCATACAGCATTCCTCGTCCGTGATCAAAGTTTGAGGCTGTGGATGAATATCTGTGTCCGAGTTTGGCAATGAAGGTTGATCACTTAATCTGACTGATTTTTGAAAATCTTGGCATGCTTCATTTCTTCCTTCGACGTCCATGTTATGGGTCAATAACTGAGGAAAGTCTAGATTGAGGTCCTGTTTAGCATTATTAGACACACCCTGCAAGTGATCCTCCGTAGCTGTGGTAGTTCTAACCTCAGATGGATTCTGATACTTCTTTGAGGATTCTGCATCACAAGAAATTTCGGGGACACCAGTTTTGAAATCTTCAGAGGAAGGGTAGTACGGTTCTGCATGAGATGGAGAGTTTGAGATTTGCTGCTCTTTTCCTGAAGGCAATTCAGAAATGTAGAATTCTTCGTTTGCAGGCTTAACCTCGTCTAGTAAATCATTGGGCGACTGTGAACAACTGAAAACAGTCGAAGCTTGGCTGCATTCTGATTCTTCAGCATCAGCACCTGGCGTTACTTTACCTTCATCTCCACTGCTGGGCGTCCACGAGGAAGGTGAAGCCATGGATCTGTTCTGGAGGGCAATGAGTGGTGAGCTTTGACACTGATCTAAAAGACCTGATGCGTAATAGGAATCCAACTTCTTCTTAACTGAGCTGTTCCAGTGATTTTTAATTGAATTGTCTGACCTATGGAAACATAAGAACAAATAAGACAAAAAAAAACAAAGATGGAGCCTAGACCATAATCATCAGCATAAAAAGGCCTTTCTTCCAGCAGAACAAGCATAGCACACCACCGAATTTTCGGGACACAGGTTACAAAAATTCTATAATAATAGGACAAATGGAGAAGTCATATTTACCTTCCTGGCAAAAATTTCATTAGATCTGCCCATTTATTCCCATAAATTTGATGGGCACGAATAAGAGTCAGTTCCTCTTCCTGGGTCCATGCATTTTTATTAATGGCGGGGTTAAGATGGTTATGCCACCTACATTAACCACAACATTGTTCATGTGTATCCAAGCAAAACTTAAAAGAAGTAGAGATTATGTGCATACCTTTCCCTACATTGCTTTCCTATGCGCCCAGGTAAGTGCTGACAAATAGTAGACCATTTCGTTGGCCCATATTTTTCTACCAGAGCTATTATTGTGTTATCCTCCTTTGAAAACATGGAAGAGTAAGATGTCATAAATACATTACAGGGATTAACGTGTAAGACACCGAAACGAATAAGCTGAAAAAAGTTGAGTACAGTATATAAAGCAATAATGAGAAAAGCACCTCTTTTGACCACGGGCCTTTCACAAGCTCTGGGTTCAAGACCTTTTGCCATCTATGAAGACACTGAACATCAGTACGATCCTTAACACACTCAGCTGAAAAGATGAAACAAATAAAATCACACATTACTTTCCCATCTTCATTCAAGGGATATATAAATAATCACAGCATCTAAAATAGAGAGCACCGATATGATCTTTCGAAACGTTGGAAAACTAAACCTGGGACAAGAAGGAATCAGAATTTGCTTCTTGACTTACCAATCTTCTTCCAGTTCTTCCCTTGAAAACGCTCGACGGCCTTGCACAAGACTTGGTCCTGATCCAGGAAAACAGAATTAATCAAACAGAAAATTACATAGAGACAAATCTTCAGTAAACGCAAAGGATAGCAAATGAGAGGTTGTGTTGCAACCAACTGATTACGCTAAGCTAACATCTCTGATTGAAAACTAGCCAGATTCATAACAGTTGAAGCTTGCAAGAAGTAGATCTACATATCAAAGAAAGAAAAGAGACAAAGGAACGCACACCTCTTCGGGAGTCCATTGTCCTTTGGTGGATCGTCTTGCAGGGCCACACGTCCTCCTATGAAAGTATACACATCAAAAAAGAGTTTGCAACATTAACATGAGAATGTCTAGTTGAATGCAAAACCCGATGCTAATATAAAACCAATCCAACCTCATCACTGAAAACAGAAAAAAAAAACAAGAGAAGAAAAAAAGAAGAGCATACCCGTGAGTCCCTTTCTGAGTTGCTTGGAAACCAGCTTCCGGAATATTGGTGGGGGCTTTCATCTCCCGCTTCATAGTTAGCTTATCAAAAGAAACAATATAACATTACCCACCCAAAGATGGTTCCTTTGGATGTGTTTAACGTATCGTAATAAGCCTCTAGTACAATGCCCACCACAAAAGTCTGAAACAAAAAATTAAAACACAGTTTAGAACATAAACGTAAGTCGGAATAACAGCCAAAAGAGTAAATATTCCCAGAAACTAAAAAAAAAGCTTCGAATCGAAATGGCAGTGTGCTTTTGAAAAAAAAGGGTTGAAAGAGTAGATTTTGATCTTTTGAATTAAAAAAAAAAATAATCAGGAAGACGTAAGGGTGAAAGCTAATCAAAATAAGACCTTTAAGAAGAAAACGGAGACACGGTGGATGTATGGATCGGATCAATCAAGAATACGGGGGAGCGTATGTGTGGCTCACAGTAGCAGATCCACTAAATCGAGAAAGTGATGAATCAAGACGAAGGAGAAGAAGAAGATGAATCGAAATAGAGGAGATAGAGAGATGAGGAGGAGGTATTCAAACATGGAGAGAGGAGGCGGAAATGGAAGTGAGATCAAACGAGAAGGGGGAGAAGATGATCTCAGCCGTTCAAAATCACCATTAAAGTTCCCTACGCCTAATATAATTAAATTATTTTATTATACGTTTTCTTAATTTCTGTTTTTCTTCACTCCCTTTTTTTTTTATTTAACGCTGCTACTAACAAACCACTAACAACATTCAAATAGCATAGAACAATTAAAATGTGACTTGTTTTCTAATTTCTAGATCTTATTAGGTGGACAAAGTCAAACGAATGGACTACATGAAGTAATAAATAAAAACATATTAAGCTTTTCAAAATTTATTTAAACATTTCAAGTAATCAGTGAGTTTATGACTTGTACTATTATAACACTTTCTGTAATTAACAATAGGTTTAAATCCTCACTTTCTTAATAACATTAGAGAAACACTTTCTTTCCAAAAACCCAAAAGATAATTAAGGTATACTTATAAGTTATAAGAGTTGTGCATAATAAGTAAACAGGAATAGCAAAATTAATAGAGCTAAAAATTCTTTCCAAAAATACAAAAAACGAAACCAGATATGATCTTCATGCAAAATTTGCCAAAAATAGCAACTACCACAAAATTTGCTAGCTGATTTCTAGTCATAGCATATCACAAGTAGATAGTTAAGGTTTCTGACTGTTAGGTTGTGTACTTAGATAAAAGTCGGAACCACAAAATATATTAAAAGCAGAAGCAAGTCGTCGTCACTAGCTTTATAAAGAGAGACTAGAAAAGAGTCATCAATCATCATGCTTCCACCTTCTGAGCTTTGTTCCAGCGACCACCAGGTGAATCAGATCCCCTCTTTCTCCCGAATCTCCCTCCTCCTCGTTTCCCTCCCCTGCATACACCACCACACCCACAAGTTTTAAACAAAAAAACAAAAACCAAAGTCAAACTTAACGCAACTCAACTAAATAATGTTTCATTTTCACTGTTTTTATCCAACCAAAGCTAATGTATTCAAATACCAAAACACGTACTCACCTTCCTCCACGGCCACACCTGTCTTTGTTGCGAAGGAGACACCAGTACTCCTTTTCAGCGTCGCCTGCCACCAAAATATATACTCATTCAACTCAAGCAGACCAAGTATTATTTAAAGATAAGATGGAAGTTCAGAAAGTGTTTTTTTTTTACCGGTAAGAGGTTCAAGGACAGCGATGAAATTCTTCACAGCTAGTCCACCTTCTTTGGCTAATACTGCTGCTGCACGGGCTTTCTGGGATGCTTCTGGTTCATCAAACCTAAGGTAGCCCGTCTCTGCTCCCATTTTGAAATCCACAAACTTCACAACAGTGAAAAAAACAAACAATTGAGTAATAAGACAAAAGAAATATAATGGAATGACAAAATGCTAACAAGAACATAGGTGTATTAGCAGTATGTTACGTACCTTGACATCACCGAATTTTCCAAAAACGGCCTTAAGATCTTCACGCAAGACAACTTCTTTATTATCTTTATGGGTTGCTAAAGCACCTTTTTCTTCTCTCTCCCCATTTTTAGTTGGAGAGTCAGAAGCCTCCTCATCGTCTCCACCCTCTGTTCCTTGGCCCTGAACCTGATCAGTATTTTCTTTGTCCGCAGGCTTTGAGTCATTTTCATCCGTTGTCTTAGCTGTTGGCACTTCAGAGCTCTTCTCTTCTGCGGCACCTTCTTCAGCTGAGCGCTTAAGAGTGAATGAAATGATCAAACCCTTGGGATAGCTACAGTTTTACAAACCAGCATAATCAGTTCAAGAACATTAATAGCAATAAAAGACAAATAAAAACTCCTACGTTGCCTCATGATCAGAACCGCTCTTATGATCAGAGCCGTTCTTCTGATTAGCAGAACCCTTTTGAGGACGGTAGTCAGCAAATTTTTCTTCATCTTTCTCCCTTTCATCATCAAACTCTTTCCTGAAAGCAAACATCACCGTTTAAGTAAACGCAATCCAAAAAGTATGAAATGTGAAAAGAGTCTGTAAAGAGGATTACTTTGGTTTCATCTCCAACTCGTGGCCAGCAAAGACCAGCTTCTGCTCCATAATATCCAGTGCATCCTCTTCTGTGGGGAACTCAACCAAGGCAACGCCACAAAACACTCTCGCCTCTGCAACATGGCGAGGCAGCCTCACACTATTAACCTGAAAAGAACACACATACATAATATATCAACAATTGTTAAAAAAATCTCACAATTAGTATTTTCTCCAAATTTATAATAGTGATTAATGAATTACCTCTCCATACTGACTGAAAAAGGCTTCCACGTCATCCCTTTTAACATCAAACGAGAATGGGGAAGCAGCAACAGTCCTAGCATTAAGTTGTTCAATCAAATCTTCTAGCTTCAACATCTCTGTACTCCTACCAACCTTTTGCCCTGTGTAACACAAAACCGAAAACAATGGTGGATCAATACAATGTTACAAGATAAACTCCTAACACAAAGGTTTCACCAGTAGATGTGCTTATAAGATTAAAAAGAAAACTTTACCATCTTCTGAAACCTTGAGAGCCTTAGAGGTACGAAGAGTATCAGCAACCGCTTTGATGGTATCTTCAGGAATCTCATCTCCTTTCGAATCACCCAACTTCAAGTATCCTCTCATCTTACTGAATGAACATATCAACCCCAAACTAACCACTGTGACGAAGATCAAATCATCACTTTAGCACAAAATCACAATAAAAAGCGATTGAAACTGATTGAAAGTTAGAAACTTTACATCCATCTTCACTCTGTGTAACCGTCTTCTTCAAGAAATCATCAATGGGAAGGTTACTATCACTGAAGTAGAACTCCACCTACATAATCGAATATCCAATAATTAAATAACTGATGAAGCCATTGAGAGAGAAACAGAAGAATAGGAGGAGGAGGAGGAGAGGTCTGAACCTGGCGGAGAACAGTTTTGGCAGTCTCTTCTGTGAGACAAGGGATCGACATTGTTGTTCAACTGGTTCGAGAAGCAGAGAAGCAGAGTACTAGGTTTAGTGAGAGACACAGCTTCGGTAGTCAAATTACAAATTTATATTTTATTTACTTTAGTTTCTGCTTTTGATCCTTTATTTTCAACTTTATTATTCGTGACATCTTCAAAGTTTATTATCTATCTGATTTACCCAAACTATGCTTTACAATTACAAAATTTACCTACACAATAATAATGCAGTCCAGTCAGTAATGGTAAAAGATTGGAACATGCTTACAAAGAAAACTTTTTCTTTTGTCACTGGCTTGCAAAGAAAACTTTAATATCGGTTTTATAATGAGTCAGAAACGTGTCTCTTCCTTTGCCTCAGCTGCACATAGATCAGATGGAAAGACTAATAACCACATCATCCTCGACACCGAGGGATATCTCTTGGAACTTGTTGTGAATACGCTCTGCCATAATCAGAATAAAAGGAAAATATTCCTTTACTCTGATGAACAGTTTGGAACAAAAACTCACACAACAATATAAATAGATCATCATAATTGTAACCGTTTGTCACTGTATGTTTCACAATTATGAAATAATGAAATTATAATAATTATCAACTATTTTCTTTTGTTTCTACAAATTTTAGGCTATTTGCAATTTATATGTATGATAAAAAAATGTATTAACTATCATTATGTTACCATCTTAATTAGATACTAGATGATAAACAGTGTCATGCACGAGTGAGCTTTTAAAAATATATTATATTTAAATATTACAACTAGAACGTATTTTGTTATCAAGAACTTTTTTTACATTTGATTTGGGGTGAACATTCAGATACTATTTGGTTCGGTTTAGTTTGGCTCGGTTCAGTCATGTTTCGATTTTTGTGAGTTCGATTCGGTTCGGATCTGCGGGTTTGGTTTGGTTTTAGACTCAAATAACTCATTTAATTTTTTAAAAAAATAAAACAAAATTTGTATATACTTTAAATTTCTCAAGAAAATAAAAATAAAAAATTACTTGTAACATATAAATGTGTATAATGTAAGTTCAAATACTACTTAAAGAGCCTTTGAGTGGTGTGACTTGCACGCGCTTTCAACTTTCTCTCTCAACCTAAAGACTTCACCGCATCAGGTGGGGGCTATCTGGCTACCGGCGACCTCGTCAGACCGAATATAGCACTCCCACCCCCGCTTTCCTTCGGCATCTGAACTCAACAGTCGAATCAGTCTCGGTTTTGGTCGTTTCTTGGTGGTACTCTTCACCTCTCTTCTTGGCGATCTTGGAAAGGTCTCTGTCGTAGTGACCTCTATGGAAGCCCGGTGGTCTTGGTGGTTCATCGGTTTCGTTGGCTTCGGGACTCCGTCTGAGGACGGCGGAGGTGAATTTGGAAATCGTAAGCTAACTATTGGGGCCTAGGGTTTTGTGCCAGATCTTCGAAGGAATCTATAAACGACAGAGCTATCTTTAGGGGATGGCGGTTCCCCGGGATGCTCTCCGTCCAGTGTGGCTTCTTCTCTACATAGCGGAGACGGCAGAGATGTACGCGAATCATCGGACCTGCGAGTTGACGAGGACACACAGTAATTGTGGTGGCTAGGGTTTACGAGGTTCGGTTCTAATCAATCCGGCGTTTGGGGCCGCGGGTCTCCTCCGACGGCGGTGTCTCTTTGATGGTAAGTGTTGGCGGAACTCAGGCTGGCTTGGACACCCGGTCGCCGTGACGTCGCGATTTCCAGATCTGGTGACCTCTGGGGTCCATCGGTGGTGGAAGCAAAGCTTCTCTTGACTTATTTCCCTCAACTCACTTTTCTAGTTCCAAATATTGCTTGTTGTTTGTTCATAGTCGATTTCCCTGTAACCTATAGTCGCTGTTTCACCGGTTCACCGGCGCCGTTGTACTGTTTCCGATTCCCTTAAAAGGGTTGATTTAATATAATTAATTAAAAAAAGAAAAAAAAGTTCAAATACTTAAAATTAACATAAAATTTGGTTTACCTTCAATATTCATATAAGAAATCAATAAATATTTGAAATATTGGTATTTTAAGTATCATTTAACTATTTTAAGCATGTATTTTTAACTGTTTGTATACATTTCTAATTATTTTGGACAACTTAATAACATCTTATATATTTTGTATATTCTTTTAGATATTAAATTCTAAAAATAACTAATATATTTAAGTATATAAATATAGTTTGGATATATTTAATATCTGAAATATTTTGTTTCGGATTGGGTTTTGTTCTAAAAAATAACATCTTACCATTTTTCGTAATTTATAGACGTTTAAAAAAAATTCAAAATATAACATATATGAAAAATCTAATTTTTTAAATATGCTTAATGTGATTTTTAATTATTTAATAATATAAATTAAAAAAATGTAGAGGATACAATTTTTTTTATCAAATATGTATGATTTAAAATCATTAATTGTCATATATACATTAATCATATTATGTAATTTCGTATATTTTATTTAAAGAAAGAAACTTACGTAGCTTTTATTTAAAGAAATAATTTAAGACTACTAATCAATATGATAATTAGTTTAATAAAAAGTATAATATATATTTGTATGGACCAACTTATTTTCCTAAAGATTTCTAAGAATCATTCTAGTGATGACACGTGACTACAAAATATGTTGTAATGTTTCAGGATTAATATATAGGGGATATGTGACTTTCATATTAATTCAAATATATATTTTTGGTATCACTTTTATTCTTTTAAATTGAACAACAATTTTTTTTTTGTTTCGTTAATTAGAGGTTAAAGTTGAAATATTATTTTCTCAACTTCTAGTAGTTCTTATATATGCAGTTATATTTTGTATATCTGATATATGTTGTTTCAGAAATAATAGAAAACAATATATTAAATCAAATATACTCAAAAGAAACATAATCTGGCAAACTGATAGCCCTTGTTCAATAATAGAGATGGTCGCAAATGGTAATTTGACTGACTTGGTATCCTTCTAAGTAGTCTTATAGCTTTTCTATTAAAAATTAGATTTGTTGTGTTGCTCGCTGATAGTATGTGAACAGTGTTCCTGCCAGAATATAGAGTATTGTTTCTATTACAGTTAATTATAGCAACATCAAGCTATTCTTACAACTAAATTTTTAAATATAACATTCGCTGTTCTCAGTGAAATTTAAATCACGAATGTCATACCTGCCAGAAACAATCTGAATATCTGCACTAAGGCTTAAGCAGAGATTAGTTACAACTAAATATATATATATATATATATATATATATATATATCAATTTTTCTGGCCAAACCATATAAATATCAACTTAAAACCAATCCTCTCACAAGAGTGGATCAAAATGGCCTACCAAATCCTTCTTAACAAAAGGATGAATTTTATCTCCCTGTTTAAAAAAACACAACAAACTCACGAAACAGATAGGTATGGTGGTTATTAGGAATACGTAAAAGAAACTTACAAAGGAATCGACTAAAACCATCTCAATAATCTCTCCAGCAGCTGAAAAATATTGTTTCCACAAATGAACAATCTTCACCTTAATTCTTTACATGGATTTGAAAGGTTTTTAATTTGTAAGTCTGATCAAAATTTAGCCATTGATAGTTGGGTGATATTGTTTTGGTTGCTACGTTTCTCGGCTTGGGTAGAAGTGGTTCCTTTTGGCCAATATAATTCGTGTATATTAAGTAACCCATTGACTTAATAAGAGGGTTTGCGTTATATCCAAGCATAATATACACAATTTATGTAAAGGAGTAAATTTCGGCCATTAGATTCAATCAAAATGATTTACAAATACAAAGTTTTGTCACAGTATTAGCCTTCCGTTTTGGTGTAATTCGAATGATTCAAATATATAGGAGAATAATTGCTTGATTCAGTTTTAAAAGTTTTCTCATTAATATTAGCCTTCCTTTTTGGTGTTATTCGAATGATAGCATGAAACTACACACATAACAGTAATACAAACATTTCTATGAAACTTACACACATATATATATTATAACTATTAACTGAATGTATGTATCTGTTATATCATCTAAGTTCATGATAAAGACGAAGTAAATGTCTATTTAAAAATAGAAAAGTGAATCAAACAAACCAGAAATTGGTAAAACTTTAAACCATACTAAACCATATTACATTTAACAAAGTTTCACCATTGAAAATTGTGATGCATCATGCATCCATAATAAAAGATTGAAAAACTAATATAAATTGTTGAAACAGCCGTTGATAGACATGTATGTATATAATAAATCATATATGTATGTATATGTTTATTATATACAATGGTGTAGCTCTGGCATATGTTTCCAAATCCAAACGGTTTTTAGTGGAATGTGTTATAAAACACGTCCGGCGTCTAGACTTCTGAAAGAAACTTGGGGTTCGAACTTTACAAAATGATATCCTAAATAGTGGCTAATCTTTGTAACGCACCTATATAAATATATATATTTTTGTAACACATATAAAAATATCTAGATTAATATATTTCTTATCAATCACGTAAATAGATTATGATCTCATTATGTTTCAAATTTTGTTATTACACAAAATTTAGTAGTCAAATACGTTAGTAATTTTTAATTGTGGACGTATGAGATTATGATCTTATTCGATTTAGTCATGCAATTATTACAATCAAAAATGGTGAAATCATACATGAATAAAGGTTATAGCAATATGATTCATAACATTATTTTCGATCATCTTATACAAAAAGATTATTTAACGGTAAACTATAATTTCAGGACATTCGATCTAACACCATAGAGAATTATATGTCATAGACTATAATTCCTGAAATTTTTATATTGAGTGCTAATTAAGGTTAATAGGTTAGAATTCAAACATTATATATTAGACGATATAAAAAGAAAAAAAATTGCTGACAAAAACTAACCATATCTCTATAATATTATTTGAGAAGTCAGTTTCCTACGCGCTCACGTTAACTCTCACGATAATTAATTACAATGATACCCTTAATAAATTGAAAATATATTTATAATTACTATGCTAAAACAGATTTTCCTTTTTAATAATTTCTATTAGTGAGAAGTTTCCTTTTC
Organism: Hirschfeldia incana; assembly: GCA_026261945.1. NCBI lineage: Eukaryota > Viridiplantae > Streptophyta > Magnoliopsida > Brassicales > Brassicaceae > Hirschfeldia > Hirschfeldia incana. The sequence continues at coordinate 4,349,524 of JABCMI010000024.1, forward strand.
CAGATAAAATATATAATTAAAAACATTTATAATTTAAAAACGAATTTGAATAATAAAATACATTTATATATGAAATGATTTCATAAAAAGGGGAAAATTAACAAAATTAATTTTTATATTGAGAAAAATAAATATTTCCTCTAAACACATTCTTAAGAAATATAACTATATTTTCAAAGTAAGAAAAAACGTTTTTACATCTATATATTTTCTTAGATAATTGCAGATAAAAATGTGATTAGATAAACCAAGATATCTTTAGCTGAATAATAATATTTTATAATTAGTATTAATTAATTTTTATTCATTATTATAATATTTATTAACTAATAAAATTTTATAATTACAACAAAAAAAATGTCTATAAAATATTTTACTTATATAAAATCATTTCTCAAGAAAAAAATTAAAAACCTGGTATTTATTTTTAATGTTAAATGATGTTTTTATGAAAATTAATTTTACCAGAAGAATATTTTGAAAAAATAATTAAAAATGGTTTTAAGTAACATAAATTTAGATAGTTTTAATGAATTGAACATATTATATTTTGCCAGAATTATAAATATATATTTTTGATTAATATTTAGTTTTCTTTTTTTTTGCTTTATATTTGTACAATCCAACATATCTATGATAAAAGCTGATAAGCAAATCTGAGTTATTATATTTAAGATTATTTAAAATAAATTTCAGTTTACTTTTATAAATTTAAGATATAACATTACTTAGAGCTTACAAAATATTTTAATTATTATAAGTATCTATATGTGTTCATGAGCTTACAATTTTTTTATCAATTATTCTCCTTTATAGTTTTCTACTTATCATTGTTTTAACTTTTAAAATTTGTTTCGAAAAATCAACATATATCAAATTATATAAATATTATGAAAATATATTTACAAATTTAAGATGAAAAACTGAATTAATGCAAAAAACAAAACTAATTTGATTTGGTTAAATAAAGAAACAAATTATTTTATAGTAATGTTTATATATTTTTATACATATAAATTACGGGTTGCTTCAAACCATACTAATAAATAAAACTAAAATTTTAACTAATTGTTAGAGATTATTTCTTTTGTAAAACATATATTCATGAGATTTTAAAATATTATCGTGATATTTATTTATGTATTCTGAATCGATCAACAGTGAAGTTTAGTTTTCTATTTGATTTTCAAAACAATATATATATATATATATATATATATATATATATATATATATATATATATATATATATATATATATATATATATATAATTATATTTATAATATTACTAAAATTTATTTAAAAATCTAAAAAAACAACCAATTTAAATGAAAATCACAAATTATTCAAAATTTTAATATATTTAGAATAAAAGATATATTATAATTGATTTCGAAGAATTTGATGTTGTCTAATATACCCAAATAAAAATCAGACCAATCAGATATTACACATCCAAAACCACATGTCTAACTAAATCAATATAATTTATTTATATAAATTATGAAATAATGAAATTAAACTATTAATAAATTATTACAATATATTTAATTTATATATATTTATACCTGTGCATGAACACGGGAGAATCACCTAGTTGTTTTAATATTTCTAAACATTATATTAATAAAAATAAAGATAACTGTATTCAATCGCCATGGATCTTCAAACATAAATTCATAATAATTTAGTACATAAAAATAATAGTGTTAGAAACATTATATTGATCTCGCTATTCTAAATTTCTTTCTATTATGGATTGTGGCAAAACGCTATCAATCACAAACCTATATATCTATATATGGTAATACTTGACCGGAACTAGATTTCATAGTCAAAGATTTCAACAATGATATTAGTGTGTTGTAGATGAAAATATGATACAATATGATTATGAATGTGAAACTACAATGGTATTTGCATGCAATTTCTCTAATGAGTTAAGGGTGATTTAATATGTGGGCTGAGAATGAATGTGGTGCTGCCACGTATGTATGTCACCCATGTAAATAACATACAACTTAAAGTTTACTCTCTCAAATTGCTTCTTGATTAATAAAAAAGAGATATTTTAAAAATTCATGCATATATATGTATATATACAAAAATAAATAATAATAACTGGTTGATTTGATTCATCATATTTTGATTAGTTTAGTTGTTCATATTTTGGTATATTGGGTTCTATTAGATTTTTGTTTTTAAAAAGAATCTGTTGTGAACTATTAGCTCAAATACATCTTTGGTTATAATATGGTTTATGTTTATTATAATTTTGTTGGTATTTTGGAGGAGAACAAAAACGTGAGAGAGAGAGAGAGAGAGAGAGAGAGAGAGAGAGAGAGAGAGAGAGAGAGAGAGAGAGAGAGAGAGAGAGAGAGAGAGAGAGAGAGAGAGAGAGTCATAAAGAGCAAAGGAGAGAGATGTATTCTTATTATCAATGTTGTATCATGTACAAGCTATTTATACTAGAAGAAGAAAAGATTAGTCATTTTCTCTTTAACACATACGAAGACATGTGTAATTGATGACAATGATATAAATTGTAATGTCATCACACGTGTTTGCTAGATGGATGATCACGATTATTTAACACTCCCCCTTGATTTCCATCTAGTATTATGTAGTGTCTCATTAAAAACCTTGTCACGGAAAAACCTATTGGGATAAAAACAATGATGAGGAGAAAAAGAGTACACTGCCGTAATCTCCTTCTGAGAATAATAACTACTATTTCTTCTCACATGCCGCATTCTGATACCATACACGTATTTTCGGAATGAGAAAAGTCTTGGTGGACCAGTCAGCTGGATTGTCGCATGACCGTACTTTATTTATCTCGAACTCTCGGATGTATGAGAAATATCTTGGACAGATATGCTTATTCGTCGCCTTTGATATATAATCTTCTCTGAGTTGAGCGACACACGCCGAATTGTCTTCAAATATTTTCATCGGCTCTTTCTTGTTAAGTAACCCGTTTGACTCTTGTATGTGTTGACTCACTGACCCAGTCATACACATTCTTAGTATGCTTCGAAAAAGTCGAAACCATTGTTTTTCGGAACGTACAACATCTCGGTTTCACCAATTGTAAAACCATAGCCGTGGCCGGTTTGCATTCGATTCTATATATATAATATATCTGCAAAACCATACCAAACTCGAATTTTCTAGAATAAATCAACTTTAAGTTGAAACATACCTTATTGTTCCCTTCTGGTCCTCTAGATCATCTTTATTTGGTTCTTCTTGAACCCTTTCACATATGTCTTCTTTCAGACATCTTACAATATCAAGTTCATTCAGAACCTTTCCACTTATGCCTTCTTTCAGACATTTTTCAGTATCAGGTTCTCCTAGAATCTTTTGACTTTACTTTACCAATTTCTTTTTCTTTCGGGAATTTTTATTTTTATAACCCACTGATCTTCCCCTCTTTAACTGAACCCCAGTTTCATTCATTGTGTTACCATCACTTTGTTCCTTAGGAACATCAACCCTTGATGGAACATTTTCAACAGGTATATCTTATCGTATCTGTGAACACATTTGGTAACTGGTTTTCCAAATTATGCAAATGCACAATTTCCTGAACTTCAGCTCTCTTTGATTCATAGAGGGATCAAGGTGTAACAACGACTGTGTACACCAACTAATCTCTTTAGGAATTTCTCTAATTCTTCTCCCCTATTGCTGGAAATTCACCCTCATAAAAATGGCAATCGGCAAACCGTGCCGTAAATATATCACCAGTTACAGGTTCAAGATACTTTACATACGGCTTGTTCTAACTCTTTTAGAGTTCTATCGGTCCTGAGAACATCTTTAATTCTCCAGGGACACCAAATATCAAGATGCAACTCAAGTCTTTTATGTCCTGCCAGACATCTCAATATAATGCATCTTTCTTAAAATTTCTCCAGTGACCTTGGAACAAGCCGATTTTCATACCTCAAGGTCATCTTTCATTTCATTCTTTGGAGAAATATACATCTTGGACTCTTGGTCCAAGAGCTTCTCATTTTTCTAACGAGTATCGAATTGATTGCCACAATCACTCTTTGGCTAATCACTCTACTCTCATATATAGAGATAGATTCATGATCATTATTTATATAGCGCTTTCTCATTTACTTATTGTCGACAATCTATTTTCTCTTTGGTTCCGTCTTTTTATCCGTACTGGTATGGTTAATCGAGATCTCTTTATCATCATCGATGATTTACCTAGGTACCTGACTACAAATTAACTATATCAACGGTCTCATAAAGAGATTCATCCTCGATTTATTTATTTGCTTCTTTTTGAGGATTCTTTGGAACCAAAGTGGTCTATCACGTCTCTAGCATGCCATAGACTCATATATCGTCCTATTAGGACATTTTTTCTTATTGGAGCTTTTTCAGCTGGAATATGAGATTTCATTATTTTATCAAAATGTCTGGCATGCATTTTATATATGGATTATCTTTTATAATTCTCATGATAATCCATTTCTCATATCTCATTCCATCAGCTACTTATATGCTTCCAGCAATCTTGCGAGCATATTTATAATTATTCCATATACTTTATCCCTTTTGGATTGTATATGACTACATGCACAACTGCATGTTTAAACCCGATCATGGGGATCATCTTACTTGAATTTACTTTATCAAGTTCTTATCAAGTTCTCTTCCGAGTGCGAACATAATCATCTCAATGTTCCACTCACTATGGATTCTTTAATTCTCCTCCTCGAGATGATGACAATTCATGTCTAAAATCTCGTACTGAATCCCACTCTCGAACCAATAACATATTCGTTTTCCCATTTGGGATGAATTATGTATCAAATCCTTTAGAGTGAGATCCTGACTTGGGACTATTTAAAGAAATCACATGAACTTGTTTGATGATTCAACACCCATGATGGTTCCTTTATTTTCTTAAGACATGCTATATGCGAAAAATCTCTAGTTTTTCAATATTTCACAATAATGTCAATAACATTATTGAAGATGGCTATATATCAGTAAACTCCAAGTTTAGCACTTATTTACATTTTTGCCATCTTTTTCTTATGCATGTCTTTCCATCATAACCTCTTCTAGAGCCAATATTAATTTTTTATTTTACTGGATACTATACTCATTTATTTTGAGAGATGATAGGTATTGGTTACCTTAAATAGTCATGTAGAATGACCCAATATCCGCCAAATATATATATTTAACTCCATCCTGAATCTCAAAATCTCTTTCAGAAAAATAACCACTATATCACATCGATTTTATCATTCATCGATACTCTCTGGATCTACCAGAAAATCTAACATAACAAGATGAGTATTCAAGCCATGAAAAGATAATTCGGGTCCATAAGAGATGAAGTTATTTCACTTCCTTTCTCTTTTTCTTTTTAATTCTATACAGATCGGCTTGGCGTACGACAACTACGTACCCAATGTTCTTTCTTGCCGCATCTGTAGCAAACCTTTTCTGTTTGCCTTTTATCACCCAACCACTTTCATTGTCGTGGATTCCAATTATTTCTTAAGGACGGAATCGTCTTCCTCGTCCTTTTTCACGACCACGAGCGGTTTAACCGCATCTACACCCTCATCCTTCTTGATGGTTTAGTATCATGAGTTCCTTTTTTTTTTTTAGTTCTCACGGAGGATTTACATCCACTCCAACTATTTAATGAATCCTTTCTTTCAAGGATTACTTAAAAGATCTTCTAGATCTTTTCTCATGATACACTTCATTTTATAAACTATCATTAAAGTGGTGTAAAACATCATGATTTTTCTTTTTCTCATCCGATAGTTTTCAACTTATCGATGATTTCTCAAAGCTCATTTTTATGTGCATCTTTGCACCCACTGCCCAAATCATATTTTTTAAGGGCACTTTTTTGTGAGCTTTGTTAAATCGACATGATAGACATATTTATAGAATACCATAAAGATATAATAAAGACAAAAATTTAAGTGCATAAATTAAATTTCTGAAATTTAAATAGCATAAATAAAATTGGAAGCTTAGCCTTCCACATGATCCGAGGAGTCAAAGACTGCCATGTTGATCATTTTTATCAAGGTTCGAGGAGACAAAGTCTACCATATTAACCTTTTCTTTTATTAAGATCCAGGAGGCTTAACCTTCCATTTTTGACCATTTATTCAAGATCCGAGGAGACTTAGTCTTCCATTTTGATCTTTTCTTTTTTATTATACACGGAGGTAAAACCTACCACGTGTTTCTATGATCGTGGAGGCCTAGCCTTCCATAACGATCAGTCGGGGAAGACAGCGTCTATCATCCCGAAATATAAACGGAGAAGGCCTAGCCTCTCATTCCGATATAAATAAAATATTAAAATAAATTAAATATATTAAAAAACATAAATTAAAACTTATCTTGCTAATATAGCCTTGTTTGGTTTAAGAACGATCGGTATAAAAGAGCTCGTCGTGCTGATAACGTGTTGTGAACTATTAGCTCAAATACATCTTGGTTATAATATGGTTTATGTTTATTATAATTTTGTTGGTATTTTGGAGAAGAACAAAAATGTGAGAGAGAGAGAGAGTCATAAAGAGCAAAGGAGAGAGATGTATTTTTATTATCAATGTTGTATCATGTACAAGCTATTTATACTAGAAGAAGAAAAGATTAGTCATTTTCTCTTTAACACATACGAAGACGTGTGTAATTGATGACAATGATATAAATTGTAATGTCATCACACGTGTTTGCTAGATGGATGATCACAATTATTTAACTGAATCACAATTTTTAATGCACTTAGACTAAAATAAGAATAACCTTGCGGTGGGAACGCCTGAAAAGAAGAAAATGTCATGGATATCATGGAAGAAAATGGCAAAACCTAAAAAACTTGGTGGATTGGGCTCTAAGGATATCTCAACTTTCAGTGATGCTCTACTTGCCAAACTCAGCTCGAGGATACTGAAAAACCCATCAAGCCTCCTTGCTCGCTGCCTGTTAGGAAAATACTGCAAAAATGATCATTTCCTATCAGTGCAACCCTCGAATCTTCATCTTACGTGTGGAAAAGTGTACTCATAGGGAGAGACCTCTTGATAAAGCACATGGGAAGGATTGTAGGCACATGGCCGGCTATTAATTTTTAGAATGATCCCTGACTTTCAACCTCTGAGCAAGCAAGACCCTTTGGACCACCACCGGAAGCCCTTCAGAACCTTCGAGTATCGGACCTCTTGCTTGAAGGATCAATCTGATTGGGACATTCAACAGCTGGACTGTATCCTCTCATTTCACAAGCATCAAATCTTACTGATCAAACCATCAGTTTGCAATGCACCTGATGAATTAGTGTGGCTCAAATCGGTCTCGGGCAAATACTCAATGAAGTCAGGGTATTGTGCTCAAGCTGAATCTTTACACCTTGAAGAAGAGATGAACCCTGCACCAAACCTCAAACTGTTAGAGAATATATGGGAACTAAAAACCGCTGAACAAATAAAGGTTTTCTTCTGGAACGCTCTACATGACGCCCTTCCAGTAAGAGTGATAAGGAACATACCCCTCTCAACCAGATGCCCGAGATGCAATGAAGTGGAATCAGTTGTCCACCTGCTCTTCAATTGCCCTTATGCTGAAGAAGTGTGGAACTTGGCTCCAATGGTCCTGCCCCCGAATCTGAGATCCATTACTACGACAGGAGAGGGACTCTCACTTCTCCGATCGATTCCATCCCTTCCGCCGGTGGGATTGGCAGCAGGAACGCTCTCCGCTTGGATACTCTGGAATTATGGATCTCTAGGAATCAACTGATCTTCTAGAAGATAGTCTTTTCCCCGCTGGAAGCGATGGTGAAAGCTATCAGGGAAGCTCGCGATTGGTCCACCTCTCAAATTTCTCCTTCCAAACCTCCACCTTTAAACCCTAGCATCAACCAGGATCCTCTCCCAGGCCAAATCTGACTTGCATGTACACGGTGCAGTTTGGAACTCTGCCACAGAGTGCGCGGCCTTTGGTTGGATCATCGATGATGCAGGTGCATCATCCTCACACTCAGCGACTGCCACTTCGGTGAAATCGCCTCTTATAGAGGAAACTTTGGCGATGTACTTAGCCATGATCTCTGCTATCAGTTGTGGGATTAGCTAGCTCCAGGTTCTCTCTGATTCTCAGATTCTCATAAATCTGATAAAATCGCATGGAAGGCATCTGGAAATTGCTGGAATCCTCAATGATTCAACCTTCTATCTCTGTTATTTTCCTTTGTTCACTTTAAGTTTATCCCAAGGTCAGGTAATGTTGTTAGAGCTGACCTTGTTGCCAAGTATTCTCTAGCTGTCTGTTTCACGTTTAGTTTTCTTAATGAAGTCTGTTTCACCAAAAAAAGAATAACTTTGTAAATTACATTTGGCCTAGTTTATTCTTAGTTTGATTAATCTCCTTTGTAAGATTGTGTATAACTTGATATAAGTTATTTTGATAAAATTAAAAGATGTAAGTGTTGAGAAATTCATAAGATAGTTAGAATTCGGGAAAGAGGACTTGAATAACGAAAATTCATAAGTCCCCCCCCCCCTCCCATCAATTTACTTATATTTAGTTCGGATCCAGAAATAGTAATAAGTTTAATTTTTATTCTCACATTTTTTGAATTGTTTATTAATTTTTAAAATAGTATTTATATAATTTTAAAACAAATATGATATTTTATGATCAATTATTATTATTATTATAAATTATAATTATTTGTGAAAAATATAATCATCGTCAAAATATTATTTTATCTTGTTTATTATACATTTTTAAATTTGTATTTTTTTAAATAGTCAAACAATATGTTTATTTCAAAAAAGGATATCAAATACTCTGTTTATGTCGTATAAAATTATTTTTAAATATTTCATCAAATAAAAATTTATAATAAATTACATTTTGAATAAATAATATATATTATTTTATTTAATAATTTTTTATAATATATTTTAAAATTTTATACATACTTATGTAAGTGTAGTTCATGTCACTAAAATATAATACAAAAAGTTGATTTATTTGTTTATGTAAGTGTAGTTCATGTCACTAATTACATATCTCTTACCTACTTTTTGTTGTATATTTAAAATGTCACATTACAAAATATGTGTTGATATTACAAGCTAAAATAATACTATATTGTTTAGTGTAGAACAAAGAAACCATAAACATATTGTAGTCTAATTATATTATGCATGACATACTTTGCTTATATTAACCTGAAAATTTTAATAAAATTTTAAACTCAAAATAAATACTAAAAATATAAGACAATTATCTATTAGTTATACTGCAAAATAAAGAATTTATTATAAAAAATAAAACTTTGAAATTCTAAAATTCTGCAGAACTAAAAATAATAACTTACATATATGAGAAACCGCTTATGCCAAGTTTTTATTAACTAAAAATTTGATTCATCTAAAATTAAATATATAATATTTCAAATTACAAAAATTTTGAAATGAAATATATAGTATTAACTAACTTATTTTGATTAAGGCTAAGGAAATATTCAATCATAATAATGATCTAATTCTATAACCAATAGACCTTGCAAAATCAGTAACATATAATACACTATATTGACAATATATTTTTCTATAAAAAAAAGAGAATAACATTTGACACCAATGATAAAATATTATAAGATAATAGTTTTATTTTAATATTACTTTGACTAGGCTCCAAGAAATTAACCTGAAAGATATTTTGATGAAATATACAATTTATGCAAATTTATGCTATTATACATCTATAAATATATATATATATATATATATAACAGTATAAATCAAAATAGAAAAAAAAACAAAAATTAAAAAAAGTTCATATAAAATGGCTATCTCCAAAAACACACTGATCGCATTTGGTTTCACTATCTTCTTCATAGTATCTAATGTTCATTGTTACCCTGATATTTAATCTAACTTTACCGTTTACTTTTATTTATACTCATATATTTATTTTTCTAATTGTCAACATTACAATCACTCTTATTTGAAACAGACTTTGAAGTAAAACAAGACTACAAAAAATGTTATGACCTTCCGTGTAAACCAAAAGACGGAACATGTGAAAGGTTTTGCGGAGCTATGACCATTCAGTTAGTTGGCGAATGTATTTCTAGAAAATGTTGTTGTAGTTCGTATAACATTATTTTTAAATATTTCATCAAATAAAAATTTATAATAAAATTACATTTTGAATAAATAATATATATTATTATATTTAATATTTTTTTATAATATATTTAAAAAATTTATACATACTTATGTAAGTGTAGTTCATGTCACTAAAATATAATACAAAAAGTTGATTTATTTGTTTATGTAAGTGTAGTTCATGTCACTAATTACATATCTCTTACCTACTTTTTGTTGTATATTTAAAATGTCACATTATGAAATATGTGTTGATATTACAAGCTAAAATAATACTATATTGTTTAGTGTAGAACAAAGAAACCATAAACATATTGTAGTCAAATTATATTATGCATGACATGATTTGCATATGTTAACCTGAAAATTTTAATAAAATTTTAACCTCAAAATAAAACACTAAAAATATAAGACAATTCTGTATTAGTTATACAGCAAAATAAATAATTTATTATAAAACATTAAAACTTTGAAGTTCTAAGATTCTGCAGAACTAAAAATAATAACTTACATATATGAGAAACCGCTTATGCCAAGTTTTTATCAACTAAAATTTTGATTCATCTAAAATTAAATATATAATATTTAAAAATACAAAATTTATGAAATGAAATAAATAGTATTAATTAATTTATTTTGATTAAGGCTAAGGAAATGTTCAATCATAATAATAATCTAATTATATAACAAACAGACATTGCAAAATCAGTAACAAATAACAAACACTATATTGGCAAGATATTTTCTATAAAAAAAAAGAGAATAACATTTGACACCAATGATAAAATATTAAATGATAATAAATTTATTTTAATATTATTTTGACTATGATCCAAGAAATTAAGCTGAAGGATATTTTGATGAAATCTACCATTTATGAAAATTTATGTTATTATACATCTATATATATATATATATATATTTATTTATATAACAGTATATATCAAAATAGAACACTAAACAAAAATTAAAAAAAGTTCATATATAATGGCTATCTCCAAAAACATACTGATCGCACTTGTTTTCACTGTTTTCTTCATAGTATCTAATGTTCATTGTTACCCTGGTATTTAATTTAAATTTACTGTTTACTTTTATTTATACTCATATATTTATTTTTCTAATTGTTAACATTCCAATCAATCTTATTTTAAACAGATTTTGAAGTGAAACAAGACTACAAAAAATGTTATGACCTACCGTGTAAACCAAAAGACGGAACATGTGAAAGATTTTGCGGAGCTATGACCATTCAGTTAGTTGGCGAATGTATTTCTGGAAAATGTTGTTGTAGGTCAAAAAGGCCAAACTAACATTATTAGATATTATAATTTATGTACTAGTGTCAAGAGTACTAATAAAGATGCAAAACAATTTGCAAACTGAAGTTACTTTAAAAGAGAAAATCATTGCTTAAAAATACTAAAAATATTTATTCAAAATATAGGATATTTAAATGTAAAATATTAAAATACTAAAATATTAATTCAAAATATAGAATATTTAAATGTAAAATATTCAAGATTACTAGTGAAACATGTGTTTACATACTAATAGTAAATTCAATAATTGTTTGGATAACAAGAATATTATATTTTGTTAATTTGATATTTTCCGTCGCAAAACCATTGATTCTCTTGTTTCAATGGAATAAAAGAATGGGTTTGATATGGTAGATTTGTAAAGGATAACATTTGCGAGTATGGTTTTGATAGTAATATTGTAGTTGAAACACCATTTATATTTCCTCGAAGAAATTATATATATATATATAGTTTCTTTTATATTACATCGATATATTAAATGATCTAGACAAAACATATTGTCAGCATATTTTAGTTTTTAAATATTCTTTTACTGCACCCATAATTATTTAGATACAACAAAATTTAATTGTACTATTACATCGACAGGGTACAATTTTCACTAAAATATAATACAAAAAGTTGATTTATTTGTTTATGTAAGTGTAGTTCATGTCACTAATTACATATCTCTTACCTACTTTTTTTGTATATTTAAAATGTCACATTATGAAATATGTGTTGATATTACAAGCTAAATTAATACTATATTGTTTAGTGTAGAACAAAGAAACCATAGACATATTGTAGTCAAATTATATTATGCATGACCTGGTTTGCTTATGTTAACCTGAATATTTTAATAAAATTTTAAAATCAAAATAAACACTAAAAATATAAGACAATTCTGTATTAGTTATACTGCAAAATAAAGAATTTATTATAAAACATTAAAACTTTGAAGTTTTAAGATTCTGCGGAACTAAAAATAATAACTTACATATATGAGAAACCGCTTATGCCAAGTTTTTATCAACTAAAATTTTGATTCATCTAAAATTAAATATATAATATTTAGAAATACAAAATCTATGAAATGAAATATATAGCATTAATTAATTTATTCTGATTAAGGCTAAGGAAATATTCAATCGTAATAATAATCTAATTCTATAACCAATAGACCTTGAAAAATAAGTAAACAATAACAAACACTATATTGACAAGATATTTTCAATAAATAAAATATAATAACATTTGAAACCAATGATAAAATATTAAATGATAATAAATTTATTTTATATTACTTTGACTATGATCCAAGAAATTAAGCTGAAGGATATTTTGATGAAATCTACCATTTATGCAAATTTATGTTATTATACATCTATATATATAAATAACAGTATAAATCAAAATAGAACACTAAACAAAAATTTAAAAAAAAAAATTCATATAAAATGGCTATCTCCAAAAACATACTGATCGCACTTGTTTTCACTATTTTCTTCATAGTATCCAATGTTCATTGTTACCCTGGTATTTAGTTTAACTTTACTGTTTACTTTTATTTATACTCATATATTTATTTTTCTAATTGTCTACATTCTAATCACATTTATTTTAAACAGACTTTGAAGTGAAACAAGACTACAAAAAATGTTATGACCTTCCGTGTAAACCAAAAGACGGAACATGTGAAAGGTTTTGCGGAGCTATGACCATTCAATTAGTTGGCGAATGTATTTCTGGAAAATGTTGTTGTAGGTCAAAAAGGCCAAACTAACATTATTAGATATTATAATTTTTGTACTAGTGTCAAGAGTACTAATAAAGATCCAAAACAATTTGCAAACTGAGGTTACTTTAAAAGAGAAAATCATTGCTTAAAAATACTAAAAATATTTATTCAAAATATAGGATATTTAAATGTAAAAAATTAAAATACTAAAATATTTATTCAAAATATATGATATTTAAATGTAAAATATTCAATATTACTAGTGAAACATGTGTTTACATACTAATAGTAAATTCAATAACTTTTTGGACAACAAGAAAATTATATTTTTTTAATTTGATATTTTCCGTCGGAAAACCATTGATTCTCTTGTTTTAATGGAATAAAAGAATGGGTTTGATATGGTAGATTTGTAAAAGATAACATTTGCGAGTATGGTTTTGATAGTAATATTATAGTTGAAACACCATTTATATTTCCTCGAAGAAATTATATATATATATATATATATATATATATATATATATATATATATATATATATATATATATATATATATATATATATATATATATATATATATATATATATATATATATATATTATTTCTTTTATTTTACGTCGATATATTAAATTTAGACAAAACAAATTGTCAACATATTTTATTTTTAGAATATTCTTTTACTGCACCCACAATTATTTAGATACAACAAAATTTATTTGTACTATTACATCGACAGCGTACAATTTTCACTAAAATAAAATACAAAAAGTTGATTTATTTGTTTATGTAAGTGTAGTTCATGTCACTAATTACATATCTCTTACCTACTTTTTGTTGTATATTTAAAATGTCACATTATGAAATATGTGTTGATATTGCAAGCTAAATTAATACTATATTGTTTAGAGTAGAACAAAGAAACCACAGACATACTGTAGTCAAATTATATTATGCATGACATGCTTTGCTTATGTTAACCTGAAAATTTTAATAAAATTTTAAACTCAAAATAAACACTAAAAATATAAGAAAATTCTGTATTAGTTATACTGCAAAATAAAGAATTTATTCTAAAACATTAAAACTTTGAAGTTTTAAGATTCTGCGGAACTAAAAATAATAACTTGCATATATGAGAAACCGCTTATGCCAAGTTTTTATCAACTAAAATTTTGATTCATCTAAAATTAAATATATAATATTTAGAAATACAAAATTTATGAAATGAAATATATAGTATTAATTAACTTATTTTGATTAAGGCTTAGGAAATATTCAATCATAATAATAATCTAATTCTATAACCAATAGACCTTGCAAAATCAGTAACAAATAACAAACACTATCTTGACAAGATATTTTCTATAAATAAAAGATAATAACATTTGAAACCAATGATAAAATATTAAATGATAATAAATTTATTTTTATATTACTTTGACTATGATCCAAGAAATTAAGCTGAAGGATATTTTGATGAAATCTACCATTTATGCAAATTTATGTTATTATACATCTATATATATAACGGTATAAATCAAAATAGAACACTAAACAAAAATTAAAAAAAAAAGTTCATATAAAATGGCTATCTCCAAAAACATACTGATCGCACTTGTTTTCACTATTTTCTTCATAGTATCTAATGTTCATTGTTACCCTGGTATTTAATTTAACTTTACTGTTTACTTTTATTTATACTCATATATTTATTTTTCTAATTGTCTACATTTTAATCACATTTATTTTAAACAGACTTTGAAGTGAAACAAGACTACAAAAAATGTTATGACCTTCCGTGTAAACCAAAAGACGGAACATGTGAAAGGTTTTGCGGAGCTATGACCATTCAATTAGTTGGCGAATGTATTTCTGGAAAATGTTGTTGTAGGTCAAAAAGGCCAAACTAACATTATTAGATATTATAATTTTTGTACTAGTGTCAAGAGTACTAATAAAGATCCAAAACAATTTGCAAACTGAGGTTACTTTAAAAGAGAAAATCATTGCTTAAAAATACTAAAAATATTTATTCAAAATATAGGATATTTAAATGTAAAAAATTAAAATACTAAAATATTTATTCAAAATATATGATATTTAAATGTAAAATATTCAAGATTACTAGTGAAACATGTGTTTACATACTAATAGTAAATTAAATAACTTTTTGGACAACAAGAAAATTATATTTTTTTAATTTGATATTTTCCGTCGGAAAACCATTGATTCTCTTGTTTTAATGGAATAAAAGAATGGGTTTGATATGGTAGATTTGTAAAAGATAACATTTGCGAGTATGGTTTTGATAGTAATATTATAGTTGAAACACCATTTATATTTCCTCGAAGAAACTGTATATATATATATATATATATATATATATATTATTTCTTTTATTTTACATCAATATATTAAATTTAGACAAAACAAATTGTCAACATATTTTATTTTTAGAATATTCTTTTACTGCACCCACAATTATTTAGATACAACAAAATTTATTTGTACTATTACATCGACAGCGTACAATTTTCACTAAAATAAAATACAAAAAGTTGATTTATTTGTTTATGTAAGTGTAGTTCATGTCACTAATTACATATCTCTTACCTACTTTTTGTTGTATATTTAAAATGTCACATTATGAAATATGTGTTGATATTGCAAGCTAAATTAATACTATATTGTTTAGAGTAGAACAAAGAAACCACAGACATACTGTAGTCAAATTATATTATGCATGACATGCTTTGCTTATGTTAACCTGAAAATTTTAATAAAATTTTAAACTCAAAATAAACACTAAAAATATAAGAAAATTCTGTATTAGTTATACTGCAAAATAAAGAATTTATTCTAAAACATTAAAACTTTGAAGTTTTAAGATTCTGCGGAACTAAAAAAAATAACTTGCATATATGAGAAACCGCTTATGCCAAGTTTTTATCAACTAAAATTTTGATTCATCTAAAATTAAATATATAATATTTAGAAATACAAAATTTATGAAATGAAATATATAGTATTAATTAACTTATTTTGATTAAGGCTTAGGAAATATTCAATCATAATAATAATATAATTCTATAACCAATAGACCTTGCAAAATCAGTAACAAATAACAAACACTATCTTGACAAGATATTTTCTATAAATAAAAGATAATAACATTTGAAACCAATGATAAAATATTAAATGATAATAAATTTATTTTTATATTACTTTGACTATGATCCAAGAAATTAAGCTGAAGGATATTTTGATGAAATCTACCATTTATGCAAATTTATGTTATTATACATCTATATATATAACGGTATAAATCAAAATAGAACACTAAACAAAAATTAAAAAAAAAAGTTCATATAAAATGGCTATCTCCAAAAACATACTGATCGCACTTGTTTTCACTATTTTCTTCATAGTATCTAATGTTCATTGTTACCCTGGTATTTAATTTAACTTTACTGTTTACTTTTATTTATACTCATATATTTATTTTTCTAATTGTCTACATTTTAATCACATTTATTTTAAACAGACTTTGAAGTGAAACAAGACTACAAAAAATGTTATGACCTTCCGTGTAAACCAAAAGACGGAACATGTGAAAGGTTTTGCGGAGCTATGACCATTCAATTAGTTGGCGAATGTATTTCTGGAAAATGTTGTTGTAGGTCAAAAAGGCCAAACTAACATTATTAGATATTATAATTTTTGTACTAGTGTCAAGAGTACTAATAAAGATCCAAAACAATTTGCAAACTGAGGTTACTTTAAAAGAGAAAATCATTGCTTAAAAATACTAAAAATATTTATTCAAAATATAGGATATTTAAATGTAAAAAATTAAAATACTAAAATATTTATTCAAAATATATGATATTTAAATGTAAAATATTCAAGATTACTAGTGAAACATGTGTTTACATACTAATAGTAAATTAAATAACTTTTTGGACAACAAGAAAATTATATTTTTTTAATTTGATATTTTCCGTCGGAAAACCATTGATTCTCTTGTTTTAATGGAATAAAAGAATGGGTTTGATATGGTAGATTTGTAAAAGATAACATTTGCGAGTATGGTTTTGATAGTAATATTATAGTTGAAACACCATTTATATTTCCTCGAAGAAACTGTATATATATATATATATATATATATATATATATATATATATATATATATATATATATATATATATATATATATATATATATATATATTATTTCTTTTATTTTACATCAATATATTAAATTTAGACAAAACAAATTGTCAACATATTTTATTTTTAGAATATTCTTTTACTGCACCCACAATTATTTAGATACAACAAAATTTATTTGTACTATTACATCGACAGCGTACAATTTTCACTAAAATAAAATACAAAAAGTTGATTTATTTGTTTATGTAAGTGTAGTTCATGTCACTAATTACATATCTCTTACCTACTTTTTGTTGTATATTTAAAATGTCACATTATGAAATATGTGTTGATATTGCAAGCTAAATTAATACTATATTGTTTAGAGTAGAACAAAGAAACCACAGACATACTGTAGTCAAATTATATTATGCATGACATGCTTTGCTTATGTTAACCTGAAAATTTTAATAAAATTTTAAACTCAAAATAAACACTAAAAATATAAGAAAATTCTGTATTAGTTATACTGCAAAATAAAGAATTTATTCTAAAACATTAAAACTTTGAAGTTTTAAGATTCTGCGGAACTAAAAATAATAACTTGCATATATGAGAAACCGCTTATGCCAAGTTTTTATCAACTAAAATTTTGATTCATCTAAAATTAAATATATAATATTTAGAAATACAAAATTTATGAAATGAAATATATAGTATTAATTAACTTATTTTGATTAAGGCTTAGGAAATATTCAATCATAATAATAATCTAATTCTATAACCAATAGACCTTGCAAAATCTGTAACAAATAACAAACACTATCTTGACAAGATATTTTCTATAAATAAAAGATAATAACATTTGAAACCAATGATAAAATATTAAATGATAATAAATTTATTTTTATATTACTTTGACTATGATCCAAGAAATTAAGCTGAAGGATATTTTGATGAAATCTACCATTTATGCAAATTTATGTTATTATACATCTATATATATAACGGTATAAATCAAAATAGAACACTAAACAAAAATTAAAAAAAAAAAGTTCATATAAAATGGCTATCTCCAAAAACATACTGATCGCACTTGTTTTCACTATTTTCTTCATAGTATCTAATGTTCATTGTTACCCTGGTATTTAATTTAACTTTACTGTTTACTTTTATTTATACTCATATATTTATTTTTCTAATTGTCTACATTTTAATCACATTTATTTTAAACAGACTTTGAAGTGAAACAAGACTACAAAAAATGTTATGACCTTCCGTGTAAACCAAAAGACGGAACATGTGAAAGGTTTTGCGGAGCTATGACCATTCAATTAGTTGGCGAATGTATTTCTGGAAAATGTTGTTGTAGGTCAAAAAGGCCAAACTAACATTATTAGATATTATAATTTTTGTACTAGTGTCAAGAGTACTAATAAAGATACAAAACAATTTGCAAACTGAGGTTACTTTAAAAGAGAAAATCATTGCTTAAAAATACTATAAATATTTATTCAAAATATAGGATATTTAAATGTAAAAAATTAAAATACTAAAATATTTATTCAAAATATATGATATTTAAATGTAAAATATTCAAGATTACTAGTGAAACATGTGTTTACATACTAATAGTAAATTCAATAACTTTTTGGACAACAAGAAAATTATATTTTTTAATTTGATATTTTCCGTCGGAAAACCATTGATTCTCTTGTTTTAATGGAATAAAAGAATGGGTTTGATATGGTAGATTTGTAAAATATAACATTTGCGAGTATGGTTTTGATAGTAATATTATAGTTGAAACACCATTTATATTTCCTCGAAGAAACTATATATATATATATATATATTATTTCTTTTATTTTACATCAATATATTAAATTTAGACAAAACAAATTGTCAACATATTTTATTTTTAGAATATTCTTTTACTGCACCCACAATTATTTAGATACAACAAAATTTATTTGTACTATTACATCGACAGCGTATAATTTTCACTAAAATAAAATACAAAAAGTTGATTTATTTGTTTATGTAAGTGTAGTTCTTGTCACTAATTACATATCTCTTACCTACTTTTTGTTGTATATTTAAAATGTCACATTATGAAATATGTGTTGATATTGCAAGCTAAATTAATACTATATTGTTTAGAGTATAACAAAGAAACCACAGACATACTGTAGTCAAATTATATTATGCATGACATGCTTTGCTTATGTTAACCTGAAAATTTTAATAAAATTTTAAACTCAAAATAAACACTAAAAATATAATAAAATTCTGTATTAGTTATACTGCAAAATAAAGAATTTATTCTAAAACATTAAAACTTTGAAGTTTTAAGATTCTGCGGAACTAAAAATAATAACTTGCATATATGAGAAACCGCTTATGCCAAGTTTTTATCAACTAAAATTTTGATTCATCTAAAATTAAATATATAATATTTAGAAATACAAAATTTATGAAATGAAATATATAGTATTAATTAACTTATTTTGATTAAGGCTTAGGAAATATTCAATCATAATAATAATCTAATTCTATAACCAATAGACCTTGCAAAATCAGTAACAAATAACAAACACTATCTTGACAAGATATTTTCTATAAATAAAAGATAATAACATTTGAAACCAATGATAAAATATTAAATGATAATAAATTTATTTTTATATTACTTTGACTATGATCCAAGAAATTAAGCTGAAGGATATTTTGATGAAATCTACCATTTATTCAAATTTATGTTATTATACATCTATATATATAACGGTATAAATCAAAATAGAACACTAAACAAAAATTAAAAAAAAAAGTTCATATAAAATGGCTATCTCCAAAAACATACTGATCGCACTTGTTTTCACTATTTTCTTCATAGTATCTAATGTTCATTGTTACCCTGGTATTTAATTTAACTTTACTGTTTACTTTTATTTATACTCATATATTTATTTTTCTAATTGTCTACATTTTAATCACATTTATTTTAAACATACTTTGAAGTGAAACAAGACTACAAAAAATGTTATGACCTTCCGTGTAAACCAAAAGACGGAACATGTGAAAGGTTTTGCGGAGCTATGACCATTCAATTAGTTGGCGAATGTATTTCTGGAAAATGTTGTTGTAGGTCAAAAAGGCCAAACTAACATTATTAGATATTATAATTTTTGTACTAGTGTCAAGAGTACTAATAAAGATCCAAAACAATTTGCAAACTGAGGTTACTTTAAAAGAGAAAATCATTGCTCAAAAATACTAAAAATATTTATTCAAAATATAGGATATTTAATTGTAAAAAATTAAAATACTAAAATATTTATTCAAAATATATGATATTTAAATGTAAAATATTCAAGATTACTAGTGAAACATGTGTTTACATACTAATAGTAAATTCAATTACTTTTTGGACAACAAGAAAATTATATTTTTTTTAATTTGATATTTTCCGTCGGAAAACCATTGATTCTCTTGTTTTAATGGAATAAAAGAATGGGTTTGATATGGTAGATTTGTAAAGGATAACATTTGCGAGTATGGTTTTGATAGTAATATTATAGTTGAAACACCATTTATATTTCCTCGAAGAAACTATATATATATATATATTATTTCTTTTATTTTACATCGATAAATTAAATTTAGACAAAACAAATTGTCAACATATTTTATTTTTAGAATATTCTTTTACTGCACCCACAATTATTTAGATACAAAAAAATTTATTTGTACTATTACATCGACAGCGTACAATTTTCACTAAAATATAATACAAAAAGTTGATTTATTTG
Source organism: Hirschfeldia incana (assembly GCA_026261945.1). Taxonomy (NCBI): domain Eukaryota; kingdom Viridiplantae; phylum Streptophyta; class Magnoliopsida; order Brassicales; family Brassicaceae; genus Hirschfeldia; species Hirschfeldia incana. Next base: position 4,370,736 of record JABCMI010000024.1, read on the forward strand.
TTTATGTAAGTGTAGTTCATGTCACTAATTACATATCTCTTACCTACTTTTTGTTGTATATTTAAAATGTCACATTATGAAATATGTGTTGATATTACAAGCTAAATTAATGCTATATTGTTTAGTGTAGAACAAAGAAACCATAGACATATTGTAGTCAAATTATATTATGCATGACCTGATTTGCTTATGTTAACCTGAAAATTTTAATAAAATTTTAAACTCAAAATAAACACTAAAAATATAAGACAATTCTGTATTCGTTATACCGCAAAATAAATAATTTATTATAAAACATTAAAACTTTGAAGTTTTAAGATTCTGCGGAACTAAAAATAATAACTTACATATATGAGAAACCACTTATGCCAAGTTTTTATCAACTAAAATTTTGATTCATCTAAAATTAAATATATAATATTTAAAAATACAAAATTTATGAAATGAAATATATAGTATTAATTAATTTATTTTGATTAAGGCTAAGAAAATATTCAATCGCAATAATAATCTAATTCTATAACCAATAGACCTTGAAAAATCAGTAAACAATAACAAACACTATATTGACAAGATATTTTCAATAAATAAAATATAATAACATTTGAAATCAATGATAAAATATTAAATGATAATAAATTTATTTTATATTACTTTGACTATGATCCAAGAAATTAAGCTGAAGGATATTTTGATGAAATCTACCATTTATGCAAATTTATGTTATTATACATCTATATATATATAACAGTATAAATCAAAATAGAACACTAAACAAAAATTAAAAAAAAAAAGTTCATATAAAATGGTTATCTCCAAAAACATACTTATCGCACTTGTTTTCACAATTTTCTTCATAGTATCTAATGTTCATTGTTACCCTGGTATTTAATTTAAAATTACTGTTTACTTTTATTTATACTCATATATTTATTTTTCTAATTGTCAACATTCCAATCAATCTTATTTTAAACAGACTTTGAAGTGAAACAAGACTACAAAAAATGTTATGACCTTCCGTGTAAACCAAAAGACGGAACATGTGAAAGGTTTTGCGGAGCTATGACCATTCAATTAGTTGGCGAATGTATTTCTGGAAAATGTTGTTGTAGGTCAAAAAGGCCAAGCTAATATTATTAGATATTATAATTTTTGTACTAATGTCAAGAGTACTAATAAAGATCCAAAACAATTTGCAAACTGGAGTTACTTTAAAAGAGAAAATCGTTGCTTAAAAATACTAAAAATATTTATTTAAAATATAGGATATTTAAATGTAAAAAATAAAATACTAAAATATTTATTCAAAATATAGGATATTTAAATGTAAAATATTCAAGATTACTAGTGAAACATGTGTTTACATACTAATAGTAAATTCAATAATTTTTCTGATAACAAGAAAATTATATTTTGTTAATTTGATATTTTCCGTCGCAAAACCATTGATTCTCTTGTTTAATGGAATAAAATAATGGGTTTGATAAGGTAGATTTGTAAAGGATAACATTTGCGAGTATGGTTTTGATAGTAATATCATATTTGAAACACCATTTATATTTCCTCGAAGAAACTTTATATATATATATATATATATATATAGTTTCTTTTATTTTACATCGATATATTAAATGATCTAGACAAAACAAATTGTCAGCATATTTTATTTTTAAAATATTCTTTTACTGCATCCATAATTATTTTGATACAACAAAATTTATTTGTACTAATACATCGACAGCGTACAATTTTCACTAAAATATAATACAAAAAGTTGATTTATTTGTTTATGTAAGTGTAGTTCATGTCACTAATTACATATCTCTTACCTACTTTTTGTTGTATATTTAAAATGTCACATTATGAAATATGTGTTGATATTACAAGCTAAATTAATACTATATTGTTTAGTGTAGAACAAAGAAACCATAGACATATTGTAGTCAAATTATATTACGCATGACCTGATTTGCTTATGTTAACCTGAAAATTTTAATAAAATTTTAAACTCAAAATAAACACTAAAAATATAAGACAATTCTGTATTAGTTATACTGCAAAATAAAGAATTTATTATAAAACATTAAAACTTTGAAGTTTTAAGATTCTGCGGAACTAAAAATAATAACTTGCATATATGAGAAACCGCTTATGCCAAGTTTTTATCAACTAAAATTTTGATTGATCTAAAATTAAATATATAATATTTAGAAATACAAAATTTATGAAATGAAATATATAGTATTAATTAACTTATTTTAATTAAGGCTAAGGAAATAATAAATCAGAATAATAATCTAATTCTATAACCAATAGACCTTGCAAAATCAGTAACAATAACAAACACTATATTGACAAGAAATTTTCTATAAATAAAAGATAATAACATTTGAAACCAATGATAAAATATTAAATGATAATAAATTTATTTTTATATTACTTTGACTATGATCCAAGAAATTAAGCTGAAGGATATTTTGATGAAATCTACCATTTATGCAAATTTATGTTATTATACATCTATATATATAACGGTATAAATCAAAATAGAACACTAAACAAAAATCAAAAAAAAAAGTTCATATAAAATGGCTATCTCCAAAAACATACTGATCGCACTAGTTTTCACTATTTTCTTCATAGTATCTAATGTTCTTTGTTACCCTGGTATTTAATTTAACTTTACTGTTTACTTTTATTTATACTCATATATTTATTTTTCTAATTGTCAACATTCCAATCACATTTATTTTAAACAGACTTTGAAGTGAAACAAGACTACAAAAAATGTTATGACCTTCCGTGTAAACCAAAAGACGGAACATGTGAAAGGTTTTGCGGAGCTATGACCATTCAATTAGTTGGCGAATGTATTTCTGGAAAATGTTGTTGTAGGTCAAAAAGGCCAAACTAACATTATTAGATATTATAATTTTTGTACTAGTGTCAAGAGTACTAATAAAGATCCAAAACAATTTGCAAACTGAAGTAACTTTAAAAGAGAAAATCATTGCTTAAAAATACTAAAAGTATTTATTCAAAATATAGGATATTTAAATGTAAAAAATTAAAATACTAAAATATTTATTCAAAATATATGATATTTAAATGTAAAATATTCAAGATTACTAGTGAAACATGTGTTTACATACTATAGTAAATTCAATAATTTTTGGACAACAAGAAAATTATATTTTGTTAATTTGATATTTTCCGTCGCAAAACCATTGATTCTCTTGTTTTAATGGAATAAAAGAATGGGTTTGATATGGTAGATTTGTAAAGGATAACATTTGCGAGTATGGTTTTGATAGTAATATTATAGTTGAAACACCATTTATATTTCCTCGAAGAAACTATATATATATATATATATATATATATTATTTCTTTTATTTTACATCGATAAATTAAATTTAGACAAAACAAATTGTCAACATATTTTATTTTTAGAATATTCTTTTACTGCACCCACAATTATTTAGATACAACAAAATTTATTTGTACTATTACATCGACAGCGTACAATTTTCACTAAAATATAATACAAAAAGTTGATTTATTTTTTATGTAAGTGTAGTTCATGTCACTAATTACATATCTCTTACCTACTTTTTTTTGTATATTTAAAATGTCACATTATGAAATATGTGTTGATATTAGAAGCTAAATTAATACTATATTGTTTAGTGTAGAACAAAGAAACCATATACATATTGTAGTCAAATTATATTATGCATGACCTGATTTGCTAATGTTAACCTGAAAATTTTAATAAAATTTTAAACTCAAAATAAACACTAAAAATATAAGACAATTCTGTATTAGTTATACTGCAAAATAAATAATTAATTATAAAACATTAAAACTTTGAAGTTTTAAGATTCTGCGGAACTAAAAATAATAACTTACATATATGAGAAACCGCTTATGCCAAGTTTTTATCAACTAAAATTTTGATTCATCTAAAATTAAATATATAATATTTAGAAATACAAAAATTATGAAATGAAATATATAGTATTAATTAACTTATTTTGATTAAGGCTAAGGAAATAATCAATCAGAATAATAATCTAATTCTATAACCAATAGACCTTGCAAAATCAGTAACAATAACAAACACTATATTGACAAGATATTTTCTACAAATAAAAGATAATAACATTTGAAACCAATGGGAAATATTAAATGATAATAAATTTATTTTTATATTACTTTGACTATGATCCAAGAAATTAAGCTGAAGGATATTTTGATGAAATCTACCATTTATGCAAATTTATGTTATTATACATCTATATATATATATATATATAACAGTATAAATCAAAATAGAACACTAAACAAAAATTTAAAAAAAAGTTCATATAAAATGGCTATCTCCAAAAACATACTGATCGCACTTGTTTTCACTATTTTCTTCATAGTATCTAATGTTCATTGTTACCCTGGTATTTAATTTAACTTTACTGTTTACTTTTATTTATACTCATATATTTATTTTTCTAATTGTCAACATTCCAATCACATTTATTTTAAACAGACTTTGAAGTGAAACAAGACTTCAAAAAATGTTATGACCTTCCGTGTAAACCAAAAGACGGAACATGTGAAAGGTTTTGCGGAGCTATGACCATTCAATTAGTTGGCGACTGTATTTCTGGAAAATGTTGTTGTAGGTCAAAAAGGTCAAACTAACATTATTAGATATTATAATTTTTGTACTAGTGTCAAGAGTACTAATAAAGATCCAAAACAAATTGCAAACTGAAATTACTTTAAAAGAGAAAATCAATACTTAAAAATACTAAAAATATTTATTCAAAATATAGGATATTTAAATGTAAAAAATTAAAATACTAAAATATTTAAAAGTAAAATATTCAAGATTACTAGTGAAACATGTGTTTACATACTAATATTAAATTCAATAATTTTTTGGATAAAAAGAATATTATATTTTGCGAATTTGATATTTTCCGTCGCAAAACCATTGATTCTCTTGTTTTAATGGGATAAAAGAATGGGTTTGATATGGTAGATTTGTAAAGGATAACATTTGCGAGAATGGTTTTGATAGTAATATTGTAGTTGAAACACCATTTCTATGTCCTCGAAGAAACTATATATATATATAGTTTCTTTTATTTTACATCGATATATTAAATGATCTAGAAAAAACAAATTTTCAGCATATTTTATTTTTAAAATATTCTTTTACTGCACCCATAACTATTTGGATACAAAAAAATTAATTTATACTATGACATCGACAGCGTATAATTTTCACTAAAATATAATGCAAAAAAGTTGATTTATATGTTTATGTAAGTGTAGTTCATGTCACTAATTACATATCTCTTACCTACTTTTTGTTGTATATTTAAAATGTCACATTATTAAATATGTGTTGATATTACAAGCTAAAATAATACTATATTGTTTAGTGTAGAACAAAGAAACCATAGACATATTGTAGTCAAATTATATTATGCATGACCTGATTTGCTTATGTTAACCTGAAAATTTTAATAAATTTTTAAACTCAAAATATACACTAAAAATATAAGACAAATCTGTATTAGTTATACAGAAAAATAAAGAAATTATTATAAAACATTAAAACTTTGAAGTTCTAAGATTCTGCAGAACTAAAAATAATAACTTACATATATGAGAAACCGCTTATGCCAAGTTTTTATAACCTAAAATTTTGATTCATCTAAAATTAAATATATAATATTTAAAAATACAAAATTTATGAAATGAAATATATAGTATTAATTAACTTATTTTGATTAAGGCTAAGGAAATATTCAATCATAATAATCATCTAATTATATAACAAACAGACATTGCAAAATCAGTAACAAATAACAAACACTATATTGACAAGATATTTTCTATAACAAAAAAAAGAGAATAACATTTGACAACAATGATAAAATATTAAATGATAATAAATTTATTTTAATAATATTTTGACTATGATCCAAGAAATTAAGCTGAAAGATATTTTGATGAAATCTACCATTTATGAAAATTTATGTTATTATACATCTATATATATATATATATATATATAACAGTATAAATCAAAATAGAACACTAAACAAAAATTAAAAAAAAGTTCATATAAAATGGCTATCTCCAAAAACATACTGATCGCACTTGTTTTCACAATTTTCTTCATAGTATCTAATGTTCATTGTTACCCTGGTATTTAATTTAAACTTACTGTTTACTTTTATTTATACTCATATAATTATTTTTCTAATTGTCAACATTCCAATCACTCTTATTTTAAACAGACTTTGAAGTGAAACAAGACTTCAAAAAATGTTATGATCTTCCGTGTAAACCAAAAGACGGAACATGTGAAAGGTTTTGCGGAGCTATGACCATTCAGTTAGTTGGCGAATGTATTTCTGGAAAATGTTGTTGTAGGTCAAAAAGGCCAAACTAACATTATTAGATATTATAATTTTTGTGCGAGTGTCAAGAGTACTAATAAAGATCCGAAACAATTTGCAAACTGAAGTTACTTTAAAAGAGAAAATCATTGCTTAAAAATACTAAAAATATTTATTCAAAATATAGGATATTTAAATGTAAAAAATTATAATACTAAAATATTTATTAAAAATATAGGATATTTAAATGTAAAATATTCAAGATTAGTAGTGAATTATGTGTTAACATACTAATAGTAAATTCAATAATTTTTTGGATAACTAGAAAATTATATTTTGTTAATTTGATATTTTCCGTCGCAAAATCATTGATTCTCTTGTTTTAATGGAATAAAATAATGGGTTTGATATGGTAGATTTGTAAAGGATAACATTTGCGAGTATGGTTTTGATAATAATATTATAGTTGAAACACCATTTATATTTCCTCGAAGAAACTATATATATAGTTTCTTTTATTTTACATCGATATATTAAATGATCTAGACAAAACAAATTGTCAACATATTTTATTTTTAGAATATTCTTTTACTGCACCCACAGTTTTTATAATACTATATTGTTTAGTGTAGGACAAAGAAACCATAGACATATTGTAGTCAAATTATATTATGCATGACATGATTTGCTTATGTTAACCTGAAACTTTTAATAAAATTTTAAACTCAAAATAAACACTAAAAATATAAGACAATTCTGTATTAGTTATACTGCAAAATATATAATTTATTATAAAACATTAAAACTTTGAAGTTTTAAGATTCTGCGGAACTAAAACTAATAACTTACATATATGAGAAACCGCTTATGCCAAGTTTTTATCAACTAAAATTTTGTTTCATCTAAAATTAAATATATAATATTTAAAAATACAAAATTTATGAAATGAAATATATAGTATTAATTAACTTATTTTGATTAAGGCTAAGGAAATATTCAATCATAATAATAATCTAATTATATAACAAACAGACATTGCAAAATCAGTAACAAATAACAAACACTATATTGACAAGATATTTTCTATAAAAAAAAGAGAATAACATTTGACACCAATGATAAAATATTAAATGATAATAAATTTATTTTAATATTATTTTGACTATGATCCAAGAAATTAAGCTGAAAGATATTTTGATGAAATCTACCATTTATGAAAATTTATGTTATTATACATCTATATATATATATATATATATATATATATATATATATATATTTATTTATATAACAGTATAAATCAAAATAGAACACTAAACAAAAATTTAAAAAAAGTTCATATATAATGGCTATCTCCAAAAACATACTGATCGCACTTGTTTTCACTATTTTCTTCATAGTATCTAATGTTCATTGTTACCCTGGTATTTAATTTAAATTTACTGTTTACTTTTATTTATACTCATATATTTATTTTTCTAATTGTCAACATTCCAAACAATCTTATTTTAAACAGATTTTGAAGTGAAACAAGACTACAAAAAATGTTATGACCTACCATGTAAACCAAAAGACGGAACATGTGAAAGATTTTGCGGAGCTATGACCATTCAGTTAGTTGGCGAATGTATTTTTGGAAAATGTTGTTGTAGGTCAAAAAGGCCAAACTAACATTATTAGATATTATGATTTATGTACTAGTGTCAAGAGTACTAATAAAGATGCAAAACAATTTGCAAACTGAAGTTACTTTAAAAGAGAAAATCATTGCTTAAAAATACTAAAAATATTTATTCAAAATATAGGATATTTAAATGTCAAAAATTAAAATACTAAAATAGTTATTCAAAATATAGGATATTTAAATGTAAAATATTCAAGATTACTAGTGAAACATGTGTTCACATACTAATAGTAAATTCAATAATTTTTGGGATAACAAGAAAATTGTATTTTGTTAATTTGATATTTTCCGTCGCAAAACCATTGATTCTCTTGTTTTAATGGAATAAAAGAATGGGTTTGATATGGTAGATTTGTAAAGGATAACATTTGCGAGTATGGTTTTGATAGTAATATTATAGTTGAAACACCATTTATGTTTCCTTGAAGAAACTATATATATAGTTTCTTTTATTTTACATCGATATATTAAATGATCTAGACAAAAAAAATTGTCAACATATTTTATTTTTATAATATTCTTTTTTTGCACCCACAGTTTTTATAATACTATATTGTTTAGTGTAGAACAAAGAAACCATAGACATATTGTAGTCAAATTATGTTATGCATGACATGATTTGCTTATGTTAACCTGAAACTTTTAATAAAATTTTAAACTCAAAATAAACACTAAAAATATAAGAAAATTCTGTATTAGTTATACTGCAAAATAAAGAATTTATTATAAAACATTAAAACTTTGAAGTTTTAAGATTCTGCGGAACTAAAAATAATAACTTACATATATGAGAAACCGCTTATGCCATGTTTTTATCAACTAAAATTTTGATTCATATAAAATTAAATATATAATATTTAAAAATACAAAATTTATGAAATGAAATATATAGTATTAATTAACTTATTTTGATTAAGACTAAGGAAATATTCAATCATAATAATAATCTAATTCTATAACCAATAGACCTTGAAAAATCAGTAACAAATAACAAACACTATATTGACAAGATTTTTTATATAAATAAAAGATAATAACATTTGAAACCAATGATAAAATATTAAATGATAATAAATTTATTTTTATATTACTTTGACTATGATCCAAGAAATTAAGCTGAAGGATATTTTGATGAAATCTACCATGTATGCAAATTTATGTTATTATACATCTATATATATAACAGTATAAATCAGAATAGAACACTAAACAAAAATTAAAAAAAAAAGTTCATATAAAATGGCTATCTCCAAAAACATACTGATCGCACTTGTTTTCACTATTTTCTTCATAGTATCTAATGTTCATTGTTACCCTGGTATTTAATTTAACTTTACTGTTTACTTTCATTTATACTCATATATTTATTTTTCTAATTGTGAACATTCCAATCACATTTATTTTAAACAGACTTTGAAGTGAAACAAGACTACAAAAAATGTTATGACCTTCCGTGTAAACCAAAAGACGGAACATGTGAAAGGTTTTGCGGAGCTATGACCATTCAATTAGTTGGCGAATGTATTTCTGGAAAATGTTGTTGTAGGTCAAAAAGGCCAAACTAACATTATTAGATATTATAATTTTTGTACTAGTGTCAAGAGTACTAATAATGATCCAAAACAATTTGCAAACTGAAGTTACTTTAAAAGAGAAAATCATTGCTTAAAAATACTAAAAATATTTATTCAAAATATAGGATATTTAAATGTAAAAAATTAAAATACTAAAATATTTATTCAAAATATATGATATTTAAATTTAAAATATTCAAGATTACTAGTGAAACATGTGTTTACATACTAATAGTAAATTCAATAATTTTTTGGACACCAAGAAAATTATAGTTTGTTAATTTGATATTTTCCGTCGCAAAACCATTGATTCTCTTGTTTTAATGGAATAAAAGAATGGGTTTGATATGGTAGATTTGTAAAGGATAACATTTGCGAGTATGGTTTTGATAGTAATATTATAGTTGAAACACCATTTATATTTCCTCGAAGAAACTATATATATATATATATATATATATATATATAGTTCCTTTTATTTTACATCGATATATTAAATAATCTAGACAAAACAAATTGTCAGCATATTTTATTTTTAAAATATTCTTTTACTGCACCCATAATTATTTAGATACAACAAAATTTATTTGTACTATTACATCGACAGCGTACAATTTTCACTAAAATATAATACAAAAAGTTGATTTATTTGTTTATGTAAGTGTATTTCATGTCAATAATTACATATATCTTACCTACTTTTTGTTGTATATTTCAAAAGTCACAATATGAAATATGTGTTGATATTACAAATTAAGTTAATACTATATTGTTTAGTGTAGAACAAAGAAACCATAGACATATTGTAGTCAAATTATATTATGCATGACCTGATTTGCTTATGTTAACCTGAAAATTTTAATAAAATTTTAAACTCAAAATATACACTAAAAATATAAGACAATTATGTATTAGTTATACTGCAAAATAAATAATTTATTATAAAACATTAAAACTTTGAAGTTTTAAGATTCTGCGGAACTAAAAATAATGACTTACAGATATGAGAAACCGCTTATGCCAAGTTTTTATCAACTAAAAATTGATTCATCTAAAATTAAATATATAATATTTAAAAATATAAAATTTATGAAATGAAATATATAGTATTAATTAACTTATTTTGATTAAGGCTAAGGAAATATTCAATCATAATAATAATCTAATTCTATAACCAATAGACCTTGCAAAAATCAGTAACAAATAACAAACACTATATTGACAAGATATTTTCTGTAAATAAAAGATAATAACATTTGAAACCAATGATAAAATATTAAATGATAATAAATTTATTTTTATATTACTTTGACTATGATCCAAGAAATTAAGCTGAAGGATATTTTGATGAAATCTACCATTTATACAAATTTATGTTATTATACATCTATATATATATATATATAACAGTATAAATCAAAATAGAACACTAAACAAAAATTAAAAAAAAAAGTTCTTATAAAATGGCTATCTCCAAAAACATACTGATCGCACTTTTTTCACTATTTTCTTCATAGTATCTAATGTTCATTGTTACCCTGGTATTTAATTTAACTTTACTGTTTACTTTTATTTATACTCATATATTTATTTTTCTAATTGTCAACATTCCAATCACTCTTATTTTAAACAGACTTTGAAGTAAAACAAGACTACAAAAAATGTTATGACCTTCCGTGTAAACCAAAAGACAGAACATGTGAAAGGTTTTGCGGAGCTATGACCATTCAGTTAGTTGGCGAATGTATTTCTGGAAAATGTTGTTGTAGGTCAAAAAGGCCAAACTAACATTATTACATATTATAATTTTTGTACTAGTGTCAAGAGTACTAATAAGGATCCAAAACAATTTGCAAACTGAATTTACTTTAAAAGAGAAAATTATTGCTTAATAATACTAAAACTATTTATTCAAAATATAGGATATTTAAATATAAAATATTAAAATACTAAAGTATTTATTCAAAATATAGGATTTTTAAATGTAAAATATCAAGATTACTAGTGAAACATGTATTTACATACTAATGGTAAATTCAATAGTTTTTTGGATAACAAGAAAATTATATTTTTTTAATTTGATATTTTCTGTCGCAAAACCATTGAATCTCTTGTTTTAATGGAATAAAAAATTGGCTTTATATGGTAAATTTGTAAAGGATAACATTTGCGAGTATGGTTTTGATAGTAATATTGTAGTTGAAACACCATTTATTTGTCCACGAAGAAACTATATATATAGTTTCTTTTATTTTACATCGATATATTAAATGATCTAGACAAAAAACATTGTCAGTATATTTTATTCCTAAAATATTGTCTTACTTCACCCATGATTATTTAGATACAACAAAATTTATTTGTACTATTACACCGACAGCATATAATTTTCACTAAAATATAATACAAAAGGTTGATTTATTTGTTTATGTAAGTGTAGTTCATGTCACTAATTACATATCTCTTACCTAGTTTTTGTATATTTAAAATGTCACATTATGAAATATGTGTTGATATTACAAGCTAAAATAATACTATATTGTTAAGTGTAGAACAAAAAAACCATAAACATATTGTAGTCTAATTATATTATGCATGACATACTTTGCTTATGTTAACCTGAAAAATGTAATAAAATTTTAAACTCAAAATAAATACTAAAAAAATAAGACAGTTCTCTATTAGTTATACTGCAAAATAAAGAATTTATTATAAAATATTAAAACTTTGAAGTTCTATGATTCTGCGGAACTAAAAATAATAACTTATATGTATGAGAAACCGCTTATGCCAAGTTTTTATTAACTAAAAATTTGATTCATCTAAAATTAAATATATAATATTTAAAATAAAAAATTTATGAAATGAAATATATAGTATTAATTAACTTATTTTGATTAAAGCTAAGGAAATATTCAATCATAATAATAATCTAATTATATAACCAATAGACCTTGCAAAATCAGTAACAAATAACAAACACTATATTGACAAGATATTTTCTATAAACAAGAGAATAAAATTTGACACCAATGATAAAATATTAAATGATAATAAATTTATTTTTATATTACTTTGACTATGATCCAAGAAATTAAGCTGAAGGATATTTTGATGAAATCTACCATTTATGCAAATTTATTTATTATACATCTATATATATATATAACAGTATAAATAAAAATAGAACACTGAACAAAAATTAAAAAAAGTTCATATAAAATGGCTATCTCCAGAAACATACTGATCGCATTTGTTTTCACTATCTTCTTCATAGTATCTAATGTTCATTGTTACCCTGGTATTTAATTTAACTTTACTGTTTACTTTTATTTGTACTCATACATTTGTTTTTCTAATTGTCAACATTCCAATCACTCTTATTTTAAACAGACTTTGAAGTAAAACAAGACTACAAAAAATGTTATGACCTTCCGTGTAAACCAAAAGACGGAACATGTGAAAGGTTTTGCGGAGCTATGACCATTCAGTTAGTTGGCGAATGTATTTCTGGAAAATGTTGTTGTAGGTCAAAAAGGCCAAACTAACATTATTAAATGTCATAATTTTTGTACTAGTGTCAAGAGTACTAATAAAGATCAAAAAACAATTTGCAAACTGAAGTTACTTTAAAAGAGAAAATAATTGCTTAAAAAAACTAAACATATTTATTCAAAATATAGGATATTTAAATGTAAAAAATTAAAATACTAAAATATTTATTCAAAATGTAGGATATTTAAATGTAAAATATTCAAGATTACTAGTGAAAGATGTATTTACATTCCAATGGTAAATTCAATAAATTTTTGGATAACAAGAATATTATATTTTGTTTATTTGATATTTTCCGTCGCAAAACCATTGATTCTCTTGTTTTAATGGAATAAAAAATAACATTTGCGAGTATGGTTTTGATTGTAATATTGTATTTGAAACACCATTTATTTGTCTTCGAAGAAACTATATATATAGTTTCTATTATTTTCCATCAATATATTAAATTATCTAGACAAAACAATTGTCAGCATATTTTAGTTTTAAAATATTCTTGTACTGCACCCATAATTATTTAGATACAAAAAAAATTATTTGTACTGATACATCGACAGCGTATAATTTTTCACGAAAATATAATACAAAAAGTTGATTTATTTGTTTATATAAGTGTACTTCATGTCACTAATTACATATCTTTTACCTACATTTTTTATATTTAAAATGTCACATTATGAAAATATGTGTTGATCTTACAAGCTAAAATAATACTATATTGTTTTGTGTAGAACAAAGAAGCCATAAACATATTGTAGTCTAATTATATTATGCATGACATACTTTGCTTATGTTAACCTGAAAATTGTAATAAAATTTTAAACTCAAAATAAACACTAAAAATATAAGACAATTCTCTATTAATTATACTGCAAATTAATGAATTTGTTATAAAACATTAAAACTTTGATCTTCTAAGATTCTGCTGAACTAAAAATAAAAACTTACATGTATGAGAAACCGCTTATGCCAAGTTTTTATGAACTATGAATTTGATTAATTCATCTAAAATTAAATATATATATATATTAATTAACTTATTTATATTAAGACTAAGGAAATATTCAATCATAATAGTAATCAAATTCTATAACCAATATACCTTGCAAAATCAGTAACAAAAAAACAAACAGTATATTGACAAGATATTTTCTATAAAAAGAGAATGACATTTGACACCAATGATAAATAAATGATAAAATATTATAAGGAATGGAATTTATTTTGATATTATTTTTATTATAATCCAAAAAATAAGCTTAAATGTATTTTAATGAAAATTTTCTTATATGCAAATTTATGTTATCTATATTATTATTTGCAAAGTGATTTTCCTTACTTGTTATGTTCTCCCTAATTTTAGGTTTTCTCATATTTTAGAATCAATCTATACTATTATTTGCGAAGTGATTTTTCTTACTTGTCATGTTCTCCCTAATTTTAGGTTTACTCATATTTTAAAATAAATTATTAATATTAGGAAATACTTTTAGTGATTTAGCTGATATTTATCAATATCTTGAGCATAATTAAAAATTTTGAATGATAGTATCGTTGTTAAAGTCTTTATTATCCTTAATAAATAATTATATTAGTTTTTTATTATAAACTTACTCATAAATTAAAAAAAATAACTCGATAATCATCATTATCTAAAAATGTTCTATATTATGTTATCCAAAACTATTTAAAATCATAATAGTTTAGAAATAAATATAAATTCATGTATATAGTCTAATGTATATATGAATATTTTGAAATTTATTTTACATAATAAAATATAGTTTGTTAAAATAAAATACTTTATCATCTATAAACAATTTAATATATAATTAACTATTAATATTAAACAACATGAAATATATTTTTCTAATGATATATGATAATATATCTATTTACAACTTAAAAAAAAAAAATTATTGAACCTGTAAGTGCGGGCAAAAAAATTATTGAGCTTGTAAGTGCAGGCAAAACATCTAGTTTTATATATAACAATATAAATCTTGTTATAGTGCTTGTTAGGCACGCGACTATCACCTTTGAAAGTTTTTTGTTTCCTTTTTGCTTTTTCACATGAGAGAGAGTTCAATAATTTACTACATGTGTCGTCATTCTATTCCCGTAACTAATGTGTGTTGATGTAAAATGTCAACCCTGTAGTAGTCGATGACGTAGTTGTCGAGGCAGACGTCGTGTTGAGTGGAGAAGACCATATGGAGTCAAGATGCTTAGCTGGAGTTGTGTGGACTTGAAGAGCAAGCGTGTATCTTAGAGAAAAGCAAAGAAGATATATGTTAGAAGACATATGGACGTTTTCCATTAAACAAAAGGAAGTTTACTTGAAGATGAAGTTTTCCATTAAGATAAATGGAAAGTTGACTTATGTATATTGGAAAGACTTGGAGAGCAAGTGGAAGATTTGGAAAGCAAGTTTTAGTCTGCTATATAACGAGGGACGTACCTTATGAGAAAGATATACCTCATAGAAGAGAGAGAGAGAGAGAGAATCTCATTATATATTGGTGTTACTGCTTGGTGTCGAAGCAGTGTCTGAAGTAGTTCATGATGGAGTCTGATGTGGACTTAGTTTGATGGTGTGGAGTTGACGTCTTTGTGTGGTGGAGTTAGCCATCGTGTGTAGCTCGTGGTGAGCTGTGTGTGTGCTTGGGTGATCAAGCGTTCTGGTGTCATTGAGTGTGTTGGGTGCTGACATACTTGGTGAAGTACTTCTGAAAAGTAGAAGATCAAAGCCTAGACTCAGAGGGAGTTTAGCAAGGCGGTTTCATTGAAGAGATCTGTGAAGATTGCAGCTGTAGAAGACAGTGTGCTATGATGCGTCATATGGGATATATGCATGCGTGCTTTATTCCTAATCTTTGTAGATTGCTTCTTAGAAAAGAGTGGTAAACACTAGTGTGTGTGTTGTACCATATAGCAATTGTAGGTTGCTCCTTGTTCTAAGTCAATGAAATCTGGACGAGGTCCCGGGGATGTAGGAAACGAACCCCGTTAACAAACTTTTTGTCTATTTTACTTTCTGCACTAGTTTTCTCTGCCCTCACTACATTAACAAGTGGTATCAGAGCGGGGCTCGATAGAGTTAACGACTTAGTTTCGAGTAGATCAAGGTGAGGACAGAAACTTGTTCAGGAAGTAGAACAAAGTTTGATTGGAGATCGATGAAGATGGCGTGATGGGTTTTCTTCTTTGGTTTGAAAGGTGCTGATCTTCGAGTTGGTTTTTGACCATGATGTGGCTCATAGGGGGAGATTGAAGACGTGGTTTTCAAGTCATTTATGATGAGTGCACATGCATAATCAAACATGGGGAGATTGAAGGTGCAGTTTGAAGAGGTGTTATGTATTAGTTCGTGAAATACTACAGGAGGTAGTACATGCGTGTATCATGAAGATGAAACTAAATGAGAGATCGAGTTTTGTATGTAAGGCTTAAAGAGGAAGTTTGTCTGCAAGGCTTGACATTTAAGCATCTATGTTTTAGCTTAGTATGCAATCAAGCAAGGGGGAGAAAATCATGGTGATGGACGTCCTGATGTACATGGTGCTTATCTCATGGGGGAGAAAAGCATGGTGTAGTGCACATCTCGTGGGAGAGAAGAGCATGGTTGTTGAACTAAAATAATGTTGTGCTTGATTGGCACACAAAGCTAAAAAGGGGAGATTGTTGATGTAAAATGTCAACCCTGTAGTAGTCGATGACGTAGTTGCTGAGGCAGACGTCGTGTTAAGTGGAGAAGACCATATGGAGTCAAGATGCTTAGCTGGAGTTGTGTGAACTTGAAGAGCAAGCGTGTATCTTAGAGAAAAGCAAAGAAGATATATGTTAGAAGACATATGGACGTTTTCCATTAAACAAAAGGAAGTTTACTTCACTACAGGAGATTGAGGAATTTATAGCAGTCCATTATAGCGTTTTTTTATGTTCTGCTATGTTTAAGTTTTTAATAGCGTTTCATTTTTTGTAAACGCTACGAAAAGACTGTCTTTAAAAATAACTCGGTTACACCTAGAATACATAGCATTACGTAATTAAAACGCTGTCGAAACTTGGAGCGGGAATTAAAAAAGACCCGGTTAACACCACCCGCTTAACACTTAGTGAATTTTTCACTCTCCCTCTCAGCTCACTTTAACAGAAACTCTAGCTCGATCTGATCTCAAATTTTCCATCTCACTTTGAGAGGAGTGAAGACGAGTAGAGATTTCTCAGCTGGTTCGTGATTCATTTCGATCTGCTCATCTGCTCATCTAATCGCCTTTCAAAAGCCGCCGAAGATCTAAACCCAGATCTACCGCTTCGCGAAGAAAGTGTTCGATTAAAGGTTTGTATGTGGCTCTGGCTTATCGATTTCATGATTAGAAACTATAATTGGGGGTTTCAATTTCAATTTGTGGCTTATTGTTTCAATTAGAGATTTTGATTTGCTTTCATAAGTCATAGGGATTTCGATTTCCTTTCAGATTATTAACTTAATTTCAATACTTTCTGATTTGGTCTGAGAGCTGTTGCGGTGTTGTGGTAATGGATAAAGCATGGGTTTGGCTTCCAAGGTATGAACTTGTCTGTAAAAATCTTTAACTTCTCTACAGCTTTCTGTTCTAATCTAACGTTCAATCACTTTTATAAATTAAAGGGCGAGCACTGAGTATGAGGAAGGTGCACGTGCTTTTGTGTATGCATCAGCAAAGAGATTGGGTAATCCTCTGCAGATGTTCTGTCCGTGTATCGACTGTCGGAATCTGTGTCATCAAACCACTGTCACAGTAGTGGATCATTTGGTCATTAAGGGAATGGATCAGAAGTACAAGAGAAGTGCTTGTTGGAGTATCCATGGAGAGAGGAAGACTGAGAAAGCAGTAGATGATCAACGTGATGAGGATGGAACATATGAGTTGTTTAGAGCTGCCTTGTTTGAAAATGGAGATAATTCAGAATCCTCTAACAAGGATGGAGAACAGTGTGAAGTTGTTGGAAGTGAAGAAGATCTTGAGTTTAAGAAGAAATTAGAGGATGCTGAAACTCCTCTATATTCGGAATGCCCAAACTTCACCAAAGTTGCAGCAATCATGGGTCTCTACCGCATCAAAGTGAAGAGTTTGATCTCAGAGAATTACTTTGATCAGATATTAAGTATGGTTCATGACATGCTTCCTAAAGGCAATGTGCTTCCTAAATCAACATCTGAGATAAAGAAGTTCTTGAAGATATTTGGTTTTGGATATGATATCATCCATGCGTGTGAGAATGACTGCATTCTTTACCGGAAACAGTACGAGGCGATGAGTAGCTGTCCAAGATGTGGGGCTTCAAGATGGGAAGTTGATAAGCATTCTGGTGCGATAAAGAATGGGATTCCAGCAAAGATACTCAGGTATTTCCCTATAAAAGAAAGATTGAAGAGGATGTTTAGATCAGAGACAATGTCTAAGAATCTGCAATGGCATTTCAGTAATGCTTCTGAAGATGGAACAATGAGACACCCGGTTGACTCATTGACATGGGCTCAAGTCAATGCTAGATGGCCACTTTTCGCAGCTGAGCCAAGAAACCTACGACTCGGTATATCTACAGATGGGATGAACCCGTTTGCTATCCAGTCTAGCAAGCATAGCATATGGCCAGTTATGTTGATGAACTACAATATGCCCCCTACGATGTGTATGAAGTCAGAGAACATAATGGTGAGCCTTCTGATACCTGGACCAACTGCACCAAGTAACAACATCGATGTTTATCTTGCTCCCTTGATTGAGGATCTGAATGATCTGTGGAATGAAGGTATCCAGATTTACGACTCATTAGCCAAGGAGAATTTCACACTGAAGGCTATACTATTGTGGAGTATCAGCGACTATCCAGGTTTGGGGACCTTGGCTGGTTGTAAAGTAAAAGGGAAACAAGGATGTAATGTATGTGGGAAGGATTCACCTTCTAAGTGGTTGAAGTTTAGTCGTAAGTACGTCTATTTGGGAAATAGGAAACGACTGAGGCCTGGGCATCCTTACCGACGCCGAAGAGTTTGGTTCGACAACACTACGGAGGAAGGGACTGCTAACAGAATTCAAACAGGAGCTGAAATATTTGAGCTGCTTAAGGATTATAAGAATGATTTTGGGATACCTTTGGAGAAGAAAAGCAAAAGAAAAAGATCAGGGTTGAGTGATGTTGAGGAGGTTAGCCATGAAGAATATGAAGAAGACTCCGACCAATGGAGGTGGAAGAAACGTTCAATTATATTTGATTTACCTTACTGGAAGGTTAGTACTCTATCAAAATAAAATTTTGAAAATTTCTTATCAATTTCTGTGACTAATTTGTGTATTTATTTGTTGAGTTAGGATATGCCGGTGCGTCACAACATCAACGTAATGCATGTGGAAAAGAATGTCTCTGATGCCATTCTTTCCCTTTTGATGCACAATGCTAAGTCAAAAGATGGTGTGAAAGCACGACAAGATTTGGAGGACATAGGGATTCGACGTAACTTACACACTCAACAACGTGGAAAGAAAACGTACTTACCTCCAGCTGCTTATTGGCTGAGCAAGGAAGAGAAGAAGAGATTCTGTAGGAGATTATCTGAATTCAGAGGACCAGATGGCTACTGTGCGAACATTGCAAACTGTGTATCAGTTGATCCTCCTACGATTAGTGGTCTGAAGTCTCATGATCATCATGTTCTTCTGCAGAACTTGTTAGCAGTTGCATTGAGAGGGTTGCTGCCAAAAGGACCTAGGACTGCAATTAGAAGGTTATGCAACTTCTTCAGTAGACTATGTCAGCGTGTAATTGACCCAGAGAAGCTACTAAAATTGGAGTCTGAGCTTGTGGAGACGATGTGCCAAATGGAGAGGTTTTTTCCTCCATCTCTTTTCGATATAATGTTCCATCTTCCTATACATCTAGCTAGAGAAGCACGTTTGGGTGGCCCGGTACACTTAAGATGGATGTATCCATTTGAAAGGTACTACGTATATAGTGTTTTCTGGTTTTGTTTATTTTTTACTTATATTTGTTATAAGCAAATATCTGACAATTTTTTTCTATGCGGGACATTTAGGTACATGAAAATACTAAAATCTTATGTTAAGAACTTCGCAAGGCCAGAAGCATGTATGGCAGAGGGTTATTTGGCAGCTGAATGTATTGATTTTTGCTTGGAGTTTCTCAAAACATCTGTACCAGTTCTAGAGTCTGCAAATCGTAATGAAGATGTTGATTTGGATGAGCATATACTTGAAGGTCGTCCAATTCTTAAGGCTACAGAAGTTACACTATCTGATAAAGATCTTGACATTGCTCACAGATATGTATTAATGAACTCTGCAGTTGTAAATCCATATGTTGAGTAAGTCAGAATGCATCTTCACATCTGATAACTCTTTGGTTTAGTTAATTATTCTAACTCTTTGGATTTGTAATTCAGATTGCATCTTCAAGAATTACAAGATAAGGATGCCCGTTGCAGAAGAAATCAAACTCTTTTGTGGAAGTTACATGGGGAACGGTTTTCACAGTGGCTAAAAGAAAAGGTATTTTGAAAGTTTTCTATACATCTCTTTCTCTTTTACGTAGTGGTTTAACACTAATATCATAACGTTTTTGTTTATATCAGATCCGTACTAATTCTAAAGAGCATTCGACCCAACTAAGATGGTTAGCGTTTGGTCCGCGACATAATGCGCAAACCTATAATGGCTATATCATCAATGGACATCGTTTTCACACCGAATGCTTAAAGCGGAAGACTCAGAACAGTGGAGTAGCATATGAAGCTTTTGCTATGTGTAGATCAAGTGTCAGAGATACCAATCACGTGGCAGATGTCGTTTCTTACTTTGGAGTGATACAAGAGATAATATTGTTGGACTACCACATGTTCCAGGTTCCATTATTCAAGTGTAAGTGGGCCAACAAAGGGAATGGTCTCAAGGAAGAAGATGGATTTATGCTTGTGAACTTCAGTGTTAACCAAGCAGCATTTCTCCAAGATCCATACATTATGCCTTCTCAAGCAAAACAAGTGTTTTACTCCAGAGAAAATGACTCATCAAATTGGAGTGTTGTAATGAGGGCACCACCAAGAGGGTATCACGAGTTAGAAACCGAAGAAGAGTTCGTAGCTACGCCAATATCCAGCGAAGACAATGATGATTTGGGGAATGAATCTTCTGATGATGATAGTTTCTGTGTTAGGGCTGACTGTGATGGGGTCCTAGTAGTTGAATAATTGGGCTAGGTCGTTAGTTAGTAGGTAGTATTATTAGGTAGTTAGTATTATTTGGTAGATTTAGTGATGATAATTCAAATGATTATAGTTTCAGGTGAATCATGTTGAAAGAGATACCTGATGCACCTCAGCGTCGCAGTAAGCGCCAGAAAGGTGAAGAAGCGAGTGTTGAGCCTTTGAAAATTCATAGAAGACCCAGGAGGCTTACTAGTCAAACAGCAGAAGAAACAACAACTGATATGCAGATTGGTACTCAGGAATCTGCATTGGAAGAACATCCTCTTCAAGAAAACTCAGAGAAAGCAGGAGACTCAGTAGAAAAAGATACGCAGCAACCACAAAACGAAGGAGAGTCGGCAGAGGCAGAAAAATATACGCAGCAACCACAAAACGAAGGAGGGTCAGAAGAGGCAGGAGAAGATCCACAGAACAAAGGAGAGTCAGAAGAGGCAGGAGAAGATACGCAGCATCCAACTGAACCAGTCGAAGGTGAGCAGCCAGAGACCAAGACAAAGAGACGAAGAGGGCGCACTAGGATGAGTAAAGTGGCTAAAAACATTGAAGACAAGGTTGAAGTCGAATTTACATCTCTCGGTGAACATGTGGGGGATGGATCAGTAACACTTTCTTCATTTCTTGGTCCTCTTGTGAGAGAGCATGTACCAGTCCTTCTTGGAGATTGGAGACACCTTGATGAACAGACAAAGGACACAATGTGGGAGGAAATTCAGGTATTTTTCTCACCAGAAATTAGTAAAAGAACTCTCTTTACATAACTTCTACCATTGTGTTGAAGTTCTGAAACTCTTGTAGGCGAGGTTCAAACTGTCAGAACAATGGCAAAAAGAATCTGTTCTAAAGCAGATGGGGTGTATTTGGAGGTCTTCAAAGTCAAGGCTTGTTGGTCTTGTGCGATCTGTAGGGAGCATGGAAGAACTTATTAGATTAAAACCAAGCAATGTTCAGTCTGCGTCAGCTTGGATGAATTGGGTCAAGATGAAGAAAGGCAAAGATTTTAAGGTTGTTTAGTTTTAACCAATGTTTCTGTTTGCTTTTATTTCCATATGTAAAATTCTAATCTTATTGCTTTTATTTGAAGGTCCAAAGTGACAAATACAAGGAATTGAGGAGAAACCAGATACCCCACACCACTAGTCGCAAGGGAATGGTTCGCTTGGCTCATGAAATGGTATGATTCTGTTGATAAAATATTTCAGGCACTTGTAATAATGTATTATCCTTTTTGGCACTTGTAGAAGAAAAACAGTTCAAACCCAACACAAGTGACTAGGAGTAAGGTATGGATAGCAGGGCATACACATTCAGATGGGAGACCTGTGAGGCCTGAGTTTGAAGACACTATTGTAAGCGATTCTAAATCTTTTTAGTGTGTTGCTGTCTTGTTGGGATAACAGTTTCTTATGCTATTACTGTCTTGTTGAAATCAGGAAAAAATCAAAAATATTGATAGTGGAATGGAATCCACTGCCAGTACGAGTGTTAACGATGATGCTGTGAGTCAAGTCCTAGGAAAAGACAAACCAGGAAGGATTAGAGGAATGGGCAGAGGAATAACTGCTACGAAGATAGCATTAATGCAGGCCCGAGACTCACATGTACTGATGCTTGAAGCAAAACAAGCTGAATTGCAGGATGCAGTTCGTGGTTTGCAGGACGTAGTTCGTGGATTAACTAAAAAAAAAGTGTAAGTTAACATAATTTTTGGTCATTATAAGTTGAATTGTCAGTTTAGTGTCTAACTTTTCCTTTTGCATTTCACTCAGGATCATCTTGACAGTGTCTCCAATTCTGAAGTCAGTGATATCAGCAAAGGACCTAGGTGTCAGATTTTAGACTGGTGTTCAATGGATGATGTTGTCATCGGAGAAGGAGAATTCTGCTCAGCTGAACCAACATACAAAATTGGACGAATTCCACTTGGTATGCATGCTGCTGCTATTTTAGTTAAGTCTGTTACAAATGAAGAAGCACCTATCTGGAGGCCTACGACATCTGCTACCACACTTGGCCAAGCCATTGGACAGAAAATAGCATGGCAGCTTGATAAGCTCATTCTGGATGAAGACAACTCAGAAAATAATAAGACTGCTGATTCAACGGTAAGTACTATACATATGTTAAGATGCTGTGGAATCATGTTGATAATTAACTAATGTAGTGTTTGTTTTGTATTTTTAAACATGGCTTTGTAGGCTTCAGATGGTGAAGGCGATAGAATCCTAATCTATGATTGGTCTAAGGAGGATGTAATTGTTGCAGAGGGTCGTCTCCAGTCAACTGACCCAAAAGAGCTGGTAAACAACATTCCTCTGGGTCCTAGTGCTGCTATTGTCAAAGTAGATAGGGTAGTTAATGAAGATGGTTCTCTATGGAGACCAAATGTGGACAAGTTGATGATTGGTGATGCAGTCGGTGAGGACATCCCATGGCCTATCCAAAAGATTCTTTTGGCTACTGTACAAGCAAACAAAGACGAACTGATGTCGAAAAGTAGATCACATGCGGTAAGAAACTAAACATTCTCACTCTTGATTGTTGTTGGTAATTTTCTTCTTTGGCTGAATGATTTGTTGTATGGGAATTTCTGTTTAAGAGTGCAAGTAACAGCTCTAACACTAGCAAGAATGAGACAAGGAAATGCATCCTCTTGGATTGCAAAGGATCAGGGGATAAGGTAGCAGAAGGTCGACTTTTCTCGACTAATCCAGATGATGTCATTCATTTTGTTCGCTTGGGCCCCAATGCAAGCAAGATATGGGTTGATGTTCCTCTGATTGAAGATGCACCACTTTGGAGAACTAATTCAGAACTTCAAATCATTGCTGATGCTCAAGGCAGTGTAATTGCTTGGCCAAATGACAAAATCCTTTATATATGAATGCTCAAGTAATGTCGCATATGAAATCTCCTTTGTTTTTCTTTTTAAGAAACGTGAATGCACTTTAGTACTTTAAAAAAACAAGCTTATGTCTGTGTGTACTACCTTTGAATATTTGGTGTGTTGCCACTTTTAATATTTAGTGTGTTGCTTGGTTATTATAATTTTAAGAAAATTATGCATTAGTAATAACAAAAAAAAAATTCATAGATTGTAAATAAAGTAAATAAAAATTTGCATTTATAATAATAAAATGTACTTTCAAATATTATAATCGAAACCCTAAATGGTTTAGGGTATACAATTTTAGGGTATAGTGTTCAATCTTAAAATTTATAGATTATAAATAAACTAAATAAAACATTCGCATTAATAATAATAAAATGTACTTTCAAATATTATAATCGAAACCCTAAATGGTTTAGGGTATATAATTTTAGGGTATAGTGTTCGATCTTGACACAAATTCATAATCAGATTTACTTACAAAAAGTTTTTTCAATATAAGAATAGAATGAAATATAATCTTACAATATGTTTCTGTTATTAATTCAAAAACTAAACTGAAAAGTCTAAATCCTAAATGGCTTTGTCTACATTTTTGTTTCAAGTGTTTCAATCTTGACATATATTTCACATATGTTAAATAAAAAACATAAAATTATGTTTTTAATAATTTGTAGTGTTTTTATGATTGTTATCTAGTTACTGATTAATTATAACAAATTTTTTTATTTCATACAATTATTTTTAAAACATTTTAATCAGTTTTTACTCTTAATTAACTAAATCAGCCAATCATATTATATCACCAGGATAGCTATTCTAAACCACACGATCTGTTTAGCCTTCTCACATCTCACCGTTAATCCCTTGACTTGCTAAATCAGCCAATCATATCATATCACCAGGATTGCTATTCTAAACCACACGATCTGATTAACTCCTTAGATCTCACCGTTAAATCAGCACTAACTCATAACCCTTTAACCTGCTCACATCTCAAAATCTCTATCGATTTTCTCCCCAAAAGAAAGCAATCTCATATCTCTTAAGCTCCACTGTAAATCTGTAACCCTTACCTCTTTGTCGAAATCTGTAACCCTCTTTGTAGAAATCGTCTTTCCCTCTTTGTCGAAATCTGTAACCCTCTTTGTAGAAATCGTCATTTACTTTTGCCCTTAGTTTTCGACACCGCAAGAAGCAAATACAGCAACGAGGTACCCAATCTATCTATTTTATCCAATCTATAAGTTTGATACTTATTCGGCGCCGCAAGACTGATTATGATCCGTTTCTTTTTTGTAGTTTTCTTCACGGTGAACGAGCAAAGGTAGCAGGGATCCTAAAGGTTAGGTCTTTCTTTACAATTTCTAATGATTTTAATTACTTTTGCTGTTGCTATGATTTTAATTACTTTTGCTGTTGCTATGATTCAGAAATGCAAGCTAGGAAAGAAATAGTTTTAGCACTTTCGGCACAGGGGATCATTCCACCACCGTACCAACAGCCAAGACAAGAAGCAGCTGATGTTCCACCACTCCACCAACAGCCAAGACAAGAAGCAGCTGATGTTCCACCACTCCACCAACAGGGGCAACAAGAAGCAGATGATGATGTCGTCAAGATCACAGAAGTACAGTACCGGAGAGCTCTTGGATACTTGATCCGTATTGAAGAAGATGAAGAAGACATCGATCCAATGTACCGAAGAGCACTGACTAACATGCGAAACAAGGCAGGAACCTCGTCTTCCAGAGGCAATGCTCGGCGAACTTAGAGCAAAAGCTGTTTGTAATCTGTTGTTTTTTGATGTAGCTGAATATTATTTTTCTATTTTGGATTTGGGAATTTAAATATATTATGCTAATATGTATTTTGGATTTGGAATTTAATTTTTTTTTCTAAATAATGAAATATATTATTTTTGAATTTGATATTTTTTTATAATTCAAAATATAAATTGGGTAATCAAAATTCTAAAAAATTGATCACACCTATTGCACAAATAAAATTTTACAAAATTCATAATAATAGCTCTTAAAAATACGCTATTTAAATTGTTTTGTAACCCAAAAATAACATTTAAAGATACGCTATTGTATTACAAATACATCCCAATAGCATTTTCATAAAACGCTATAGAAAATGTTGTAAGGTCTGACACAAGTACCAACTATAACACTTCATAATAAAACTAATGGCGTAAAATAAACGCTATTATAAAATAAACTATTGCAAAATAGAAAACGCTATAGTAAAAGTATTTATCATAGCATAAAAGAAAAGCGCTACGATAGCTCTCATACCTATTGTCGCGGTGGAAGACACAGCGTTTCTAACAACGCTACGATATTAATAGATAGCGTTTAATGGACGCTATCAATGAGCTCATTTCCTGTAGTGCTTGAAGATGAAGTTTTCCATTAAGATAAATAGAAAGTTGACTTATGTGGATTGGAAAGACTTGGAGAGCAAGTGGAAGATTTGGAGAGCAAGTTTTAGTCTGCTATATAACGAGGGACGTGCCATATGAGAAAGATATACCTCATAGAAGAGAGAGAGAGAGAGAGAGAGAGAGAATCTCATTATATATTGGTGTTACTGCTTGGTGTCGAAGCAGTGTCTGAAGTAGTTCGTGATGGAGTCTGATGTGGACTTAGTTTGATGGCGTGGAGTTGACGTCTTTTTGTGGTGGAGTTAGCCATCGTGTGTAGCTCGTGGTGAGCTGTGTGTGTGCTTGGGTGATCAAGCGTTCTGGTGTCATTGTGTGTGTTGGGTGCTGGCGTACTTGGTGAAGTACTTCTGAGAAGTAGAAGATCAAAGCCTAGACTCAGGGGGAGTTTAGCAAGGCGGTTTCATTGAAGAAATCTGTGAAGATTGCAGCTGTAGAAGACAGTGTGCTATGATGCGTCATATGGGATCTATGCATGCGTGCTTTATTCCTAATCTTTGTAGATTGTTTCTTAGAAAAGAGTGGTAAACACTAGTGTGTGTGTGTTGTACCATATCGCAATTGTAGGTTGTTCCTTGTTCTAAGTCAATGAAATCTGGACGAGATCTCGAGGATGTAGGAAACGAATCCCGTTAACAAACTTTGTGTCTATTTTACTTTCTGCACTAGTTTTCTCTGTCCTCACTACATTAACAATGTGAACAATCACGTTGTTATCACTATCGTACAATGTTCACTATCGTATGTTGTTATCACTATCGTACAATGTTTAACTTTGGATTTAGTATATACCAGATGGTTATCCAAATATTTGTTTGTGATTTGAATGTACACAATTCAGCTCACAAACTTGGCAAGTTTAAATAATTTACACTAACAACACCTGGGTTTCTTCATATGTAGGAGTGTCGACTATAACAAAGAAAGTGTCGATCAACAGCATACAGTATGTTGAAACTTGAAATCGATTCTGGCTTGCTCTCTTCAGCTCTAATTTTCCTAAACTCCCATTTGCTCAAGAATCTCCAAGTTATCTAAAAATAAAAAGTATCTAAACCTGTAAAAACTTCAAAAATGATTCAAAACGTATAATACAATTTTTTTATATAAATCTTATATCATTGTCAAAACCCATAAAGACCATGATATATCATGGTTTCTATTTTTGTCAGGTCTGTTGAGAAGTTTGCTATGCTTGGAGCTTCCTAATCACAATCAGTTCCTTACAATTCGATCAAAAATTATGGCAGGTCGTAGAGTGACGTAGCATATTTGTATAACCACTGTTAATACTTATTATATTTGTATATTTATATACTATAGTATGTAGAATTTCTTTTATGGTGCTTATTGATTTTACTAATTAACTAGACTTTGATCCCCCCGCCCGGACGGGTATATTTTCAAAATTTAATGTTAAATATTTATAACTGTTTAGTTAAAAATTGTATATGCATATGACCATGTTCATATAGTACCCATGCGCTATTTCTTATTCAATATTTATCATCTACATGGATCATATAAAAAATAATTTATCTAATTTTTGTTGTTTGATCTATACATTTTGACCATGTTTTTAAAATATGTATAAGTAATGTCAATTGCTTATTTGGTTTTGGATATTAACGTAATCAAATAAATATATTAAATAGCTTTTATATTAAATAAATTATTTTAATTTTACATTTTATGAAAATTATTTGATCTGTTATTTTTTATAATTCATATAAATTAATTATAAAAATTAAGTTTATTTTAATTTTATTACTTTATATTTCTTAATTTTAGTAAGAAATATTATTAAAAATAGGAATACTGTAATATAATTATTAAAAACAAAATATATTATAAAGATTTGGTGAAGATTTGTATATAATATGACAATATTGTAACAGTTATTTTGCATGAATAATTAAATATGGACCATTAACATTTATATATGAATTATGACAAACTAAATGTACTTCAGTTTTAATAGTTTAGATGTAAACAAAAATAACTAAATCTTTTCATGAGATGAATTTTTAATCTACAGTTAAGTTGGAATTAAACATGATTAAATAAATATATGTCTTCTGATGTTTTTTGAAATATATATTTATTTTCAGTAACAGCTATTATTTATTTATTTTTATTTGAGAAATAAATGTTTACAGTCTGTATGTAACTATACAAAGTAATAAGCTAATATTCTTAGGCATAGATAGTAGTAGGATGGATCATTTGATTTATTTTTATATAAGAAATAAATGTTTACAGTCTGTATGTAACTATAAAGAGTAAGCTCTGATATTATTAGTCTGTATGTGTGATAACGATGTCCGACACTTTGACAAACAATTAACGGTCCTCGATAAATACTATAACAAAAGCTGCTTTTAGAAATAAAATAAAAATAAAGAATTTTTATTGTCGAAAAGGAAAGTGTTTATTGGCTGAGTTAGGAGAGTGAGGAAGCGGCAAAGAGTTGGGGAAGACGAAAGCAACTTATAAAAAAAAAGATTTCATACTCTTCTTCTTCAATCAGAGACTTCAGCCACGTATATTTTATTTTCTCGAATCCTTTAGCTTCCTTTCTCACTATTGTTGTTGATTTTGTTATATGACATGTTTCAGATCATGGTGTCGTACGGTGCCTTGGCGGTTACAATGGTGGTGTTCGTGGTTACAGTGCAGTTGTTGGATTGCAACTTTGCAGAAGGATATCCGGAAGAAGACCTTGTTGTGAGGCTTCCTGGTCAACCAAAAGTCTTATTTAGACAGTATGCAGGTTATGTGGAGGTTGACACCAAAACAGGCCGTAGCCTCTTCTACTACTTTGTGGAAGCAGCCACACAACCTGAGACCAAACCCTTAACCCTTTGGCTTAATGGAGGTTTGTATGTTTTCTTCTAGCTTTGGTTTTGTTCTCTAACTTTTGGCTATATACTGAATTCTTTTGTATAATGGTTTAAGATCTTTAATTCTTTTGAATTCTTTTGTTTTTTTCTGACTTCTTGAGTATAAAATAGGCTGTGAGAATTATGGAAATTGAGGTTGTTGTGTCTTGCAGGTCCAGGTTGTTCATCAGTTGGTGGAGGAGCTTTCACTGAGTTGGGTCCATTTTACCCAACAGGAGATGGTCGTGGCCTCCGCATTAACTCCATGTCTTGGAACAAAGGTTTTATAATATTTATATGTGTAAAAGAGAACTACATATTTGATTCTACCTTGCTTTATCTGATGCTTTCTTATAATAATGTGTAGCCTCGAACCTGCCTTTTGTGGAGTCTCCGGCTGGAGTTGGTTGGTCGTACTCCAACACAAGCTCTGATTACAACACCGGGGACGAAACTACGGGTAAAAAAAAACTTAAAATTTATCATCTTAAATTAGAATATTTACAAGACTAATTCTTATTTTGACACGTTTTGTATATGAACAGCAAAAGATATGCTTGTGTTCTTGATGAGATGGTTCAGCAAGTTCCCAGAACTGAAAGCTCGTGACTTCTTTCTCACCGGGGAAAGCTACGCAGGTATGTTTTGATCGATCATGTGTTGATGTCATATCAGAAAACTTTATTAGTTAGTATCTTCAGTTGATACAACACACTCTTGCAGGACACTACATACCTCAACTGGCGGATGCTATACTCAGCTATAATAGACAGTCAAGTGGGTTCCAGATCAATGTCAAAGGCATTGCAGTAAGCAAAATAATCTTCTTCTTCTGATGTTTCAGCAACTCTTATTAACTTTTGTTTTAATATCTGATTATCAGATTGGGAATCCACTACTAAAGCTGAACACAGACACTTCAGCTGTTTACGAGTACTTATGGTCGCATGGCATTATTTCGGATGAACTTAGACTCGAAATCATCAGGCAATGCGATTTTAACAACATCCCAAACGTAAGTAACGAGTGCATCAAGGCAATCACTGAAACCAGCGTCGTTTCTCAGTATATCGACGTCTATGATGTTCTCCGAGACCTATGCTACCCATCTATTGTCCAGCAAGAGCTGAGACTCAAGAAAATGGTCCCTTCCTTTTCTTTTTCTTTTTCTTTTTTTGTCCAACAAAATATTTGTTCTTCATCTGTCTCGATAAACTCTTTTAGAAAATGGTGTTTCAGGCTACACACATGAGCATAGGGGTGGATGTTTGTATGACTTACGAAAGAAAGTTCTACTTCAATCTCCCAGAGGTCCAACAAGCTCTTCACGCCAACCGCACTCGTCTGCCTTACGAATGGTCTATGTGCAGCACGTAATTAAACACCTTATCCTCTTGCATTTTTTAGTTACATTAATTATTGAAGAATTTTCTTATAACTGATTGGTATTGGCTTTTCACATAGCCTGGTAAATTACCGTGGCATTGACTCAAACACCAGCATGCTTCCGCTTCTTAAGAGAATTATACAGAACAAAACTCCTGTTTGGATTTTCAGGTAAGAACTCTCTATTTAAAATCCTTTTTTTATAAGTTCTTTACACACCAGCTTTGTTGAAATTGCAGTGGCGATCAAGACTCTATAGTTCCATTTCTTGGTACTAGAACCAATATACGAGAACTTGCTCATGATATTAACTTCAGTACCACACTTCCCTATGGACATTGGTTCCACAAAGACCAGGTAAAGTTCTCCACTCCCCCTGAAAATCAGCAGAAGCGAAGCCAATTTTCCCTCCTGATTGCAAACTTGTGGTCTTGTGACTAAAAGGTTGGCGGCTGGGTCACTGAGTATGGAAAGCTATTGACGTTTGCAACAGTGAGAGGAGCTGCTCATATGGTTCCCTATGGGCAGCCCGCACGAGCTCTCCATATGTTCAGTTGCTTTGTGCGTGGACGAAGATTGCCCAACAGCACCCATTACCCTCATGATGAATGAAAGAGAAGAGATATCTCTTTAATGTTAACAACCTATGTAAAGATAATGACATAGTTATCATTGTAATAAGTTGCAAATGGTCGTTATTGAGAGGACCCCTATGACTAATTAATCTTACTTTAATATATTTTTAAGGATGATGTGTCGAGCAAAACGATGTTGATGTACAACCTTTTCTTAACCATTGCCCAATGATCAATAAAACGGAGTACATAATGAACCAATACATTTACTCTTTTGGAACCAATGAGCACATCATATTGAGAAAAACGTTGACATTAGGTATTTACAGTGAAATTCCTAATCTTTCTATATGTGGTTTTGGTCATGTCAAAAAGGCACTGTCTACGTAAAACTGCGGCAACTCTTAATGGTGTTGTAACTTTACAGACTTCTCTTTGAAGCTTAAAACGAAGAGCCCTCAGAACACAGCAGGAGAAAATCCCTTTGGAATTATCCGTTCCTCTCCACTTCCATATTCAAGCGATGAATGTCACACAAAGAAGCCACTGATATTATCAATTTAGCTTCATCATGTTCATGAAGATGAAACAGAGCATCACATTGAGTCAAGCCCGTGGATGTGGGGAGCATTTTGAGCGAGTTGCTCAAACAATCCGAGGCTCTTAACTTGAGATTTAAAGACACTGATGTCTTTAACCAGCCTGAAGCGGCTCTAAAGAACCCCATGTTTTCCCAATCTTCAGTTTCACATGTAGAGGGACTGAAAGTAACGTAACAGAATCAACAAAGTCAACACATAATATTCATATTATCATATACATGACACAGAAAAGGAGCATGGTATCTGGAAGAACATACCGAGAAGTGAAACCGCATTTTCCATGCTGAATTGCAGCAACATTGCAGCTTCTTTTGCGTAAGAAGGATCAACTTCCAGCACGAGTTCATCATGTACCTGCATAATGAATGTCCCATAACTTTAATGAGCTATATAGACAATATGAACAATCATAGAAAAAAAGTATAAAAATTAACAACTTTGGAAATAAAAACAATATAAAGAGTGGGCAACCCTCACCTGTAGAAGAATTCGGCATCGTCCCTTCAACATGTGAAACCTAGCTTCAGTTGAAGAACTAGA
The DNA here is from genome assembly GCA_026261945.1 of Hirschfeldia incana. Classification (NCBI taxonomy): domain Eukaryota; kingdom Viridiplantae; phylum Streptophyta; class Magnoliopsida; order Brassicales; family Brassicaceae; genus Hirschfeldia; species Hirschfeldia incana. The sequence continues at coordinate 4,403,555 of JABCMI010000024.1, forward strand.
TGCTGCAGTATTAACATCCTCAGAAATTGCAGAATATATATTTATCATCGCAATCTTGATTATGTCAGCAGCAGATCCCTAAGTAAAACGATAACCATGAAAAAAATTATGGTCTTAACTAAACATCAAAGCATAACATAGAAGGAAAGAAAGAGAAACAAAGGTCAGACCTGGCACACGGAGTTTACAGCTTGCCTTTGAGCCTTAGATTTCTCTTTGGCATTCCCAAATTTAATCTTCGACAAGAAGCGCCTTCTTCCCTTGAGAGTCTGAATGTATCTGCATATCAAAAATGTTACTGGACTTGTAATTATAATTATCTAAAGTGTAATATTATCTGTAACTTTTAGTATAAGAAGCATTAATGAAGATAAATGTAATATGCTCACCCTTTTTCCTGACAAAATGAAACTGTTTCGTTAAGCCAAGACGTGACTGCAGGGAAAGAACTTTTAAAGCTTCTAATTTTCTCCTTGGCTTCATCTGAGCTGCACTCAAGCTGTTCAGAAAGCGTGTGTGCACCCATTCCATAAAGAATTCCATAGATCAATCTCTTGGTCTGATCTCTATCATGTGGACCAACAGAATCCTCGGTCTTTCCAGTCCATTTTGCAGCTATCATCGTAAAGACATCGCCTTCTGGCTGACTGAGCTGTGAAATCAACGAGGAATCTCTAGAAAAATGTGCCATAAGTCGCAACTCTATCTGTGAATAATCTGCCGTCAAGAGTAACCAATTTTCCTGTGGTGAAAAGATATCATTATTGTCTCTTCATAAATGCTTTCACTTGCAGACACAAAACTTTTAGAAACAAGGAAATTTACCTGAGTAGGAACAAAGAAATCACGTGCATTGAGTTTGTAGCGATCAGCATCTGAGTTTACTTCCTTTCCACTTTTATCCAATGTAAACTCCACTTCGTGCTCAACAGTCTGCAGAAAAGTAACATGTTAAATTTTTGGATACAGGATAGAATGAAAAAAAGGAAACATAAAAGAAGTCATACTTGGAGATTAGGCTCTTCTATGGAGAGCCGCCCAGTTGCTGTCGACGTTTGAAGCCAGTGGCCATGCAAAGTGTATCTTTGCGTGCTTAACCGTAGTTTAGCAAGCGAGCAAATTGATCCAAGTGTACTATTTAAGAGCTTTGCCAAAGTGCGGTGCTCTTTGATAATTGGGACAACAGGATGCTCATTCCTGGGACAAAGTCATAATCACAAGTTTGGTCAGACTAAAACAGAATCGCAGTAACTAGGGGAAAATATTATTCTTAATATCATAACCACATGTTCTCTACCTTAATAGATCCAAGCAATGCTTATCAGTACTTGGATGAAGTTTCCCTTTATTGTGGTTTTCAGGTATGGGCAACTTCAGCTGTCGAAACAGCACATTTGAGATATCAGCTGGGCTGTGCAATGAGAATGTCATGCCAGCTAATTCAAACGCTTTCTTCTCAAGGGACCGCAGTTTATCCCGCAATACATTCCTTGCCTTAAGACATCCCTCTATATCAACGCCTATACCCCATAGCTCCATGTCTGCAAGGACATTGACCTGAAACATAAAATGAATACATTACGCCGCTGGAGAAACAACTAATCAGCAGATGGCTGCTTGAACAATAGTTTCTCATTGTTATTGTCTTTGAGCATGACAAGCTGGATGCTGGTGCAGTTAAGATATACCAGCGGCATTTCAGTGGTTGTCAGTGCTTCAATAAGTTCTTCGGAAACAAGGATCTTCCAAAGAGCTGAACAAAGGGCTCGCGTTTGAGCAACCCGTCTGCAGCAACCATTGTGGGCAACCCTTCGGATCTGATTCCTCCATCTGCCACTGTGATTTGCAGCTTCAGCTGCCTCTGGGGATAGTCTTTTCTTTACCTCCTATAACAGTTGTACAAAATTTTAATGAGAAAATACACTAAACAGGTATGCGCTAAATCTGTGTGTGTGATTATAAATAGTTCTACTATGGTGTTTCTCTTGTTCAAAACCGTCATCAGGAGATACAAAGCATTCATTCTGCAAAGAGTCAATCTGGAATTACCTTATCTATGTTTGGATTTGAGTGTCTTTCCTCATCTGGCCAAAGAATCCATGACACGATGCTCATGTCAATGGTGTTGCTTATGCGAAGCGGAAGCATCACCAACCAAGATCCATCCACGAACTCATGGTCCCTGGCCACTTCTGCAAGATTCAGGCGAGCGCATCTTTGGATTGAAATGGCAGGACTCTTGAGAACTTGAATCTGGTTTTTCAAATTCCACGTGAACTTTCTCGTACTCTCATTCCCCATTATTTTACTGATTCTGTTCCACCTAGATTTAATAACATCAAACATGTTTTGGGATCCCAAAGCCTCTTTCTTCTCAACGACTGCATCCTTGAAAAGCTTTTCTTTCTCTTCACATTCCAGATTGGGAAGATCCTTGTTAAGATTGACATAGTATACAGGAGAGTCATTCCAGCAGATTGCAATTCCATGTACCTCATAAGAGATGCGGGAGTTCAGATTTTGTAGTTTATTATAGTGGATATCAAAGAAAAATTCCTCAGCGGATTCCCAGAGCTTCAAGAAAGAGTCAATTCCGCCACTAATATTTCCTGCAGTTATTGGACCCTTCTCACCTGCATTATCCTTATTACTAAGAAGACTATGGGCATTCCTCGTCAGTTGCTGCTCAACATTATCCTCATTTTTGATCTCTCTGTCATCACTAGACCGAATACTAACAGCATTAGGCCCATCAGTGCCAACTGTAGTTCCTATAGGTTGGATTACAGGAACCGGATCGGCCAGGTTAACTTCTGATGAAACCCCTAAGGCATTACCTGTTCCGTCCCTTGGCTTTTCTCTGCGACTATCCGTGTCAAAGTTTCCACGTTCCATGTGCCCCTCCATGCTAGACTGCCCTTGAATTTGTAGTGGTCCACTGGGACCAATAGAGCCTCCCGAGATATCTCTCTCAATAGTTATTTGTCCATTAGGACTCCTGGCAGGAGCCAACGGCAAGGGATTTGAAAGGTCAGGAACATCCAAACCAAGCGACTTAAAAGCAGAGAATGCAGCAGCCCTCGCCTCTTCTGCTTTCTCAAGAACAATTTTACGCGCCCCATTCTTCACTTTCTTGGCTAGTCCCAGTTGTATCCTTCTCTGTCCTGAACCTTGTACACCATATCAACTCGATCACATTAGATGGAAGTGGATACAATATTCATTCCAACAAACGGCCAACTTATCATTCTTTGTATAAGCTGGGAGACCTTAATGAGGAAACAAAAACATAAAAATGAACTGTCTAAGAAAATTGATTACCTTCTGTAGCCCAAGCTGAAGATTCAAAGAGAGCTTTGACAATTTCAGGGATGGATGCTTCAGCTATAGCCTGACATGTACGCAAGCCAGCTTTGTACAACGCTCTAGCTCTTGAACCCTATTTATTCAACACCCAAAAAAAAAATCTTTGTCAATAGCACTACTTATATGTTACCTATAAGTTCCTGGAAGTTGAAAGTACCTTTATATATGGAATGCTAGTAAGTTCAACAATTTCAGCTCGGACACCAAATGAAACACGGTTCTGGAGTTTGGCAACTAAGCCTTCCAGATCATGCCATCCAAGCCTTTCACAGAACACCGAAACCATAGACGAAAACCTTCCAGCGTTCTCCTGTAACGCTTGAACCATGCCTCTAGCCACTTTATAGGCTTCACAAACCTCAGACACAGAAGCTTCCTGCATTGCATAGTTTGAATGATCTATTAGAGGAGTCAGTCATCACCAGGAAGAGTACGTGATCGTGCAAGATGCAACGGGTTTATATATAAGAACCATATAAGAAGTTTTCGCAAATATAAAGAAATAAAAGAAACAAAGAAGCAGTAGGGGAGCCACCTGAACTAATTTTGACAAGATGAGAGCAACAAAAAATCGTTTGCACACTCGAAGCATCTCTTCATCTGAAAGCATCGTACTGCTAGTCGAACCATGCCGATTATTATTTTCTCCACGCAGATTTCTTTTTACATCTCGTTGTTTGTTCATAGTGCGCACCGTTGCACCATGTGCCATCCGCATTAGAAAAGGTTCGACCACTCCAACTCTATTGCCAACAGACTGAAATTGTAAGATCAAGTTACAACATCAGCTTACAAAGAACTTCTATCCAAAAGTACTGCAGAATACTTGGAATCCCTCCACTACAGAAGTAAAGGCAGAATAGAATGCCTAACTATTGTGCAAAAAATTATAATTTTAATAAGAAGAATGACACTAAACTAGAATGGTAAGTCTACTTAGAGGAAGACGATAATCCTTCTTGTTTATCAACAGATATTAATGACATATATTACTAGAGGGTAAAAGATTACCTGCTCTAAAGGAGACAGTTCCATAAAACGTTCATAATACAACTCCCAGTTTGGTTCAACACCAACATTAATCGGTGTGATTAAGTAGACCAAATGCAAATCAGAAGCCATAACTAGTCCGTCACGTGCTCTTAGAAGATCATCCAGCACAATCTGCAGCAAACCATTACATATACACGTCAAGCATGCACACTTAACAATATAAAAAATAAATATTCAGTTATATTAATTACAAGTGACTCCTCTGGGCAGAGTGAACTGCCAAAAGATCCACGTCCAAGGGGTGTTGTACTGTATAACTTTGTCTCTTCATTCCACTCAAGAAATTTTCTGTGGCATAGCCACCGAAGCGAATCCTGAGCTGATTTGACAACATCTTGAAAGGGCTTCGTAGAATTCAGAAGAGTACACCTAACATAGCGATTTATATCTTTGGGAGTCTGAACAATTCCACCTGCTACGACTTCTAATATTGCATGAGTCATTCCATTCTTGTCCTCAGATAAACAAGACTCCAAAGGTGGGCAGCTCTCATTTAGAAGTGCCATTATTCGCTTGAGTTCTCCTGGTTTACATATCAACACCTGGAAAGAAATTAAATTTAGAACAAGAAAAAAACGCCTAGACCATTGACCACTACAAACATGGTGAACTGAAACATGAATTATCACATCATAAATTAAAGGCATACACTTTCTCCTTTTGTATCAATGCCAGTCCGCCCTGCTCGACCAGCCATTTGCTTGTACCTTGTTCCATCAAGAAAATCACGGCCAATCATTGGTTGCCGAAAAATGACTCTCCTTGCAGGCAGGTTAACTCCCGCCGCCAGTGTGGATGTAGCTGTTAAGACACGTACAAGACCTTTACGGTAACAGGTCTCAACTATCTCTCGTTCTTCTACCTGTAGTACAAATATAATTATATTGGTCCTCATAAATGAATAGTATGACTTTTGCATAAAATTAACCATCTCACAAAAGATTCAAATCTAGCATAAATATAATCAGTTGAAGAAAAACATATAGAGTTAATAGATTGTGTATACATACGGTAAGACCAGCATGGTGGTAGGCAACCCCAGAGGGAAGAGTTTCTTCTAGTACAGGATCTACTCCAGATGGAGACCTTCGCAGGGCATCAATAGCAGAATTAATATCCATAAACTCACTTTGTTCACCATCGACGTCTATGGCCATTTTTTTAATGAGCTTTGAAATATGCCTAGCAGTTGATTCACATCCTTTTCGACTCGAGCAAAATATCAGCACTGAGTTGCCCTCTTGAACAACCTGTATTGTGATATTACATCTGAGTTTTCTTTCTTGAACCAAGTTTGAGTACATGTTTAATCAGAAACTTACAAAAAACAAGTAAGTACTTAAATAAGGACCTTAACTCCAAAAAGACATTACCTCGTTACAAAGCTCAATGATATGGTCTGGGTCTTTTCCTCCCATACCAGCAGCTTTGGGTATAGTCCTCACAACTTCCATCTTCTTATTATAAATGGTGTTACCAACTTTGATATACTCTTCTAGCGGAACTGGTCGAAACTCTGTCTGATATAATGCTGCCTTTCAACATGTAAAACCACAATTAGTTTTCTGATAAAGAAGCCCGCAATAATTTTACAGAGTTTCAAATAAAAATACAGAAAAAAATTAAGAAATCTGTAGATACACAGAAAAAATTAAAAGCTCCGGAAAGTAACAAATACAGAAAAAGTTATGATCGCCCATATAAGAAATCTGAAGATACACAGGTTTTCAATTAAACATAACGTGTATTAACAATCACGATGAGTATTTCTGTGCAAAATATCATGTTCTTATAATTCCAATAAACATGCAGGTTTGTCTATGAATACACACCTATACGTCTAAAGAGAATCATGCAACCATATGAGAACCGGAAAAAATAATACATATATCAAATAGTGATTAAGTTTGTCTTACTTGAAGCCAGTCAGCAACTGCTCCGACATTCGGCATAGTAGCACTCATACCCACAATTTGTAGGCCATGAGCAGGATCAGTCTTGCCACTGCTATTCCCTGAACTCTCACCACTACTAGACTCTGAACTGCCTTCACCGGCAGCATAACGAAGTTTAGTCAGCATAAGTTCCAATAGATAACCCCTATGTTGGTCACCCACCTGTATAAACCATGAGCAATAGGTTCCTTTTAATGCATTCATTATTAAAATGCAAAGATAGAGTACAAAGAAAATAAAAGTGTCAGACAGTTATAAGCTTGTCCAGGATCCATACAAACGAGATATGTGGAAACCATACCATGTGTAGCTCATCTATAACAATTATCCCAAGTTCAGACAAACGACCCTCTTCAAGCAAGCGATTTATCAAAGAGTTTGCCTTCTCAATCGTGCAGACAGCCACAGAAGTGCCTTTAGGGAGTGTTCCACCACCCTGATTTCCAAAGTAACTACGAACTTGCTTACCAAGTGGTTCAAGAAGGACCTCAAGGTGTTCCGCCTGCATCCAGTTGTTATACGACTAGATTAACAGCAAGTAATATCATAAAAAAGGTGTACGATACTTTAAGAGAATAAAAAACAGAAACCTTCTCAGCGCAAATGGATACATAAGGTAGCACAAGCAATGCCATTTTTCCAGTTGTTATGACCCGGCGCAGCATCAAGACTTCTGCAACAAAACTTTTACCAGCACTGCAGAAACAGCATAATTTTGAAATTGAGCATATTTTTTTGTCAGATAGAAGCCAACGAAAATGTGTGAAAAGAAGAAAACTTTGAATAGGCAGATTCGTAGAAAACCATGAAGATACCTTGTAGAAGCACAATATACCAGATTCCTTTTCTCTAAAACACCATCTACTTGGAGGCACTCGACCTATAAAATTTTACAACGATTTGTATTCAGCTAGCGAAAGGACGTCAGAAGCAATAGCATACACACAATGATATAGTCAGACATAAAAGACAGAATAGGAAGTTCTTTCAGATGTAACACCGACCTAAGAGACTATCGTGGTGCATCAGAAGAATAGATGTAGAATGACATCACTGTTTAATAAGCGGCAGAATTTAAGATGCCAATCAGTTCTATGAAAACTCATGAAACACAAAAAAAAAGACAATAAAGATAACCAACATATATCGCATGTAAGACCACTGCATAAAATGAAATGATAATAAAACGAAGAATGCATAAAGAGCAGGTTAACTTTGGATGGCAAATACTAGCAGCAGGCTCTCAGCTGATCTTAAACTTTCTAAACTGAAATAGAGAAGCAAATACACATCTATCCATCTATAGGAGACGAACAATCAAAATATTGATCAGCTGTGCATGTAAATATAGTTGACAAATAACAACAAACGCAACGAACAGTTGTGTACCTGCCATGGATAGAGTTTAGATATTCCCTTCTTATTGTATACGCTGCAAACTTCTGAGGGAAGCCAAGTGGTAAGACTTAAACCATCTTTATTATGATGAGAGCTTGATGGAGTGCCGCTTTCTTCTTCACTAGAATCACCTTGTTTTCTACTTATCATAGTAACAGATCTTACACTAGGATTGTCCTCACACACTAAAACTTTCTTTCCTTCGGGTTCTGGATACTTCCTGACTGTCAAACTTTTATTTGCCTGAGCATTATTGGCAATGTCAAGAGTTTCACGTCCTTTATTATCAACAAGAACAGATTCAGAGATCGAACTGCTTCCTCGAGTAATGTTTTTTTGATCCAATGCTGCACATTGCTCTCGGGTACCTCCACTTGTTTTTTTATCTTGAAACAAAAGTTCCAGATTCTTGACAGGAAGCGGAGATACTTCTTTATTAAAATCTCTCCCATGCTTCTCCCCGACCTTTGAATAACCAGTGGCATCTTTATCCTTGACTCTACTTTCATCTAAGCCTAAACTTTTCTTTAAGTTTTCACTGCAATTATCTGCTTTTTCGCTATTCTGACCTCCATCTTTAGCTTCTGCAGAACCAGAGTTTTCAGTTGGCATTGACAAACCATCAGCAAATAGAATTGCTTCATTCCAGAACGAGTCTCCAGGTGAGAAAATTGAGCTACCGCTTCCTGACTTAGGGGTTCCAACAGGACGTGACTTAACAACTGATCCAGGCGTCTGGCATTCAGTAAGATGAGTCGATGATTCCAGTGCCTTAGTACACTTCCTCAAGCCCATTGAGATTTCAGCAGATTGAATGCTTGGAATCTGTGAATAAATCAGAACAGAGGCGTCAAATAATTGAACATGAATCAGTTTAGCAGGAAGATAAGTAACCATAACTGTTTATTCCAATTTACCTTCTGCATAGGGTCTAAAACAGATTTATCTCTCTTGTCAACAATACTGATTGATTCAGGCTTACTACCGAGAGGATTTGCAAGTTTATCCAGTGATGGTTTATTTTCGGAATCACAACGCATCTTGTGAGAAACTTGCATATCTTCAGCAAGTAGTGATGAACTGCCTGGACGCTTCCGTTCGTTTGCATTCTGATGTTGAGGTGGGCCAACAACAGACCGCACTTCACTGCATAAACCAAACAATCACAAATTTACAAATTCCTCAAAATCACAGAGCACTTTACTCGGACATCAATGTATGTTAATTAAAAGAAAAGTAAAATCGACACAATGAAGGCATATTACCTACAATACAAAGACAAGAAACCAGTTGCAAAGTCTATTAGATCTGAGTTATCTTTCTGGTTGGCACAAAGCAAACCATCCGCTGGATGATTATCAATCGTAGCAACACCTCCTTTATCCAAGACTCCAGATCCGCTCTGGTTCAAACACCCTTCACCTCCTTTAGAAGTTTCAGCGCTCACAGGTTTAGTAGGGAGGCGCTCAAAATCCAGTTTTTTTGTAAACGCTAGCTGCCTTGCCTGCAACACTCTGTTGGTAGTAGTGTTCTTGTCATCCGGGGATGCTTTCAAGTAACTGTCCAAAGTGCCTTTGTCTCCAGGAGACCTTTCTGCAGTCACCTTCACATGTTTCTCGTTCCTCCCAGACTTCAGATTTGGTGACGGCTGTTTCCTCTTCTTCGAAACATAAAACTAGTAGTGGTACAGTGACAAAACAGCATAAGAACAGAAAGAGTCAGTAGCAACACACTTTAAGCTTCAATGTCACAAAAAAGAAAAAACCACTTCTCATTCATCATAACTAACTTCACTGTTCATAAAAGCATCCAAAATCGATCCTTTTTAACCTAATTCATGGAGAATCCTTAACAAAAATAAAAACTTTTTTTTTTCAAAAACAAACTTCAAATCAAGGGACTCAGCCAAAATGTGGTATCAATTCAAGTAATGGGTCTTCTCAGTGAATCGAATACTCAACAAAAGTTCATGCCTTTACAATCGATAAAGGTCAGATTTTCTCGAAAGTCAAAATCTTGTGAAACTCCAGTTCGTGGAGAGAAAGGACTAATCAAAGGAAAGACGGACCTGGTCAATCCGCGACCTAGAGGAATCTGAATCCATGAGGGGCGGAGGAGGAAGAAGAGTAACCTCCGGAGAAGAAAACCCTAGACGGCGATTTCAGAGCCGAAGGAGTGAGGAGAATCCGTAGCGTTTGAAATTTTGATTTCCTCCCTTCTATGCACACAGAGGTCTCTCTCTCTCTCTATTATATATTCAAACTTCAATTTGAACCATAAAGTTTTTGCCTTTTTGGTATATAAATATTTGAGTTTTTTTTTTATTTCAAAAACTGTTGTGCCGTTGGCCCTCAACGAATGACAAAGAGCAACTTTGTGAGTCTTGTGACAAACAAAAATATAAAGGAAATTGGGCCTAATAGACCTGAAAAAAATCATAATATGCAAAATAACCATTATATTTAACGGATCATTACACTCTGTCATAAATACATAATAATACCGTAATAGCCTTCGACGCAACCGGCTTCATATGTTCCAATAAAAAAAAATTAATTTATTAAATTACCTAAAGGTAAATTGTGTCCATAAGAGGTTCACAAATTACAATATTCCTTTTTACTCTTTGTGGTAACTTTTTAGCAGACCAAGCGACTTTTCATCTGATCTTCTCCACCTCTGACCTCCTCCACGATGCAACCGGCTTCATGAAGCTTTGTCGGAAACAAAATGAGGAGACTTCTCCGATTTCAAAGCGACACTTGTGAAGATGTTATAATATGTACATATTTGGTTTGAAGTAAATTCATGTCTCTTTTTGGAGAAGATGTACAGTTTTTTTATTATGTTCTATTCCACATAAAATAGAAATGTAAAACAATATGTATTTTTACACGATAAATTCTATTCCATTTGACGGTTACTAAAAGTGTACTATTTTGTTTAGAAATATATTTCATATTTGGGTTTAGGGTTTACTTTTGGATTAAGGTTTACATTTAGATTATGATTTATAGTGATTAGAATTTAGGGCTTAGTATTTATAAGGTGAGGGAGTATGGTTGAAATTAGTTTTAACTTCTTTAATGCAATCATAAACATTTCATAATTTCATAATTTCATAATTTGTACTATGTTATTTACTATGTCTCATTCTATTTGGAATATTACAATATTATAGTATACTATTTCAATGGCTGTTAATATTGTTGATCAAATAGATTTGGGTTCACTTTTTCCAAATTAGTGTAAAGTGTTCCCACATTTTATATTGTTATGATTTAATTTTCATTTTTACTATTAACCCTTAGTAATTGTATTGTTTCAAGCTTTTCATGTGGAATAGCACAATATTATAGTATACTATCTCAACGTCTGTTTGTGTAGTTGTAATAATACGATTTGGGTTTACTTTTCCCAAATTAGGGTATAGTATTCCCACATTTTATAATGTTATGACATAGTATGTGTTTCAGATGAACTGTTTAAAATTTAGCATTGAGATTGTCATTTACTAGTTAGAGAATAGTTTCTACTATTCCATATGGAATAATGCTGATGTTATTCCACTTGAAATGACATTTGAAATGACATTTGTAATAATATTATTTTATCTAGTTTAGTTTATATGGAAACTCATATAAACAGTATAAAATTGTTATGTTCAACTCACCGTTATGTACACTTACAACTGTTATTCATTTTTTTATGTATTGAAAAAATAGTGTCACACGCTCTTTAAGTTATGTGAGTGTTACCATGCGATACAAAACCACCACGTTATTTGAACACCACGTTATTTATTTTATAATACGGAACAGGCAACCGTTTACGTTAAGGGATATAACCGGGTAAAAGAAAGGCAAAAAACTTGATAATAAATTGTGTCAAAATCATTGTTAGTTACTTAATTTAACTCTTAAAAATGGCTATATGACCAATAAGCCCAAAATATAAAGGGGCAGATTAAGACAGCTAAACCCTTTCATAGAAATATTTTTTTGTTGATTATTTTATTCAGATCTAATTATCCAAACTACCTCAAATTTAACTAATCGAATGATTTTTTTTCATCCAAATAATAAATTGTTTTCATCTGATGTCGAACAGAAAAACTGTTTTCATCTGATGTCGAACAGAAAAACTATACAACATCCTCTTATTATTAAAAGGTAAGCAAATTTGAAGAATAACTTTAAATTTGTAGTATATTTACAGCACTGCCATTTTGGTGATGTGTCAACATGACAGCCCTCCTCAGATTTTTTTTAAATATACCCACTCTTATCTAAATTAATTACTAACATTGCCATTGGACTGATTTGAAATATATAATTCTAGCTAGACTTATAAATACCTATAGTGTATAGTATTAAAATAACACCCCGTGTGCTCATTCACATGGGATTAGAAACCTATTGCATTATCTACTTTTAAGAAGAAATCAAACATAGCAGTTATGAGTAATAATATAAAACCCTGAATTTCTTACAACTATAAGACCTGTGGTAAATTATATAACCTGCAAATAGAAGTTAAAGTTATAAAATAAAAATGATGTTTATGTTATGTGATGTTAAACGAGATTAGTTATGACTTTAGCTCTGCAAGGAATGACTATATGCTCTCTTTTTGCCCTGCAAAGATTGTTCGCCTATGGAGCAGAGGCTTATATATTAATATATTCACATGACCATGTTAGTTTAGGTTTTGGAATGGTCTATCAAATATGAATATGAATTTGGATTTACAATGTTAATGGAACTATTGAATTTTGTTCGTGAATTTCTTCTCAATATATGGCTAATGCATATTATTATTATTTTCTTTATTTTCTATGTATATAAAGAAAATAAATCTGGTAGTTTACTAACGAGGAGACAAATTGTGCAAATTCAAAATATATATACCCAAATTACGGATAACAGAAGGAAGTTTGGTCAAACGAATCAATTAAAATAATTATCTTGCTGAAATAAGGCTAATATCAATGCTTATATTAATTATTTTAGGATTTAATTTCCTTTAATTGACAATAGGCGGTATAATATCTAACAGATTCAAAGGTTTTGCTACATAAATATAATGCATAATTTTAGGTCTTTTTGTGTTGTACTACTTTTTTTTTTTTTTTTTTGTCGACCATTAGATTTCATTTAAAAGCCCATTAAAGGCAATTACAGAGATTACAAAGCTGGATCCAATACTATAGCATCAAGAAAATAAGATTGTACAAGGCACGTGCTATAAAGAAGTTGTGTTGTACTACTATGTATGCGTAGTTTGAAACTTTGACTATTATATATGATATATGTTTTTTTAAGAAAAGAAAGATACATGTTTTCTCTCTTTGCAAGGTACAAACTGTTATGAAAATAAAAATAAAATTGAAATATTTTCATGATATTTTTCATCCTGCGCAAGCTCTATCTAGTAGTATGGTATAAGCTTGGAAAATGAAACATATAAATGTTATTTTTATAAGTTTGGTTCTACTATTATTCTACAATAAAATATTTCATCACCTTACCCAAAAAAAAAAAATTCATCAGCTTGCTTGACCTGAGTTTTAATGTGAAAAATTGTTATGATTTTGAAGCAACAGAGACTCACTCATTAATACCATCAATGATAAAAGAAAAGTCTTGGAACAATGCAAACTGATAATTGAGGGATCAGGATTCTGAAACAAAAGAATATTGTGGAGTGTCTTCACCAACACTAGTAATCAAGAAACAGAAGTTATCCTATCCCAGCAGAATAATCTTAAACTCGTTTCAAGAGTTATGAGACATTGCGTAAAATGAAAACGTCAATCTGATTGAATGGGAATTACAGTTCGAAGATACTAAGAAAGATAACATCTCATTCGAACATCTGAAACACCTGAGCAGACAATTTTAAATAGGCATATAATTGTATTACTACTCGTGGTAGTTCTCGTGACAAAAATGAAATGACTTCCAAAATCACATACATGTCAAAAGAAAAAAACATGACGCAGTTGCAATCTCTTTACTCATCCATCATACTGTTAGTTTTTAGCATTGAATACATAAGAAAGGTTAATGGAAAAAAAAACAAGAGTACGTACATTTGAGGATTTGGGTGACAAACAAAAGGAAGAATAAATCTTGAATCTCTCTCTCTTAACCACGTCTTTTGCTGAGACGCCACGAGTTAGGCTCGTGATAACGATCATACAGAGGCTCTATCCGTTCCTGGCGCTTACGCTTGCTCATACGGGTTGGATCAGCCGCTTTGAAAAACCTCGGAGCTAGCTCCACAAGCCACTTCGGGTCGATCACAATCACTTCCCTCATGTACTCCTTGCTCGTCATCACAAGATCATGATATATCACCCAATCCGGCTGTCTTTGGAACAAAGCACTGCCCGGATATATGTAAACCGGTTGATTCTCCACTAGCGTCCTGTAACCTTCCTGCGGATCTCTTCTTGCTACATGGAAGAAGAATCCCGCCGTGATTGCTTTCCTTATCTTCGTCAAGTTCCTCCCCGCGCTCACCACGTCTAGTCCATACCTGTCCATAATGCTGAGAAGCTGTTTCCTCACGTCTTGAGCACGTCGCAACGACCGTGACTGTATGAAGTTCTCAAAGCACCATGAGGTAGAGAAGTTGCTAGCCTTCCAAGCTTCGTACACAGCAAGCAACGTCAAGTGATCACCTTCAGGCTGGAAAAACTTCGCCTTCTTCTGGTCTGCTTTAGCCTGCTTCTCTCTCGGTCTATAGAATATGTTGCCCGTCTGGATCATAGCAATTATCGTCAAAACCTCATCACTGCACCCAAGATCCACACTCGCTAGCAACATCTTAGAGAGCGGCGGCTCGAGAGGAAACTCAGCCATTCTTCTACCTAGCTTCGTCAGCAGCCCTTCCTCATCCAAAGCTCCAAGGCTGTACAACTGCTCCATGGCAGATATCAACGCTTGCGGTTGGGGTGGGTCCATGAAGTCAAACGACAACGGGTCATTGATACCTATTGCTTTCAGGTTAAGGGTTGTCATCACTAGGTTAATCCTCTGGATCTCAGGGACTGATGTAGGAGGCATCTCGTTGCGGTGTGCGCTCTCCGTGTAGAGACGGTAACATTTCCCAGGACCGGTACGACCGGCACGCCCGGCTCTCTGCTTTGCTGATGCCTGAGAGATTGGAGTTATGACGAGAGAGTCTAGTCCTTGCTTTGGGTTATACACATTCTGCTTAGCAAACCCGGGATCAATAACATAATATATCCCATCTATTGTCAGAGAAGCTTCTGCGATGTTTGTAGCTACAACTACTTTCCGGGTGCCAGGAGGAGGAGGATCGAATATCCTAGACTGAATTTCACTAGGAAGGGCGCTGTAAACAGGAAGTATGATGAGCTCAGGAACGTTTCTACCAAAATCCTTCATTCTCTCGTACAGAGACTGACATGCGGAATCGATCTCTTCCTGTCCCGTCAAAAAGAGGAGAATGTCACCCTCTGGCTCAGTCAAGTGAATCTCAAGAACTATCCTCAGAGCTGCATCCAAGTAATCGCTTTCTGGCTGCTTGCTATACAGAATCTCCACAGGGGAGGTCCTTCCAGGGATTATAAAGATGTTGCACTCGAAGAAATACTCTGAGAATTTATCAGCGTCTAATGTGGCGGATGTGACAATCAGACGAAGGTCAGGCCTGCGTTCAAGTAGCTTCTTTAGAAGACCAAACAACACGTCAGTGTTAATAGTCCGCTCATGAGCTTCATCAAGCATTATAACAGAGTACTGAGAGAGGTTCTCATCAACCAGAATCTCCCTGAGAAGCATACCATCGGTCATGTACTTGATCAC
Organism: Hirschfeldia incana; assembly: GCA_026261945.1. Lineage (NCBI taxonomy): Eukaryota > Viridiplantae > Streptophyta > Magnoliopsida > Brassicales > Brassicaceae > Hirschfeldia > Hirschfeldia incana. The sequence goes on from JABCMI010000024.1 coordinate 4,419,165, forward strand.
CGTCTCCGGTCCGGTGCAATCCTCGAACCGGATAGCGTACCCTACCTCCTCTCCCAAACGACAGCCAAACTCCTCAGCTACTCTCTTTGCAACAGACGTAGCTGCGACCCTGCGAGGCTGCGTACACCCAATCTTTCCTTTGGTAGTGTAACCTGCTTCGGCGAGGTACTGAGTCAGCTGCGTGGTCTTACCTGAACCAGTCTCACCAATGACCACCAAGACTTGATTATCATGCACAGCCTGTACCAGCTCCTTCTTCAGCTTGTATATAGGAAGGCTCTCCCTTTGCTCTTTGATAGAAGAAAACTTTGATGTTTGTCCAAAAGATGGAGTTTTACCGTAAGCATCCTTCTTCCACTCAGGCATGTCGTAAGCAGATAACCCAACACCTCTAAGCTCCTCGGCAAGATGCCTTTCACCAGCTTCAGGCATAGGATCTTCCCAAGGACGGTTAAGATCCTTGGGGATAGAGTCAAGCATTGTTCTCTGCTGATGCTCCCTCATTTCTCTCCTCTCCTTGGTGAGAGCAGACTGAAGTGCAGCAGCACGACTCAAGGAGCCTTGTGGATTCTTGAAAATCCTAACGGGAGACATGTCAACAGAGGACCTGGTCTGGCCTTTCAAGAAAGCAGGTTCTTCTTCATTCATCTCAATCTCAAGCTCCTCTTGATAAGGCATCTCATCTCCTCCATCCTCGTCATCATCATCATAATCAAGAAACTCAGACGGTTTCAAAGCACCAGAAGCAATGAGCTGCTTCGCTTCCCATCTCTCAGGGGAGCTCATCTTCTTCTTAAGTGACCTACGTGAAGGAGTCTTCTCCTCAACAATCCGGATCCCTGAAATCCCAGTCTTGGTGTCCTTTGCTCTAAAAGATGGATTACTCCTCGCTGAATCATCATCAGGCTTCTTCAAGTCTCTACCCGTGTTCTGATCAACACCCTTCATGGAAAGACTATACTTATCGTCTTTAATAGATACAACTTTGACAAAGACTTGCGTATCACGCTTCACCGAACTCTCTGACATCTGAGAAACATGAACTAGACCTTCTTTCCCTCTGAACCTATCAAATTCAACAAAGCATCCAAACTCCATCACCCTACTCACTCTACCTTTGTAAACCTGATTCAACTCTGGCTCCTTCGCACCACCAGTGTCATCATCACCACGTGATCTTCCCATATGCCTATCACTTCTTCTATTATCTCCACGATCCTCCTCTTTCTGCCTCTCCTGAGCTTCACTCTCAATCTCCTTGACCTTATCCTTAGTATCCTTGGGCTGGGGAGGGTAGATCCCGTGGATTACGGTTAACAGCGACCGGACGAGATAATCAGGAAGCTCTGCGTCGTCCTTCTTCAGCTTCTTATCGAGTTCGTCGGCCGTCTCGGAGTTGCGACCGAGATGGATGATGTACTCTGCAAGTTCTTTGGGAGGTGCAGCTACATGATGCGTCTCCAATTCGTTAGAGACGTTGGAGACGAGTGAAAGGTACGTTAGTTTGTTCATCATGGCAGCACACACAAAGCTGAATCAATCCAAGAAGAACAAGTTTGTTTCTCTCGATTTCTAGGGTTTTTTTTATAGACGGGTAAGAAGAGGGACAGCTCGATCTACGGGTTACTCTTCTACGTTTTCCACGGGATGAATTGAATCAAAGGAAAAAGAGAAAGCTCTGTAGTTTTTATTAATCAAATTCAATATCTTAAAAACCAAAGCTAAAGCTCTATATATAGGGACCGTTCTCATAGCCACGAAAGATCTTTCCTTTTCTAAAAAAGGAAAACGAAGACAATGAGATTTGAGGAAAAGTAAAACAAAAGGAAAACTTGCAAAGACGTAAGGGTTATGGCGGTGCTGCTGCATCAGTTTTCTTTCTAAGCCCATTTAAGCTAAACCACACTATACTGTGGCCATATGGCCCATTCAAATTGGCCCGTTAAGCCCATTACTTCAAACGCGACAAACTTCCTTACTGACGTTGAAAAGCGATTTCAAATCAGCGTTTTGAAAAGGATCAAGCTGACCCCACGATAAGATATCACGGCATGTCTCTCTAATCTCCTCCGTCGTGAACTGATTCCTTTCCCTCCCTCCGCCAAGAGAATGGCGTCGATCAGCAGAGAAGCGAGGAGGCGTAAGATCTTAGAAAGAGGATCTGATCGTCTGGCATTTATCACCGGCCAGATCAACGGCGTTCCTCCTCCTCCTCCACCTTCTTCCGATCCTACTTCCCTTACTCAATCTCATCTCCGCTCTAGTGATTCCTCCCCGGAGACGATTCCGCCTCGTGATCAGATGATACCTGCTGATCGAGAAACAGGTTCTCCCTCCCTCTCTCTGTATGGAATATGATCATCCTCGGATTGTTCGATTTCAGTTATTGTTGGTGTGTGTAATTGCAATTGCACTCTTGCTTTTAGAATACGTTACATCGCATCTAAAGCATCTTGAGGTGATTAGATGCTAAGCGATCCCAATTGATTTGAGCTTCGTGCTGGAAGATTGTGTCAGCTTCTTTGATCGTATAATGTATGTGTGTGGCTAGTTATAGATTCGAATTCATATATACAAGTATGGTCGAATATAGAAGATTAGAAGATGCATTTTTGTAGGGCTTCTTAAGAGTGGTGAAGTAATCCACTGATTGTGAATGCTCTCTTTTGATGTCTCTTCATGCTTACATTAGTAAGAGGTTTACTGATTTTACTTTTATGTATTCATTACAGATGTGTATTTTTGCTTGCTTGCTTAACCTGTTATACAAGAATCGTGATAAGGTGTAATTGGTTTCATAAAGAAACATGTGATATCATCATTGACATCTTGTTGATTCCAGTCTCTTATAAGAATATCAAGAAATAACCTACTGTATTGGTTTTGATGATCCTGCTTGTCACATTGTAGCTTTCACCAGTCATCAGGAAAACATCTTCGAGGCTTCGAAGCTTGATAATATGGATCGTGGCATCCATCAAAGCCGAGCAGACTCTCTTCAGCCTCTTAAGTATACTGAAACTTTGGCAGAAGCCTCCGCTTCAGATCACAGAGACACAAGGGTACAACCGTCTCCTGCAACCCCATCAGTGGTAGATTTAGGTGCTTCTCAAGCATTTACTCCTCTGGTTAGTTTTGTCAACACCATCACTCCGAAACACGTTGGAGCCGCCGTCGATGCTTCTGAATACGCACGGATGTTCTCGTCTCTTTTGATCGCCCTTCTCGTCGTGCTATCTCATCTCGGGTTCTCTTCCCTTGGCAGCATAGTAAGCTTCAGACCCGTCTTCTTGCTTCTCTTGACCGATGCCACGATTGTGCTTGGACGTGTTCTGCTGACCCATCATGGAGATACTTCCTCAGCTTCAAGACGAGAAAACTCAGTAATGAATGGACAAGGATGCATAGCGGACCAAGTGGGCAACGCGCTGGAGATGGTCATGATGATGAAGAAGATAATGAACGCTATCTCTATGGATTTTAGCTTGTACGCTGTGTTTCTCATATGTGGCCTCTTGTTCACACAAAACATCTTTGCTTAGGTCCTCTGTTGTAGGTTTGTTATCTTATTTATATCTCATACTTTTATAGGGTACGGTGCTATGAGTAAGCATATTGATCAAGTGTTGGTTTGGTAATAAAGACGATGTTTACTGTCTTATGATTCATTATGTCGTGTTAATGGTTTTGGTCTTTTGAATAGAAGATAATGGATGTTGTGCTCGTTACAAATGTAATTTATAAGGTTGTTGAGATTCAAAATGTGGTTTTGATTTTTATGTATACTCCGAACAACACAATGTAACATTTGTCAGCATCTTTAAGCATGAGATCATGGCTCCTATCATCTTATAAGTACAGAGTTGTTGAAAGCTACAAGATTTAGATTAGAAGCATGGAGTTGATTCCAACAGTAACAAGAACACAGTAAGCGGGTAAAACTGTGATGGTCCATTAGGTAGCCACTCACTCTTTCAAGCTTAGTCTAGCATTTTGCACCTTGAGAGACAGCTGAAACTTGTGTTCTTCCATATCTCTCAAAACAGACAGCAGGTTTGCTCGATAAACTTCGCATCGCTGACCTGTCCTCTCCAGTTCAGCTGTCAGTTCAAGTATCGTCCTCTCCTTCTCACCCTGACATTGAAGTTCATTCACCCCAGGATGATTCATTCCATTGGCAGCTTCGTGAGCTTCCTCAGACCGGTAAGAATCCCCGTTAGTTCCTCCTCCTCTAGTTTTACTACTTGCAGCAGCAGCAACCTTTTTAGCAGCTTCATCCAACGCAACAACCGCAGCTTTATAAACCTGAATAGACTTGGCACCCTCCTCCACATACTTAGTCGCTTCTTGTCGTAGATTTTCATAGCAGACGGTTAAAGACTCCTGACAACTACTGTTCGAAAACTCTCCACTACTCCTCGCTTCCTTGCTCCACCTCCTTAGCAGATACCTAGACGGAAGAGTAAAAACATTCCTAGCACTGAACACAGCCAACACATGTCTACAAACAATCCCTTTATACTCAAACATCCTACAACTGCAACTCGCTTTCACCTCCTCAACAGACTCAAACTCAACAGTGTGTCCTTGTACACGGTAAGTGGAATCACTCATCTTACTCACAGGGATCTCAACAAACTCCTCCTGAAACTTCATGAAAGCCGCTCTCGTATACACTCCAGCAGCTTGCTTCTCCATAGGAGAACCCGTCTTCAAAACAGGAGCCGTGTTAGCCGATTCGTAATCCGCTCTCAGCTCCTTCACACGCCAGCTGTTAACAGCTTCCTCACACCGAGTCATAACCGTCTCCAACGTAGTCGACGCGTCAACAAACCCATCGAAGAAGGAGTTCTCATGACATAACTCTCCAAAAAACGTGTCTTTAATAAAAACAGGAACCCACTGTTCCCTCACATTATAAACAGACTGAATCCAGTAATCATCCTCCAGACAATACCTCCTCACGACAGACTCCCAAGCCCCTTCGAACTCACCAACAGTCTCCGTCGCACTAACGCATCTCAAGAACTCCGGTTCGAACCCGGGGTGAGACCGAAACACGTGAGCGAGCTTCTCCGTGATCAGAGGGAGGCTGAAACGGAGACGCGAATTAGGGAAAACCTGAGAAGCGGCGAGGTGGATGACGGGATCAGGCTCGAGGGTGATTGAAGGAGGAGGAGGGGAGGAGGACATGGATTGGAGCCAGGAGTGGAAGAGCCAGGAGAGGGAGGACTGTGATTGGTTGAGGAGGAGAGCGCAGCCGAAGAGGAGAGGTTGCCCGTGGTGGTTGAAGCCTGTGAAGGCGGCGAGAGGGAGTTGGGGGTTGGTTCTGGTGTAGGTGGTGTCGAAGACGAGGGTGTCGCCGAAGTGAGCGTAGTTCGAGATGCAGGTGGGGTCCGCCCAGAAGATGTTTCCACCATCTTCTTGCTCCAATGCGTAGGAGAAGGATGGGTTCTCGAGGTGTTTGCGTTTCAGGTAGTTCAAGACGTGCTCAAGACTCATCGCGGTACCGATTCTTCCGTTACAGCAATGAACAAAGGTTGTAGCGTTGCAGAAGCAAGAGATGATGATGATGATACCTGCAAGACTATAACCCTAGAACAAGTACTGTCGCCCGACGACGGAGTAATCTAGAGACATGTGTTGCAGTCGAATCGATACGGTTAGAGACAGTGAAACTATTTGGGCTTATTAACTTGTTGGGCTCAGCCCATCGAAACAGGTATATAGAATAGATAGCGAAGAACTATTACTTTCTTTTCAGAAGAATGTTTCATATTTTCTCTTTTTTTCTTATACATCCTATTTGACTGAAATATATATCCTAATTTTAATATATAAATTTAAAAGTTATTATTTAGTATGATATATAACTGGAATATAAATTATAGTCAAGTATATATTAAACTTTTAAACTATGTTAATGGTCTCTGCCTTAGTGAGTTAATGTTTCATATCTTCAATTATCTCATGCCAAGAACGCCAGCCAATGATGAATTATGCTGTTGATTTCCGTGTTAAGGTGTGTCAAAACAACACCAACCTGGTTATCTGCAGCTGCACTTGTTGTAGCCATATCTTTTTGAAACAAAGATATCAGCAGCATCAGGAAACGAAGGCTCTGAAGAACCAACGTGGAACTGTCATTAATAAAAAAGAACACGCGTTTGAAAGCTACGCGCCTCCAATCTTGCGACAAAAAAAGAGACCTAGTTTTTGTATCTAGATTCAATCGGCGAGCTCACCGTCGAGTTATCGTCGCCGGCTAGTTCTGTGTTCTACTCCGGAACCTCTGTATCGTCTCTAAGCTGAGTTGCTTCAACCATGGAGAAGACCATTGAAGCTTCGACGACACGAGTTGATGAAAGCGTACCACCTAGCTCCGGCAACGTAGTTGATGTCGAACCTGATGGAAAACAAGCTAAGACTCCAGATCCTAGATGGCCCTACCTCAATCGGTGGTCATCGGACGTGCTTCATGAGGCTTCAGCACCGGCTGCGTTGGAGCTTGTTTCACCGCATCCTCTGATTGTGGTTGAAGCAGAGTCTGGTGCTTCTCTGACTGAAACTGTTGGGAATGATGGTCAGCTGGATGACTTGAACAAAGTCACTCCCCTGGCTGACAGTGGCGCTCCACCAACAGCTACAGAAACTCTTCCTTCTGTGACTTACGAACAGGAATCTTCTCCCGTCGCTGCCGAGCATGACTCCTCCGCCTCTGCCATCAACGACTCTTCTCTCGCCACTGCCGTTCAAGACACTCTCGTCACTGCGGCTAATGATGTAACTGTAGACGAAGCTCCACCACCAGCAAGCTCTGACTTAAATGGTGAAGATAACAAGGATGAGCTTAATGAAGATGAAGATACTGCACAAAAAAATACTTTTGTTCAGTCTTTGGGTGCGTGGTCCAAACCTCTTCACTTCACACCTCCTCCACCAAAACTAGGAGTCTCTGAGTCCGTTAAATCTCAGATAGATTCTTTCTGGCCGACGATTGGAGAGGCTATCGTAAATGGTCCCAAGACCAAGAGAGGACAAATGTTATCTCCTGAGCAAGCAAAGCCACAACTACCGGTGAAAACAATTCCACCTCCGGCTCTTAAGGAAGATGGTAGTCTTCGATTTCCATGGGCTGCACGTATGAACCAGTCTTCTAGAAATCTTTTTCGTGCTACTGAACCAACTTATCGTCTGGACGGTACACCTCAAGTGACAATTCCCGCAAAGGTTCTTAGATTAGGGCCAGAGAACAGGGAAGAATATGTTGTGGGACAGTTTCATAGGTGTTCAAATCCGCCTGGGGGTCTGATCCATGCTGTTCTAAATAGGTTATGGGGTCGGGAGTGTATGATTTCCTGCCGGAAGTTGGGAGAATCGTCATATTTATTCCATATCCCTCATGCAAATACTCGTAAATGGGTTATTCAAAGAGGCGTGTGGCATGTGGATGATTGTCTCCTCTTTGTGGCTCTTTGGAATCCTGTTGACTCATTTAAAACACCTGAGATCTCTACCTTGCCGGTGTGGGTAACCCTTAAGAATATTCCAGATTCGTGCTTCTCAAGACTAGGAATCAGCCACATAGCATCAGGCTTGGGAGAGCCTATGCTTACACACAAGCCCCGTTTGGATCCAATAAACATGGGAGAAGCGAAAATACTAGTTGAAGTGGAGCTGGATAAACCGTTTCCAAAGCTCATTGCACTTGATGACAAGCAAGGTAATATCTATTTAGTAGATGTTGAATACTCTTGGATTCCTAGTGCATGTGAAAGGTGTGATGCTCTTGGTCACAAGGAGAAGAGGTGTTTATTACCACCTAAGCCACATGATTCTGCTCTTGTTACAAAAGAACCTCATGTCACAAATGAAGAGATCCCATTGGTGGATATTGTTAAGCTGTTGCAAAATTCCTCCGCATCTCCTGTAGATCACCAGGAGCCAAATGCACGCTCTCTCATTACCCAGCAAACACATGAGACTTTCAAAAAGCCATTGGTCACTCTTCCTTCTACGGATGCATTTGTCAGTCCGGTTACACATTCGCATGAGGTACATTTGGCCCCTTGCTCAGAGATTGATAATACTTTACCTTTGTTAGCAGCTGAGAAAGCTGCGCCAACTCAGTCACCTATTATGGAAAACATTCCATCAGATTCTATCATTTTGGAAGTCTCTGAGGCTTCTAAAACTGAGCAACCAATTGATCCTCGTTCCCCTCTCAGTCTTGATCATCACAGATTCCATGCGGAAGATACTCCGCCTGCATATGGAAAAGGTAATGGTTTTGATGTGGTAGGAGATTCTTCTAGTTATACCATAACTAGAGGTGGAAGGACAATAAAACCAACACAAAAGATTCAAGATATGGGATGGACAAAGGTTAGTGGAAGAGGTAAACGAGGTCGTCGTGGCCGAGGGAACCAAAATCATTAGTTAATGTTTTTAACTATCTTGTTGTCTAAGATTCAAATGTGAATCTTTATCTAGGGTCTCTTTATTCCCTTTTAAGTTGTGTTAAACTTTATCAAACTTATGAGTGAAAGCTCATACATGTATTTTTCTTGCACTTTAATATGAAAGCCTTTTTACAAAAAAAAAAGAACCAACGTGCAAAATTGTAGGATAATTGTCTACAGAAGGGAACACAGATTACGAACAACTATTCTACATGGGTCCATGTCACATTTGATTAGATTGATTGAATTTGCTAACATTTTTTATATATACTCTGTACGTTATGTTTTGACAAAACAAACATTATCAAGAAAAACGTTGCAATTTGTCGTCGTTTGCGTACATTTTTTTATGATTGATATCTAAAAAAGAAAAGCAAAAGAACCTAGTGAAGATCACTCGCACAAGAATCTGCTCAAACTGAATCAATCTTCCAAAATAAAGCTAATAAACTAAATTACTTACAATCTCCTCCTCTTGTCTTAACTTAACCATCTCATTTTTTTTGTACTTTTTTCTTTCCTCTTCTTAACTACTACTAACAAAAGTGGTATATATCATCTCATCCTTCGCTTGAGCTTTCTGACACGTTTCTGCTTTGGTTGTCCACAGAAGAAGCTTTAACTGCCTCTGCACAAAGGAGAGCAGCTGCAGCTTTCTGGATCGCTAGATCTGCTAAGTACCTCAATTTCTCTGCTCTTTCTCGTTTGACCTTGGCCAAAGCGCATGCACGCCTTGCAGCACCAGCTGCATCTCGTAATTTGCGCTCATCGATATCTGTGCTGCTATTATTATTATGCAATGCTTCCCCATCAAGACGCTGAGATCCTTTATTAGAGTAACAAGGGGATTCAGAATAGCCTGATGCATTCCATCGTTCACTCATTTTCCTCTTCCCATTGATCCTTTGAAACTTATTCTGCTGACTCCTATGATATCCATTTCCACCGTTCGAGAAGTATCCCATGCCTAGGTCACGAGGGGAATGTGTTGCAGCATATTCGTCCAAGTGCTGCGCATAGTTGTGGTTTGAATATAACAACCTCTCATCTCCAGCGTAAGCAACGGATCTTCTTCCTGCTAAATTAACGGAAACTTTGGGTTAAAGACATAACTCATATAGAAGAACTAGTGCCCAATGGAGTTAGAAAAAGAGAACAACACAGGTAAAAGAGAGTTACCAGATGAGTTGTAGGCATCATAATCTCCCAAAGCAGTATTACTATGTTGAGCATAAACCGATATTTTCTTCTGTGTCCTGTGCTTTGTTCCCCTGTGCTTGACTTCTAGTCCTCGAGGCTTGAAACAGAAAGCAAACATCGCTGGCTTCTCAATCGGTGACTCTTTCTTCTGTGACGACCCAAAGGAGTTGGAAGTGTTTGCTTTGCTCATAACCAACTCCCAGTTTTTGAGCTCTCGTTGATATTTTTCCCACAGAGGTGGCTGAATTGCAGATATAGAACAACAAGTGTTTATATTAGGCACAAGTAAGAATATTGACAGCAGACAACCTAAAATGAAATGATCAGTGTAAGTAAGTAATAACTATATAGGATGCTACAGTTTTGGAGTTACATACATCTTCCTGCAAAACTAACTTTAAGGCAAACTACCTACGACAAGATGCACTTTGTCTACTAGAAATCGTTCCATTTTGCATATAACATCGAGAATGCCATATACTATACTGAAAAGCAGCCTATGTAATACATAAGTTACATACTATCCACAATTCAACATTTCACACCAAGTTCATAAAGATCTGTGTAGAACCAATGCAGATTTGAAATCTAAAGAAAACCATGAAAGAAAAATATATAAAATATATAAAAAAAGACCGAAAGGCACCAGAGATCGTACCTGAAGATGCCTGATTAGTGGCATTCCCTTTCTCTGTCGCTTTGTTCTCCAAAACTCATATACTGTTTCCACTGCTTCAAATAATCCAACTCCGGCCATCAGTTCTTGAATTTCGATCAAGGTAAAGTGATCACGCTGCTTTACATATGAAGCCTTCTCAAGTACGTCCATTGCCTTCTCAAACATGTCCTCGGTGATCTCACAAGTGCCACTATTCTCAGCATCCGAACACTCACGAAGTCTCATAAGATACTGCTCATCATCGCTGTCCATGTCATACAAAACACGTGAAGGATCCAATGCCATCTCAACATCAGTTTCAGTCTGCCGAAAATATAAAGAACTGCGGAAAAATCCAGTTTCCGTTCCATCAAAGTTGTCTTTTTCAATCATGCGGACGCCAGGAATAGGAATGTTTCTAACTAAAGCAGCTCGCGTATTTCTATTGAAGCACTCTTCATGCATGTCTTTGAAAAGAAACCACTGGCCCCTGTCAGGGAACTCTAGGCTCCAATCTTTTCCTCCTTTCCACATCATAGCATGTGTGAACTTATTTGTCGAGCCAGGTTGCAGAAACTGATGTACCCTATGCGAGTATTTCGTTGTCCCTGAGATTTTCGCCGCAAGTACCCATTCATTATTATCAATGGGTTCCAGGACGATCTGAGCTCCATATTCTCTCCAGCCTCTGTCTCCAAAAGTGACCAACACATTGGCATCACAGAAACTAGACTCCAAATCTTTCTCAAGACTTTTGGAAACATCAGCAGCAGACCTTCTAATTCTTTTGTTCGGAAGCCCCTTGTGCAGCGAGCCTTTGTTTCTAGAATCAGAGCCCCCAGAAGGTAATGAATATGACACCTGCGTCCGTCGCTTTTTGGGTCCACTTCCCAAACTAGTGTGTAGAAAGTTTCCCTTTGAATCCGACCAACCATGTGAGAGAGGGCCAGTTAAAGAACTTTTGCCTCGTTGCCACATACTTCTCGGGGTGGCCTTGGGACTTGAGGTGCTACCTTGAATATTCAAGGCCAGATTACGTGACTGCAGAGCACCATCCTCATGATGATCAGATGTTGGAACTTGAATACTCAGGCCATTCACCGCAACGTTAGACCTTGTTTTGTGCTTATGTCTGACAGCAGAAGAAGTGCATGACATCAAGTTTTCAGAGTTAGACTCTAGCTTCTGCCTTTGAGACTGTGTATGAAGGTCTTTCGACTCTAGCGCTTCCTGCCCTTTGGAAGAAGTGATAGTTGGTCCATTATGTTGGTCCTTACTCTTGAGAGAAGGTTCATAATGCTCATTTTTGCAATCCTCCATATCACAAGCTCCCTCTGTTACCACACAGGGTTCAGTCCCCAGGTATTCTGCTGTTCCATGACCCAGCTCTCTCACCATTTCCAGATGTAAATTACGTAATAATTTAGGTGTTCCTGCAGCAAGAGGAAGTGTAAATGCGGACGTACTTTGCTTCTTGTAGCAAGCAGATGTGAGGCAGGTTTTAACGGATGGTGATCTTCTAGAAACAAAGCATGAGCGGATTCCATGGCTAAATCTCTTTTGCATAACCTGATGTTCAAATTTAAAAAAAAACACGTTGGTAAGATTATACAAAATAAAGGTAAAATCCAGCTAAGCAATGTAAACCAGAATCAAGCATAAAGAATCAAGAACCTTCTGCAGGATCTTCATGTTATCGTGTGTACACTCCGAAGTTGATACTTGCTTAACCAACAAAGAATGCCTCATGACATTCTGTTCCAAGTATGACCACTTTGAATGTTTCACTTCATGGAAGCTGTAACATTGACATACAAATTGCCTTTCGAAACCTGGGATGAAAGAAACTTGGAGACCAATTGAGAAAACTGGCAACTGTGAGTCAGCATCCACTCCTTGTACTCCTTGCTTATCAGAATGATCTACTACCATCAAGATACGGAAAATCAACTGAACAGCTTCCATTAAGCAGCCTTCAAAAACTAGATACCTTAACCCATCTTGGTTATTCAGGAAAATCATTTCCAAACGAACCCGTGGCCACAAAGTCACAAGTGTGCCATGATGAAGCAAAAATACAACACGTGAAAGCCAGACAACATCCACCATAAGAAAGTAGTTCTTCAAAGAACCAACCTGCAGGCTGAAGGACAACTCACATTGTTCTGTGTTATTCCACGGACAATAAAGCTCCAGAAGCCCAGAATCTTCTAAAGGCAAAAAATCTATTTCAGGATCCGGACATTTTGATACATGAAGAAGCTCAGCATTGCTGCCAGGTGACCCCTTGCAGATTCCTTTTCTTGCTGAATGAAGTCGTCTCCTATAATAGACAAGAGGGTATTCATTCCCACTTGGTCCAGGTGATCCACATGATGGAGTAGAACTAGCAGATCTATCTGTGTACTGTCCTGCAGTGTCCCTAACAACATCCCCATTCACCTCCACAGTTTCATTAGATGTCATTATTTCTGATTTTTTCCGTTTTTGCACAGACCTAGCCAACCATTTGATGATTGGTTCTGATTCCATGTCCACCATGCTACTATCATCTTCTTGCTTCCCCTTCTGCTTCTCCTCGACTTTGCTGGATGTATCGTTCCCTTTAGTTTTCGTAGTAGATTTGGACCCTGAACTGCTCCTTTTCCGTGGATTTTTTCCAGGAACTTCAGTAGCGAACAACAGGATTTTGAATCTTTCACCCTGCAAGCTGATCCATTCTTCATCACGATCATCATATTTCACATGATGCAGGTTCTTGTCTCCATCGTAGCCATCCACAAAGCCATCATACCAGCGCTCATCCAAAGGCCAGAGAACTTTTATTTTCTTGTTTAACAACCAGTGGGCTTCCACATCTGAAAATGATACTTCGTAAAAGTGGCGTCTTTTCCGAACTTTACCCTTCCATTCACGCTTCCTCCTTGGTCGCAACGATCTATCATCATTGTCGTCTGAGACGCTTTTGGAACTAAGCAACTCAGACCGAGGAGTAACTGAACTCTTACCAGAAGTTAGTGGGTGCAAACTAGTGGCAGACGGTGAACCAGGAGTAACAGGACTTTTTGAAGGAAACTGGGTACAGTTTGGATCAAACCGCGACGATAGCATTATTGCTGCGTTAGCTTCAAGATTCTCCTCATCATCCTCTCCTAACACCTTGGGTACTCTACCAGATGCATCACCTGAGGCCTTTGCCTCGCTTCCAACACGCGTGTTTGATCCTGAAGACTTCCTCTTTCTGCTATTACGGTGAGTTTTTTTAACAACCAGACCATCTTCCACTGGAGACTGGCTAGAATGCCCGTTTTCCAGTAGCAGCTGATCTGCTGAACAAGATTCTTTGATCTCTTTGTCAGTTTCCTTCTCTTCGGCTTTACAGAGCTGATCATGAGCACTAGATTCTTCACCAGTTTCCTTAGGAAGATTATCAACCAACCCCTCCTGGCTATCAGATTCTCCTGCTGACTTCTGAGCTATCCCATTCTCAAACCTACTCTTCCCAACAAAATCCCTTCTGCGTCTAGGAACATAAATCATACTACCTGCCAACCCAACCGAAACCCCTTGAAGCCCATTACCATCACACATCCTCACATCCAAACCCACCTTAGATTCCTCCAAACTATCCAATCCCGTGGTGCCATTACCAAGAACTGCCTCGTTTTCATTACCAACCTTCCTGCTCTTCTTATCCTGTTTCAACCCATCACCATCACTCCCAGGCCTATGTTTCCTCTTACAACTCTTATCCTTGGGAATGCTAGACTTATACAGCGTCTTAATATCCAACGACCTTGATTCCTTCGAAACTCCCACTCCATTAGAGCTCCCTACACTATCTTCCATCAAAGACACCTCGAACAAAAACCCCCCACCAGGTCTCAAATTCCATCACATACGCATACACACATCTTCAGATCTGTCACATCAACACCAAACCCAAAATCACAAAAGTGCCAAAAAGTAGATACAAGTTACCCAAAAAACACGATCATAGATTCAAATCCACGCACTTTTTCCACAATCAAGCAAAATTAAACTGCAACGAAACGAAAAGGAGAGAGCTTCGCATGCCTACCTGCATCACTTCATCTGGAGACGTCGGACTCCGAAAGGACCTTTATAGTCGCCGCAATCTCGAAATAAAAATTAGGGTTTCGGTAAATCGGACTGCGAATCGGATCACCGATCGATCAATTCTTCGTTTTTGTTAGAATTTTTCGTTCGATTTCGGGGAAAATAAGAAAAGCAAATTTGCTGGGGAGCTAGGGTTTCGTCTGGTATCGCAAGGAGTAAGGTTTTTTCAGTTAAGTTCCATATAATATAAAGAAAACATATTCCGAATAAAAGTCGGGTGATGGATACCGTCCGATCTCGATGCGTTACTAATTGTACGGTCGAGAATTTATCGTCGAAAAATAATTCTGCAACAGAAAAAGATACAATGGACGGTTCAGATGCTCAGGTGAAAAATATCTTTTGACGGCCAGGATTCAAACCTACACGGAGGAAGATTTTTTTTTTCTCGCGTGTGTTGCTAAACCGACCGTGATTTTGTGTCTACTGTCTATCACGCCAACAATTGTTTTTCTTTTGAGACCAAAATGCCAACTATTGTTTAAGACACATATAATTCAACCTTTTTCTGAAACTTGACACATAACCTCTTTTATCTCTTTTTTCCTAGACCATTTTTTTCTTTGATTAATATTTCTAGACCTTTTCATGTGTGATAATTTTTGTAAATCTTTTCTAGAAATTTATCTTAAGAAAATAATATGTAAAACATTGGTATATTTTACCTATATTAAAAATATCATGAAAGTCTTTGCAAAATCAATGTTTACTTAATTCAAAGTTTAAATAAATAATATTTTCACGTTTCAGAACTAATTCAACTTAAACAACTAATTTTACTTATCGTTATAAAATCTAACAAAATTATAATTATGTTTATATATATATAAACATAAAACATCGAATATTTTTTTGAAACACACAAATACGAGTATTCACTAAGTTATGTATTTTAGCAATTATTTTTCTTATGACAAAGATTCTAGTATGTATTGCAAAAACAAAATCATATAAATACATTATTATTATTTTCACGCTTTGTTATGATTCAACAATGGAAATAATTGGAACAAAATCTTGAAAATTTTAAATTCTATTAATAAAATATAATTTCTTACTTTTTCGATGGTTAAATATACCAAAATTTTAGATTGATTGAATAAGGACCGGTTCGATTCGCTTTGCTCAGTTCCAATTCCAGCTCGAACCCGGTTCGAATAATATAATCTAACATAGCTACTTCCTTGTCGTGTAGCCAGCAGCCCTAACCTCAGACGTTTTCCACCTCTTTAAGAAAACCCTACTCATCTCACCATCCCATCAGAAAACCAGCTTCCCGAAGCTTCCTCGCTTCTCTCGTCTCATCTCAAAAACCAATCTCCTATCCTACGCTTTCTGATCTGGAACCCTAATTATCCATCGCTATTCCAGATTCGCCGCCCATCATAAAAAGATCAAATCTTTCTCTCTCTATCTCTCGTAGATAAATTAACAACGATTGTACAATTTTTCTGATCTCTTGTTCATTCAATCGAAACTCTCATCTGAAATCGGTTCCGGGTTTTCATAAAAATCAATCCTTTTCTTTAACTGTGTTTGTAATCTGAATCTTTGATTTGTTTGAGAGAGAGAGAGAAGAAGCAAACATGTTTGGCGGTGGAAACAGGAGAGACGAAGGATCGATGAAGCCGATTCAGAACACCAACTTGTTCGCCGCGTTGGATACTCGTAAGAAGAAGAAGAAGACGGACAAGGCTGGTGGTGGTGGTAAGAGCAAGGGTGGCTCCTCCTCGTCGTCATCGCAGCAGAAGGAGTCTGAGCCAAAGGTGTTCTGGGCACCTACGCCTCTCAAAGCTAAGGCTTGGGCTGATATCGACAGTGATGATGAAGATGATGACTATTTCGCTACCACTGCTCCTCCTCAGGCCCTGTGGAATGCTTCTGTACCGGATGCGAAAGACGCTAACGTTGAGGTTAGTTTTCAAAGTCTTTTATGTTGCTGTGTTGTGTGTATGTGTTCAAATATAGTGTCTCCCTTGTGTTGAATTGGTTTAATAAATTGCTTTGAGTGCTACCACTTGTCTCGTTGAGGACTTAACGTTCAAAGATTTTGCCTTTCTATGTTTACTTGATTTTTGTTTTTTATATTGTTGCACAAAGGGAAATAAATCTTGCTTTGGAGTAGACTGTTTTGTATTCTAAATCGTGGTTGTGTGTCTATTACTGATTGAGATGAGTTTGCTTTTAAATGTAACAGGAAAGTGAAAGTGAAGAGGATATTCTTGATGAAGGTGATGATGATGATGATTTGGAAGAAGAGCATGAGACTCAAGTTCATCCAGAAGCAGCAGAGCCTGAGGTGAAGAAAGCTCCTGAAGTTCCTGCACCACCCAAGGAGGCAGAGAGGCAGCTTTCCAAGAAGGAGAGGAGGCAGAAGGAACTTGCTGAGATTGATGCTTTGTTAGCTGATTTTGGAATTGCACCCAAAGATACTAATAATGGTCAAGAGAACAACACTCAAGGTATATATCATCAACGCAATATTGCTTTACTTTGAGAGAGTCAATTGCTGAAACTGATAAAAAGTTTCTTATGGAACAGATAAGCAAGAAAAGAAAGAAGTCAATGGAGAGGGAGAGAAGAAGGAGAACGCAACCGGAGGAGAATCAAAGGCCTCAAAGAAGAAGAAAAAGAAGGATAAGCAGAAGGAGGCAAAAGAATCCCAGGAAGAAGTGAAGAGCAATGCTGACGCTGCTGAGCAGGAGGAGGAGGAGGCTTCTTCTTCCATGGATATCCAAGAACGGCTCAAGAAGATTGCATCCATGAAGAAGAAGAAGTCAAGCAAAGAGACTGATGCCGCTGCAAAGGTTGCTGCACAAGAAGCAGCTGCGAGGAAGGCAAAGCTGGCTGCAGCAAAGAAGAAGAAAGAGAAGAGTCACTACAACCAGCAGCCAGTGAGGTGAAATCAATCACCCACCCAAACCTGTTTTTGATAATATGAACATGTGTGTTTCCCTCTCTTCTTGTTCATATGAGACTTTGGCTTTTGATAGAATCTTTCGGATGGTGGTGGGGGATCTTGTTGAGTCGTCAGTACCTCTAGAGATATGACTTTGATCTTTTTTATATTTTGTTATTGTTACACAATGGGACATAGCAAGAAAATCTTCTCTTTGAATTTGTTTTGCCCTTTTTTACCTCTTTGATATCTGTTACTCTCTTTTTCATAATTAAGTATTTGATAATAAATTAATAACAATTTATAAGAACTAACAATTTATAATTTAGTAACGCATAAAATTTGTGAAGATGTTTGATTATATTTATAACAGTAGAAGATGAGACAAAGCTAAGCTAAACTATGAGAGACAAGAACAAACTTCTTGTCTGTTTTATGATTGTTGGAGTTACATGGCATATGTTTCATCACTAATAGCATCTATAGCCTCGTGCGTCTCCATTTCCAAATGCCGTTCGCTTCACTGTAAGGTAGTGAAGACTGTGAGTTACCGTCAGGGATTCATCGGAGACCAGCTTGTCCGGTGTTACCTGAGACTGGGTGATGAAGTTTGTGCAGAGAAGCTGTTCGGTGAAATGCCTGAGAGAGATATAGTTTCTTGGAACTCTTTGATATCTGGGTATGCAGAGAGAGGTTATCTGGGTAAATGTTTGAAGGCTTTATCTAAGATGATGATGAGATCTGAGGTGGGTCTAGGGTTTAGACCTAATGAAGTCACGTTTTTGTCGATTATCTCAGCTTGTGTTCATCATGTAAAGAGTAGTAGAGAAGAAGAAGGGCGTTGTGTTCATGGGCTTGTGGTGAAATACGGTGTGCTTGAGGAGGTGAAAGTTGTGAATGCTCTTATCAACTGGTATGGAAAGGTTGGAGATTTGAGTTCGTCTTGTAAACTGTTTGAGGATTTGAGTGTGAAGAATGTGGTTTCGTGGAATACGATGATTGTGGTCTACTTGCAAAACGGTTTAGCTGAAGACGGTCTGGGTTGCTTCAACGTGAGCAGAAGGGTTGGGAATAAGGCTGATCAAGCTGCTTTTCTTGCTGTTCTCCGTGTGTGTGAGGCTCTTGGGGCTGTGAAAGTAGCGCAAGGGATTCACGGGATGATCTTGTGTTGTGGGTTTAATGCAAACATGTGTGTAACGACGGCGTTGTTAGACTCGTATGCAAAACTGGGGAGGTTGGAGGATTCGTCTAAGGTGTTTTCTGAGATTACTTCTCCTGATAGTATGGCGTGGACTGCAATGCTTGCTGCTTACGCCACTCATGGTTATGGAAGAAGCGCGATCAAGGTTTTTGAGGTTATGGTTGATCACTCTGGTATTAGTCCTGATCATGTGACCTTGACTCACTTGTTGAGTGCTTGTAGTCACTCGGGTCTTGTCGAAGAAGGGAAGCATTATTTCGAGACAATGTTGGAAACATACGGAGTGGAGCCGAGGTTAGAACACTACTCTTGTATGGTTGATCTGATGGGTCGGTTCGGCTTTCTTCAGGATGCTTATAGAATGATCAAAGAGATGCCAATGGAGCCGAGTTCTGGTGTTTGGGGAGCTTTGCTTGGTGCTTGTAGAATTTATGGAGATGCCAAACTCGGCAAAGAAGCAGCAGAGAGACTGTTTGAGTTAGAGCCTTGTGATGGTAGAAACTACATAATGCTAGCAAATATCTACTCAGCTTCTGGTGAGTGGGAAGATGCTTCAAGAATAAGGAATCTGATGAAACAGAAGGGTCTTGCAAGGGCTTCAGGGTGTAGCGAGATAGAACATGGTAATAAAATTCATAAGTTTGTTGTTGGAGATTGGTCTCACCCTGAATCAGAGAAGATACAGAAGAAGCTGAGAGAGATTAGAAAGAAGATGAAGGAGTTAGGATATAAATCAAGAACAGAGTTTGTGTTACATGATGTTGATGAAGATGTGAAAGAGGAAATGATTAATCAACATAGCGAGAAGATTGCAATGGCGTTTGGGCTTTTGGTGATTAGTCCAACGGAACCGATAATCATAAGGAAAAATCTTAGAATATGTGGAGACTGTCATGAAACAGCAAAAGCAATATCTTTGTTGGAGAAAAGGAGACTCATTATTAGAGATTCTAAAAGGTTTCATCATTTCTCAGAAGGTTCTTGCTCTTGCAGAGATTATTGGTAAGCTTCTCAATTCGGTTTTAACTCTGTGATCTCTCTTTTGAAACGCAAATCTGTGACCTTATCATATACTTAGCCTGAGGCTGAGGTTTTGAAACTAAGTCACTGTGTATAAGTAGAACATATTCATGTTCCAGGATAAAGATTCTATATTGATATGTATACCAAAGTCTATTGATAAGTCAATTCAGCTGCACAAGGTATTGAATGAGCCCTGACTCTCGTCGTATAAAGGTTTCTGTTCGTGGTAAAAATTCGGAGAATAAAC
The DNA here is from genome assembly GCA_026261945.1 of Hirschfeldia incana. Classification (NCBI taxonomy): domain Eukaryota; kingdom Viridiplantae; phylum Streptophyta; class Magnoliopsida; order Brassicales; family Brassicaceae; genus Hirschfeldia; species Hirschfeldia incana. Next base: position 4,438,995 of record JABCMI010000024.1, read on the forward strand.
AAAACAAAAGTATCTTCGAACACACGCAAACTTCAATCACTGATTTTCCAAAACCCTCCTACGTGTTTCAAAGTGTTTTAATTTACAAAAGCAAAAGGCATTTATATTTCTATCTTCACCTTCTTAACCATTTGGCTAAGAAGCAAAACCCCATTTTGTGTAGGAACAATGCAAAACGCCTTTCTGTCTAGATAACGCTGTGAGCCAAACCGTTATCAACTCTATGTTCATTCCGCTGTTGCTGAGTGTTACCGTTTCCCCCAGAAGAGGGCGAGGTCAAGACCCCCTCCTGGCTAGTCAAATCAGAGTTCTTCTCCCCAACTTCACTCTTGCAAAGAGGGCAACTAGCATTGATCTTAAGCCACTTGTCAACGCACTCTCTGTGGAAGAAATGCGAACAAGGAAGCTCTCTTAACTCCTCGTTATTCGCGTATTTCGCCAAGCAAATGCAACAGACCTGCAAAACAATTGTAAACTATTCAAGATACTTGATCTGTACGTATGCAGAGTCAAAAAGTGTAAGCAGCAAACTCACAGCGTCTTCTCCTGAAATGGCACGTTCCTTATCCGTTCCAGCCGCCACAACTCCACCTTCGCTACTACTCGAACCACTACTACTTCTGCTTTTCTTCAACTTGAACTTATGAGTAGGCAACGCGTTTATCGACTCGCTTGTAGCGCCTCGGGGTTGAGTTAAATCTTCTCTGTATCCGAGAATCGAGATAATGCAGGGCAAGCAGCAGCATATTGTCGTGCAGAGGATGAATGGCATTGCGTAGCCAATACAGCTAAACGTAAGAAACACTAAACATAACCTAATAACAACATACAAAAATGGGTTAGTGTCTTTGAACAAATGGAGTTTGAACCGAAAGAGTAAATAATGACCTGTACAAGTTAGGAGCCTCGGATGCAGATGAATGCCCACCGAATATCCATACGTTACCAACCACAAACCATATCGCAAAGAAGCAATCCAGAGCCATCTTGAAGTACTCCATAAGAACTTTTAGTCTGTTAACCCCCAAAACCAAAGACTCGTTTATCAGTGGCTCTGAGTGAAAACAAAGTACATTGGGCACATAAAGACATGTATATATATATATATATATATATATATATATATATATATATATATATATATATATATATATATATATACCTGGCAGAGCTTATGAAGCCAGAGTATCTACTACTACCACCACGAGAAGAAGACGTGTTGTTGGTCTGCTGTGGAGGATCTCCATCAGATGACCTGCTGGATATGGAGAAGGCGAAGGGTCCAGCCGCAACGTTAAGGTTAGAACGGTGCTGCTGGGTAGAAGAATCCTGTTCAGAGGAGGCCTGGTTGGAATGGTAATATCTCCAGTATAGTAGCGGGAGTGTTGCAACGCATCCACAGGCGTAACCTACGATCCAAGCAAACAAGGGTGCACGTGGATGCTCGTGTTTGGACAAGGATAAAACGATGATAGCTGCAATGATCTGGCCGAGAGTGAGGAGTAGCTCAATGGAAATCCATAAGCCAGAGTTCAGAGGACTGCGTCTGCGACGAGGGTTTCTAGGATTTGACCGCACAGAGGAAGAGGAAGAATGTGGGTGGGAGATAGGTATAGGAGGAGTAGTGGATGGTCTCTCCTCCTCCTCCTCAGGAGAATGAGAAGGGGTGTTTCTTGGAATGTCAATGATGTGGTCATTTGGGGTTAGATGATGAGCTGATGATGATGATGGTTCCATGTATGTATAGACAAAAAAGGTATGAGCTTTATTAGTTGTGATATAATGATGTTGTTTCAGAAGAGAAACACCCATCTTGGTTTTGTGATACCATTGAACTAAAAAATTTGACTTCCTGCAAAAACCCATAAAGAAAGTCATGAAATTGAGAGACATAAACCCTAAATCATCAATTCCATGCCTAATTCGCTCAATAAAACAAAAAAAAAAAAACCTAATTCGCGGCTGGATTTGAGAATTTTAACAAGAAAGCAGGGAACAAACCTTAATTTCTTCAATTGGGTGAAAGAGAGAGCCCAGAAAGAGTCAAACTTTCTCAGCTTATTCGAAATCCCTTTGTTGTTGATTGTAATTGGTACTTTTTCAATTCTCTTGTGATTATTTTAGATTTTCTTTTGTGCTCAGCGATCAACCAAGGAGGAGATAAAATAATTTAAAAATAATAATTTTACGGATAAAGAATTGGAAGCCCAAGAGGAATCACACACAAAAGAAAGAGTATAGAATTACAGGTTTGAGACAGTGATGGGTTTCTTTGGCTTCTCGTGTTTTGTTTTCTTTCGCAACAAGAAAAAATGTGTAATAAAAATGTTCTTCTGATTTTGATCAAAAAAAAAAAAATGTTCTTCTGACTTTACCACCACCTCCCCCATGTTTTTCCGGTGCGGCGCGTAATAGAATTGGATGGAGAATGACTTTTCTGTTGATCACTTTTTTTGGATGGACTCTTCTTGATGCATCCCCAGCTATGTTTCTGTTGCTGATTTTTGCCGTTACCTTTGACGAATTTTGTATGAGAGAGTAGAGGTTCTTTCTGTGTCGTGACAACATTCTCTTTTTTTTTCAATTAGACATATGAGTGTATATTCTTCTCAATCTAGCATGATGTCAAATCTTATTTCTTCCACGAGAAAACAACTGAACAAAAAAGCAGATTTGAAAATTTCATTTCCCAAGTAAACGCAATCTTATTAGGCCATGTACACCTTTCCTGAGTTTTATTTGTTCCCTGCTACTGTTTGACATGCTAATCTCCAAGAATCAGGCTACTTCACAATACCAACAAACAAGGCCTTCAAGGTTTTTATACTGTCCTCACGTCCTTTTCTGATCTGCAGTTTTTATTTTTGCAACTGTTTTAATTTGAAGTGCATTAAACATATAGAGCATTGTACAACGACCGACCGCCTTTTCCCAATAAACCTTCATGTCTGCTCACTCGGTTCATAGAGTTCATAACCGGTCGTGACAGTCACTTGCCTCCGCAATGCGAGTTCTACAGCTTTATGACTTCAACTAGTCGATCCTTAGATTGTTATAAATAAATCAGACATAAACCGAAATCGAAATCCTAACCCTTTCTCTCTTATTGAGGTAAAACACGTGTTCCTATACAAAAGACAGTTATACTGGAGACTAATTATTTTAAAATTCAGCAAGAATAATTTGGTGCTTTCTATAAACATCTTACAAATGTATGGTAGCGAATTATTTTGAAAATTACTGACATACTACATCTTATTCTAATAATTAAACGAGCTTAAGTCAGCAAGAAAATAAACAACTTTTTTAATTTTTACTGGAAATGTTTAATTATAAACATCTTAAGTTGACGTAAGAGCGTTTATTGGTCATTAAAAATGTCTTTAGACTATTTTTTGTTTCCGTTCAAATTTTGAAAAAGTAGAAAACATCAAAGGAGCATTATGAAGTGGGAAATCGTCATGAAGAGTAGTTGTGACATCGAGATATCATCAGAAATAGGTTAAGGTCTATTCTTGAATTCTCTTTCATACTCAGATTAGGCTAACAAATTAAGAGTAATAAAACACTTCACCCAAAGTTCAACAACAACTTCAATCTCAAAACCAAATATTCCACATTTGCTAAATACTAGATCATTTACAACTTGAAAGGGTCTAAGCAGGCAAATGTTCTCAGAGTTCACAACTTCCAAACTATTTTCAACTTGACTGGAACTTTTAAGGGAATATGGTTAAGTATTAGAATATTTTTTTTTAGTATTAGAATATTTAGTTTGTAAGAACCGATATTCAATTTGTTTAGTACTTTTTGAACGAAAATTATTATAGTATTGATAAAAATGCATATATCTACGCGATTTCCAGTTCATAGCGATTTTCATTTCATATAGTTTTATAATATTATGATCAAGGAAACTATGTTATAGCGATTTTCATTTCATTGTTTTACAATATTATGATCAAGGAAACTATGTTATAGTTTTCTTAATACAACTTACTTATTCATTAATGCAAAATCAAATAAAAAAATATGGATGTACACATGAAGAAAGAGAGTTAACCACCACATCTGAGCAAAGTACTTTTACCAATGTACCACATGAAAACTTTTAGGTAAGTGACAACCTTACCAACTGTCCCACAAACTATCTTTTTCAGGTTCGGATAGGTTAGAACTTCGAAGTGTCTTGGTTAGATTAAGATTCACACACCTTAAATCATTAAAGTGTACATCTTTTAAACAGTTTTAACTGATAACATCATGAATCTATGACTCTACCTTAATTACAGAAAAGCAGTCTACAATGTCATGATTTTACAATCTTACTTAAGTTCTTTTTAGGTGAAATTTTTAATTATATTTTGTTTGAAAAAAGATATGATTCATTATTACATGTAAGAGAAAAACCCAATAAAGCAGAACCAAAAGACACTCTGATCTCTCTCTCTCTCTTCCATGAAATAATACAGAGAGCAAACTGCAATGGAGGAAGTGGTGGCGAAGCGGCCACACTGATACACACTTGTTTGATGATGGTGAACCACAACAATGACGAGCAAAAAGAGCGAGATAAGTTCTTGTTCCATGACTTCCTAGGATCCAAGACTGAAACTTTAGCTTCCACTTCCATGGCAGACCACATGCTACCACTGGATAAGGCAGCCAAACTGGCAATGACTCCCTCGACGGCTTCTGCTTCCTCCGTCGGCGGACGCGGTGGTCTTTCCTCAACCTCCGATCTTGGTACTTCTCTCTCTTGATGCTTTTTTGATGAAGTGTCCTTTAAGGCTACTTCCTCTGTACATTTAGGGTTTCTATTTATAGAAAGTTCAAGTCTTTTTACATAGATTCGTTTCTTTCATCGAGCTTTGTTTGATTCACTATGGTTTTAAAGTGTATAAGATCATGTGAATTAGTTTCTGTATAGCTGGAAACTTATAATCAATTCCTTTCTGATTAGATCTCCTCCTTAGTAGAAAATTGGAACATCTTTGAATTGAAGTGAAACAAGATGTGAGTGTCCATTGTCTTGTTTCTTTTCTTGAACATGTTTTGTGTGTGTGTGTGTGTGTGTGTGTGTGAACATGTGGTTCAAAGACACACACACACTCTTCATTTCCCTCTCTGTCCAACCATAATGTCTCTGATGAGTTAGTTGGGACATTGGGAGTGAATTTGACAGATGAGTTTGGTGGGTCATACCCATTTGAGCTTGTGAAGCTTCTAATATGAATTGTTCTTCTTTATTACCTCTATCTAGCTACTAGTGAAGTTACTTATTTACATTTTATCTTTCTATTAGTTGAAACACAAGGCAGCGGTGGGGGGAATCATCTTGATGGGAGACAACTGTTTGGACCAAGAAGTGAGGTCTCAGGCTCAACCATGAGCAACAGATTTACAGGAAACAAGAGAAGTAACTCTGATTCACAATTCACGGCTCAAGAGCACCCAGAGACTCTGCATTGGTCCAAGGTAAGAGAAACCATAACCTACATACTAACTTCACACCGTGTTCACAGCTTCATGATCTGTCATTATCAATAACCAGATGCTAAGAAACGGACCTGGAAGCCTCTCCATGAATATGAATCATATAGCAAACCAGCCTCCACGTGGAGGTGGACAAATCAGTCATTTGCTTCATCAGCTGTCTTCAAGCAGGTTTAAGGATGAAAACGTGGGACCATCATCAGTTATTGCCCAGACAGCTGCAGATGAAGGTTCACGGACAGGGATGAAAGGTCCAGGTTTCATGAGTCATTTTACAACGCCAAACCTGAGCAAATTCGAATGTCTTGCCCCTTCAAGGTGAGTTAGCTTCTAGTGATGTCTCTAGTCACTCTTTTGATGCTTGTCCTCATGTCATTTTCAACACACTGTGTTTTGTATTTGCAGTACTGGGAATAGGAAAGATTTGGCATCGAGTACTAAGCAAATGACTATCTTCTATGGCGGTCAAGCTCATGTCTTTGATGATGTTCACCCGAACAAGGTAGTTTTATCTCTCTCACTTATTCAAATTATATGACTACTTGAGAAGTTATGATATGAACGTAATGTTATTGTAGGCGGATGTGATAATGGCTTTGGCAGGATCAAGCGGGGGCTCATGGTCTACGGACTTGTCTCATAAACCGAAGACAAAGAACAACACAAGCGATGGTCCATACAAACTAAGCCAGATGTATGAAGGAGGCAGCTCAAGAGAAACACCGTTTTTGTCTTCAGAGTTTCGTGCACGACCTGGTCATCAAGCAACTTCAGGTGCCTGTCACAGGATCTTTACACAACCAGGTAACGTCTTGTTAAAGAAAATAAGTATTTCAGCAGAAAGTTTGGCTACCATGATCAAATACACTGTTGAGTAGAGTAAAACAAGTCTTATTTTGCATTGTGACTTTACAAAATGAGGATACGAAATTAAGAGTTGTCAGTTTTGAATAGTTTGCTTATGGTGCATATATGATTCTCAGGTGGAGAACATCAAGGAAGTATCATCTCAAGGGGACGAGACATCAGAGATCCTGTTCACGTGTCCGATCCTGAAAAGAAGCCCACATGATTAAGTCTACTACATATGAGAGATGCTTATGCGGCTTTTCTTCTGAGTTGTTATTTGTTCTACTTGATATGCCATTTGCAATTTTTATGTGCCTTTCTAGGTTTGTATTCAAACTCCTCTTCCCTCAAAGATTGGTGTTCAATAGTTTCCCATAGCTAATAATGTAACCAATTGGTCAACCACACCTGCTGTCTCTGTGCCTAAGGGTGGCCATAAGGACTCAGCATATCTACAAGAGATTCATGTCTAAGCTTATTCTGGTTAGCTGTAACTCAGAAAGGATGAGTCACTTGATAAGTCAATTCCTTTTTCGAGTCAGAGGCGCTTGCAGCAAGTTCCAAACGTTTAAAGATAATTACTGGAAATAGTGATAAATAAGAACTAAGATTACAACAACAGTTTTCACAACTCCACAAGATCTCAATTACGTCAGACCATACAAGAACATTGTTCAACCATCTGAAAAAACTATCTTGAGATCAAAGAGGATTAGCCGAGAAAGAACTACAAAGAGAAACACTAGTCAAAAGAACCCCTTCCCCTCCCTGAGAAGAATACTACCTAAAACACAAACGAACTTGTCCTTCCATCTCATTTAACTTCACTTCCACAGCTTCACTAGCTTGTCGTGGCTAGCTGATGCAACCAATCCAGTTGCAGTCGAAACAGCCAGTGACGCAATCAGCCCATCATGAGCCGGCAATGTCATTGTCTTGTTCTCTGACATGTTCCAGAGTTCTAAAGACTGCACACACAAGTTTCACAGAGTTTAGGAAATCACACACCAGATTGAACGCAAGCGCTAGTAAAGATAATAAACTTTTACCTGGTAACAACCGATTACGAGTAGGGAAGGGTAAGTGGGATGGAAAACACAAGACTGGAACTTGTTGCCATTGCAGCTTAGCTCATGAACACATTCTCCTTCACTCCCTGTCCCCAACGTCCAAACTTTCACCATATCTTCACTAACCGTTGCCAAGAAGTCACCAGAAGGATCCCAGCAAACAGAGTTTATCTGATTAGCATGGCCCTGTACAGATGAGTTGATAGTTAGATATATCATATAAGACAAGCATATATCTCAAAATATCGAATAAGAGAAGTTTGAGCAATAAACCTGCAAAGAGTGTCGACAAGCTTGTGTTTCAACATCTAGTACAGACACAACATTTGCTGAAGAAGCAGCGAGGTACTTTCCAACACGTGGTTGGAACCTCACCTGAGTGCTACCACCCTGTGAAAAGATGAAAGTGAGATTTAAATCTATGGATTTGCTGGTAAAAAAAGCAACTCGATAATGTTTGAAAAAAAATAGACAAAAAGATCTATTACCTTGTACACTCTTGTGCAACTTCCATTGTTGATGCTCCAGTACCTTATTTCACCATCATTGTCACAGGAACATATGAGATCATCCTTGTTGGGATGGAAGTCAAGCGACGTCACCATAGAAGAATGTCCCATGAAAGTACGAAGGGAGTAACCTTTCTGCAATATATGTCCACGAACTCTTAAGAGATCACATAACCTGGATAAACAGAGATTAAAAAAAGAAGATAGTGGAAGCATCAGCACTCAATTTACATTATCAGCATCCCAAACCCTGACTGTTTTATCAAATGAAGAAGTTGCAAGGCGAGGCAGGCTCGGACTAAAACGGACATCTGTTATCATAGCCGTGTGCTCCTCAAGTGTGGTCTTTGGCTTCATAGTGTCTGTATGCCATAGTACAGCCTGCAAAATAGACCAACAAGCCAAGAGGCTGCTCTTAAGTCTCAGGACACCACAAGAACTCATGATGATTTATGGCTTTTACCTTTTTGTCGTGCCCGGCACTAGCAAGCATTTTTCCATCCGATGAGAAGTGGCAAGATGTAACTTTGCTTGTGCTCGCACGTACTGTATTCACTTCAGTAAACGTGAAACCTGGTGCAGACGCATCATTGTAGTGATTAAGAAACATCGTAGGATTAAACATTATAGTTAAATCATGTTGAGTAGGGCAGAGACACACACCTTTACTAACATCCATACACCGTCCAACGGCGTCCCGTTGATCACCATCCTCATTGGATAAAAAAGACTCAACGTTGTCATCAAGTGAACCATCTTCCACAAATCTATCCATATCAGCCTGCAAAATAACAAATACATAGATGCTACTAATTCAAAAAATTCTGTGCAATCCCATTAACAGTGTAAAGAAACTAACCAGCTGATTTGATGGAGATGTTAGAGTGCCGGTTGCATCAGCGCCATATATAGTCATTGCTTTGGAGGAACCACTACGAGGCGGATTAGGCATAGAAACCGCATCTCCAGGAGTATGAGTGGAAGGTGTAGAAGGTGCTGAGCCTGGCGATGGTCCTGTAGTGTTAGCCGTTCCTGTACTGTTAGCTGGTCCAGAAGACGAAACAGGCTGCTTTCTTTTCCTCCCAGTCTGATTCTTTAATACCTTCAGTCAAATGCACACACATTTTAAGGGGAACCTCAGGCTCACCAGAAGCTAAAATGCTATGCAACAGATATCACTGAAACAGGAAATTTAAGACAGACCTGTTCGTTTCCTCTAAAAGAATTTGACATGCCACCATCCATAGTAAGACTACCACCCCCACCCAATTTATCTTGTTGATGAATGTTGTGATTTGAACTCTGTGATTGCTGATTTGAAAGGGCGTGCTGACTAAGTGACTGTGGCTGTGGTAGATTTCCACCGCCCTGATGCTGCTGCTGCTGTAACAGAGCCATCTTTAACTACAAAGCATACATAGTTTATTAAAGCAATCGTCCAGCCTTTGACTTTTAGCAAAGATTACTACATTTTCTTCCAACTTTATCAAAACTGTAAGATCTTATTCAAAGTTTGCACACTTAAGTTGTGTAAAGAGAAAGACAGGGCAAACCTTCAGTAGCATGTCTGTGTCTCCACGAGGCAAAAGAGTGCCACCAGGCTGTAAAGACGATCCAACATTAGGTAAGACATCCCCAACAGAACTCCCAAGACCATCCTTTCCGAGGCTCATGCTCCGGTTGTTTAATAGCATTTTCAGTCTTCTGTTCTCTTCATTGACGGTTTGTGAATTTAGATTCTGTTGAGCCATCATGAGCTGTTGCTGATGTTGCGGAGTCAACATGTTGAGCTGGTGAAAAGACTGTGGAGACTGCATAAATGGTTTTTGCTGCTGAAGTAGACCAGAACGAATCTGATCAAATCCCTACGACCAGGAAGCAAAGAAGCAGTCAAAAAAGGAAACTCCTTTGAGGGAAAAGAGAGAATAATGCATGTGTAGAGCTTACAGTAAGTGGCCACCCTTTAAGTGTCAGGTTGTTGCCTTGATTTGAACCTGTTAACAAGAAACAAGCACTAATCATGATCAAGTTTTTGAGAGGTGAAGTACTTTTACTACATTTGGAACGACCTAAAAAATTAGCAAACCTACCAGGAATTCCAATCAACGAACCTTCTTGAACAGGAGTTCTTGGAGTGAGCACAGGATTTATCTCACTTTTTATATCCTAAACACAAATAACACCCGCAAATATGAGCTCACAGTAAAGTTCTGCACTGGGACTACACATAACATAGATTCAATATTACATACCATAGCAGATCCGGAGAGTTGCTGATTCCGAGCTTGAACCTGTGGAGACATACCGCCACTTACACCATGTAACACTTGCCTGAGATTCATCAGCAAATGACATTAGCACAAGAGAGAGATGCTGAATTATTATTTTCTTGCTTAATTCACTTTATACTAGGCGACAAAGCAGACAACATAAGTGGAAACAATGAAGTCATAAGAGCGAGAATAGCACCCTGCAGGCTGTCCAGAAGCTCCGGCGGATTTCAACATCGATGCATGATTTGGATCCAAGAGTTGCCCAACATTGTCCCCAAATCTCTGTAGCCAAAAGAAACTCAAATTATAACATGTGATGAAACTAAGGTGCTGTGAGAAAAGAAGGGAAGTGGCCTTGGTTACACTAACCTTCATAGCAGTCTCATCTAAGGAATCCCTCTGAGTAGCCATTTTCACTCTCTCCAAGGCACTCCCAGACCCAGAGTTTTGCCTCATACCTGGGTCGCTGTTGCTACCAACAAGTCCATTTGCTGATCCATTTTCCAGGTGGGGCGCAGGTCTCCTCTGTGGCAGCTGGTTAGGAGCTGACTGCTGCTGCTGCTGTTGAGGCGCTGGCTGCTGCTGTTGCTGCTGTTGAGAAGGTGCTTGGTTTTGATGTTGTTGTTGTTGCTGTTGATGCTGTTGTTGCTGATTATGTTGTTGCTGCTGCTGTTGTTGTGCACGTTGCAATAGGAGTTGTTGCATTTGCATTTGCTGCTGTTGTTGTTGCTGCTGCTGCTGTGAGATCTGAGGGTGTTGAGATTGCTGCAATTGCTGTTCACGCGCTTTAATCATCTGTGTCTGTACAAAAATCAACACACAAAGAAACTTCTAAATTTTCTCTACAAAGTAAAAGAGAGAACACAGCTCAAATGTAAGCAATCAAGCTACTAACTCCACATCACTAACTAAAGAGAATATTTTGCAGTTTTGCACAGATGTAGAAACACTAGTGGTGTGGTTACACAAAGAAAGATACCTCAATGTAAGATGCTGCAACCTCGGAGTGCTTCTCATTGGTCCTAGCAATGAATATATCCCAGAAGACAGACCACCACTCAAACAGAAACCCGCCTGGTGCGTCGATAGCTGACAAAAGACATTGCAAGAAGAATGAGAAAGTTCATCAGGACAAAAGAAAGTGCAGAACGTATGGCTTTTAGTAGAATCTCTGTAAAAAAAACACAAGAAGATTGTGATTTCTTACCGACTGGATCCGATGACACTTTCCCTTCAGCTTGGAAAGCCTGAGCTGTAGCTTTTAAGTCTCTTTTCACCAGATAATCGTAGATATACACATCCAACCTGTTTACATCCAAAAACAATACTTAGAGCAGCAATGTACACAACACCGATAACATAATAATACATAACACATCAAGATATGCATAAGAAATGTCTGTTTAGGCAGCAACTCTCCAAAGAGGAACAATGTCCCAGAAACAAACTATGGTAATTAAAAGCATGAAACTTTCCTGACAGAGCTTCTTAAGTAGACACTTGTATGCCAAAAAGAAGAGTAAATTTGGGACAAGTAACACATAAAAAACCTGTTGACACAAGAGTCAAGCCCCTTGAAAGTGACAGACAACAGAAAGAACTAAACTTTAGCCAAAACATGCAAAACTTACCAAACGAAAAGTCCACCCAACCAAACAAACAAAATCTAGCAACAACACTTTCTGACAAAAAAAAGTAGAATCTAAAAAATCATCAAGGTAACACTACCAAGAATGTCAAAGGTGAAAGCTTTTTTAACAAATGCAACTAGTTGAAAGGCAAACAACAAGCTAAACCCATAAAGAAAGTACCCAGATCAAGTACAAGCAACAAGCTTTTCACAACTTAAGGGACCCTATAATCAAAACTGTTGCAGCAACAAAGAAGCAAAAGACTTCAAGAACGCACAGAATCCCCAACTCAAAATTAACATCTCCAGTGAGGGGAAATAAAAAACTCACATTTTATCAGCTTCCCAGTTGGTCTGAGACATCTCTGTAGCTAAACCCCACAAGACAGTTGTTTAGAATGTCAGATTCCCTCTCACAAACCCTAATAAACTAATAGTGATATAGAGAGCTTCACAAACCCTCTTGAGGAATTTATTGCAACAGCAGAAAACTAAAAAATCAATGCTTTTAAACCCCTTTTCACCTCCCCACCTAATCTTCTTCAGAGATTAGCACTTGAAACAAGCCTACTAGGCAAACTCAAACACATAACTAAAAAGGACGAAGGAGAGAGAGAGAGAGAGATAGAGCTGATACTAGTTTTAGAGAGAGAAAGTTCAAAGAAAGGCAAAAGCATCTAGAAGTAGCTCAGCTTTGATTGTAGCAACTAGCGAATTATAAATTTATGATTAAGTTTATTACTATAATTAATTGATTAAAGAAAAAGCAAAGAAACAAATAAAAAGGAGAGAACTTTTCTTTATTTAACTTGAGAGAAAGGGAGACAATCAGATATATTTTAATATTTTTTATTTCGTTATATTTTAGTTATCTTTATTTTACCTCTTGAAAAAGGAAAAAAAATGTTTTAAATATATTTAATTTAATTGAAGAAAAGTAGTTTCCATGTCAGTTGATTTGAGTGGACGGAGTTGCAGAAAATGTATACGAAGGAGGTAGCTTTAGCTGTCGAAATTACTAAAACACCCTCACCAAGTTGTAGATTTAACGTGACGTAACACGCCTTTGTCAAATACTTATATTTTTAATGACAAAAATAACCTTTTGTAATCGATTAATGACGCCGAATCTCTTTTTCATTTTTTACTTTTTCAGTTTGTCTTATTCGGTGTAGATTCTGTGGAACTAGAAGACTAATTGATAACTTAACCAGAATGTAATATAGTACGTTTGTGTTCTGCAATATAACTATAAAATGAATAAATAGTTTTACAAAAAATCACGCTCAGGCTATTTAGTATACATATAAGTTAAAATAATATTATGATATTCTTGTATTTCATAATCCATTGTTTAATTTATAACCATTGGTGAATTCAACTGATTAAGATTGGTAGTTCTTGTCGATTTATAATTTCAAACTAATGTTTTTTTATTAAATTCATATAAGTGATAACATACATGTAGGACTAAGCATAAGATACTTCGTCATCCATATTTTTTATCCCTTCGTTTCATTTTAAACCTCATTTATAATTATGAACATAGATTAAACAAATATTGGTTTTTGTATATTTTTAAAATAAAAATATTATTCTCTGTACACTACTGTATTTCAATCTGTTGAAAGACAAACCAAAAATAATTGTTAATAAATTTATTTTAAAATTTAAAAACAACATTTATTTTGTTTGGGAGTTTTAGTCTATAATAGCTTAATTGAAACGGGCGAATATTATGCAGAGAAATATTTATATTTGAACAAGTTCAAAATAAAAAAAAAATAACTTTGAGTAGCTTTGAGAGGATTATTTATATATTCGAACAAGCTTTTACAATAACTTTGCATTTATCGTATCGTATTTCTAAGCGAAGACTTAAAACAAGCTTTTGAACTAATGGACTAATATGGATCAAGTTTTACTAATCAAAAATTTAAAAGATAATTAGTCTACAAATGTGTATTGGATTTTAAACAAATCCGATTAATTATACTGATTGGGTTGAAATAGTGAAATACTATAGCTGCAGTTCATAACTGTTGAGTGTCTAGATGGGGGTATATTTGACTAGGCGTCCGCATTTTCTAACATGACAAATATATGTGCAAAAGTCCTTGAAATTCTAACCATCTGCTTCACTGTATAAAACATTACTGGAAATTTCAAGAGTCGATTACACAGAAGGACACTTTATGTCTTTATCTCACATGGTAGAGCACATTTAACATTTGACACACATTTTCTTCTCCTGTAGTGCATGAGATTACTCTCCTGCCCTCTGTATGATGAGAGTGAGACATCGTGTTTGAAAAGGGAAAACCGGTTTGGTTTTCTTTCGGTTAGAAGCAGCTCATTAATTGTTGAGATCTTTGTAGATGTATCGATGGTTGTGCCGTTATGTAGACCGTTAGATTCTTAAACTTGTGTTCTAATCTAATGGTTGTATTTGAAACATGTTCATTAGGTTATAGGACAAGGACGTGCATTAATTGTGTTTGGTTTGTGGAAACAAGCGTCCACAACTCATATGTTCTACTTTTACTCTGCCGTTTAGAAGTGAATCTGAAGGTGAGTTATAATATATGTGTTTGATTTACGTTTGTAGAACAACTGTTCTTAACGTCTGTAATGTAACAGGTGTGTGTAATGGAGGAGCAGGACATGGTAATGTGTGGCGAGTGGTTGTGTGGGAAGGAAGGAAAGTGGGATTTTGTTGTTGACAAACGTAAGATGGCTCGGCTTGTTGCTTTCCAAGAAGGAATGAGTCTGAGGGAGCTTGAAGATAACGTCTTTCGTGAGTTTGGTGTTGAGAAAGATTTGTTTGTGGCTTCGTTAAGCTACTGGCCGCCGACGAGCTTGGAACTAGCTACAAGTGTAAGAACTCCACCGGTTTTGCTGACGAGCGATGGTGGGATAGGGTACTTCCTCCAGCATTTGAGAGCACCAGGAGCTATGAATCTGTTTGTTGGGTTTGAGAGGAAAAGCAAAGGGAGCGAGGATAACGTAGATGACTCCGGTCTTGGCTTTGTAACCCAGGAGCTTTTATTCGGAAGACAAGTGCAAGTGTTGGTTCTGGTAACCCTAGGGGTGGGTTTATGTCAAGACAGGTTGGAAAACAGTCTATCGATTATCGTATTTCTTCTCCTGTTTCAGTAAATCTGAAAGGGGCCTCTAGTGGTGGTCCAGGGAAAAGTAGCTGTGTTTCATTGGAGAAATAGTTTCCCAAAGGCCCACACTTGGTGGTGGGTGATGTTGAGATTACAAAGAAGACTGTTAAAAAGGGTATGTCTGACTCTTTTGCTTCCCCTCCGTCGTTACCTAGCAAAACGGCTCATATTGCTTCTTCTGTCAAGTCTAGTCGTGGGTCGTTTGTATCTGATCTCCCAGAAGTTCATGTTATGAATCTGGATGATGTTGAGTTGGTCCGTGAGGCGGAGAGAATGGAGGATGAACTCAATGAAGAGAGTTCGGAAGGGAAGGGAGTAGGTTTGGATGAAAATGGTGATGTGGATGATCGTGAAGTGAGACCTCGAGGTTACGATGAAGAGTTCTGGAGTCCACTACTTAGCGGTGATTATGGTGGATCTAATGCTTTTAAAGCAGTCTACAATGAAGATGAGATAGTGGAAAGCATAAGAAAGCAGAGTGGTCCATACACAGAGACTTGGCGAAAAAACAACCCCGTGGATGAGGGTGGGACTAGCATCGCGAAGAATGACGCCTTTGATTACAAAGGGCCGTGGATGGGGGGTCAGGATAACAGTAACCCCATTGTGGATAGAAGCAAAAGTGTCCCCACAAGGAAGCTTGATGAGGTAGATGATGAAGAGTTTGATATTCCACCTCTGTTTGATGACACAACGTATGCTGCACCGGAGATTCCTGACATAGACTTGGATGAGGGTGATGGGAGGATCTATGTTGGGAAGGTGTTTGGTAACAAAGCTGGCTGTCAGATATCTCTTGCAATATATGTTATAAGGAATCAATTTCGTTTTAAACAGACTAGGACGAAGATTGATTCATTTGTATTGCAGTGTCCTGATAAAAAATGTGATTGGCATGTTACATCACATGAGATTAGGGGTTGTGGTTACTACGAGATCCGCAAAGCACAACTCGGTCATAGTTGTCCTATTGATTTTAGGCATGGTTATCAAAGCAAAGCCACTTCCCGGGTGATTGCGGTTGTCTATAAGTCCAAGTTTGGTATTCCCGGTAAAGGTCTTGTGCTGTCGGAGTTGCAGAGGCTCGTCCTAGATGATCTTCGTGTGAATGCTTCGTACATGAAATGCTACCGGGCAAAAGAGAAGGCTGTTATAGATGTTTTTGGAACTGAAGAAGATTCATATCTGAAACTACCAGAGTATTTACACATGTTAAAACTTGCAAATCCAGGAACAGTTGCTGACATCGAGACAGAGGTAGATGATGATGGTGATGAGCGTTTCCTGTATCTGTTTCTGGCATTTGGAGCGTCTATTTGTGGTTTCAAGAAGCTCTGTATGGTTTTGGTTGTCGATGGAACACACTTAGGAGGGAAGTACAAGGGAGTGTTGCTGACTGCAAGTGGTCAAGATGCAAATTTCCAGATTTTCCCTCTGGCATACGCTGTTGTGGATGGTGAAGATGAAGAAGCGTGGACTTGGTTTCTGATGAAGTTGGAGAGGATATTAGCTGATTCGCCAAGGCTTGCAATAATATCAGACCGTGCGACATGCATTGCAACAACCATTAAACGTGTTTATCCATCTGCGCATCACGGTTGTTGTATTGTTCATCTCGCACGCAACGTGAACTCTCGTTACTCTAGCAAGAACTTGGCTAAGATGGTAACCACTACTGCTACAACATATCGGCAATCGGTGTACAGGGAATGGTAAAGCAAGATAAGAGCTCAGAGAATTGATTGTGGAGTGTATCTTGGTAGGATTGGTGTTGCTCATTGGACCAGGGCCAATTTCCATGGAGATCGCTATAACATCATGACTAGTTCGTAGCGGAACAGTTGAACCATGCTCTTTCGGAGGGTAGAACGTCTCCTATAATGGAGTTAGTTATTTTCATTCAAAAGATGATGACTAGATGGTTCAGTGCTAGGAGGAAGAAGTCAGAAAAGCACATGGGCATGGTTAGTATTGAAGTGGACAAGTAGATGACAAAGAACATGGCACAGATGAAGGGGAGTAAGGTGAATGCTTTTAATGAGTGGAGTTGTGAAATAGTGGCAAGTTTGGAAGAAAAGAACGTGTGAACCTAGACACGAAGCAGTGTGATTGCAATTATTTTGATAAGATTAAAATTCCTTGCGGTCACGCAATGTTGGCTGCAGACAGTTTGGGAGTGCCTTATGAGAGTTTGGTGGGTCACTTTTACAAGACCACTACGTGAAGGGAGACGTATGCAGAGATCATTAGTCCCGAAGGTGATCCTCATGATGTTGATATACCAGAGGAGGTGAGTTCTATGGTGTTGTACCCCCCAGTGAGTAAAAGACAGCCAGGGAGACGTAGGAAGAACAAGATTCCCTCAACTGGTGATTTTCCGGTACGTTCACTTGTCTGAATTGGATTCATGTGTTTAGTAGATATGTGTTTCGGTTTAAAATTGTTTTTGGTGGCAGGTAACAAAGAAGACTAAGCTGGTTCAGAACAAGTGTGGTAGGTGTCGACAGCCTGGTCATAACAGGACCAACTGCACGGTCCCAATATAGACAGAGCTAGGGCGTGGGTGGTCTCCCTGCTGTGATATTGTGGGAGATGTTGTGTGTTAGGAGTAGTTTTTTGGAAGCGGAAGCGGAGTGTGGGTGGAAGTTGGTTTTTTGTTTGAGGAACACGTAGTGTTTGATTCACCTCAGGAGTTGTTGTTTTTTTCGGAGAATGAGATTTGTATGTGTTGTGTTGAATCTCGAGTTGTTTTGGAACGAATTTGTTGTTATAATTGTATTCAGATGAATGTTGACATGGTTTATATTTGTAAGTTCATTATATGATAATGGACGATCGATGGGTTGGTAAGATGATGAAATAGTTGTGTGTGAGTGTGGACATTTGGATGTAGTTTCAGGAGTAGTTATGTGTAATTTAGTGTAGTTATTGTGAGCACTTGTGGATGTCTTTCTTTATTAATCATGTAGATTATAAGAAATAGTGATGTCTTTCTTTGTGGAGAAGAGATCTGATGATTAAAGAACTGATTAAAATGAATAGTGCGTTGTGGTTGGTTCGTGTTAAGGTTTGTCATTGTTTGTGGTAGGAAACATAATTGAAGCAGATACATTTACAAGAAATATCTGATGATTAAAGAACTGATCTCCATTGTTACAAGAAATGGAGATGAAAACAAACAGAATAATTTTGTTAAAAAATGAAGATTCATAAAAGGAGAGGATTAATGAGATTACAAAACAGACATATTGTATCCATTGCAATGGAAACAGAAAACATTGGATTAAGACATGACAGAACTACAGCAGTAGACATATTGTAGCAATAGGGAGATAGTTATGACCGAAAGGGGCGAGGAAGTTTCAGAGGAGCTTCCAGTAGAGGTAAGACATAGCTCCAATTAATCCAACAACTGATGCCATCTTGAAAATGTTTCCATCGTTCTTGATCTGTGCATTGATTCTTTTGGTGAACTCTGCATCAATCTTTTTTTGAAGGAGAGTAGAGGCGTCCGCGATGGACGCAGACATTAGCCTCATCTTCTCACTGAATTCCTCATGCATTGCTTCAGTGCGTTCTGTGAACAATCTTTGCTGTGAATCGAGCTCAGCTTTTGTATCCACCTGAAGTGCTTGTAGTTGGTGAACAAGATCAATGCGCCTAGCGTCCACGATTCGTATCTCGTCAATAATTGCTTCGTCGACCCATTTGAACAGATGACTCTCTGTTTTGTTCTGTAGAAGTATGAAACAGTAAAACCGTGGTTTAGGTGGATGTAAGTGAATGATAAATGAAGAAGATTAAATGTGATGTGGTTCGTAACCTGGAGAGCAATTTTGCATCTGTAGAACCTGCGGTAAGGATTTTCTTTGGTTTCGGAAACCCATGTATCGAGGGCGTGGCCGCACCAGCATTTTGAGGGTACTCCGAGTACGGACCTGCGCCCTGTTTGTCGGGATGTTGAGGATGAGGAACTTGACATGTTTGGCTGCTGCTTCAGCTGAAATGTCTTTGTGTTTCTGCGCAGTTGCGGAAGAACCCTAATTGGAGATGGTGTGTTTTATGTTTTAATGGATAAAATTTCTAATTATAGTAGCTGTATTTGTACGGTTGATTCTGTTGGTTTGATTTAGATTATATTGGTTAGGTATACCGGTTTACAGGTAACCACATATGTTGTTGTGGTCAGGTTTAGTTTGGTTATCCATATATATAGTGGATGACAAAAACGTGTGATATCAGGATAGTGTTGAATTGGGCATCCACATGGCTCTCGGTTAAACAAAACAAGTATTAGTTTTACTTAGACACAATCAGGGTGATGCCGAATTTTACTTAGATATTAGCAAGTCTGAAAATAAGAAAACCAACAAGTAGGTTAAGGAGAGATAGAGTTTTGAGAGAGATAAAGTGTCAAAGTAGAAAGAGCAAGGTTAAGTTTTCAGGACACGGACAAAAGACAAAGGTTGGTTGCGTGCAGCAAAGAGATCAAGAGGAAACTGTGTCATCGCAAGGTGGGCTGTAGTAGGCCGGCATCACAATGGTTTTGTAGATGTCTAGAGCATACTGTCTGCGGATGTCATCGATAGTTTTGTCGGTGATACTTGACATAAGAGTTTCAGGATCCCCGTGTGCATGGAGCTCTAAAAACTTGACATATACAGGTACGCAGTCTCCACCTCTTTCGTTGAGGTAAAGTCCTTCTACACGACGCCAAGTAAGGATCAAGACCACCCCACTGAGTGAGCTCGTAGTTGGCCACCTTTTTGACAAGGAAGGGTAAAGTCTTCAGAACCGGAGACATGAATCCAGCAACATCCTTGTCTTTGTATAGAGTGGGGAAGGGATCTAAAATCTCAACAAAGCCCAATTCGAGGTTGATGGCGAGGCCTACCCAGTGTCTATCGCCCCATATCATTGGTGTGTATATTGTAAACACCTCCTTCATCCATTTCTTTCATGGCTTGAGAATTATCTCCTTCAGTTGGTCGTCCCATTGAAACGTCTGCCTTTTTCTTGATTTGTTGAAGTCCTTGGATACTGCCTGGAGTCCCGAGGCAAGGTGTGGTGATGTGAACGCAAGTTTTTCCTCCCGGAGAAGTCGACTATGCCTTTCAGCTAGCATGTGCATGAGTATCTCCATATGCTGTAGAATAAAATAATTGTATTAAAATTTTAGCAAAGCAGCTATCAGAGACAGTTACGAATTATGGTTCTTCCTATTGATAGATGCAATGGTTCGTACATAAGCCGTTGTCCATTGCTGCGGTTTTGCTAGTTTGAGTAGGAAGTCGTTGGAGAAGTAAAACTTTGAAGGAGTTATGTGGAACCTAAAGAGATGAAATAAGAGAACAGAGGGGTAAGTAGGAAGAACAGTAGAGATGAGAACTCATAATGAGTAAGTAGACAACATACGGTATCAGAATAGATGAATTCCGTAAAACAGAGGGGGAATTGAACTTACGCAGCTTTATACTTTGTTATGGTCTTCTTGAAAAGATCCCATTGTATTTGAGGTAGTGGGGTGATAAGATCAGTTCCCGGAACACGTTTGCAGGTTAATAACACCTTAGCAAGGTGATTTTCTTCAAGCGTGGGCATGTACTTGGGCCTCTCCCTAGCAGGGGAGCTGTCGGAAAGCTCAACAATGTCGTTGTCTTCCTTAGAGTTGTCCTAGTTGAGAAGCAAAGAAAATAAGATTGAGCAGAAAAACTAAGCAGTTAAGTTGAGAAAACATGACAGCTTTATGGTATGAGGAGTATTAGGGCACGTTAGAGACAATTGAAACAGTTATCGGACAATTAGAGACAATTTAGACAGTTATGTGAGAAGTTAAACACTTGTTTTGGCAGTTCAAAATACATTAAGTAAGAGCTAACAATAGGTAGCAGACATGTATGTTCTCTCCAATGGTGTTGGAAGCTGTCAACTGGTTGGATGTAGTTGTCGCTGAGAAAGCGTTGATTGATGAGGCATGGCCTATGAAACCAGTGAAACTGTCTGAACTCTTATTGGGAGAAGTGTCAGGGGTGAACAGGTGGGGGGACGACGGAAAAATCTGTCTTTGCGTAGGTGGATTTGTTGATGAATCGTACTTTGGTTGAGTCAAAGATGGGGGGTCGGGACTTATGAAATCGAAGATCTCTACTCCTTGGAAGAGCACATGGTGAAATTCTGGACTGTTAGGGTGGTCACTGGCATCGTAAATAACAGAGCGAGGACGATTAGATGGTGGTTTGGTTGTTGTAGGTGAGACGTGGGCTGTTGGCTGAAGGGAGGTGCTTGGCAGGCCGGTTGATTGGTTGTGGACGGGTGACTTGTGGATAAAAGGGTCTAACAGGGTTATGTTGTGGACGGGTGAAACAGTTAAATTTGGAGAATGAAGAGGTGGAACCACAGGGGGATGATCTTGGGAAGGGAGGTCAGATGTTTGTCCAGTTGGTGGCTGGGAGAGAGATGTTGAGCGGTGAAGGTGAGCCTCGTATTGGCTGATGACGGGAGAGGGATCTTCCTGTATAGGTATTAGAGTCTACAAGAATTAGAAGAACTATATATGAGTATGTAGTTTGATACGGATGAAAATAGACAAAGAAGAAGTAAAAAATTCGGAATCTTACCGTGTGGTTAGATAAATCATCAGTGGATGAGTTGGTAGGCTCAGTCTGACAACCTTTGTTAGTAAATTGGCTTTTCTTTAACCGATCAGAGATAATGTTGAAGGAGGAGCGTTTGATTGCAGATGAAGATTTGTTGCGCTTAAGATGTTTCCGCAGGAGCTTTGACCCCTTTGCAATGTTTGAGACCTGGTCCAAAATTGCGGTAAGGACCTCTAGTACTTTGTCGTTGGAGGTGGTTGAAGAAGCTGCAGCGGTGAAATAACTGCTGATGCGTCTCTGCTTACGGGAGGTGCCGGTTTTTTTGGGTGTCTTCCTTGGTTTGAGAGCTTCTTTTGTAGCAATATTGGGAGCTTTGTCTTCAGACTTCTTCTTAGACTTGTTGGGAGCTTTGTCTTCGGCTTGTTTGGACTTTGAAGACTTCTTAAGAGCTTTGACTGGAACGGGTTCGGAGTTGCGAGTTCTTTTGAAAACTGATTTCTGAGGTGATTTCGAGATGGGGTGATTTTCCTGCTCATCAGACATGTCTTCATCAACAATGAGCACAGATGTGTCTCCACCATGCCAATGGTGCTTCTCGAAAGTATAATGGTCAGCAACAAGTTCCTCCATGTATGACAGCCGATCATTGTTCCAGACATCAGGCCAAAGTCCCCATCGTGGTTGTGGTTGGCTATGAATTGGTATCCCTGTTGTGACTTGAAGCTGTGGTTAACAAAGAATTCATTATACTCCAGACATGAATTGATATCCCTGTTCTGAACCACTATAAAGAATAAAAAAAGATAAAAAGGAGAAGTAAGACTTACTTCAGGGTCAGCTTCCACTCTTATTATATCCCTCATGCTGGGCGCTGGGTAAATAGGAAGGTGAGGCAGGACGAGGTCCATGATTGAAAGTGATTGATCAGGGACGGGATTTGTAAACAGCAGCTTGGGAACGCACTGGTATGCTAGAAGCTGGAGGGCAAGTGGGAATCCCTTGAGTCGGAATGAATCTTGTTTAAGAGCATGGACAAGTTTCCCGGTTGGGTCTTCGCATCGCAAAGGGATGAACGGAGGAGGTTTCATGCAAGTAATAGTCTTGAGGAAAGACTCTCTATCCCATGGGTGTGAACAAAAAGAGTCGAGGTCTTGAACCATTCTCACGTACTTGAGGGTAGGACGTGGCGTCTGTTGGTGAGCAATAAGGACACCATCAACAATTATTATCAAAGCAATGCGTAGCTTTTTCCAACCAGGCATGTTACGGTCAGTCTCGAGTTTGTTACGTAAATCACCAATGGTTGGGAATTTCTTCTTACCAATCAAATCTATCCAGTATGGATCTTTGTGTGCTCTAGACTGGTCTTCTAGTTCTGTGGTGTAACCCACCGGGAAAGCTCCACAAGGCAAGCCTGTAATGGTGCCGAACTCTGGGAGACCGAACTTGATTGGATCGCATCCAAAAACAGTCCAGAGAGTGTGCTTGTCCTCGCAAACAAGCTGTCTGGTCAAGAGAGCGTGTATTAGTTTACACGATACCGGGCATTGACGTGCTTGGAGGTCAAATAATTTCCCAAAGCAAGACGCTTTAATGAACTCGAGTTCATCCGTGTCTCTGAGCACATGGCGGATGAAAGCTAAGAGATCGGGCTTCGAGTAAATGTTGAGACGTCCATTGGGGGAGTGCCCGGTGGCGAAAAGCCTCGGTGGGAGACGGAAATTCGGTTCGTTGTCACCTGCTGAGTTTAATAAAATACAGAGAAACAAATCAGCCACTTATAAATGAAGATAAACATGATACGGGAAACAGATGAAACACAGGCACTATGACCTAACGGCAGAAACAAAAAAAACAGAACAGAGGAGTAAAAGAGACCTTAATAGAAACAGTGGGATCAGGGTTATCCTAAAAGTGGAGCGAAACCAAGTAATTACAGAACAAAGTAGGAAAATGTTAGACACGTTATGTACACCTAACGCATGTTTGGAACAAGACGAAAGACATAAAAAACAGAGGAATAAGGACAACAAAATTGAAACAGAGGAATCTAGGTTATCCAACAAGTGGAGAAAAAAACAATTGAAACAGAGGGATCTGGGGGATTTGGTTATCCCGAAAAAGGAATAGAAGAAGAACAAAGTGTATTCTTTTCTGTACACACCTTGCATGTCTGGAACTGGAAGAAGAAACACGGTGTTGGTTGGAAAGACCGAGATGAAGATCGAGGGAACTGCAATCGAGAGATTTCAAATGGAGATGCTTTAGTATGGTCTAGGATCTGACTGAGAAAGAAGAAGAAAAGCGAGAATGGAGGTTAGAGTTTCACAGAAAATCGCCGACAACAGTGGGGGGGAGCTGAGAGGAACTTTAATTTGAAATAGGTAAAAGAAAGAGGTGAGAGACGAGATCTGATACCCTAAAGAAGACAAGAGTTTAATGTAAACCAAACATGGGTTTCTTCGAAACCGAGATTGGTTTAAAGAAATTGAGGTTACTCTAAAGTAAGGGTAATATAGTCATTCTCCTAGAGATAAAGTGTGTTGAATGTTGAAAGTGTTCTATTGTGTAATGACAAAGACATAAAGTGTGCCAGGAGGTAAAAAATTCAAACTGAATCTTATCCGACCCTAGAAACAAATGACGGTAACATCATCAATTCAGCATTAAAAACTCACTACGGCAACTTTGACTAATGACAAAGATTCACTTATGGTGTTATGGGTAAGACCAGATAAAAATTTAATCAATTTAGAGTTAGGTATGCTGACTAAATTTTAAAATAGTTTTTCTTGGGAATATTGAAGATTCACTTATGGTGTTATGACTAAATTTAATCAATTTAGAGTTTGGTGCACATATATTAACCCAACGTACTTTGATTTAGGCCCAACATCGACTCTCAAGTCCAAGAGACAAGGCCTTTGTCTTTTCTTTTTGTAAGTTTGTAAGACCAACTGACCAAGCCTCTCTTGCATAAAGCAGCTTCAAGCAACCTAATAGGTTTTCTCTATATACATGGAAAGCAAAACTCAGTGAAGTAAACGAGATATGTTTGCACCATATTTTACCCCAATTTTCTGGAACATATAAGACTTTAGTTGACAGTAACAGCATAAACATATATTCCAATTTTATGTTTAATTTCTTTTCTTTTGTTGGCAAGTTGTATGTTTCATTCTTAAAACTCTATAAACCCAAGCAACGAGAAAGAAACTTGGGCTATTCTAGTTAAGGTTTCCCCTCTATATATTACTGATATTTTTTTTTTTTTGGTAATCATGTTAAATTCATACCTTTTCTTAAATGTTTACATGTTGCTTAGCAACTTATTGAAACAACGAAACAACCCACAACAAAAGAGGGCACAACTCAAGGTGGCCTAGTACAAGCAAAAAAGAACTGGAGGAAGGAAGGTTGGACACGGGGAGAGGGCGGGATGGAGAGGAGCCGGTCCCTGATCTGCCTGTCAATAGCTGCTCGAATTGTGGCTGAAGAAGAAGCCTTGGCGGTGAAGATCCTGGCATTGCGCTCTTTCCACAGGTGGTAGATGATAGATTGAAACAGAAGTTTGATCAAGCAAACCGACTGTCGGGATGCTCGAATTTTGTTGATGAATATACTACTGATATTCATCAACAAAATATGAGCTTGACTTTAAAAACGTGGCCATGTTTTTTTACTAGACTTGTGAATCCTATATTTCAAGGAAAAAAAGATGAAAAATATCATAGATAATTGCTTTTACACCATTTTAATGTACTTTGCCATTTTCCTCTAAAATAAAATAATTTTATAATATAGATAAGGTTTAATCTAATGTATTCCTTTAAACAGTTTTTTCTGAATATATAATAATAATAAAAAATATTATATCTTTCTCGAACTATAGAGGAAAAATAGCAATCTATATTCTGTAAGAAAAAATAGCAATTTCTATTCTATAATACTAATAAAATAGAAATGAGTTGGAGAAGTTTTGATATATAAACATTACTTTATAGAGGTAAAAATATCAGTGTGTTGCATATGCTCTATTAACCTAGCTAGTATGCAACTTTGCAACTCTATATTCCCTTATTCTCTGGTAACTGATTTTTAAATTGTATGTGATGGTTAAATTTGTGTTAGCTTATACCAGCATTGCAATTTGTTTTCTCGCTTAACGGTCAAACCACAATTTCACAAATTTTCCGTAAGACATGTGTAATCAAATGCTTATTTTCTAATAATCTATAACTATAACTAGAACGTAGTTCTAATTGTTGCAATAAAAATATGCATATGTATAATAGACTTGTAGTAAAACTGAGTAATTGATCTGATAACTCGAAAGAGAAAAACTTTAAACACGAACTGAGTATTATTGGCCATTGGAATGTATGGTGGAAGATACAAAGAGATACAAATGGGACTACAGCAATCTAAGAGTAAACTTGGACGAAGGATGCAGAATCAGCAGACGACACGACATGTCTATTCTCATGAAAGCTCCGTTGTCATCATATGTACATATAAATACAAACTTAAAATTTTGACTCGTACATTTTCTCAAGTTTCACATATATGGCTACATATAATACGCGAGTAAAAGAAGTGCATTTGTTTCTTTGCATGGCAAATCCCCATGCATCTTAAAAATATATGTATATTTGCTTATGTTTTGGTTCTATCCCATGCATCTTATGTGTGCAGCGAGTTGATAAGTACAAGTGCATGCCAAGTTAAGAGTGCAATAGGGAAGGTACGGTTCATCGGATCATGAGTATTTATCTCGATTCTAATTCCCCTCGTGGTCCATGCCTTGATTGTATATAAACTATTGTATTCTTTACATTTCTAAAGCATCAGACAAGACGCGATTTTATACGTATACATTATATGCTAAAACATAATCGGGATTTTACCATCGCCACCCTCTTTTGTTGTTGTTGTTGTTGTTATCAATATCTACTTGTTTATAAATTCAGTCAATACTCGATGGAGATGCATGAGTATTTTGAAAAAAAAACAGAAACGAAAAAAAAAAAAAGATTGTCGTGTACCCTCCAATAGAAATCCAGTCATTAGTCGATTGAGATGTATGAGTGTTTTGAAAAAAACGAAACAAAAAAATATAGATTCTCGTGTACCAATTAATAAATAAGTATATATCAATGAATTTATGACATCGACCTTTGAAAGAAAAAATTATGACAGGCATGCAATTGTAAATTTAAATGGATAAACTTATAATGGCATGAAACCAACTGAAACACGAAAGAATTATCTCTTTCACGCTAAAGGATTGCATTGAACAGAAGAGATAAACGTTTGATTACAAAGAGGAGAAGGATTACTATAGATTCCCCTTCCACACACGAAAGAATGATCAAAGGAACTAAATGCACCTTAACAATGAATACAAAATGAAATAAACCTAGGTTACTATCTGTTTCACTTTAGTTGTTTTCTTTATAGTTTTAAACAAAATTTATCAACATTTATTCTCTAATTGATTTTTACTGCTTGAAATATGGCTATGTATATAAGTAATTGTGTTTTATTTTATAAATATATGAAATTAAATAATTTTTAATATGTGGGAGTAAATCTAAAACAATAATTTAAAACGATAATTTAAAAGAAACGGATGAAGGATTAATTAAAATTAAGGATCAAGACCCATTTTTCATTTTTGAATTTTTCATTCTTGAAAAAATATTGAGACCCATTAAACAGGTGATTAATTATGTATCATTCACACAGAACATAGGAAGTCAACTTAGCTAGTAAACTAAACCAAATGTAGTCAAAAGTTGAACCGATTAAACTCAGATATGAATCTCGTAAAGAGGATAAAGAGTTGGGGTATTAAACTGACGGAAGCTGCGTGGGAATTAAAAGAGCGGTGACATACTTAACATGCAAAGAGAAATGTCAAATCCATCATGAAAATTGACAGTGCCTGCAAAAATGGTCAGTAGGATAAAGCCCCTAACCATTAAAAAAAAGAATGCAAGAAGAAAATAATAAAAAAAAAAATTACAGAGTGACGTAGGTGACTGAGCATAGTTAACGTAAGGTGTGCATGGATGCGTGTCATAACGTTTATTGAATTCAATGCCTTCAGATACCGTTGAACTGTTGAATTAATTTGATACTATTTTGTTATTGACTCAATACTTGTTCTTTCCTATTGGTAAAGGATTTGACTCGTATTCGCTTCAAACAATTTTAAATTTTTGATTAGTATACAGGTAAGGGTGATTAATAAAAGTTAAACTGTTATTGAAACTCAAATTAAATTTTACTAAAAGTAAGTTATAAATCAATCAAAATTAGAAACTGCATATCAGTATATATGTTCTATTTCGTAGTATATTAAAAGAAGTTATGATTTTGTAAATGTTTTCTGTAAGTATTTAAATACGATCTATAATATAATTGTATCGTCTATACGGGCGTGGTTCTACTGTGCTATATATGATGTGCTTCTAGCAAATAGCCTGCGCGAAGCCATTACTCCAATAGTGAAAAAGTTCATGTCTCGAATAAACAGAGAATATATAAAAATTTATACGCGTAAACAAAACAAACGCACTACTCCAATAATTCATGCAGATCTGGATGCAATAACCCATTGTATGAGTTGTATTGTATTGTGCACAAAAAAAACCGTAAGAGAGTTGGCACTTATTAGAAAAATGCGCATGTGTTATGTGTATGTATGTGTTTTTTTTTTAATATTTAAATATATTAAATCGACCCGAATAATCGAGAAATCAGATTCGATTACAAGCACGTTTTAAACAAAATATCCAAAATCAAACTATTACAACCTAGTTTCGCCCGTCCACTAAACCCGGTCCATGTATGTATGTCAGTAGGCCTGGGCACGGATCGGATATCCGGGTTTTTGAAGGTATTTGTGATTTGCTTCGTATATTACGGATATCTAATTTTGGTATTTGTTTTGCTTCGGAGAAATACGGATATTCGGAAAAACGGATATCCGGAAAATAATTAAATATTTGCGGATATTTGCGAATACTTACGGATATCTCATATGTTTTGATTAATACAAATAATCTTAAAATTTCGATGCAAATTTGTTTTGTCTAATATATTTTTAACGTGATAAATAAAATAAAAATTAAAAGAATTAGTAAATCAACATATTTTGTAAAAAATTTAAACTTAGTTAACAATTATAATAACACAAAACTTAAGAAAAAAATATAATTGTCATAAAATAATTTTTTTCCTCTTATGTACTACTTTTATACAAGTAATAATGTAAATAAAATCTGTCAAACCATATTTCAGAATAATAATTATATAGTTTTATACATATAGAACTTTAAATATAATCAAGATATACATGTACTTATATATTACCGGATCGGATCGGATATCCGCTTCCCAAAATTTTAATATTTGTGATTTGCTTCGTTTTTGACGGATATTAAATTTTAGTATTTGCTTCGATTTGTAAAGTTACGGATATCCGGATTTTTCGGATCGGATCAAAGCGAATAACGAATCGAATCAAAATTTACGGATATTTTGCCCACTCCTATGTATGTGTTCTCTCGTGACGGCAGAGAAGAGAGAGCGATGGATCAATTTCGTAGAAAGAGATAGTCCATGCGGTGGTCGCAGAAGAGTGTCAGATATTCTATCTCAGTTCTCATCTCAGTGACAAATCAGTGCCCACCTTCTTTCCTCTCACTTGCGTCTGCTTCTCTCTTAACATACACTTCGTTACATATTCATTTGTCTCTACATATTCATCTGTCTCTCTTACGTAGAATTGAAAAATTCAATATTACCCACTAAGTATTTCCAATTGACATTAATATGTCGTGGGAGTAATGTATTTATAACCTTTCTTATAACCTCCTCAAATAGCAAAGCAACGTACATATTCTTATTATATGATCGAAACTGTTTACAGAATCGACAATGGCGTGACATGAACTAACTTGAGTAGATGTAGATGTGTACTAAGAGAGTGAACTCAGTTGAAAGTTATTAAAATGACAAATTCACTATTTTTCAAATATATATTTTTTTAAAAAAAATCAATATTATAATGTTTTGCTAGAGTTTTTTAGTTACAAAAATTAAAAAAATGTGGTTGCATAGTTTTAAAAAGTGGCTTAAACATATTATGGTAAATTTCCGAATCATCTAAAAATTTAGTCATTTTAAATCGAATACACTTGACAGTTCCTAGAGTATTTTGTTTTACCAGTTTTAAACGACAGTTAGACGGTTCTTAATTAATCTGAATATATAACCGCGTCTCTACAAGTTTTTTTTTTTATAACTTCTTCATCCATTAGATTAAGATTGTGAAATGACAAAGTCTTCATGTAGAAGACTAGTTATGAAATAGGGAACATGAAAATGAAAGCAAAAAGTAGTGTTATATGGTAATCGAGTTGTAGCCAATTTATCTGCCACTCTGTTTCCTGATCTTCTTATCCAATTGAACTTGATTTCTTCATATTGTTGCTTCCACCATCGAATCTCCCGCGTCCAGTTGTAAGCTGCAAAATGTAATGCTTTACCATTGATCAAATCAATCGCTTTTTTGTTGTCGTTTTCAATGACTATTCTTCTGTATCCACGACTCCAACAGTGTTGAATAGCCATCAAAATAGCTTGGAGCTCTGCTTCCAATACATTATTCACTCGTTTTCCATAAGCCTGTGCCGAGCCTTGATAATAACCATCCTCTGCACGAACAATCCAACCTGCTGAAGCCTGGGTAGTTGAATTATGGAAAGAACTATCAACGTTGCACTTAACCCATCCCCTCTGGGATCTTCTCCATTCTGAACACCTTTGTAATCCTGTAGTTATCAAGTTTGACGTCTGTGTGTTGTCTTCTTGTGTTGTAGCTATTTTCCATTCACTTGCATCGCTCCTAGCATATCGAATCACAGTCATCCAATGTATTGTTTTCTGCTGAAATATTAGCTTGTTTCGACTGTTCCACAGTCCCCACAATAGCCATATAGGAAGTTCTTGAAGGTGTCGAAGGGACCGTGTATTGGAATATTGAAAACAGACCGCCATCTTTTCATAAAGAGTGGTTAGTGGATTGAACAAGATTGAATTTGCTATTCCTGCAGCTCTCCATACTTGCTGAGCATAAATACAATCAAAGAATAAATGCTCCTCTGTTTCTTCCTCTTTAAAGCAGCGTTTACAGATCACATCGTGTGTAATATGTCTTCTTCTTAAGTTGTTTCCAGTTGCTAGGCTTCGAGATACCAATCTCCAAAGAAAGTGTTTGATCTTTGGTGATACATTGCTCTTCCATATCTTACACTTCAAGTTAACATCACCATATGTTGGAGCAATATAATTCTGATCTGGTAGGTGAGTAGCAAGCCAATATCCAGACCGTACTGTATAAATCCCATCCTCATTGTAGTGCCAACCCATCAGATCCTGCTGTGCTCTTGTACTAATCTTTAACGCCACTATTCTTTCAACATCTTCAGCAATAACGTCTGCTCTTAATTTATCCAAATCCCATTCTCTTGTATTAGGTAGAAAGTAATCATTAACCTTTACACAGGACAGTACCTCTCTTCTTGCTCTCGGAGGTCTTGGTGGATGCAAATCCAACCAAGAATCATTCCACATATCTGTATGAGTTCCATCCCCAATGATAAAACGCATACCTTTCACCATAAGCTCCTTGCCATGCAATATTGATTTCCAAGCGTAGGATGCCTTTCTCTTTAGGGTGGCTTTTAAAATGTTTCCATCAGGAAAGTATCGAGCTTGTAACGTTCTTGCCATTAGACAAGTCGGATTCTGTAGTATTCTCCACACTTGCTTACTCAGAAGTGCTTGATTGAAAGCTTCCAACTCTCTGAATCCTAATCCTCCTTCCTTTTTAGGTGTACAAACCCTATTCCATGCATACCAGTGCATTCCTTTTTTGTCTCCATTACCCCACCAGAATCGAACCAAAATTGTATTGATCTCGTGACATACCTCTTTTGGCAATCAGAAGATATTCATAGAGTAGATCGGTAAGGCAAGGGCTATAGATTTTAGTAACACCTCTTTGCCTCCATTAGAAAGATGTCTCTGTTTCCAGCTTTGTGTTACTTTCTTAACCTTCTCAATTATATAAGCAAACATCTCACTCTTCTTTGATCCAAACTGTTCTGGCAACCCTAAATATTTGCCTATACCACCATCATTATGGATGTTTAAAACATTCCTCATTCTCGTCCTCACTTCTGCACGTACTTTCTTGCCAAAAGTGATGGATGATTTTCCCAAATTGATAGACTGTCCTGATATTGCTTCATATCGACTGAATATATTCTTAAGCCTTCTTGCAGCTCGAAGATTTGCTAGTGAGAAGAATAGAGAGTCATCAGCAAATAATAAATGGTTTACTGGAGGGGCCTGTAGAGCTATCTTGATACCCAATAATGATCTATCATCCATCGCCTTGATCATCATTTGGCGTCTCTACAAGTTTATTTCTTCAATTTACAACATGCAAAATTAGGTAGTGATTTGTTTTCTTTTTAAAGACACAAATTAGGATTTAGAGATAATGACAAAACGAGAGCTGCAAAAATTCTTGGTGGCCCCCTTGATATCATCTGTCCACTGGTCAGCTATTTCGCCAGCGATCTTAACCGCATCAGACGCCGTTCCAAGGAGTCCTCTCCTCGTAAACCCAACAGTGTACAATCCTTTTCCTCCTCTCCAGCCGTTTGGAAACGGCGTTTTCGGTATCCCTTCCTTCGTGAAAAAATCATTTCCCTAATTGAATAAAGGGTGTTATTGTTCGATTCTAATCGTTATGATCGTTTTTAATTAATTTTCAGATGAGTGGGAATTATAGATGTTAATCTTACCTGAAGCCAAGTAGGCACGTTACTTTTGTAACCAGTGGCAAATACGATAGAGTCAAATTCGTTTTCTTGACCATCCATAAACTTTGCCCCCCGTTTTGTAATTTCTTTTACACCTTCCACTATCTTCTTTTTCACAGTAATGAATCGATTAGCTCGACCTCAGAATAATCATAACAACATAAAAAAGATTCACGGAAGCATATTACACAAAAAATAGTACAACAAAACAAAAACTAACTTTTTCAAAAAAGTAAACAAACATTCTTAGAACATTCAAAACAGGTTCAAACATCATTTGTAGTTTCTTTTAGAAAGCTGGATAATGTATTATTATTTTCTGGGCACTCCATAGTTATAAATATATATAGTTCAGACAACGCAGATCTATCATAAAATTAATCTAAATAGAAGATAAAAATAAAGTCTTGAAAAGAAATACTTATTCAATAAATTAATTATAAGAAGACTTAGTTAAACCCACCTGAATCTTGCCAGATCTGATGAGAGTCATAGCTCCGACGTCAAGAACCGGAGTTTTTCCGGTAACATTCTTTAGCTCAAGCGGACCAGTTTTCGGTCTGCGTAGACCTAACCGGTCGGTATTTCCAAACGACAGATAAGCCATCAGTAACAAGAACTTATCAACAAACCTCAATGGTAAACATTTGAGAAGTGTCATCCCGATTCCAAATGTTGATAGCCCAAGTATCTCCCTTGGCAACACATGAACCTACATTAAATAAATATAACATTAGTAATTCATATTATATACCCAAACGAAAAGTAAATATGTTTTGATCACTTACTGTGTTTCGGACAACAAGATGAGGAGAAGCGTTATGTCTTACAAGATCCAAACTAATCTCCATGCCGGAATTTCCACATCCGACAACTAAAACTCTCTGTTGTCTGAACTCTTCACCGCTTTTGTATTCACTTGCATGGATAATTTTCCCACCGGAAAATTTCACTATTCCTGGTATCTCCGGGACGTAAGCATCTGCGTTTTCACCGCTCGCCACGATAAGCCATTTGGAGATATACTCTTTGCCACTTAGAGTCTTTACACTCCACAAACCGGAGGAAGAATCGTAAGCAGCGTTTTGGACGTTCTCATTGAACCTAGGGACGATGCGAAAATGTGAAGCGTATGACTCAAGGTAGGCCAAGAACTCGTTTTTAGAAGGGTATTTTGGGAAGTTTTTAGGGAAGTCCAAAAGTGGTAATCTACAAAAATGTTTTGGGAGATGGAGTTTGAGTCTGTCGTACGTTTTGGATTTCCATAGTGATGCTATCGAATCGGATCGTTCTAGGATCAAAGAGGGGACTCCACGGCTAGAGAGACATGCAGACGTTGCAAGACCAGAAGGACCGGCTCCAATGATGATGGGACCGTGTACGAGTATGATCTGTTTGGTTTGATTGTTGGTTTGGTGACAAGAATAAGAGTCCATTCCTGAATGAAGAGGAGAGGATGGTATTGATATGAGGTTTTGAAGAGTGGTGGAGAGACTAGAAGAGAGTGAGATATGTTTTACTTTTGGAGAAATGTTCTTTTGAGTGGAAGAATGAATATGGAATATATAGAAGGGAGTTGCAGTTGGGGGGGACCTTCTAGGATTCTCTCAGTGACGTTCGCTTTACGTGTTGCGAACATAGTACACTTGTTCTTTGAGATATATTTGAAGTATAGAACTTAAAGGAATATTCATACTTTCTTAGGAATATGAATAATGACGGCACCTAACTAAGCCGAATAATTCAATTAAATAGGTAGAATTATACGATAAAACAGAGCTATGTAATCTACAAAACAAAATGGTTCCCCACAACCATCATTGTTCGTCCACATGAAGAAACCTAATTAGATTATTTTGATGTTGTAAAGACTAATTATAAATGGCAGAGGCAACATTTTAAACCATTTCCTATACTTTTTCTAAAATAGAAAATTATATTATAGAAGTTGATTTATTCTTTTGTATGCTATTATAATCGTTTTTATATAGAGAGAGATATTTAGAAATGGAATTGTATTTTCTGTAGTTTTTAGGGTAAATGTATAAATATATATTAGAATAAAATTTGTACCTTTAAAATGTAATTTATATAAGAGTTGTTCACGTTTGACGTCACCTCCAAATTATTAAATCTTGGCATTCATATAAAATTCTACTTAAAATGAGAAATAAGTTTGCTAACAAATAATGAATGGGTTTAGAAAAAAACAGTGTCATGATGAAATTAAACACAAAAATAACAGAGTGTTTTTAAAACATCACGAATAGGATTAATGCGATTAAGAGTTTATCAAAGTGAAATCTACAAGGAAAATTTGAGTTATCTTAAGTTCATGTGATTGATCTAGGAAAGCCTAACTATAGTGTATAAAAAAGTATTTTATAAAACTTGACTAATGTTGCAAAACTAAATCAAACAGATTGATGGATAATAGAGAGTGGTGAAAGTCTGAAAGAGGCATTGGAATAGTAAAATGACAGTGTGATAAATGGAAAGCGTGAAGACTGAGTAAATTATTTGCTCTTCTTCCCATTCGATTTTGGAGAGAAGATTCAAGGGAAACGAAAATTCAAACAAACAAACAAGGGAAACGACCAAAAAATTTGCTGGACTTTTAAAAATAATGTTATGAGATAGCTTTCGTGCATTGGCATTGCTAGCATTCATTTCATTTTGTTTCTTCAAAGTGTCTCAAAATGGAATTTATTTCTCAAAAAAAAGTTACTCAAAATTGATACGTGCAAAACTATAAATGCACTTAAATCGAAAACAATTCAAATATTTTAGTTATAAGTCTATCAGTTAGGTAAAACTAATTAATTTATAGTAAATGGATTGATTTATATATATTTTGACACCCGCCCAATATTAACTGGGGTTTGCTTGTGTCCACTCTCTTCTAATAACAATCCACACAACCTAATTTCGATTTTAGTAAGCAACATTTATGTTTTATATTATATAGTTAACAACCTTATTATCTTACATAACTTAGATTTCTAACATATGGTGCTTTCGCTTATTTAAAAACTCTTTCCAAAATTCAAAATATAGTCCTCTGAAACATAAGCACATAAAGCATATTATACAAAGAAATGTGTTTAAAATTAAATTATTTTGTTATAACAAATATTTTGTTTCTTGGTTTAAAATGCAACAGATAGTATCAATCATCAATCAATACTATTAAAACAGCAACATGTCTAATTAATAAAATGTTTAGTCCAACTACTAATCATGTTACTCCATGATTTGTGCCACTAAATTTACCGTGTAATATATAACTACCAGTTGTAAATACTTTTGTAATCTCCGTTGTGATTCCAAAGTTTTCGGATCCGTGTAATATGTCTGTAAGTGTAGAAATAAAAGCACAATGATATTTGGTCGACTAATACATATTTAATATTAATGTTAAAGTAATATTTTTTCCATTGGCCGATGCAACAATATAATTGACAAAAATTTTTTTTATTATCTAATATCTTTAATCCATGTAAAAAATTAAGAATATATAAATCACAAGCAAAAATAAAAAATTACAAAATTATATAACATATTTTTTTTGTTTCTATTGAAAAAATTGGTTTATTCCGATAATAAAAATATTTAAACTCACTTATTTTAACGGGTTTTAAATAGATTATTCGGTTAAAAATATTCATTAGATGTAATTTTACGTAAAGTTAGTGTAGACCATATTAACCCATTTATATATATATATATGTATATATTTAACAGAATATATTAAATATATTTTTTTTTCACATTTTTGACATTTTTCATAAAATTGTTCGGCTTCGGTGCGGATTGAATTTCATATTGGTTTCGGTTATAAAACGTTAATAACCGTTCGAATATATAGGCCATGTCTAATATAATGTGAGAATTTTATTTTTGAGTTGATTTTTAAGTCGGATTTTTTTATACATATATTCTTGACTAACTATGTTAAGTAACTAATAAGAAAGTATAATATGTTATAAACTTTAGAAATAAAATTTAAAAATAATTTATGAAACGTATATAACACAAGTGTACAGTTATGCAACTTAACATATTTAATATACTTACCAAAAATATATTAAATTAAAATCAAACACAAATAAAATTACAAAAAAAAACACGAATATTATAATTTAAATTTTAACAAAAAAAATTAAAACAAAAAATTCTGAAAAGTGGATCAGAATCTGGTTAACTATTAAAATAGATATACCAAACTACAATTTTATTACGGAGTGTGTGAACGTGCGCTGAAGGTTCGCACAAGAAAGCAAAGCATAATTCGTTCACATGCTTACTCAATAAAATTTATAGCTTAAAAAAGTAGAATTCAGAACTTATTAAACCAACAATCTTAATACTTCGGAATTCATATGAGCTAGAATAGCACCAATCCAGTCTTCCAACGACATACAAACTATAAGAGTAAATATGTATAATGGGTAGTTTAGTCATTCATATTAACCTAATATCTTTTGTATATATATACAAGAGGTATATACAAACAGCACAGTTTAAGACGATGCTTGAGCAGAAACTCTGTTTTTTCCGAATATTCTAATTTTTTTGGTTAACTACTATAGAATACACGAATGTACATATTTTATTGAATTGTTTAATATAACTATTTTTGGACTATTATATTTTGTTCTGTTCATCAATAGCATTTTCAATGTATGTATCTATAGTTTCTTTAAATAATCTTTTTATTATAGAGACGAATTTGCTTTAATATACACTTATATAATATATATTTTTTATTTAGGAGAAAATATAAAGATAAAATAGAGATAGGCTAAAAATGATCTAAAAGTACGTAAAATAATTTTGGAAACGCAGCGTTGTATAACTAACAAAGATAAAATTACACAACATTTCTGATTTATCTGAATCTAAGCACTCCGCAAGTTCGCAGCCAAACTTTCTAGGGGAATCTAAGAATCTAGGGGCCGACCCTATAGGAAATGATTAAAAGATGGCTATTATTCACTAGTTCATGACTTTTAAAACTAGTTATGGGAAAAGAAAGCACGTTGTAATGATGAAATATACTAAAGGGTATAAACAAATAATTGAAAGTACAATTATAATCATTGATATGATTTTTTTTCTGTTTTCTTTCAACATTCCTTACAAATGTTCTAAAAATCGGTCTAGGCAGCAGCTAAACGCCCGCCTAAGCTCCAACTCGCTATTATCCGAAACGATATTTTTAAAATTCGATGATACTGATTTATAAGATTCATATTGGTTTGAATTGGTCCAAATTGATTTAAATCGACTTAAATCGATCTAAATTAGTCTAAATATGTTAAATAAAGCAGTAAGTTATTAAAAACCTACAAACTTGTCTAATTTTATTTGTTTTGTATATCTAATTTTAATAATTCATTACAATAATCTTATAATTAAACTTAAAAAGGAAATATATTATATAAATGTATAATAGATATAAAATAGAACAATAATTTGTTAATGCCTAGGTCTTGACTAGGCCCCAAATAATCTGCCTAGTCAGTTTCGTATAAAACCCCTAGTTACCGCCTAACGATTTTTAGAACATTTACAAAGATGCATAACAAGTCCCACACATGTGGTTATTCTCTAAAATATAAAGATTCATCTTGTACTAGTAATTAACATGAACATATTTCGTAGACCTATTCTATTTAGCAAGTAATAATTTTTAAATAGTCAAAATTTTAAAAGTATTTTTTCATACTTTTGTGTTACAAATGACAAATGACATATTATATCAATGGTTTGTGAACGAAGACTTGATAAAATTGTCTAGGATTTACAACCTCTGAAAAACACATGTGTATTTGTTTAGTCAAACAATTGCATCAACTGAAAATGTTGATAACATACTTGTAATAAACTTTGTATATCTTTTTCAGGGACATGGTATTCACATCCAATGGAAGGACAAAACTAAGTTTTTTTTTTTGATAAATGCATATATCATTATTCCAACGACAATGCAGACGATATGAGTGAAGCCAAGGCTAATGGTTATGATTTTTTATTTTTATGAATGAAAATGTGATGGGCAAAACAATAAATTAATTCATGACATTATAGAAAAAATAAATTTAAAGGAGATATAAAAAATTGAAGCGAAACATTTGATCTATACTGCTATTGCATTTTTAGAAACTGAAAGAAGTGATCTGGGTGAATGCAGAGAGTTTTTCTTATTTTTTTCTAGAGGTACTTGTAATAAACTTTACATTTCTTTCTTAAGGACATGGTATTCACATCCACTAAAAGGGCAAAGCTGAGTTTATTTTGATAAATTTAAGCGGTATTATTTCAATGGCAAGACAGAAAGATATGACTGAAGCCAAAGTTAGTAGTTATGTATTTTTTTTTTCAGGAATGAAAGTATTATTGGCAAAACAATAAATTAATTTATGACATTACAGAAAATAATTTTAGAGGAGATATCAAGAAAATGGAAGCGAAACATTTGATCTGTACTGATATTGTTTTGATCTTTGCTTATATTTATATTTCTATACAATTATACATCCATTACAAAATGATTCTAGCTTTTCCCTGGTTTTTCTGATGAAAGCTTAGTCACGATGCCGCATTAATATGAAATTTACGCTGAAACTGAGTAGAAAAAATGACCAATAATTTTAAACTCTTCCTTACTTAAATGAAGCAATATGTTCATTATTTTAGTCATGGTCCCTGAAAAGTTATTGGCTATTCATTTCAAACAAAAGAAATTTTGATGGCTAATTATTTTTTTCCTCGAGAAAATGATTAAATATTGATTAAGAAGGCGATAGGGAAAAAAATATTTTTACTGGGCTGATTAGTCTGTGTAATCTTGTAGAAGGCCCAAATTAACGAACTGAAACATCGCGGTTACAAGTTTTTTTTTTAAATTTACCCACGTGCATCCACAAAGCGTGTGATTGTCAGTTCCTCAATCATCTTCAGATCACAAGGCCCTGAATAATTTCTTTCTCTCCTTCAAGAGAGAGTCTGAGAAACAGATCGTATCATTCGCATCATCCATTGCAATAAGCTTAAGAGAGAAACAATGTCTGGAATGGTAGATGCAAGCTCGTGGGGCGCAGCGTTAGTAAGGATCTCGCCGTACACTTTCTCCACAATCGGAATCGCCATCTCGATCGAATCAAATGCTCAGGTACTCTTACCCGAAAAAAGAACTGAAATACTTCTGCCCAAAACTGACCGGATTTGAAAATAAGTTTATCTTTAT
The DNA here is from genome assembly GCA_026261945.1 of Hirschfeldia incana. NCBI lineage: Eukaryota > Viridiplantae > Streptophyta > Magnoliopsida > Brassicales > Brassicaceae > Hirschfeldia > Hirschfeldia incana. Next base: position 4,478,744 of record JABCMI010000024.1, read on the forward strand.
TTAAATAAGAAAATTATTAAAAGACCATGAAACCAACAGAAAATTTGCATAATTACAACCCAACTTGGGCTATTTCGCGGACTATCCAGGCCCGATCCACAAAATTCAGATCTCTTTCTCTATAACTTCCGAAAACTTTGTCAAACCTGGTGTAATTGTAAACTTGGTGTAACTGTACATCATAATATTTTTTAACAAATATACATTGTATCTAATACAAAGTTATTTAAATTGAACGAATTCGTTTTTTTTTAGATTGTAATGTTTTATTATATTATTGTTTGGACACAGTTGTTATTATTGATATATTTATTGATTTTTTTTGAAAAAGATTAGTTTATAGATATAACTAAATAAATTACAAAATGTGAAGAGTCATTTACAGAAATTTATTAAAAGTAGATAAATTAATTTTCAATTGGCCATGCACAAGCAGTCAAGTATATGTCACAAGCTGCACAATTTCAGAAACAACGATTGCATTTCCACCGTGATTTTGATTCATTTAGGGAGACTACAAACACTGATTTTATGATTCTGGAGCACCAGCAATCATATGTCACATTAGGATCTATCATTTCAGCCATAGATAGAAACATGACAGGTTTTTCATAATCTCAATGACCTGTGAGCTCCCAACTATTGATGATTTGAAACATATGATCAACATTTTGACGAGTAAAAGCATGGTAGTTGTGAACCAATCCTCTATCATCAACCCTGAAGGCTAAGTTCATCATACCATATACAAATAGGACCAACAAACATCTTCTCTCACCAGCAAGATATTTTTTTTCTTCTTACATCAACTAAATGGAGGATGAAGAACTCATACATACCTCTCAAGTAGATGACCTCAAGATTACCCACACGGTAGCAATTAATTCTGAACATTCGAACATCATTGACCTTGTCTAGCCAGTCATTTAGGTAAATGAGACTTGTCGATCTGTACAAGTAATCATATCTTCCAATTTTGTTTAACCCGAAAACAATATGTGCACAACCAAAGTCCCGGATACTGGTCGTTGCTACGTTTGAGAGAACCTTATGAAGCATTGAAGGAAGGAGAGAAGCCAAGTTTGTGTTCTCCATGTTTAACTCGAATACTCGTCTAACTTTGATAAAATAAAACGGTTATTGTGTGAAAGAAATTTCGTAAATTATTTGTTACTTGTATAATAGATAAACCCTTGAAATTTAATGAACCACTCACCCAAATTTAAGCAGAAGCGTGTCCATTTAAAGGTGATTTGATAGACTCCTCGAGATGACACAACTTTTCTCACATGCCTTCTGACTATCGACTGTCGCATCTCTTGGATAACTTTAACATATTAAGATATATAACTATGTGTAAGTAAGTAAAATTAAGTGATTTAGATTGTCTAAATTTATGAAACTAAGAAAAACGTAATAATTTAGATTGTATAAATATTTAATACTATGTAAAACTTAACGAAATTTAGATAGTATATTGTTATATTTTGTAAGAAATGATTAGTATCCAAAACGTAATGTATATATTTAACGACAACAACTAGAAGTATTGGAGATAATGAATGAAAATGATAACATTTAGTTTGAGAAAAATCATGTAATTAATGATTCATGCAGTGGCGTGTCCATTTAAGGGTAATTTGATTGACTCCCCGAAAAAATACGACTTCTCTCACACGCCTTCTGACTACAACAGCCGCATCTCTTGAATTTGAAACTTTGTATAACTTTAATTTATTAAGATTTATAACTATGTATAAGTAAGTGAAACTAAGTTATTTAAATTGTCTAAATTTTTGAAACTAAGAAAAACGTAACAGTTTAGATGATATAAATATTTGAAACATTGTAAAACTTAAAGAAATTTAGATATCATATTATTATATTTAAAAATTTCCATAGTTGGATTTAACATCAATTTTTATAGTTGCCTTAAGAAGTAGAATGTCTTCTTTTAACACACTAATTTTATTGTTTGTGTTTATGTTATTTGGTTTGTTATTTATGTTTGTAAAATTTGGTGTAACTTAAAATAATTTTGGTTAAGTACATCATTTTTGTTTGTCCAAATTCGTAAAATTTAGTATTACTTTTTTCTCATTTTTGTGTAATTAGGTAAAAAAATTCTATTTTCGTACGTCAAACTTTGTATAACTTAGTATTTTTTCTGTTTGTACATTTCGGTAAACTTTGTCAGAATTTTCATTTTTCATTTGTCAAATTTCAAAAACTTAAAAAACTCATCACTCAACTAATTTGATAGAGGTTATGATTAATTGTACAACCAAAATCTCAGAAATACCATGACAGTAACAATAAGACAACATACAACCATCAATATTTTACTTCCATTATTGGATCCTTAATCCACATGTTCATTTGAGAAACCACAAGGAGACATCAATAGTATTGGAAATGAGGGTTTGAATCAGATTTGGAGAACTTATGGATGATACACACGCTGCTGTAGCTTCAGAGTTTTATCTCTTGATTAATCACTATTTTCTGGAAAAAAACTAAAAATTACAGATTATGTGAAGAAAGATGAAAAATAAGAAATGAGATGAGAGAAAATGAGGCGAGAAGATTGAAAAGATGATAGAAATGAGAAAATCTTAAAAATTAAAGCAATTATAGTTACCAACTTCGTTTTTGGGGTCTGGAAAAAAAGAAAATTTTTGGAGGGAAAATTCTAAAATTTGGGCGGGAAATTTTTTTACAGCATTTTTGGGTCGAAGTTTTACCAAGTTTGTAGTTTTACAAAAAGCTTCAAAGTCTTACTTTTCTATTTTTTTGCATTTTTTTAGTTTTACTGTGCTCAAAAGATTTATATTATAGTTATACCACATATATTTAATTTCCTACAATCATTTTCCATCAAATCATGTTGTGATATAATTAATTTTATTGCATATATAAAAATTTTAATGTCACAAAGTCAACACTAAGATAAAAAGCATAAAAGAACAATGTATTTTCTCTATTATATAGTACACAACTATGTGAAAAAAATTAACTATAATTATTGTAAATTTAAATCAGAAAATACTAACAAATAATAAGCATAATAATTTTTAAGCAACCAAACAAATTAAAAATTGTGTATCCTCAAATTTTTATATTTTATCAGTTTTACTAAGTTTTATTTAGTTTTTCTGTCGTATTGAACAATCATTTTGAGTAATAGATACAACTAATCGTGGAGTGCATTTTCTTCTATGTTCCCGAATTTAAATATTTACGAGAACAAGTATGCATTTTTTTAATCGAAACAAATTAGATTTTTTAATATTCGGAGCTCACAGTTCAAAATAGTAATTTCAAAACAATTATGATGTGATGTTCAATCAACTAAATCTTTTACATGCTCTCCACGTTATCCAAATCAATACATATATTGTTTTTATCTCGAATAACAACATCTTCCACTGGCTCAGTCACTTTAAGATGTTGTTATGTTTTTTCAATGGTATCAAAGATCTTACTACCAATGAAATATAACTCTAATTTTACCTATTTGTATATGGATTTATGGTCATTTTCTGCATATTTTGTCCACCAGCATACAAACTACCTTCGTCTGGATTCTATTGATGACCATATCCGGCTTTATAATAGTACTTTTAATAATCAAAGTGCATGTTTGTGAAAGAACTCGTCGTCTCATGTTAAAATCAAAATGATTAACATCAAGTTAGATGAACTTGCACGGTTTAACCAAAAAATGTTACCAAGTTATATAGTTTTACCATTATAGTTATATTAAGTTATACAGTTTAGTTAGTACCACTTTACTTAGTTACACAATTTTACTTAGTTGTACATTATGATTTTACCAAGTTGTACAATTATAGTTATACAAAAGGTAATTTAGATACAAAGGATAATTTTGAAATTAAACATCGAAGTGAAGAGTATCAAAATAGATAAGAGTATGCCAGATCACGTAAGAGTACGCCAGATCACTTTTTTGCCTCATTAAGAGTATCTGAGCACTTCACTCATCTCGATCGGCGTTTTTTTTTGTTTTCAGGAATGAAAATATTATTGGCAAAACAATAAATTAATTTATGACATACATAAAATAATTTTAGAGGAGATATCAAGAAAATGGAAGCGAAACATTTGATCTGTACTACTATTGCATTCAAAGAAACTGAAAGAAATGAGCTTGGTGAATATGGAGAGTCTTTCTTATCAAGTGAATATGATTTGAAAAACAATAAATTAGTTTCTGACATTACAGAAAAATAAATTTGGAGGAGATATCAAGAAAATGGAAGCAAAACATCCGATATGTACTGCTATTGCATTCGAAGAAACTGAATGAACTGATATGAGTGAAAGTGGACAGTCTTTCTTATCGTTTTTTTCTTTTCTGGAAGTATTTGTAATAAACTTTATATTTTTTCGTAGCTACATGGAATTCATATTTATTGGAAGGGCAAAGCTGAGTTTATCTTGGATAAATGAAGACGACATAATTCCAGTGGTAATGCAGAATATATGAGCAAAGCCAATGTTTGTAGTTATGTTTTTTTTTGTTTTCATAAATTAAAATATAATTGGAAAAAATGAATTAATTTATGACATTACAAAAAAATAAATTCAGAGGAGATACAAATAAAATGGAAGCGAAACATTTGATCTGTACTGCTATTGCATTCAAAGAAACTAAAAGAATTAATCTCGGTGAATATGAAAAGTATTTTTTATCAAGTGAATATGATTGGCAAAACAATAAATTAACTTATGACATTACCGAAAAATAAGTTTAGAGGAGATATCCAGAAAATGGAAGCGAAAGATTTGACCTATACTGCTATTTCAGTCAAAGAAACAAAAAGAAATGATCCAGGTGAATATGAAGAGTTTTTATTATTTTTTTTTCTGGAGCTTATTTGTAATAAACTTTATATTTTTTTTCTTAAGGACATGAAATTCACATCCATTGGGAGGACAAATCTGAGTTTAGATTGGATAAATGCAAACAACATTATTCCAATGGGAAAACAAAAAAATATGAGTGAAACCAAGGTTAATAGTTATGTTTTTTTTTGTTTTAATGAATGAAAATATGATTGGCAAAACAATAAACTAATTTATAAGATTAAAGAAAAATAAATTTAGAGGAGATATCAAGAAAAATGTACTGTTATTGCATTCAAAGAAGCTGAAAAAGTGATCTGGATGAATATGAACAGTCTTTTGATTATATTTATATTTCTATACAATTATGCACCCATTACAAAATGATTTTAGCTTTGCCCTGGTTTATCTAATGAAAGCTTAGTCACGATGCCGCATTATTATGAAATTTACGCTGAAACTGAATAGAAAAAATGACCAATAATTTTAAACTCTTCCTTACTTTTTTTTTTTGACGTAGGCCAAAACTCTTCCTTATTTAAATGAAGCAATATGTTCATTATTTTAGTCATGGTCGCTGAAAAGTTATTGGCTATTCATTTCAAAAAAAAAGAAATTTTGATGGCTAATTATTTTTTCCTGGAGAAAATGATTAAATATTGATCAAGAAGGCGATAGGGAAGAAAATATATTTTTACTGGGCTGATTAGTCTGTGTAATCTTGTAGAAGGCCTAAATTAACGAATTGAAACATCATCGTTACAAGTTTTTTTTTTAAAAAATTTACCCACGTGCATCCACAAAGCGCGTGATTGTCAGTTCCTCAATCATCTTCAGATCACAAGGCCCTGAATAATTTCTTTCTCTCCTTCAAGAGAGAGAGTCAGAGAAACAGATCGTATCATCATTCGCATCCATTTGCAATAAGCTTAAGAGAGAAACAATGTCTGGAATGGTAGATGCGAGCTCGTGGGGCGCAGCGTTGGTAAGGATCTCGCCGTACACTTTCTCGGCAATCGGAATCGCCATCTCGATCGGCGTCTCTGTCCTCGGCGCCGCCTGGTAAGTAAAAACCCCAAATCTTCTTCTTCTTCTCTTATTCAATCATTGCCATTCGATTCACCAATTTTATTTATGCTTTGTTTTTGATTCAAAGGGGGATTTACATCACCGGGAGTAGTTTGATCGGTGCTGCTATTGAAGCTCCTCGTATCACTTCCAAGAATCTCATCAGGTACGTGTAAAAAGGTTAATTATTTTCGTGGTCTTTGGTGTTAACGTTGGGAAGGGTTCATTGAAAGATGCTATGGTATCATCCGATGTGGAATCGTATCTGAGAAGCTAATGCTATGTTTCTGTAAGAATAGTTAATCACCATAGAAGAAAAAAATAAGTAGTTGACTTTGGATCTCATCTCAGCTGGTTGGTAGGGCTGATAGATTTGGTTGGGGTTCAAGCACTTGGTGCGATGATAAACAAGTGTCTTGTGTCTTTCCATGCATCTTCTTCAGCAGAATCATGTTTACCACCGAGATAGCTTAATGTCAAATCAGAGGATCGATATCAATCTGATTTTAAAAGCGTCGATGATGACATAATTTTAGAATCTGATTTATCACCGAGATAATCCCCGTACACCATCTCTGAACCATATTGAGTAGAGAATTCGACTCTAAAGAATGGTTAACTGGGATGTTTGAAATTTGAATTGTTGTTACAGAGCTATAGCCGCGGACTAAGATGCTTGTAACAACAAGTCAACAATGTTGACAATGACATTACCTCTGGTCCACAAGCCTTTTCTGGACCATAATGAGCAGAGAGTTTTGCTCTAAGGATTTATATTAGGGAATGCTTAACAAGTATTGTTGTGTATTTAGGCTCAGACTTTGATGATAGGAATTAGGGAATGATCAAGCATTTGTTCTTCTTTTTTTTCCTTTCTTGTCACAGTGTAATCTTTTGCGAAGCTGTAGCTATATATGGCGTTATTGTTGCTATCATTCTGCAAACGAAGCTGGAGAGTGTCCCAACTTCGAAGATGTATGACGCTGAGTCTCTTAGAGCTGGATATGCAATCTTCGCCTCTGGAATCATTGTTGGATTCGCCAACCTTGTATGCGGGTCTGTATCTTCCCCCTTTTTCCTTCCTGGCAATTTCGGTTATTGGTTTCACATTTTCAAACATGCAACCAAGGTCAATATTTCCTCCGCTGCAGGTTATGTGTAGGAATCATTGGAAGTAGTTGCGCATTGTCAGATGCTCAGAACTCCACACTCTTTGTGAAGATTCTTGTGATTGAGATCTTCGGAAGCGCTCTTGGTTTGTTTGGAGTTATTGTTGGGATCATTATGTCCGCACAAGCAACATGGCCTACCAAATAGATACAACCTGTCTGAAACTCTGGAGAGAAGATGCTTTCTTCATTGTTATATGGACACTTTCAATTTCTAGAAGAAAGTCCAGTGTAAGAACTGAGAACCTCTTTTGTATCCCTGATTTTTTTATACTGTTTGATACTTTGTAATAAGTCTCTTTTGAGAACAATCTTCACACCTTCCTTGTTTGTATTATCTTATGACCAGAGACAAGAGTTTGTATATGTCTTGTTGTTGGCTCTTATTGAAATTTTGAAAGTTCTGTTCAGTTAATATATTTTTCTAATGTTCATGAGCTTAGACAAGATCTCCTGCAAACTGTTGTTGTCATCGTTCTGAAGCCCCACTTATATAAACTTCACATAATCCATAAGAATCGATGTACTGTTGGTAGTTGGTACAGAAGCCCACAGTATACAAATAGACTATAAGAGCATCTTAGTATTTTAATTTATAAGAGAAAATAATTTTTTTAATATTTTTTGTGGGCCTAAAAAAAGTTACGAACCCAGATTTGTTTTTTTCTGTATTGGTGAACCCGAGGAAGGGGTTCATAAGAATAAAATAATAATATTTAAAAAAATTGAAAATTTTCAGAAAACATAAATATATTATTCAAATAGATTATAAAAATTATGAAAACATTTTATTCAATACATGAAAAGTACATAACACAAATTGGAAATTTAGAAAAATACAAAGCTTATTTATTCTTCTTCATGACCAAACTTTTGCCAAATATTTTCCACTAAATCCGCTTTCAAACGATCATGCTTCTCTAAATCTCGAACTTCTCTTCGCATGGCTAACATATCCGGGGTGACATTAACACTATCTCTGCTTCTCGCCCGCGAATTTCTGCTAGACTCTCCTGTCTCGAACTCAGATGTGTTAATTTGAGCGTATGTGTCTCGTTCGTCCTCTACTATCATATTGTGCAATATGACACAAGCTCTCATAACTTTTCCTATCTTTTCCAAGTCCCATTGTAGAGCTGGGTTCCTAACAATTGCAAACCTCGATTGCAAAACTCCAAAAGTCCGTTCGACATCTTTCCTGACGGATTCTTGCGTTTTTGCAAATTTTTGTGCTTTAGGACCTTGAGGAAGTGAGATGGATTGGATAAGTGTTGCCCATGGAGGATAAATGCCGTCAGTAAGATAGTAGGCCATACGATAAGTGTGGTTGTTGACCTTGAACTTCACTTTAGGTGCTCGACCATGTATGATATCATCAAAAACTGGTGACCGATCAAGAACATTGATATCGTTGAGGGTACCTGGTAAGCCGAAAAATGCGTGTCATATCCAAAGATCTTGTGATGCAACGACTTCTAAGACAATTGTTGGCTTCCCCGAACCACGTGTGAACTGACCTTTCCAAGCCGTCGGGCAGTTTTTCCACTCCCAGTGCATGCAGTCGATGCTGCCTATCATTCTCGGAAACCCCCGTACCTCTCCAATATCGAGTAATCGTTGAAGATCCTCAGCTGTAGGTCTTCGTAGATACTCATCTCCAAAGCATTGTATTATTGCATCAGTGAAATGTGCCAAACACGAACGTAATGTATTGTCAGCCATCCGAAGATATTCGTCATATGTATCTCCTGACTGACCATATGCGAGCATACGCATCGCTCCCGTACACTTTTGAAGTGGAGATAAACCGTTCCTTCCGGTAGCATCTGGTCTTTGCTGAAAGAATGGAAATTCAGTACTCACACGCTCGACAATGCGAAAGAACAATGGCTTGTTCATTCGAAAACGCCTCCTAAACTGGTCTGTTGTATATGTAGGATTTCCCGTGAAATAATCGTTGACTAGCTGAATGTGGCCTTGTTCGCGATCTCTTTCGATAAAAGTCCGTCTTTTTGACTTCTTGGGGTGAGCATGAATCACTGAGTCGATGAAATTATCAACTACTTCGTCGACCATTTCTTCTAAATATTCATCAACTTCATCAAATTCATTACTTGATGAGGAAGACATTGTTGATTTCCTTCCTAACATGACAAATAAGGGAACATTAATTTTTAAATTATATTATCTTTTATTATAATCATTTTTAAAATTCTTGTATCATATATTTCCATAAGTTAGATTTTTTTTCATAATTCTATATTATTTTTACAATTATATTATCTTTTATTATGATCATTTTAAACATTCTTGTATCATATATTTCCATAAGTTAGATTTTTTTCATAATTATATATTACTTTTACAATTATATTATTTTTTATTATGATCATTTTAAACATTCTTGTATCATATATTTCCATAAGTTAGATTTTTTTCATAATTCTATATTATTTTTACAATTATATTATCTTTTATTATGATCATTTTAAACATTCTTGTATCATATATTTCCATAAGTTAGATTTTTTTCATAATTCTATATTATTTTTACAATTATATTATCTTTTATTATGATCATTTTAAACATTCTTGTATCATATATTTCCATAAGTTAGATTTTTTTCATAATTCTATATTATTTTTACAATTATATTATCTTTTATTATGATCATTTATTTGCATAACCTTTATCATCTTACCTATTTCCATTACCTATATCATCTTACCTTGTAATTGTTTTGTCGATGTAGTGAATGTAGTGAACTTGTTGGTCACTACTTGGTGGTTGATTGGTGAATGTAGTGAACTTGTTGGTCACTACGTGGTGGTTGATGTTGTTCTAGCTTGGTGGTTGCGAAGAGAAACAAGACATATACAAGAGAGAGAGATAAACAAAGAGAGAATGAAGAAAGTTCAGACAAGAGAGAATGAAGATAGAAGTTCAGAGAAGAGAGAATGGAGAACATGAAACATGAAACAACACAATACACATTTTATATAGAGGGAAAGTTTAATACATCCGTGAAGAGGGAGAGTTTTGGGTACATCCGTGACCCAAGTACAGTCACATGAAACAAAATACATAGATATATATTTTACATCAGTGAAGTGTAGAGAGAAACAAAATACTACACTCACTAGACCTCCTACTGCCGTCCATTACCTAAAGTGCAAACATCAATAAACCTTCTACCCGTGACCTTGACCTGCTACGCTGCGACCTTCCATTCCAACCCGTGACCTGCAACACACTGCCTCCTTCAACCCGTGCCCTGCAAAGCAAAAGAAAGGAGAATCAATAACCATGACAAGACAATACGATACTCAAAACAAGTAAAACAGAATAAGTTAAAGCAAAACTACCTAATACACTAACCAAATCAAAGCATTTCAGAGATAAGCTTGTTCTTAAGAGCAATTTCATCATCAGATAGTGTTTTAATCTTTTTAGCAAGAGACGATCTAGGATTTTCTTATTGGAAAGGGAGTTTTTCTGAGCTAGGATGCTCTGAATGTGATCATATGCCTCGTTCGGCTTCTTCCGTTTGGCTGCTTTGCTAGCCTTAACACCAGGAGGCCTAGGCTCTTCCTCCTCAGCCACCTCCGGCTCACTTTCTTTCCTTTTCTCCTTCGCGTGAGAGTGTGATTTTCATTTCTGGTCGAACCTAAGTTCTCTCCAGCAATGTTCAAGAGCAAACTTGGAATTATAATCATTCACGAAGATGTCATGAGCAAGCTTCATGACATCATTCTCTGATTGCCCACTGGTCTGCTGCTTCAACGCTTGTTCATGGCATCCCACAAACCTGCAGACGTCTGTATTCACCCTTCCCCACCTCTGCTTACATTGACTCCACTCTCTTGGAATGGAGCCAACGAGCAGAGGACTCGAATTGAAATACTCCTCTATCCTCTTCCAAAACGATCCTATCTTTTGTTCATTGCTCACTATTGGATCCTTGCTGGTGTTCAACCAAGCACTGATCAAGACTATGGTTGACCACTTTCTCCTTTCCGCAGGTTTAACTAACCCGGGAGAGCTAACAGGTGCCTCAGCAGGTCTAGGTCTATTGGACAGCTCTGCGAAGCTAACAAGTTAACATACCCGTGATGGTTTACGGAAAAATGGTCCATTGTGTTTAAAGGTTTGTGTGATTTTTGGTTTTGTGTTTAGAGGTTTGTGTGAGTTTTAAGGTTTGATAGTTTGTGTTTTTATAAGCGGTTTTCCTATGTTATAAACTACTTGCGCATTGCTTTATTACACAACTACAACTGCAGTAAATAACCCAACAACTTAACTTAATTACACAACCACTTATTCACAGTTACCATTCATTACACATCAAATCACTTAAAAATTGGGGTACGAGTTGTAGTCTACCTAGTCACCATTCATTACACATCAACTAACAAACAGACTGATCATTTAAATATCTACTTAAGTTCATTAAAGCAAACAGACACATAATTAAGTTCACTTGTACTTCACCTCTACTCTACCTAGTCTACTTCATTGAGATTGAGTGTTTACCTTTGCTTGTTACTCGAAGCAGAGCTTCTCCAGCACCTCGACCTGCACCGTGAGGTTGTAAACCTCCCCAGTGAGACGATCAACCTGCAGATTGAGCTCTTTCGCCTTGCCCTGGACATGAAAACAATAAAAAAATATTGTTAGTCACATAATAATAAGTTATATGACACGAATTAGAATTCCATTTACTCACCTCCAAAGTCTGAATCTGGTGTTCCAGACTCGGAATAAACTTGATCACCTCTTCAGCCGCCTCCACACGCTTAGTCAACCATTCGAGCTGCTCCTGGACACCATTTACCCAAGGCTGACGGATGTGTAACCCATCAGCCTTGTATCGAAAAAAACATAATCAGTATTGTTGCAAATTTATATTTCATGAAGCGTTGAAAGTTTCATTTTACCTCGTAGTTGACGCACGTGAAGAACCTCTTCCCGGGAAAAGTGTCGTGCTCCTCCTTCACTTTCACCTCGTCGATATTCTCCCACCACACGAACATCTTCTCGGAATCCCATACTCATAATCGCAAGTGTATCTGAGCATGTTAACATACTCCTTATGCCTCTTTGAATCTCTAATCTCTTCGGCTGGATCCATCTGTGAAATATATCAGAAGGTATTAGTACACTTGTAGGATCTCTTTGAATCTCAAAAGTCAGATAACTAAACCGTAATTAAAAACCCCCCAATTTTTTTTTTTAAAATCAAATTCGAGAATTTGATTAACACCACCAAATCGAATCAACGAATCAAATCGAACCCTCTTCACGAATTAATACTATAATTGAATCAAAATCGAATCAACTTATCAAATCGAAACCCTATCTCCATAGCCCTCTATCGATTTGATGTCACACAAACAAACCCAAAATGAAACGCGCATGTCTCAGAAAACGATTAATCGAAACCTTAGCTATCGATTTAAATCCTAAACCCGAAAACCCCAAATTGATTTCAAATCTCAGAAAAGGATTTCGATCTAAATCGACGAAATCAAACCGTCGATCTACACGAGACTCACCAGAGGTCGTGTAAAAGACGGGCTGTCGTCGATTTGAACAAGAAAAAATGAGAGAATCGGCGAGAATCGGCGTCGTTCGTATAATCGCCTCTCACCCAACAAACCCTAGCTTTTGTTTCGAAATGAGAAAATCAGAAGAGACACGGGGAAACCCTTCTTTCCTCCCCCATCTACGCAGTTTCTTTCCTCCAACCAAGACACGACTCGTGGTAAAAACCGCAATATAGCGGATCGTGAGTAAGACCCGGTTCGTGAAAACAAACCCTTTTTTATTGGTTTTTAATCTTCTGGGCCTTAGAACTCGCGCCCATGAACCCAACAAAACCCACCGTTGTGCATGGTCTAAGTGCTAACATAGCACAACCGGTTTATCCTAAACCAAACATCTAAGCAAACGACGTCGTTTATCAACATTGTTTCTCGGTGGCTGTCTCGTTCGGTTCCTGGAACCTTGAGTTTTTGTTTTGTTTTGTTTTGTTGGCGTTGTGTAAACCCTACATATATATATGTACGTCCTCTCACAATCTGCTACAGCGTATACTTTCCATAATCGTCTTCCTTCATTTCAAGATTCGTAGTAGCGACCTCATCTCGCAAAGCTCGAAACTTTTCTACCGCACCGGTGAGTATCTGCCTGTTTTTGTCGTTTTCCTTGTTTTTCTTTACTGAGTTCTATAGTTCCGATTCCATTTGGACCAAGAGCTGATAATATGATTTAAAGTTTGAGTCTTTCTTTCAGTTCTTTCTCTGTCGAATTGATTTCTTCTGGTAACTAGCCTGTGTGTATGTTGTAAACCTATTGGAATTGAATTTGTGTGTGTAGAAGTAGAGAAAAGGATGCAAGCTTGTTGTGGAGGTACTTCCATGGCGTCTCTCCAGCAACCTGTACGTGTTCAAGGACCTGTCTTTGCCCCAGTAATCTCCCCTGTTACCAAATTATCCCAGCAACTCAAGCTCAGTTTCCCGAGACCTTGCCCTTCTCTCTCTCTGAGAAAAAGCTTGGTCTTTGAAAGGAGAGCCTCTTCAGTCTCTGTACCTGATGTGGAGACTACCAGTTAAGAGAGTTTTAAAACTTTTCACTTTTTTGATTATGTGAAAGAAGAAAAAAAATACTTATTTATTCCAATGTGTAGGCAATGAGATCCCATTCGAGGACTATGGTCGTCGTGAAGTGGATCCAGAGGTCGATGACATCATCGCCAAGGAGAAAAACAGACAGTTCAGGAGCTTGGAGCTTATCGCATCCGAGAATTTCACTTCTCGAGCTGTTATGGAGACTGTTGGATCATGCCTTACCAACAAGTACTCCGAGGGTCTTCCTGGTAAAAGGTATGTCATGAAGCGAGTTTTGTTTTGTCCCTACCCTTTTGCTGATGATGTCCATGTCTAACAGGTATTATGGTGGCAATGAGTTTATAGATGAGTTGGAGACGCTTTGCCAGAACCGTGCTTTGGCAACGTTCCGGTTGGATTCTACCAAATGGGGTGTTAATGTTCAGCCGTTGTCTGGTTCGCCCGCAAACTTTGCTGTCTACACCGCCATACTTAAGCCTCATGATCGTATCATGGTTAGTCAAAGATTGTTTTGTACACTCTTCACTTCATCCTCTGTTTGAGATATTGAATATTAGTGACTTTGTTTAGGGTTTGGATTTACCTCATGGTGGACATCTATCACATGGATTCATGACTGCCAAAAGACGTGTCTCTGGAACTTCAATATACTTTGAGTCCATGCCTTATCGACTTGATGAATCAACAGGCATTGTGGACTATGATATGCTTGAGAAAACGGCTGCACTGTTCCGACCAAAGCTTATAATTGCAGGAGCTAGTGCGTACAGCCGAGATTTCGACTATCCTCGCATGAGAAAGGTAAAAACCAAACCACTGATCTTTCTGTTTTTGTCTAGTTTTAGCTAGCTTCTGATATTTTTATTTTTCCTCGCAACCTGTGTAGATTGCAGACTCAGTTGGTGCTTTTCTGATGATGGATATGGCTCACATCAGTGGACTTGTGGCTGCTTCTGTGCTAGCCGATCCTTTTGAGTATTGTGATATCGTTACAACAACCACACACAAGGTATGTGTCTTCTTGAATATAATTTCCACAAGAATATACACAATATCTGATGCTTTTCCATATCAGTCTTTGAGAGGTCCGAGAGGTGGCATGATCTTCTTCAGGAAGGATCCAGTTAACGGTGTTGAACTTGAATCTGCCATAAACAATGCTGTCTTCCCTGGTTTGCAGGTTGAGATACTCACCATTTCTTCAACTGTAGTTGTCTTTGATAATTATTTTCTTTAGACGTGATTAAATTTCATTGTGTTGTATGTTTCTAGGGTGGTCCTCATAACCACACAATTGGAGGATTAGCAGTCTGCTTGAAACATGCACAGTCGCCGGAGTTCAAGGCTTACCAGAAAAGAGTACTCACTCCCTTTTAGTTGATCATTAAGTTGTTCTTCACCGGATAGAGTTAGGGAATTTAACTTGCAAGAATCGTTCGTTGCTTTGTTTAGGTTGTGGCTAACTGTAGGTCTCTAGCTAACCGATTGGTTGAACTCGGGTTTAAGCTGGTTTCTGGTGGTAGCGATAACCACTTGGTTCTCGTTGATCTTAGACCGTTGGTAAATTCTTACAAACTCTACTGATGACCTCATGCAATAGACTCTTTTCTCAAACCAGAGAATCACTTATATCAATCAATATGCTTTGGTATATGGTTTAGGGCATGGATGGTGCAAGGGTTGAGAAAATCTTAGACATGGCATCTATTACACTCAACAAGAACTCTGTTCCTGGTGAGAGTCTCTTCCTTTATTCCTTGTTTTTTTAACCATTAAAAATGTCAGTTAATCTTTGATAGAAACAAGATCAGTCTTTGCAAGTCATAGAGTGCATTCGGTATGTGTGAGTTTGATTGTCATGGAGCTATAAAATTGTGAGTGAAAATGTGAAACAGGGGACAAGAGTGCGTTGGTTCCAGGGGGAATAAGGATAGGAACACCTGCAATGACTACAAGAGGACTGTCAGAGAAAGACTTTGTGGTGGTTGCTGACTTGATCAAGGAAGGTGTGGAGATAACGATGGAAGCCAAGAAGTTGGTGTCGGGAACAAAGCTTGTAGAATTCACAAAGTTGGTGACATCTCCAGAGTTCCCGTTGAGAGAGAGAGTGGAGAGTCTCAAGGATAGAGTCGAATCCTTCACCTCTCGTTTCCCCATTCCTGGAGTTTGAAAACTATTGATAACTGATACACACATGGTCTCTTGTTGTACCCTTTTGATTATCTATCATTGACGTTTTATCTTTTTAGGGTTTGATCAGCACCTTTAGTTGCTTGTGTTCTTTTCTTTCTTCTTCATAAATTAAGCTTATAAGAGAAATTTTACGTTTGAATCTTATGGATATTCTCGTTTGACCACCCAATTAGACCAAATATAATTCAGTCTACAAAATGCTAACTAATCACAACCGGTTCAATCTTAAACCAAATTTCCTAGCACCACGTCGTTTATCATTTGAAAATGCTAACTAAGCACAACCGGTTTATCTCAAACCAACCAAATATCCAATCAAACGACGCCGTTTCTCGATTGAAATTTGGTTGAACGTTGAGAGCATGACCCATTCAATTCGCCCATAACAAGCCCAATAAAACTCCAGGAAACGACGTCGCTTTTGTCGTTGTAAAATTTGCCCTTTTATGTCTCTCCCAGATGCTGAAGACAAGCAGCTTCCGTTGCGCAAATCGGTAAAGAAGAGAGAGATCGGAAAGAGAGATACAGAGAGAGAAGATGTCTTCGTTTCTGCAAACCTTCCTCGATCCAAAGAAGAACTTCCTCGCTCGTATGCACATGAAAGCCGTCTCCACTCGCCTCCGTAGATACGGTCAGATCTCTTTCCGAAAACCCTAATTTCTCAAATCTCGATTTCGTTGGCAAATGAGACTCCGATTTTTCTCAGGATTAAAATCTGTTTTTCGTTGATTCTGATTTTCAGGTCTGAGGTACGATGATACGTACGATCAGTATTACCACATGGACATCAAAGAGGCCTTGAACAGATTGCCCAGGGAGGTCGTCGACGCTCGTAACCAGCGTCTCAAGCGTGCCATGGATCTCTCCATGAAGCACGAGTACCTCTCCGAGGATCTTCAGGTATTTGATGTTTGTTAGAAGCGGTCTTTGATTGATAATTGAGTTTGCAATGAATCTTTAGATTACAGTTACAAAAATATAAATATATAGATTCAGCTTCATCTTCTAATTAAGAGATGAGTGAGTTGATTATGGATAATAGAGAGATTACAATGTGTTAAAGCTACTTGTTACGCATCCTTTTGATTGTTGTAATTTCTTACTTGAGGTTTATTGTTCTATATATACAGAAGCTGCAGACCCCATTCCGTAGCTACCTTCAGGAGATGCTTGCTCTTGTAAGTCCCTTCCGATGTTTTTTATTTTTATTTATTTATTCCTTTTCATGAAATTTAGCGGTACAATAGCATTCTTGAAAAAAGGTGTTTCTTTGCAATGATTAGAACTCTGAGATGCATTGATTTTCCTTTAGTTATTTGAAGCAAGTTGTTGTTCTGATCTTCTGTTTTCATATTACCTCAAGTCTTGCATCAGACATGAAACTGTTTATAGTGCCTCCACGTTGTACTTCTCTTTCAACATGGATCATCATCATTATCCGATGTTATCAATCACCACTTTTCTTTGTTTTTGCAGGTTCAGAGGGAGAGAAAGGAACGTGAAGCCTTGGGAGCTTTGCCACTCTACCAGCGCACACTTCCTTAACCAGCTTTTACTACCCCCTTTGTTATGATGATGATCAACTCTTCTTCTCTGCATAAAACTCAAATCTCCAAATGGATGTTTACTTTCTTGGAAAGCACAAGTCTTGTGATATGTTGCTCGTTTGCTGTTACGTTTTCATGTTTTGCTGGCTTGAATAAAATCGAAACTCAACTCTGATTTTCATTTTTCAGTTTCCTTCGTTGTTATATACAGTGAAATATGTCCACGTACATATTATGAGTTTTAATTTGGCATTTGGAGCATATCGAAATTGGTAAATGAAGTATCTTATCAAACATTATATGAATCATTCATACGTAGACTGGGACACAAATCTTTGATAGATTCAGGCCTTTATTTTCTCCCCCACTCCCTTAATATATTTGAAGTGATGAGAGATTAATTTCTCAAGTTCACGTGTAGAGAGTGCACATGAGAAAACAGTAATACCTCTTTTAACTGGCCATGAGGAAACAGTAAACTCGGTTGAACTTAGTCAAGACAACAACAATTTGAATTTATGTGGACAACCACAACAAACATTTCAGAGAAATATTTTGTACATCTGTGAAAATAAATGAAAGGGACTTTGAAACTTCATCTTGACATGTAAACAACTAGCTTTGCTAGAGAAATCTGAAGAGTGAGCTTGAGTATTTCCATAAGGCAGACTAACTAAGCAGCAGAGAATGCAAGCATTTCTTTTTTTTTTTGAGAGTCCGAAGATATCTTGATCAAGTCTTAACACATTGTAAGTGCTCATCCAGACAATGAGACAAGAAAGTCTGCGAACAAATCAGAACAAGGAGACAAGAGCAAAGTAAATCTGTTTTTTTTTTCAGGTACGTGGACACAATAACCCCTCTGCTCATGCGATTTAATTCTTACTTCTCTCTCTCTCTCTTACCATGCCATAACGCTTATTCCCCAAAAGAATGAGGAATGGGCTTTAAATGACTATGTCTTCGGTAATAACAAAAAAAAAAGAACCAACATAACTGGAACAGCAGTTTGTGCTACGTCTAGATATAGCAGAATTGCTTAGACAGGTAATGATAATCAGACATGATAATAGCATCTACTTCATGCGGTTCTATAGAAACAAGCAAAGCAGAGACAATAACAAAAAGAAGGAACCGCGAGATGTAACTAATAAACCAGAACGCAAGGAGAAACTGACATGTTATCGGCAAATTTATCCAATCACACTATAAATATATTTAAGGAAACCTGCTCAAAGCACAGCTTTAAAGTCCTGTGGACAAGGCCCGACTCCAGGACACCTGAAACAAGCCGCATAATCAAGATAGCGACAAAATAAAAGTCAATAATGTTTTGAGAAAGAACATGTATGCCATTGCACCATTCAGATGGCCAAGGGAGAAGTCGTAAACCCCACCATCAGAGTTAAACCTCTAAAAGCAAAAGGTCTGCATGCCGCAACAAGGCGATGCTGTTCCTGAAAAACGCAAGGGGAAATCAATAATGTCCGAAGGGATGATAACTAGGAAATTCACACCGCTATGCTTATGCAACACACACACACACATACACACTTCATATAGAAGCACTGAACGAAAATCCACATATTACTAATACTGACAAGGAAACCACTATTGACCCATCTTGTCACACAAGTAACAAGATGGGGTCAAGAATATCAACAACACACGTGTGACACGAAACGAGGAACATTGATTCATTATCTACAAAATCGACATCACAGGATATATGAATAAAAGACAGCACAACATGAACAACCCTTTAAAAATATGAGATCTCAGAGTATGTATACATGAATTTTGCTGTAGTCTATTACAATAGAGGAAACTAACTGAAATCTGATAGAGCAGTAGAAAAGAACACCAACCTTGGAAATTTTCATTCTAATCAGAGTCTCAGTACATACTTATATTTCTGCTGTCTACACATTGGAAAAGAACACACTATATGACAGTTGAATCCACATTTCAGGACAAAAAGAAAAAGAATAATATTCTGACTGATACTAGCAAAATTGACTGCGTGTACCAGCAGATATCAAATTTCTTACCTCCATCAAATGTTCATCATCTGATATATTAAGCGAAAGACGGAGATCAGTTAGTGACGTTTCTTGTTCCCAGCTTAGCGGACCAGAAGCAAACAAGTCCCCCAAAGTACTGCGGTAAGTATATAGCTCAGACCTACATGAACTTCTTGCTACATCACCCCCAAATGAATGCTCCCGCTTTGCTTTTTCCCTAACGCCACAGTAAGATTCAGCATCGCTGCTACATGAGTCTGCCTGCTGCTGTCTAGAGCCATCTGGCATACAGGGTCGCATGTTACTCCCATCATAACTAGTGGCGCTACAACTACCTACCGAGCATGCATCGCTATCGTAACAATCATTTCCTGCAGGAATACTACTCTCACTAAAACCTTTTGATCTTACCCTAACCACTTGACAGCAACCAGTTTGAGGATTCTTAGAGGAAGCTTCAAGTGATCGTATCTTCTTAAGGTTTCCTGTGTATGACTCAGCACACTCAGTCCAGTTGTGAGGTAACGGCCTCTTCAATACCCTAGGGGAGACAACACTAGGCTCGCGGGGAAGTACGCTTTTCATTTGAGGCTGCAGCTTCCTCTGTAGGTCTGGTCCAGTGAGTGTGGATGACTTCCCAGAACCTGAAACCTGAAAAAAAAAATCATTACAAGACAGTTAGTCAAAGCATCGCTGATATAATAACATTAAATAAACTGAAATTACCTTCCCCATTGCAACCCATCTCTCATCTTGCCACGACTGACGAACCCTGACGTTCGCTCTGTGAAACGTAAACTCTGCTGTCGTCCCAAGCAACCGAACCACATAGTACTTTCCAGATAACTCTTCTCGAACCGTGGCAGCTTTCCAGGAGAAATCGTCGAGAACTTCCACCAACTCACCACTCTTCCATCGCTCCACATCCACTGGTGGAGGACACGGCCTGATCATCTTCCTTGGAGCTCTCTCCACCACTGCATCCTCGTTGAAAGAGTAGTATCTAACACTGTAGGTATGCCCATTACCAGAGATGATCTCAGCGCATTGCCACGCACCGTAAGGCGCCTCTTTGCTGCTAAAGACCTCAACTTTACTTCCTTTTCTGAATCTCATAATAACTCACTCAGTCCACTTAATAATACCTGCAAATTAAAATAAAAAACATTTTTAGAATGTTGAAAAGATACAATCTTGAATCTTGAACAGTTATTATTTGAAGCAAAGTAAGATGAATTAGTAGGAATCATTCGTAAACAGAGACATAAAACAAAATAATCAAAGATCATTCACACGAAATACAAAGAAAAACAAAAACAAAGCAAGATCAAATCCAAACTCAAATTCCAAATAAATTCTTCAGATAACAGAAGATCATATACATTGTTTAGAGCAATCTTAGCAGTTACGATCCTGAACATAGATTTCAAACAAAATGTTCTAAATAAACTCCGTTTAATACGTTTTTTTTTAATCAGGCTAAGATGAATCAAGTCGTAAACAGAATCAACTAAACTAACAGAATCAAGATCAATCAGAGGAGATACAAAAAAACATATCAAGATCAATTCAAACTCAGTTACAAATAAGGAACCGTAAAATCAATATACTAGGCGAATAATCTCGATCAAGGGGGTGAACAGTAACATCGACATAACAACAACAACGGATATTAAAAATCGAACAAGAGATCATCATCATCACCTTGTTTGAATAAGACTAGAGGATCGCTGCAAATTCTTCGAATTTCGTCTCTTTGATTTTTATCAGATAATAATAATTGTGATCGAATTATCGGAAGAGGAAATTGGGGATTAGGGTATTTTTTGGGTAATGCGAATATGGAAAGCAGATTGGGCGTTACGAAATTTATATTTCTTTTTTTGTTTTTGTTTTTTTGACGTGGGTTTTAAGTTTAAGGACTTATTGCAGCAATAGCCATATTTGAGAGAGAAATCAAGAAAATAGCTATGATTTTGACATAATATACTCATTGTCTTTTTGCCATCTTACTAGCCGGTTATATCCCTGTAGAAAACAGGTTCCCGGTTCCTTTACCTAAAACAAACGACATGATGATCTGTTGACCCATAGTAACAGTGAGAGTATTTTGACAACGCGTGAAATAAAAATGAAAACAAGGAAAAAATAGAAATGTAAAAGAAAAAATGTTACAAACGGAGAATGCATAGATCGTAATGCTGATGCCAAAATATGGAAATAGTTCCACTTCAAATAGCATACACATAATATTACAACAGTTTAAAGTTTGTTGTGTCATTTCATATGAGAATATTTTCCATTCTATCGGATATATAACAATTTATATTTACTAATATAATCACAACCGAAGACGGTGAAATGTGCGGTTGGGGAAAAGTGATGATGTCGTTAGTGCAATAAATTTGCAATTTTGGGTTACAGCTCCTCAGTGATTAAAGACTAGGGGAAAGCCACATAAGAAGTAAAATTTACTGAAGATATTTTTACTATGGAGAAGTAAACGAGTGGTGTATATTAGCACCGTTAATCTTACATGTTGAAGTGAAAGGAAACCATAATTGTGTATTTCATATAATAATCACTGTAATCTATGTGCAGATCCTCAGAAGCAACAAAGTGAAGAAAGTTACAGTTCACTGATTTGAAGCAAGGAAGAGGTAAGTTCCGGTGAGATTATTTTACTAAACCAACTTTCATAGCAAATTTACTCTTCTCTGATAGAATAACACTATTGTTAATCTGTAACATAATAAATTTTGAAATATAAATGGATTTCCACTTACCTCTAACCGACTTTCATTTAACCGACTTTAATTTGGAAAATCACAACGTGACCCCATTAGTTTTCGTATACATTATTACATTCGTTCCATTCCATATTCAATATACTATGTCAGTTAGATACTACACTTCACATTAGACAGTAAATAGAGAGTACATCATGTATATTTTTAAGTAGTATAATGGGAGATTGGAGACATATACGTACATTCATAATGACCCATATGTAATACAAATCTAAAGAAGGTAATAATAGAACTTTTCAAAGTAATCACTAAACCCAAGTTAGGGGAATATAAATCCCAAGTCTTATTCCGATAGTTATATAGTTTTATATTCATTTCATTCCATTTACGATATACTATATGAGGTGAAAACAAATTTAATGATGGCTTGTTAAAGCTACATTTGAGAGTAATCACTAAATTCAAGTTAGGAGAATATAAAACCCAAAACATAGTAAACGGAACCCAAACATTTTGTAATTAAACCCACATGGCATAAGAACATTTCAAAGTAATCACTAAACCCAAATTAGGAGAATATAAATCCCAAGTCTTATTCCGATAGTTATATAGTTTTATATTCATTCCATTCCATTTACAATATACTATGTGAGGTGGAAACAAATTTAGTGAGGACTTGTTAAAACTACGCTTGAGAGTAATCACCAAACCCAAGTTATGGGAATATAAACCCCAAGACATAGTAAACGGAACCCAAACCTTTTTGTAGTTAAACCCACATGGCTTAATAGAGGACATATGTATGTAGATGCTTCATTATGAAGGAGTGTTAAAACTACACTTGAAAGTAAACACTAAAGCCAAGTTAGGGGAATGTAAACCCCAAAACCTAGTTAATGGAACTCAAACATTTTTGAATAAAATTCACCTGGTATAATAGGGGACATATGTATGTAGACGCTTCATGAGCAAAATCATATATAAATGTAGGAGGTATGATAATAGAACACTTGACATCAAATACTAAACCCAAGATAAGAGAAATATAAACTCCAATCCAGCACAGGAAAGCGAAATCTATTGTAAACTTATATACAAAGCCTGTAGTGGCATGTATATTCTGATGGACATTTTCCATTCCATATACTGTATATTACGTCACTTGGATACAAATCTAATGGGTGAGTGGTAAACCTACACATGACATTAAACACTTAACACATATCGATGAAAACATGTACATATGAAAGACTAGGATGATGCCACATACACCTCTCCACTAGAGAAGGTATTATCACCTTTTAAATTTAAACAAGGAGTATAAGATAATGACTACGGAAGGAGTGTTTGTATAGGATTACGGAGATTGAAATAGTTGTTAACCCTTTTCTTGCCGATGGGTTCACAATCTGTCTCAAACAATTTACCTGAAAGCTCTAACTCCTCCATAACAAATCTGGATGTTATCAAACAAAAAAGAGACAAAGAGTGAGGATAGTTTATCGTGGCAAATGCATTATATAAATGAACAATTACATAAACAGATGGTGAACCGATACAAGAATGGAAAATAGTATTAGGGGCTTCACTATTAGATATGAAATGGAATAGTTTGTCATGTATACTATTTGTCTTCTTGGATTAACTGAATTTTATTTCACTTGTTACTTAAATGATCAACAAAACGGACATGACGAACGTACTGATCAAACCACACCAAAACAACATATAATGGTTGAGCGTAGTTCTTTTGAACATGCGCATACTACTACTCAAACAACACAGAAACACCGGTAGCAAATCAAGCAATTGAAAATTTATAGTATACTAAATATCTTGGGTGAGTTATTCCTGAATAATGTGTCATTCGAAATGGAAACCTATAATGAAAATACATACCATGTTATGACAGGATATAGTATACTACATAAAATGGTTGAGTGATTTCCGAATACTATGTCATTTGAAATGGATATTTTCAATAAATGGTAGTATAAACAGTTTCATATAGAGTACTACACCACATAGTTCACACATCGACAAAAAACAATTCATATATAAGAAACACCCAACCCGGGGAAACGGAAACCCTAAATAAATTTCAGAAATTCCGACATCTAAGGACGGATCGGAAGTATGATATATTGGTTCTTTCACGATGATACTGAAAACTAGTAAAAACCCTAATTTTGACGAGATGGAATAATCAAAACAGAGAAACAGAGAAGAAGCATAAGGAGGCAAGAACTTACGGTAGTGGCAGAGAATTGAGAACTCTGCGGCGATATGAAGTTGGAGACACATGCAGTTTTACTTGGCTCCGCCGACACTGGAACGCCTTAGCCAAGATGGAGAGAACCGAGAAGCAAAATAGAAGACAGAGACGATGTGAAGCGAGAACGACCGAGACGGAGGCGAGCGGGTGGAGGAGATTTGCGAGAGAAGCGTATGGACTGGAAAGAACCGTAGATGAAGAAAGTGGAAATGGGGATTGTGTGGAAAGGGAAGATACACGATTTACTTGGATGGTCAAGAGAAAATAATTTTTAATTTTTTCCATAGCAGGTGAGCCGGTAAATTAGAAAGGGTCTTACAGTAATATTATGTATATATAACGGCGTGTATCGATCTGTTAGGGTAAAGCGTTAGTCCTCTAATTAACGTTTTTTTCATAGCTATAGGCCCCAATTTCCCTAAGTTTAACTAGATTTTGACCTATATTTTGTTTAGTATGTTATTTTGAAATTGCATTTTTAAGCATATGCTTTTTTTGTTATTATATAAAAAAATATTTCTAGATTTTGATCCGCCCTTAAAAGGGCAGGTATATCTTTCATTCTTTTTTTTTGAATTTTTTATATATATGTGCTAATTTTCGTAAGTATATTTCTGTTTGATATTAATTTAATTTAATACAATTTTTGGTAAATACAATAAATATGTCAAGTTACATAATTATACACTTATGTCATATGTATTACAGTAATTATTTTTTAAAATTTATTTTTAAGTGCAATATATTATATATTTGCAGTAGTTATCTAACATAATTAGTCAAGAATATTCGTACCAAAAAAATTCAATTTGGACTTGTTCCGAAATTCAAAATCTCACACTCTATTAGATCTGGCATATATACTTGAAACGATTCTTAAAATGTTATATCCGAAAATCAATATTCAAACCAATTTGCACCGTAAACCAAACAACATTTTTAAAAAATGTTTGGAAAAAAAGATTTATAATATATATATATATATATATATATATATATATATATATATATATATATATATATATATATATATATGTAAATGGATTAATATGGTATTCAATATCTTTAACTAAAATCACATTTAATAAATATTTTTAATTGAATAACTTATTTAAAGCCGGTTAAATTAAAACCCGTAGAATATATTTATAAATAATACTTCAATAATAATATCAAATACACATTTAAAATATACTTAGAATTTAAATTAGATATTGGTCATGTAATTAGATACCAAATAAAAGATGATAGAAACCTGAAGTATATATCGGAGAAAAAATGGTGGTTACATTATAATATTTATAATTAATTTGATGCAGTGGTGTGATTATTACGATGAATTAAACATAATTCGATTGACCCATGCCCATTATTATGCTGAAGTGGTGGTTACATCGATAATATGTAACTTATATGCAGTTAATATAACGCTCTCAACCTATTGGTGCAGTTTCCGATTTTGTTGGCCCCAGATTATTAGGCTTATCTTCATTACTCACGCTTACATGGAGGGACATATAAATAAGAAGCAGTTATATTAAAAGTATGTGTCGTATTTTTTTTTTAAATTAAACATAACCCCATATCAACTGGTCATACAACAGAATTAATAGAATAGATTCTGTAAACCAGAATTATGAGACAACTCATATATTAATGGTGGTTTGATTAGTGTGAATTAATTGTGTTTTCACTCGCGACCGTGCGCGCACACGCGTTATTCCTGTGTTTGAAGGTTTTTGATACGAATATTAGACGGCCGCTTCAACAACATAGATCATTTTCTGAGTTGGTCAATGAAAATTTTACGTAGAAAAGTGTAGCGTACCAAGCTAATAAAACGGTAGATTTTTACTAATGTTATTATGTGAATTTCTCATATACCTGGATAGGTCTGGTCACGGATCAGATATCCGGGTTTTTGAAGGTATTTGTAATTTGCTTCGAATGTTACAGATATCTAATTTTCCGATTTACTTTGCTTCGGAAAAATACGGATATTCGGAAAAACGGATATCCGGAAAATAAATAGATATTTGCGGATATTCGCGGATAATTACGGATATCTCATTTTTTTATTAATACAAATAATCTTAAAAATTGATACAAATTTATTTTGTAAAATATTTGTTTTGTATGATATAAGAGATAAAAAAATTAAAAGAAATAGTGACTCTATATATTTTGTAAACTTTTAAACTTAGTTAACAATTATAATAACATAAAACTTAAGAAAAAATTATAATTGTCATAAATATTTTATTTTCGTTTTATGTAATATTTTTATATAAGTAATAATGTGGATATAATTTATCAAATCATATATTAGAATAATAAATACATAATTTTATACATTTAAAACTTTAAATATAATCAAAATATACATGTATTTATATATTGACGGATCAGATCGGATATTCGCTTCCTACAATTTTAATATTTGTGATTTGCTTCGATTTTAACGGCTATTGAATTTCCGTATTTGTTTTGCTTCGAAAACTTACGGATATCTGAAATTTTCGAATCGAATAGCAACAGATAACAAATCGAATCAAATTTAACGGATAAAATGCTCAGCCCTACCTGGATGGTTTTATATTGTGAAGAACCACTTTGTTACGTACATAGGTAACTATACTTTAGAAGCGAACATGCTTTGCAAGTTGCAACTAGAGATCCGACCAACGACGTCGGGAATTGATATACGAATCCGGATGATGTGATCTTCATACATGATCCTCACACAAGTGAAGAATCAATATAATCTGAATCTGACAAACATACACTTTTATAAATATTTTTTTTGCTAAACACTTGTATGAATATTTTGATTAGTCAATTTTACTTACTACGGTTTAATCTTCACTCCGACCTCTAGGATATGTTTTTTAATGTCGTTAGTTACTCACATCTACGCAGTTTTGAATCACTACTAAAGATCATAATTAATTCCAGCACTCCTTAACGAACATATCAAAAACATTGCTGGATAGTAATTAGTAACCTAGAGATTAGTTGGGTAAATGATATATAATTGTATAGTATATAGTCAATTTTTCAATATGATTGAGGCATTGAGCTTTGTGGGTTAAATAGATTGAAGTTGCAACCACCACCATCCGAGTCTTCTACTGTAGATTTTTTTTTTTACTTATTTTCTTCTAAAGATTTTGTTGGAAACATGGTAGAAGGTATGTACCAAAATATGATTCCTTTTCAATTTATTCTTTATTATCAGTCGTCAGTCATAGTCAGCTGTATATGAGACTTGAATTTGATGCGTGCCTGACTTTTACTAATTCTTTTAAATAATATAAAATCATAATATATGCCAGACACATCTATACAATGAAATGAATATCTTGAAACTTTTCACATTATTCATCAAACATCAAGTAAATAAATCATCTTTTGAGTGGGAAACTAAAAGGGGAATGGTAGACTCTCTCCCTTCTCTCTTAAGATTACTTGAGAGAAAGTGAGAGATTCGTGGTGGTTCCCTCTTCTTTTTCCTCCTTTCTGGTTTGTGATAGTGACTCTGGTACACAGTGGTCTCTTCGACGCGGTGTAGCTGGCTCTGCTTCCGGTGTTTCGTGACTTTCTATCCGCAATCATCCGGCTTTGGTGTATTCTGGATTGACGTGATTGAAGTTGGTTGCTATGAAGAAAAAGGGTTTGGATGAGATCTCATGGATGCTCTCCAAAGCTCAGTGTTTGGGTCGTGACCGATGAAATCCAAAACGTCCAATACAGTCGTTGGAGGTGGATTTTATCGGTGGTTGAGTTTCCGGTGGATGCTGGTGGAGGAGTTGCTTTGTTAGGTTCGGTGGAGACGTTTGGAGTCGGAATCAAGGAAGAAGAATCGTGCTTCCGAGATAACTCCGGTGGAATATAGTGGGTATGGTAAATCGTCGGTGAACACCGGCGTTGCTTCTCGAGACGGTGGAAGCGGTGGTTTTCTTTTTGGGGACACGTGGTCTTTCAGTGACGAAGGTGGAGACGTGGCTGGCAACTGCCTCTTTCATGTCTTTGTTGGTTTTACACGTGTACTATCACCTCACCGTTTTTGCTTTTGGGTTTCGAGTGGTATTTGGGCCATTGTTTAGGCCTGGTGTTTTAAGCTTTGGGCTTCTTGTAGTTTAACCCTCTGTTGGGTTTGTCTCTGTTTTCAAACTATATATATAATATATCAGTTGGCAAAAAAAAAAAAAAATCATCTTTTGAGTGATGCAAAAACAAAAAAGCAATCATGCCAAAGTCATACATTTCGTTAACTTTGAGAAGATAAAAGTATTTAATTAGAAATTGTAAATGAAAGAAAAAAAGTAAATGGAAGGGAAAGTGTACACATCTCAAGTGGGGTACGTTAACGTGTTAGGAATATCCAAACTAGGAGGTTATCGACGACGTAAACATTCTCTTCCCCAAGTTGCTTAAGAATAATTTCAACGTTTAAGAAAATATAAAAAAAACGCTTAAGAAAATATTTTTCTTTCAACTATAAACTAAAATATTCTTTTTCAACTATAAACTAAACAATGATATAGGTAAAAGAGACGTAAGTAAGAATCCAACACCAAACTCATACCCTAAAGCCATCATATTCTCTTTTATATTACTTCGTTAACTTAACAGATAAAAGCAAAAATTAGACTCGTCTCTTTTGGGTAACATATAACGGTCAACGTAGAAATATCTATTAACGGGGTGATTTGAGTAATGGACAAACTAAGTAGGCCTCTATGATCTGAAACCGAAAACCAAACTGGAACTGATCAGCATGCCTCAATATTTTTATGGACACTACGCAAAATTAGTTTTACTAGAAAAAAATAATATAGTTTAGTAAAAAGGACCCTAAATTTTTGACTCTTTTCTTCTTCTCTAAATTCTTAAACAAAAAATTGCAACTTGTTTTCGAACTATCTTATACTTCTTGCATTAACATGCTTGGAACTGAACAAAAAAAAGAAAAAATGAAACTGGACAGAAACTTACAAAATGATTTTCATATCTTTAAATATGAAAGACCAAGCCAAAATCAAACCGTAAACCAATATGAATCCCAAAATTGAATTTATTTACCTAAAACTAGGGATTGGGCCTCCATTTTATAAGCCCGCAAAATTGCGGGTCTCGCGG
The DNA here is from genome assembly GCA_026261945.1 of Hirschfeldia incana. NCBI lineage: Eukaryota > Viridiplantae > Streptophyta > Magnoliopsida > Brassicales > Brassicaceae > Hirschfeldia > Hirschfeldia incana. Next base: position 4,508,411 of record JABCMI010000024.1, read on the forward strand.
GACGGGCTCAAAACGGGATGGGATAAATACGGGACGGGCTCAAAACGGGACGGGCCGAATGCGGGACGGGTTCAACCTGCGAGATTTTGAAGACCCGCAACCATAAGTCTCTATTTCAGCTTGGTTTTATTTTCAGTACTATAAATTGCTTTATTACTATGTGGGATTTTCTTGTTTAAGTTGATGGATTTTGTTTTCAGTATTGTCAAGTGGTGTTTTCTTAAAAAAAAAAGGTTACAATGATGTTGTTAAAGAGCTACTGCTTGTTCAAGAGCTATTGTTTGTTCTTTAAACGGCTCGTATTGAACATTTGAGTTACTGCAGAAAAATCTTGTCTCTATACTCTAAGTTCAATAGTTTGGTTGAAGGAGAAGAAGAAATCATTAGGATTAAGTTATTGTTGCTATGCAGAGAAGTTGCTTTACAAAGAATCAAACAAAAAGTATACTTGAAAGAGTTGAATTTCACAGTTCAAATGGTTCTCATTTACTTCAAAACCATTAAACCGGCGAGTGATCACATTGGATGTTGTTGCGATCAATGTTGTTAAGCTCTCTTCAACTCCTTTACACAACTCTTCTACTTTAACATTCATGAAGGAAACTAAAGAAGGCGTCCCGCGGGATGGCCCGCAAAGGCTTATAAATTATGCGGTACGGGATTGAGCAGCCATTTGGAAGACCGCAGCCCGCGCGGGACAAGCTTACTATGACCCGCACGACGACGAGCCCGCTGCGGTACGGGACGGGACGGGACGGGAAAGCCCAATTGCCATCTCTACCTAAAACACTAGTTCATTTAGTTCAAATATTATTTATTTAAAATTTTAGTTCACAGAAAGTATTATCAAAAAATCAAATATTTAATGTTTAACTCAGATTTGTTTCTGCTGATTGTCAATTTTGCTTAAACCCATAAAAATTTGAACAGTATGTAATTCGGTTTTGGTTTGGATTTCATAAGAAGATAAAAACAGATCCAACCCCAACTAAATCCAAACTGACATGATCAAGAAAATATCCAGGTTCCTAAATAGCTCCAAACACCCCAGTTTAAATGACTCGATTTGATCTGAACATTTAATTTGAATATCCAGTGTTACAACCAAAGATAGTTAGTTTAATTGAAAAACACTACAAACAAAGCTTAGATATCTATGTTATCAAAGCTGAACTACACTTTAAAGCTGAAATACACTTTAAAGTTGTTGGGAAACAAATATAGTAGTAAAAAATATAATGTTGTTTGAAACAAAGATAACACTATGCTAAATAAAAATAATAATGGGCTTAACTTGAATCATAGATTATTATGACCCAAAATATAATTAATATTTATTCTTAAGTTTTGTATGATTGTTATTAATTTGTTAAAGAAAATTATTAGAATTATTTATAGTTTCTTTTAAGGGGGTTTTGAATAAATAAATAACAAAATATAATCTATATAATATATATTCTGTATTATTACTATCTATTTCATATATTTTAAATATTTTCCCCAAAATTTCTTGATATATAATTTAACATATACATGATAATTATAAGTTATTCACTCATGAGTTACTATGTGTATTTAAGAATGATACATTATTATTAAGTTAAAAATATTAAATTACATAAAGTATATATATATATATATATATATATATATATATATATATATATTAGTAAAATTCTTAATATAATGTTTAAGGTTTTCATTATTTTACGGATGCTCCTATTACACAACATAAAATACGTAACATAAATAATAAAAATAGTAAAACTGAAACTGTAACATTTTAAATTTCTAAAGTTTGTATATACTAGGTATATATTGTAAAATATGCATCCGCACAGTTGTGCGGATCAAAATCTAGTTTCTATTAGAAGAGAAATACACAACATGTTTTATGTGTCCTTTTAAGTTGGATCATCCTTAAAAAATTTATTAAATGTACTATTGTATTTATCTAATAATATTGCAACAATAAATATTTTATTCTCAAATTTAAACTATCCTTAAAATTTTTGTTAACAATAAATTAGTCCATCAATTTAGGTACCCAACGATATTTTTGTGCATAAATTCAAGCTAATTTCATTAAATACAAAACGAAAAGAATTAAACCAATGTCGTATAATTGCCTAACATCAAACTGATTTCTCTGTCTTTTTTTTTGACATCAAAAGACCATTCTATTACTCAAGCTTGAGGTGGTCTGGGTAACCAGACTGGAATAAAACAACCAATAAAATAAAGCTCTCTACGAAAAGATTTAGCAGTCTTAACAAGAAAATCTGAAAACTGATTGTGAGCTCGTGGAACATGGGTGATGTTGAAGTCCAGAAAGCAAATCTTCAGTGTTTCTATCCTCTTCAATTATGTTGTGAAGCTCGGCCAAGCTTCAGGTTCCTTGATCATTGCAATCAGCTATTTGCAGTCTATCCCGAAATTCTGGCAGGGTGAGTGTTGAAGCATGTTCTCCATCGCCCATCGCAGCTCTTCTACTTCTGAGTGCAAAGCTGATTCGCGTCTGACTAGATTTCGTGTCCCCATTAGTTGTGCTTGTCTATCATTATCCTTCTAAACTCATCCACATCCACTAAACGGTGCAGTAGGCGTTCAAGATCCATCCACCAAAAATATGTTACCTAAGCGTAGGACTTGGAGATTCACATTAATGTCTCTATGTCTTTATGTCTAAACAAACAAAATAGAGCTAAGTATAGATATTTTTCTACATATAAATTTACCATTGTTTGTTCCAACCCTATATAATGATTAAATGAACATTGATTAGTGGATTTTCTGCCACATATATTTTATAGGCATGTCAATTAAACTCTGGTCAAGGTGTGCCACTCCCCGATAAACTGGGCTTCGTTCTTGTGCTATTAAAACCATAGCTGGAGCAACATGATCAAACTGGTGGAATCCTTAATGTAATATATACAATCAAACTGGTGGAATCTTTAATGTAATATAAAGTATAATACATATGAAGTAGATTTTGTGCTATGCTATTCAAAATTTAAAATATAACTAGATTTTGATCCGTCCTTAAAAAGAGCGGGTATATTTTTTGTTAGAAAACTTATTTTACGTAATAAAATTATAGTTTTTGATAAATTGTATATTTTATATTTACTTCTATGGCTTATTTTACTATTTAAATATGACTAAATTTTTGAAGACTATAATAACTCTAACCCGCAATATGATTTTATTTATTTAACCCAAAGTTAAACTTATTTTACACTTATTCTTTTAATTTAAATAAAATATTTTATATCTTCAACATTCTCTGTATTGAAAAAATTGATTTGGGAGTTTTAAATTTTTTTTCTAATAATTTTATTAAATTTAGTTTATGCTGATTTAATCATTTGCTATTTAAAATTGATTTCATTTTGAGGTTTCATTTTATAAATGCTTTCAATAATTAATAACGTGAAAGATTCTTTGGAAAAATATGGTGCAAATATTTAGGAAAATAAATTGTACATTTTAATTTTTATTAAATTAAATTTATCTTAAATTTACTTTTTTTTGTTATTATAAATATGACTAATTTTTTGAAGACTCTAAATAATTCTAATCGGTAATATGAGTTTATTTAATCCGAGGCTAAACTTATTTTACACTGATTTTTTAATAATGGTTACTGGAAAATATTTTTAATAATGGTTATATATATTGAAAACATTTTTAATAATGGTTATTGGAAAATATTTGAGTAAAAATAAATGTCTGAATATATGCATATTTTAAATAAATGTTTGAAATAAATCAGATTTAAATTATTATTTTGATTTGAAATATGTATATAAAATTTAAATTTTATTTTATGATTATTTGAGAAAAAAAAATATTTTTAAGTAATTAGATTGATTCATTTTTGTATATTTTAAAACTGATCCAAGTAGATAGTTTTTATAATCTAATGGATTACCAATGTTTTTCAATAACATAAGCCATTGCTTTTTTCTTCTTGACATTCTTTTATCCATGTTTATTTTTTTGCATTAGTTTTGTATGAATTATTAGTATTTTTATGATATATATTTTTTTAAATTGAACTCTTGAAATTTTTATATTTGACTAAAATAAATAAGGTAATAATATTGTTTTAAATATTTTTTATATAATATACTATTTATATCTTAGTTTGTGTTTTATTTTCACCATAAAAAATTGTAATTAAAAGTAACTGTAAATATAGTGACATAATTATAAATAAATATAGAAAGAATGTTGTTTAATTTATTGTAAAATAATGGCTAAATATTTAAATAAATACAAGTATTTAATATGTTATTCTTCTTTCTAAACAGTTCTCATTTGTTATAAATTTATTGAAAATACAGTGGTTAAATGTAATAAAAGAAAGTACACATCTCTACTATCCATGTTTCCAAACATATATCTTTTATTCTACCATCATTGTTTCCAAACAATCCAATTGTGTACTTCAACTTTAATAATACACTAGATATTGAACCGCCCTTTGTAAGGGTGAGATTTGTTTCTCAGTTTTCAAAATTATTTTAGATGTATACTTTGGTTATATAATATATTAAAATAAATATAAAGATGTGTAAGACTATTTCGATCTGTATTACTATTTCGAGTAAACTACTTGAAACAATTTTTTATGTCAATAACATAACAAAAATATGTTAGTATTTATTTAAATTATATATGGTAAAATTTATATCAATACTATAATAATAAATATTCAGATATAATAATTCTAATAATTTATTATGAATATCAACAATTTATAATATTCACATATGATGTATCATATATGTTTTTAACTATGAAGAAAAAAGTTTTTAACTATGAAAGTATTAACGTATGCAACAGTATAACATAGATAATTAAGGTTGAATAAAATAATTAATATGGGCCGATCAATGAGTCAAATAATTTTTTTTTTCAAATTTATTCGCTCGTTTGTTTGTTCACTAATATGTTAATGCAAGCATTCAGTTTTTGGTTCGATTCCAAATTATTCTTTTTTCTTTCAGTTTGGTTTCAGGTTGTCAAAGTTTTAGTTTTTGGCAGTGTGTTAAAATCCGACCCGTTTCCATGGTCGAATTGACAAACCCATTGACTTGATATATAATCAGTTTGTGTTTTTTTTTTTAAAAAATATGTTATTTAAAAACCATATAAAAAACCTTTAAACCCCGGTACCCAACACCGGTTGCACCACTGGTTCAACCACTACGTAACTTTTATTTATTTTTTTCCTATTTTTTTTTTCAGTTACATTATAAGATTATTTTTATCATATATACAATAAATTAAACTATTTTATTTGTGATTTTATATTTTATGATAGTTTTACTATACCATCTGAAAAAATGATACGAACGATGATCTAAAGAACTAAAATTAGTTAATGTGATTTAATATTTTACTATTATTATTGACAATCTATTACATTTTGATGTTTTACTTAAAAATTTAATTTATTTTTCACATTAGACATTTAGATATTTAAATATTATAAATCTTGATATATTTTTATCATATGTCACAACTCTTAACTTATTACAAAATTGTAAGTAGTCTAAATAATTTTTGGATATTTTGCATGTGAAATTAAATAAATAAAAATAAAAGTATTTTTAAATATTTTTCTAAATATTTTTAAAACATAAAATATCTCTTATATTTTGAATAGCTAATATTTTCTATATTAAATTAATTAATTTATTGACCTCTGGTTTGCTAGAGGTGATCCGGCAAGTTGTCTGATTCAGTGTCCATGTCAGGTTTTAAAACACTGGTTTTCAGATTCATTTTGTTTTGGATAAAAATGTTAGGAGCCTGTTAAAATTTTGAGTTTAATTCAATTTTGGTTTGGCTCTTGTTTTTCAGATAATTTGAATAATTCTAGTAAAAATCACATATTCAGAAAAAAATATTTGGGTGATTGGTTCTATTGGGAAATAGCAATAGTTTAAAATATTTTAGATAAAATATAGCAATCCCATTTTTTGTAATTTGGTTTATAAGTCTTATTTTAGGATATTTTACCATTGAAGAAAAATATCCACTTTATAACAATAGAATATTCTGAGTATTTTGATGTTTATAAATATGATATTATTAATTACGTTTCCTGGCTAATATATAAAAATTAATATATTACTTTGTAAAATTTATTTGCATACTGGAAATATTTAGTAAATAATGAGAATATACAGCCAAAACAAATATTCTTTTGTGCCAACATTTGAATTTTGAAGTTTAGTTTAGGATTTGGTCAACTATGGTATAGGGTTTAGTATTTGTTTTGTTATGTGTTAATTATATAACATGTTTTATAAAATAGTTATTATTTGTCCTTTCTATGGTTAATAGATAGATATATTGTTAAATAAAAAAAATTGAAAAATACAAAATTAAATAAAAACTATAGATTTTAAATATTCTAGTGGCATGAATCTGTAAATACTTTAAAAAAAAGAAGGACACCTAAAAAGGGCATTGTTTTAATAGTATTGATTTATCTCTAACAATTTTATGGGTCACAAATAAGCGTTCACTTGTTCAAAAAGAAAAGTGAAATGAAAAGTTAAAAAAAGAACGACCTAGAATTTAAAGAAGACTTTGTAGACATGATTAGTTGGTCCGTGTAGTCAGATGCTGGCCTCAAACAGAAGTCCTCAATTATCTTCCACGATCAACATAGCAGTATCTCTCCAAATGAATCAGATTGTTTTTCCTACTTGTTGCGTGAATTTCAACACCTTGCATAAAAATGTAGAATATTAATAATATATCTTCAGCTGTATAAAATAATCATTCATGTTTAAATATAATGGTTATAAGGTCTGAGTATTAATTTACCTTTTCGTCAGTTAGAAATGAGTCACCAAACTGAGCATTGAATTCTAAAAGTGGATGATCGTCAGTCAAATGCACCAATCTGTTTTGAACATTTTAATTTTGTAAAGGTAAGCTTGTGTCTATATAGCCACCATTTTTAGCATATCAAGCTTTGAATTTTGTGACAGAAGCTGTGGGTGTATATGGTTTCATATATATAGGAAAAGAAGAGGTAGGTTACGATTGGGATAGTTGGGAGCGTGAGATACGGATAGTTAGAAGGAATATAGGATCCAATATTGTGCATACCTTTTGATATTTGTTTTGTCGAAGATTTGAATATATTTAGTTTAGCTATTGTAACTAATTTGACATGACCCATAAATATTATTTTGGTTTAGAACATCTTAACCAAAGCTACTGTATATTCGACATACATAAAAGTGTGAGATGGGAAACAAAATATATTTTTGTTAAAAAAAAATATATCAATACTATTAAAACAGAAGCAATTTTTATCTACTTGCAAGTAGTCTAGCTTGTTCCATGTCATTTATTTTTATTATCCATATATTTAGCTTACCTATTATTTCTACTTATATTTAACTTAATTAATATTAGATATAAATCATGCCTAAAATTAAGGAGCTAACTAACTATTCTATTATTTTTTTAAACTAATGAATTTAAATAATACTAATACGAAATTTAATAATAAATTAATTATATTTTAGTTATTATGTAATAAATAATAATATATGTCTATTAATTTGTATATATACAGCTATATATTAATCCAAATGCAAAAAAAAAAATTCTTCAAAACCCTCACTAAATATATAAAAATATAATTCTTATAGTTAGAATATTAAAATTATATATACATGTATATATATATATACATGTATATATATATATATATATATATATATATATATATATATATATATATATATATATATATATATATATATATATATATATATATATATATATATATATATATATATATATATGATAAAAATGGTAATAGTTCAATACTACTAATATTTAGTATACGATGAAACATGTTACTATTGATATTTTTATGAACATAGTTTTACCGGTTATTCAAACATATATAATATATTTATCAAATATTAATTAATTTAACAAATATATTAACACAATTATATCATAAACACTACGTTAAAACATAAATTGATGCAAGAGAGTATGGATCAATAGTTTAATTAGTTGTAAAATATAATTATATATAATAAAAATATAAATCAAAATTAAAATAATAAATATTTATATTTCTAATGCGATTAATGAAATTAACTTTAAAATTTAAAATAAGTCATAAACAAAACATCAAAAATCTAATAACATGTGAATAACAAAAGTAAATTTACTAAATAAATGAAAATTAAATTTACAAACACAAATCATTAAATTGTAATAGACATATATAAATTGTTGATCCTTAAATATTTTATATTTGATTTTTAGTATGCATCCTCTCAAATATTAATTCATTATACTTACAATAAGATAAAAATTTAGTTTGACCAAAAAATTGTATTAAAATTGGAACACCGCTTTCATTATATATCCACTATTCATATAAACATTCATGGATAAAATATTAGAATACTTTAACTACAATAATTTAAGTCAAACCGGATTGCATATTGGGTCACCTATCAGTTCAACCGATAGCTAAGATCCCGGGTACTAGCTGTAATTATGAGTTTTATAGGATTTTTAAATAATATTTTATTAAAAACTAAATTGGGATTATATATGAGACCACTTAATTTGCCGATTTAGCAGCGGGTCAGGATAGATTTTAAAATACTTAATATAACGTTTCATTTATAAAATCTAATTGTAGATACAATAAATACAATATCAAATGAATTTGGAATGTTTCGAGAAATTATCCCGCGGTTTAAAACCGCGGGTCAAAATCTAGTCTATTATATTAAAAGAGAAGTCATGACTTCTAATTCATGTGTGATTTTTAATAAAATGGACTATCTAATAGAGTTGGTCACATCATATTTTAATCATTATTAATTTTTATGTTAGATAAAATACATTACATTATTCAATCATTAATAATTTTAATATTATACAAAAGATAATAACTTCCCAATATTTTAGAGATTTCATAAATAAAATTAACAATATACTGAATCAAACTTATATTTAAATCATATATATTAAAATAAAATTATTATATTGACCTAAATATTTTAAAAATATTAATTTTCAAAAAAATGTATGTAAATATTTCACTAATTTTTAATTAACAATGAAATACTATGATGCAATAATATATATAGTTAATATTTATAAAATTTTAAATAAAAATTCTATCATATACTTATCTATTTTATAATCATAACTATACATGTTAAATTAAAATTATAATGAACTACATATGAAAAAGTTATATTAAAGTAATAGATTATAAATTTTATTTTTATACATATGAAATATTTATGTTAACATAATAATTTGATGAAAGACTACAATACATGTATAAAAACAAAATATATTAGATTTTTTTTATATGCAATAATGTATTATGTAGATGAAGAAATGTAAAAATATTACTAAAATGAAATCCAGTTTTAAAAGACGGGTAAAAATTTAACATAAATTAATTACAAAATAATTATCAAATATGTTTTTCATGCCATATTAATTTGTTTAATAATTAAATACAAATACAATAATATAAATATATAATAAGAACTATTATATTAAAAGAGAAGTCATGACTTCTAATTCATGTGTGATTTTTAATAAAATGGACTATCTAATAGAGTTGGTCACATCATATTTTAATCATTATTAATTTTTATGTTAGATAAAATACATTACATTATTCAATCATTAATAATTTTAATATTATACAAAAGATAATAACTTCCCAATATTTTAGAGATTTCATAAATAAAATTAACAATATACTGAATCAAACTTATATTTAAATCATATATATTAAAATAAAATTATTATATTGACCTAAATATTTTAAAAATATTAATTTTCAAAAAAATGTATGTAAATATTTCACTAATTTTTAATTAACAATGAAATACTATGATGCAATAATATATATAGTTAATATTTATAAAATTTTAAATAAAATTTCTATCATATACTTATCTATTTTATAATCATAACTATACATGTTAAATTAAAATTATAATGAACTACATATGAAAAAGTTATATTAAAGTAATAGATTATAAATTTTATTTTTATACATATGAAATATTTATGTTAACATAATAATTTGATGAAAGACTACAATACATGTATAAAAACAAAATATATTAGATTTTTTTATATGCAATAATGTATTATGTAGATGAAGAAATGTAAAAATATTACTAAAATGAAATCCAGTTTTAAGAGACGGGTAAAAATTTAACATAAATTAATTACAAAATAATTATCAAATATGTTTTTCATGCCATATTAATTTGTTTAATAATTAAATACAAATACAATAATATAAATATATAATAAGAAGAAAAAATACATGTGGTTATTTTTTTTTGTCATCAGCACATGTGATGGTTTCAAACATTTTACAACATATAAATTAAAAATTATTATATTTGAAATTCTTAAAGAAACATTTAATATTAGAATAAAACTAAATAATATATGATCTAAAATAAATATATATACATAGAAAATTAAATGTTTAATTAAAGTAAAAATAATACCCGCACGGTTGTGCGGGTCGAGATCTAGTATTATGTTAGTATATAATTTGCGATATTTATGGTTCCCGAATTGTTGTAATATAAGGATTTTTTTTTTTAATCTTCGGATGTTACTATATTGAGAGGAAATTATGGAAAAAAATATTATTAATTATTGGTGCATATATTTTTTTATTTATTTGGTTAAAGATTTTTACTACTTCTATTTTGTTAGCTTTCTGAACAAATTTGTGAGTATGAGATTTGAGGACCTTTATGCCCGAGATCTATGCCACTGAGTTAGTATACACTTTAGTTATATACGGTTAAATATGTACGTCTACGTATATTTGTTACGATGTTGTTATTTGAATAGCAAAATCGTGTATACTTTTAAATTATATTGTACTTTGACAGTTTGTATTTGTAATGATAAGCAGAAGTCAAAATTTGACAATCATTGTATACACTATTGTGTAAACATTATACTTTGGAAGTTTGTATATACTATTGACAATTTGTGGTTTTATAAACATAATACTATTGTATAAACTAATGTGGATTTTAAGAAAATGATCAATAAAATTGTGCTAAAAATATTATTGACAGTATGATCTACGATTGCCATTGATTTGTTTTTTAATGCTTTGATGATTTATTTAATCAAAAGAGAAAAAGAAATAAGGAAATATATTGTTTGTTGGAATTAAATGATTTTCTGGAATAATAAATATAATTAAAAGTATAGCCTAAAATAAAACCAGTGACATTTCATGGTAAATACTATAAAACTTGAAGGGTATTTCAAAAAATGGCCTTCTGTTTTAATAATATTGATATACATATGAACAATTTTTTTGACAACAATTAATTTTAACTAAACTACGAATATGAACAAAATTTAAAATATGACTATTCAATCCCCCTATATTATTCAAAAAAAAACTATTCAATCCCTACATATGTGCTATGATGTAGATTTTGTAACCATGGTGAGTAACAAAAGATCTTTACTTTGATTTTATATTTGTAATATTTTTTATACTAACACCAACAAGAGATTATAATAATGATCTAGCAGCAAATATATGTTATAAATATTTGATATTTGTTAGATAAGATAACATGTTATAACTTTTTTACGAATACTAGCCTAGTTCCCAATTTCTTTATCACAAAATATATCATATTTATTAAAATATTTAGCTATAGATATCAATACTATTAAAACAGAAGGCCATTTTTTGAGGTGACCTTCAAGTTTCAAAGTATTTACAAGCAAATGCCACTGCATTTTTTTTAAGCTATGATTTTCATATAATCGATTTTAATTATTTCCTCTTAATTCCTATTAATTCGTTGCTTTAGTATTGTATTTGTTTTTTTTAATACCAATCCTCCTATCACGGAAACAATTGTTAGTTAGTTTAGAATTTTTTTTTAAATAAAATTATTTCTATCAAATAATTTTTATCACGAATATAAATATTTTAAATACAAAATAGTTTTTTAATACAAATCCTTTTACATTGTGTACTTCAGTAATGTCTGTTACAATTTTTTAAAACATTCCTATAATCATATAGCAATCACATTTTATGATCGCTTTTAATAATAAGCTCATATTACCAATATTAATTATGCTCGACTGAAAGTTTTAGTATGCACGTAAATTATGAATATTTAAATTCAGATAATACTATATTCATGTAGTTTCTAATTATTATTTTTATACCCGATTTTTTAAATTATTAAACCTTTTCTTATAATTTTAAAATTTGTATACATAAATCATAATTAAAGAAAATATCATGTATAAACAATTAAAGGACATCCCAATTGAAAATGGTAATCAACAACAATATTAGAATCCAAACAATAATCTGGTATAATATCTTAACTGGTTTAATATATATATATATATATATTATTTATAGAAACAAATAATAGATTGATGTAATTTATAAATTCTAAAATCGTTTGAATGCATAGAATATTCCAAGGTTTATCCACTATTAATGCTATTTATATAATTTTTAACGATATACTAATATTAATTTTATTAATAACGAAAACAGTTATATCAAATCTAAACAACCTCATATAATATTCCCAAGTATAAACTTTTTTGTAGCTATCGTTTTTAACAAATTCTATATCAGGTCGTTCAATATATATATATATTTCACGTCCCATTTTGAAGTCACCCACTCAAATACACATCTCTATTGCTCAAAATTTTAAATCCTTTATATTGTTATGGAATCCATGCTCAAGTTAAGCAACTTAAGTGAGGTTAAACCTTACAAATCGGCATGGAGTGTTGCAGTGAAAGTCATTCATACATGGGTATCATGCAGTCACAAATTTGGTGCATCGCTTGAGTTGGTTTTAGCCGACAAACATGTAACAAACACAACTCTCTTTAGTTGACTTTGATATGTTTAATATGTTATCTAATTTTTCATATTTTAAACAATTGTTTCAGGGTGTCAAAATCCATGCCATTTGCAAGCAACCTCTTATGCAAAAATTCGAGAATCAGATTGGTGTTGGTGAATGGAAAGTTATTACCAATTTTTCATTGCGTCCAGCTTGTGGTACCAATCGACCCACCAACAATCTGTTCAGAATGGAGTTCATGAACCACATTTTGGTAACAAACTATAATTTCCAAAACGGAGATGACATGTTCCTAAATCTCCATGCATTTGGCACCATTCTAAATGGTTCACATGACATTCGTTTTCTTATTGGTAAGGATTATTTGCTTATTGAGTGTATTCGATTTTCTATCTATATCAAAAGCTATATTTCACTAATATCAATCCACAACAGATGTGACTGAAGTAATCTCTGACTTTGGAGGTCACAATATTGGTCAAGCTGGAAGGAAAGAAGTCTCCAAATTGGAGTTCACTCTTGAAGATATCAAGTAAGATTTTTAAATATATTTTATAATATTTATTTTTTACTAAATTTGTTTACTTTGTATTATTATATCAGCAACAATAGCCTTCAGTGCTGCTTATCTGGTAGATTAGCTGATCTTATGATTGAGGAGGTCAAACCCAAAAATGGAGATGTTTGTTTAATCAGATTTGGTAAAATCGGCAAATACAATGGTATGATCATTTATAATATTTTTTTCAACGTTTGATATACATGTAAAATTTAGTAAAAATAATATCTTATTTTTTTTTTCAGATGAATGGAGAGTGTCCAATGCTTTTCATTGTACCGAAGTGTTCATAAATCCAAATATCAAGGAGGCTCAATCCCTTAAACAAAAGCAAGTGTCAATATTTTTTTTTTGTGATATAAAACACACTTTTTATATTTTTAACTATTATAAATATTACCGGATTTAACCATGTGAATTATGTTGTTTTTAAATTTGTTAGGATTTGTGTTGATAACACTACAATTGAAAAGGAGAGACAGAACATTGAGAAGATTCCAATCCAGGAAAAGCGCCTGAGATGGTCGCAATTTCCTTTTATATCCATTCAAGAGATGAAGCGATCTAATCAGGTATGTTTCTCTTCACCAAATTTCAATGATTTTATGATATTCTGATTTTAATACATTTTATGTTTTTGTAGGCTGGTTGCAGAGTAGTTTGTTCGGTTTATGCAGTTGATACTTCGGATGGATGGTGGTATTGTGCTTGTGATGTCTGCGAGAATAAGGTTTCGAAACCCCTTATTGTATTTGCTGAAACAGATGTTGCAATTTGGTGGTGTGATTTTTGTCAGCTTAATGTTACTAATGTTTCACCAAGGTTGTTCTTTAAATTATAATCTTATATTACTTACAAATAATTATTATCTCTTCTAATGTTTTTAATTTTTTTCTACTTTATATACAGGTACAAGCTTGATTTGCTTGTGCAAGATCAGACTGGTGAATCCAAATTCACACTTTTAGACTCAGTTGCTAAAAGTGTTCTGAACAAATCTGCATCCAAAATCGTGGATGTCTCCATTGACAAGGTAATATTATATTTTTCATCTTAACATATAAACCTACAAAATATTTTTTGAATTCGATATCTATTAAATTTTATTTTTTTGTATTTCACAGATTGACGACCAAGATATGTTACCAGCTGAGATTATTGATATGGTTGATATGGTTGGGAAATCTTATGGATTTGGAATTTTATTTGATGAAAACAACAACTTCCATGCAACTACAACATTCAATGCAAAGAAAGTTTGGGGTCTCCATGATGCTATATGGAAAACAACCAAGTGGCTGCACAAGAGCTATGTTTGTTCAAGGAAGAAGCAGTGCACGGATGTGAAGAGGGTTGATAAAAGTGGCTGAGTTCTATCCAAGTTCCATGTTTTTTAGTTTAGTTTTGGTTTTATGTTTTACATTTGGAATATTTTGGAGTTTTATTGATTTTTAAATTTTTGCATATTATCTATCTTTTGTTTGGATTTTATTCAATTAATTTAATAAATTTATTTTTTTATTTTTTTAGAAATCTTTTTTTATCATCGGAGCTGAAATAATCCCATTAAAAACAAATATATCAATTTTAAACATGTTTAATATATATCATTTAAAAAATCAATCAGTTAATAATCCTAATAAATTTCATTACTTATCAAATTTCTAGTAAGGTATACCCGCCCAAATATTATTTTAAAACACAAGTTATAAAATATAAAATGTTAAACAGAATTAATTTGTAATTTCTAAATATTTTGATATTAAATCTCGAAAGTTTTTTTAAAACATAAAATATTCAAATAGCATTATAAATTATCATAACAGAAAACCAAACCGTTATATTGACTATACTATCTAATGATATATTTAAAAAATATTTAAACGATTTACCATCATAAATAATATCCCATCGGACTTACAACTATCCCAACAGAAAACAAACTAATATATCACTATAATATATATCCATATATCATATTGGATATTCTATATTATTAGTATACGGGATATACCTTTTGGATATAGATGATTTTTTTTTTATAATTTTTTTATATCTTATTAGTTACAACTGAGGGATATACGCCATTATTTCAGTTTCAACGTAAAACCTCAACCAGTAAATCAAAACAAATTAATACATATCGAATCCCAAAAATATATCAATTTATAACATGTTTAAAATATATCATTAAACAAATCAATCAGTTAATAATCCTAATTAGTTTCATTCCTTATCAAATTTCTAATAATATATACCCGCCAAAATATTGTTTTAATTCCCTTTTTTGAAAACGAATGTTCCTGAAGTGAACATCATATTTTTTAAAACAAAAGTTATAAGATATTAAATGTTAAATATAAATAATTTAAAATTTCTAAATATTTTGATATTAAATCTCGAAAGTTCTTTTAAAACATAGAATATTAAAATAGCATTATAAATTATCATAACAGAAACCAAATCGTTATATTGACTATAATATATAATGATATATTTAAAAAATATTTAAACGATTTACCATCATAAATAATATCCCATCGGATTTACAACTATCACAACAGAAAACAAACTAATATATCACTATAATATCTATCCATATATCATATTGGATATCCCCTTATTATTAAAAAGGAAGCAATTAGAGAGAATAACCTTAATTGAGTAAACTATTTACTATGTTGCCATTTTGATGATGTGTCAATCTATCATGTATCCTCATCCCTTTATTAAAATTATCCTTAAAACACTAGACTAATTACACTTTGTGCCATTGGTACTACTATAGAATATTTCATTTCATTATATATTGACAAATACAGCTTTAATTACATCTATTGGAGTCCGATTAATTATAGTGTGACACTTATACACAAGATTCAAATATATATTATAATATATTGTTTGATGTAATTTTTAAGTACATTGAGACCCAGTTATAATACCAATCGTATAGTATTATAGTATTACAAATGTGATGTAAGCTGCATAAATTAGTTTGTCTAATTTATATGTTACAAGTACATTGATCAACCCAAATATTAATCATATAATATTACAAATGTGTTACATTTTGCATAAATTGTTATAGTCTATTTTTTGTGCTATATTTCACGTACATGAACATTGTAATATTTTGTGTTTATATTTGTTACAAAATATATTGAGTTTTTGAGCTTCATTATAGAGCATCAAACTGATCCATTGAATGTATTATCTTACATATTGAAAATATTATGTAACCCTGTCGCACCCGTCAATATATTTTGTTATTATAATTGTTATGAGATGGGATAATCAATCAGATTGTTTTAAAATCATGATTCGTAACAATAAAATTATTCCAAATGTAAGTTTGTCTATACGTATGTAACAATATTTCAGCCAAAATTATTTATAACGGACACGATTATATAATTCAAAAACGATTGACTAACCTTAATTTCTCCTAATGAAATTTCTAGATTTGATTGACCAGGAAGTTTTTCATGTTTCCTAAATTAGTTTGGTTCTATATATGATTGAAATACAATTTGGAAAAATATGCTTGAGTGACAAACTTTGTAATAATTTATTTACTAATTACTGCATAACTGAATCAAATTTGATGTGATTTGCATGTCTATAGCCCTGATTCTCTGCGAATCTACCATAATTGGTATACTTTTATTTTGCAATAATTCTAACATACAATTTTCCTTTTAGTTGGTTCGTGATTAAAACTGGAGAACATATTAGTCAAACTGATATATATACACCCTGCATGTCAGAGAGAAAAATCAGTTTTCGAATCGTTTTATTGAATTAATAGTTTCAAATGGATGGTCGTAATTTTGTGTCTGATTTGAAGTCTTTCAATCGATGTAGAAGATACAGGTGAAGATTGTGCGTCTTTAGAAATAATATTAAAAGAAATTAAGCATTCCTATTAACCATAAATAAAAATTAGATTTTTTGTATATGTTATATTTTGAATTTTTGAAAATGATTATAAATTACGAAAACTGTTAAAGTCTCACATTAAAAAAATTTGTGATCTATAATTTAAATTTATTCAGATTAATTAGAGTATATATATCATCTTGCGCATTTGCATTAAACTTTGTAAATATATTTATTTTTTATTTCGGTGTAACTCAGATTTTGGGAATTTTTCTTTTGTTTTCTTTATGGAATATGTATTGATTAATGTGAAGAATATTCAGTTTTACTGTTTCTTTGTTCAAACTAAGAGAATGTTTTTCTTTCCTATTATAAGTGGTTACCAAAAATTATTTCTTTAGGAATCAATTGTTATATATAGGATTATATACATTAATAATTATTTGCTAATTAGTTTCCTAATATCCAGTGATTTTCAAAAAATCTTGCTAACCACATTTAATCACGCAATCATAGCTAACAGTTAAAATATTTTCTATTTACTGCATGATTTAATCAAATTTTCCGTGAAATTTTGAAAATTTTATATAAATAATAACCAAAATAAATATTTTCAATTTACATAGACTAAATGAATATTTTAGAATGCAAATTTTCAGAAAATAACTGGATCAATATTTTCTAAAAATATTCAAAACCAACCAAACGTTTTGTTATAAAACCAGAACATTATATTTTAAAACCCAAGGTACATGTCCCTTCAGTGACATCTGATAAAATTGGAACATAGAAAAAAAAAGTCCAAAGTACACTATCATTTTTGTTAATAGTGTTAACTCTTATATTTTTCTAATTGTGTTAACCCTTATATATTATTATACATATAATATATTTTATCACTTTTCAAATATAGAATATGTAATGTTAAGTAAATATTTCTTAGTTATTTTCACCCTGCGCAAAGCGCAGGTCATATCCTAGTCAATACTATTAAAACAGAAGACCCTTTTTTGAGATGCTCTTCTGTTTCAACAATATTTACCATCTTGTGCCACTAGTTTTATTTAAACATATGGTTTTCATTAAATTCTAACTAAATATATTTAATTCTAACAAAATCTTTTTAATCCAACAATAGAATCTCAAATTTAAACTAATCCTTAATTTTAGGATGTATTTGTTTTTTGTATAATTATTTTGTTTTGTTTTGTAAACTTAAAAATATTTTAATATATTTTCAATACACTAAATTAACTTATTATTAAAAAATCTGAAAATACTTTCAATAATCTTAAAATATTTATGTGTTGCAACTATCATTTAAAATGACCACATCAATGTTAATTCTTAATTTAAACAAAAAAAAAATACAAATATGATATTTTCTAAATAAATTTGTGAAATTTAAACAAAATATTGTAAAATAAAACAAGAGAATTTTCTGAAGTTTAAAATAATAATTAACTAAACATAAATTATCATAAATTAGGTTGAAGTTCAAACTTAAATAGATTATCAATAACAAAAAAAATTAATGATGTCATATCAATAGATTTTAGCTTTTTTTTGTCGAGATTTTCTTGATAAAAATTTAAAGAATCACACAGTAGACAATTTCTTAATTTTCTATAATGTTAAATAAATATGAGAAATTTATTTGATTTTTAGATACTATTAGATTTTTTTCTGGATTTTTACCGGATTAACCAGTGTTGGATCATGGGTTACTGAAACGTTTTTGGGGTTTACTAAATTTTATCCGATTTTTAACTAATGCGTTTTTGGTAATCAATACTATTAAAACAGGAGGATATTTTTTTAATGTTAAAAATGTTAATTCTTAATTTAAAGAAAAAACTACAAATATGGTATTTTCTAAATAAATTTGTGAAATTTAAACAAACTATTGTAAAATAAAACAGGAGAACTTTCTGAAGTTTAAAATAATAAATAACTAAACCAAAATTATCATAAATTAGATTGAAGTTTAAAATAAACAAGAAATACAAATTTAAATAGATTATCAATAACAAAACAAACCAATGATGTCATATCAATAGATTTTAGCTTTTTTGTCTAGATTTGTTTTGATCAAAATTTATAGAATCACACAGTTGACAATTTCTTAGTTTTCTATAATGTTAAATAAATATGAGAAATTCATTTGATTTTAGATAGTATTAGATTTTTTTCAGGATTTTACCGGGTCAACCAGTGTTGGATCATGGGTTACTGAAACGTTTTCAGAGTTTACTAAATTTTATCCGATTTTTAATTAATGAGTTTTTAGTAATCAATACTATTAAAACATGATACCCTTTTTGAGATGCCCTTCTGTTTTAATAATATTTACCATCTTGTGCCACTGGTTTTATTTAAACATATAATTTTCATTAAATTCTAACTAATATATTTAATTCTAAGAAAATCTATTTAATCCAACAATAGAATCTCATATTTAAACTAACCCGTAATTTTAGGATAGATTTGTTTTTTGTATAATTGTTTTGTTTTACTTTGTATACTTAAAAATATTTTTATATATTTTTAATATACAAAATTAACTTATTATTAAAAAAATTGTGAAAATATTTTCAATAATCTTAAAATATTTACGTGTTGCAACTATCATTTAAAATGACCACATAAATGTTAATTCTTAATTTAAACAAAAAAAACTACAAATATGGTATTTTCTAAATAAATTTGTGAAATTTAAACAACCTATTGTAAAATAAATCAGGTGAATTTTCTGAAGTTTAAAATAATAAATAACTAAACATAAATAATCATAAATTAGATTGAAGTTAAAAAAAATAAGAAATGCAAACTTAAATAGATTATCAATAACAAAACAAATTAATGATGTCATATCAATAGATGTTAGCTTTTTTTTGTCGAGATTTTTTTGATCAAAAATTAAAGAATCACACAGTAGACAATTTCTTAATTTTATATAAAAAATTCTCAAAGAAAAAAAACTTAAAAAGATATAAGAGGGCAGATCAAAATCTAGTTCCCTTTTACTTTTCGCCAATTAACCTTATTTCTACACCTTTTACAGTTTTATTTAATCAAATGTTTAGCATACTGAATTTACTAACAATATTAGAAAGTATTGTATATTTAAATATAAATAAAAAGGGAATTATATTATTACAATAAATTGGTTTACTAATTTGTTTTTTTTTAAAAAATATAATAATTCAATTAAAATCAGTAACATTTTTATATAAATTTAGACTTTATAATAAAATTCATACATGTGTACGGATTCAAATCTAGTTATATCATTAAAGTTAGGGCTGAACAAAAAACCCAAATTCGATTCAAAAATATTACCCAATCCGAACCAAAATTGGTTAGATATCCGAATGAGTTTAAAATTTTGGTATCTAAAGAACTGAGACCGAATATGACACAAATTGATATTTCCTTTACCCAAATGGATCCGAAATATATTTATATACTTAGATATGTTAATTATTTTTCGATTTAATATATTAAAATGTCCAAAATATATATGATATTTTGGATTTTTCCATAAGTAAATGTATAAAATTGCTAAATCATACTCAAAACACCAAATATACTTGAAATATCTATTGATTATCTATCAAAGTATTCATACGAAACCAATGGATATATTAAGTTTAAGTACCCTGACATATATTATTCAAACTTATATGTAATTTATTATTTTTATTTCTAGATTTTGAGAAATTTATAATATGTAATTTTAAATTTTTTTAAATAATTTAAACGGGCAACCCGAACCCAAATTAAATCTGCAAAGATCCGAACATGAACCAAAACTTATAAATATCCAAATGATGCAGAAATATTTAACTCCAAAAATTTGAAACTCGAATAAATCTGAACCGAACTCAAATTGATATTCGAACACTCAACCACTAAAATAATATTATATATGGTGATTTTGGGTTTAGGATACAAGTTGGCTCGGTTGTACTGTAATATAATTCTAAACCGTTCCAAATCTGGTAACTGAAGCATATCACTACTGGTTCAGATTCGGGTGTAGATACGATCGTTAACCTGTATTGAACTAAACCACTATTTCCCCCCTTAAAATAGCCCAAATAAAGTGTTTAGAAACGACCCAAACTCAAGTTTATATTTGTTCAACTATCAATATCGATCAGTTTTATTGGTTAATAAGGTCAAAATCGGAGAACCGTGCTTGGTCCTTAATTTGTGTGAAAAGTGTCGGATTGACACTTATTCGAAAACGGAGAGAATATTTTGATTGTTTGGGAAATGTTCAATAGGAGGCTATAAAAAGGTTGGCACCATATTGAGTGACAGAAAATACTAGCTACACAAGTTTCTGTGATTCGAAAGGTTTGATTTCAACAACAAAAATCTTAGAAATCAGTACAAAAAAAAATTATTCGAAATCATGTATTGCACAAAACTAAACGTAAACAGTAGGAGAAAAAAATCGGTATACACTTTTTCACGTGTAAAAAATTATGTATATACACGCGGTAACAGAAAATTAGTTATACGATTTTTTCACGTGTAAAATATTATGTATTTACACGGCGACAAAAATTAGTTACATGTACTTTTGACGTGGTCCTCAATGTAATAATAAAACTTACCACAACAAAGTATATGAGGCTGGGCTGCCTATATAAATGTAAAGCCTTAGGTAGATGAAACACAACATATCTCAAAAATGGATAACAAAAAAGTGAGTTTGGGTTTCATTTTCGTTGCTCTCCTCTTCATCACTTCCTCTGCACGATCGGCTGAGTTCATCATTCAACAGGTTCTTTTCTTTCCATTTTTTTGTTTAATTACTGTCTTCTTCTGTTTCTCAGCTTGCATGCATATTTCTTTCCTTTTTCTTAAAGCACGTTCCAGAAGCATGATAGTTTCTTAATGAGTCTTTCACAAATAAATAAATAATATAGAACAAAGAGAATGAGGGGTCTATCAAACAAGATACTATATGGAATTTTTGGTAAACTCTTCTTATACTAGTCATTCTTTATTAAATACACAGCGTGAAAAACTCAAAATAGAGTATCTCACCAATGCTGATGGCTTTAACTTTATAAAAAAATAGCTTCTAACAATTGAAAAAAATACACAGGTTACAGAAGGCAGAGGAACAGAGTACAACCGCTCTTACAGTCTAAATGAGAATCCTGGTACATTTGTTGCCTAAAATCGTTTCATTTCTTAGGGTAAAAGACTGATCAATTGAAACCCGTTTGGTCACTTTCGTTGACACAGGAGTGACAAGAGTGTTTAGAGAAGAGCGACCATCGAGTAAGATAGTGACAATAACAAGCTTCTCGACCGTACATACTCGTCCCGTACCCTACGAGTCCTCTGTTTTCGAGGCTGCTGGTTACAAATGGTAAAGATATTAAAGCTATTTCCACTTTTGTCAACTTATTTTCATATTTTTCATCTTATTTTGATGTAAAATGGAAACAAAAAAATCAGGAGATTGGTTTTGTACGTGATTGGTAAGAAAGACGATGGTGGAGATGATCATGTTTCACTTTACGTGAGGATCGAAGATACATCATCTTTTCCCGAGGGTTGGGAAGTCGATGTTGATCTCAAACTCTTTGTCCACAACCCGAAGCTGCACAAGTACTTGTCTGTTACAGGTATTTTATGATGATTAAAATACTCCATCGAATTAGATGTCGTATTAGATTCTTTTTCACGTAAAGTATTTTTTTTTTTGTTTTAATGCTCACTGATTAGAAATTCTAAAAACATTTTTTACTATAAAATTTACTAAGTGTAAAAAATAATTAACGAAAAGACTACACTGGAATAATAAAACGATAGTTTATTTTGTAACAAAAAGTTTATTTTACAAAGATACATACGACAAATATTTGTTTTCCTCAAAAACGGAGCTCACAGATATTTGAATTGAAATTTCAGATGGAATTGTGAAGCGATTCAACGATGGCAATAAAGAGTGGGGATATGGACAATTAATTCCTCTTTCAACATTCCGTGACACCAACGAAGGGTACATAGTGGATGACACTTGTTCTTTTGGTGCTGAGATCTTCGTCATTAAACAGGCAGAGGTACAAGAGAAGGTCACATTCATAAATAACCCTGCAAACAGTGTTTTCACTTGGAGGGTAGAACATTTCTCCACCTTGCAAAATAAATACTACTACTCGGACGAATTTCTCGTTGGAGACCGTTACTGGTTAGTTCTCTTCTCCTCACTTTATACTATTAATATAGTTTGGAAACCTGCAGGTCTGAATTGAAATTGAATCTTACAACTTTTAATGTATAATCAGGAGATTAGGATTCATCCCGAGAACGAGTGGAGCTACTCTTCCGATCTACCTATATGCTCAAGGATTTAAGGCAGACGCAGTTGTTACAAACACGTACGGAGGGGGTAATCTGCGATTAAAGAATCAATTAGGCGGCAACGACAGACAAAGATATTGTACGAAAACTAACAAAAAAAACATTTTTATTGTTAGGAGAGAAAAAATCGGTAAATGAAACTAATGGTTGTTATATATATATATATATATATTTTTTGTAGCTGCGGCTTGGTACCCGATTCGCAGCGGTTATGGTATGGGAGTGTCTAGTATCATATCGTTGAAAGATTTAAACGATGCATCCAAAGGGTATCTGGTGAATGATTCCATTATCTTTGAAGTTGAAATGGTGAAGGTCTCTGTTACCAACATCGTCCCCGTTTAATGATATCTCTACTTCTTCTCATCGATCAATAATAACCGTATGAATAAGACGATTGGTGAGCTTGTAATAAAACCAAGTTGATTATGATGTACTCGTTGTTCAGTTCCTTGTGTATTTCTTTCTCTTTTCTTATGAATAAAATGAAGCTCTCTTGAGTTTTAAATTACTGAAAGATGTTGCAGAAACTTGGGAGTGTTTAGTACGTTATATGTAACATGGATGACTGAACTAACTCAAAACATTTAAACATGTAATAAGTTTTAATTTAGTTTACATGATTTCATTATAATAGTTAAATCAAAACCAAACCTAAAAGAAATGTAACTGAACAAACTTTTACTTCTTAAGATTATATTACATTTGTTTGGTTTTATTAAATCTAGTTTTGAGATATTAAGCTATGTTTATAGTACTTGAGAAGTAATATATTACTTTTACTTCAACCCTAGTCAGAAAGTGTACCGTTTTTTATCCAAAACTGTCTCTAGTCATGAGAAGAAACAACTCATTAAGAGATGATTTACCGGATTTAACGAAACACCCCATTTTCATTTAACGGGGTTCCATTGAATAAGATAACTCTGTTTACGGAGGGTTAACGACATTAAGAGATCAATAGTTGGAGGCAGTGTTTTAAAATTCGATCCGGACACTGAACTAGATGATTTACCGGATTACGGGAATACTGGATTGATTGTGGGTGAACCGTAAGTTTATAAATGAACTAGTTTTATTATATAAAAATATATTAGTTATGAAAATAAAAATATAGAAACTAAAATTGAATATTTTCTAAATATTTTTTAAAACATAAAATCTCCCATATATTATATGCAAAGTGATTTGCCACATGTACTTTTTACAATCAGGTTTACAAAAAATGATGATATGGTCACTAAGATTGATAACATGTCTTATAGTTAAATATGACATGAAAAATTAAATTTATTGCTGATGTATATTTTTGGTAAACTTTATAAAATATGTCAATAACTGATACATTGCATTTAATGTTGATTTATATTTTTGGTAAATTTCTTAAAATATGATAATAATTCAGAAAGCATCACTAAAATAAATATATTAAAATATGCACTAAAAATTTCGAAATGTTATTTAATTTTATTTTTATAATTATATAATTTTTACTACTAATATTTTCAAAAAATACATCTTTAAAAAAACTAATAAATTTATAATCGTAACATCATTAGTTTATTTTAGATATCTACAAATTATATAAATATTTTTTAATTCTATTTATATGAATTTTTAGTAGTTTAATACAAGTTGATTTAATACATTTAACCATTATAAATAGATGAAAAATATTTAAATATATTACATATATATTATTAAATATAATTTAAAATAAAAAAATATTTTTTCTTAGTTTTATTCTTAATTGAATCAAATTTATATTAAATATTATTCAAAATAACAAATATATAACACTAATATTTTTTTTTAAATTTTTAATTATATTTTAAAATTTTTTAAAAATTTGTCACTACACATGGTGCAGGAAAACACCTAGTGTATAAATATACAAAATATCAAAAATATTTTTGACTATACATTTTGTTTTGTAACAAGTTAAAGTAATGACATTTGAAAAAATAAAGATATAAAATTCATAGATATTTAAATGTATAATGTGGATAATAAGTTATAGACAAAATTTAAAATATAATTAAAAACTAAAAAAGAGTAAAATTTTATTTGTTGGTTCAACCGATATCAAATTTTGGGGTTTTCTAAGTTTTTGCGGATCACCGAATTTACCGTTTCAACCTCAGATCCGAGTCGGATTTCAAAACACTGGTTGGATGTTTAAAAACCTAAAATTATAGTTTGAGGTTTTTCTTCCAAAAAATAAATAGTTCGAGGTTTAAAACTTCAAATCACTAAAAACCCTAATCATTTCCATCTAGAAAATACGTACTAATTAAAACGTTACCAAAATCTCCTTCTTATTAAAAGAGAAGCAAAATAGAAGAGCAATCTTAAAAATGTAAATTATTTACATGTATGCCATTTTGCATATGTGTCATGATGAGAGCACTTCTCAGTCTTTTTTGATTTTAATCCTTTCATAATTAGACTATTTACTAAGAGTGCCACTGGACCATCGAAATTAATAATTTGACAATGCTTATTTTGTATGGTTATACCATATTTAAAATGTGGTTTCCACACCTGATAATAATAATAATTTCTACTATATGCATGCAATACACAACTTTCTTAACATTTCGTAGTTGTCATCTGTAATAAAAATCGTGAGATACTCTTAGATAATTCAGATATTATAATAATATCATATTAATCGTCATCAGCCTACATAGAACATATGTAGGCATTATAAATCATCACAAAAATTCAGATATTATGATTTTATATCTATATCTATTATTGACATAGTCCTACATAGAGTCAGGTGGTAGATTATATATTAAGATCATCACAAGTTGAGCAAGCATTCTAAATCATCATAAAAATTTAAAAATATCTAAGAGGCACAACTTAGAACAATTCTGGATTCTTTTTATTTTTGCCAATGAAGTATAGTACTATCAATCGTTTTGTATATTATATGTTCTATATTATTTTTCAAATTATTAAAAATGGGATATATGTTCTATATTCTTAAAAAATGTTTTATATTCTTTTTAAATTATTTTCTTACAAACAAAGTTCTATATGATCTTTAATACAAGATTCACCTACAAAATATTTAATTAATGTTTCATGTATAACATGATGTACCTTAACCAGCCTATTTAAGATTATAATTCTAATACAATGGTTTTTCATTATATTATAACACATTCTAAGAGAAATTAAAAATTTCTATAGAAAAAGGCTACATTAAATGTTCATGTAAGTCGTAGGATCTATAGGTCAATTAGGAGGAATTATGTGCTTGATCTATGGAACTTTTTTCGGCCATAAAAAGAAACACCAATTGTAATAATTTTTTTTTAATATTCCTAATATGGTTCTACGGTTTAAGCTTTTTCATGTGCTTTTTCGGCCCTAATATGTCCTAAGTATTATGGGCGTTATGCACTCCATTGAACAAGAATCTCAATAATTAAAATATATTAATTTTGTATGAGGATCTTGATCAACACGAATGCCAGCTCTGTAATTCAAGGCTATGTTAGTTATATATGGCATTCATTCGTATCAAATAATTGACTTTTAATATGATATCAAATAGCATATATCATCGTTTAGTTCTTTGTTGTAAAATAAATAATATGATATCAAATATTCAAGGAATGTTCGTCATCAAATATGAAATGAATCACATATTTAGATTCAGCAATTCAAATATATTGTGTATTTAATGTCGTATATACCTACATTTAAACCGAATTTATTGAGCTGATACCAATTGGTTCTCTTATGTATACTAAGTATTATACCAGAATGTATTTCATTCCAATCATATTTATTATTGGAATTTCCTTTGCTTAAGTTTAAATGGCTAGTTATGATTTCGTCGTGGGAATTTGAATCCGTATAAATCTATGTGTGCTATTTTGCATATGTATATTCATATAAGATATGAGAATAAAATATATAGTAAACCATTTTGAATCTTATTTGTAGACGGTTATATAGGTTCAAGAAATGTTTGGTTTGCAGAAGAAATGCCGTGTCGTTTTAATACATCGTGACTACATGTTATTTTGCATATATATATATATATATTATTTGATAAACCTAAAAATGGGATAAGCATACATGAATTTGAACGCATTGTTGTTCTTTTTATATTCTTCACTCGAACCACTTAAAAGAAAGCCATCATGTATATAAATTTTTTGTTAGAGTTAGATATTATCTTTGAGATAATGCACTTTTTATTATTTGGTAATTACAAATAAAGTAATTTTTTATATGTGAAACTTGGTGTGCAATCTATTATGTTTGATTGAGAAGTCAAATTTTGTAATAATGATAACAGTATTACAAAATTAAGTGTAGATTGGTTATTAAAAATTTCAAATTAAAGTTTACTTATTTTATTAATTTAATTAATATAATTTATTCTCCACTTACTATGGTGTAACAAAATGTGGAATCTATATTACTCCCTCCAATCATACATAGATTTTAAAAAGTATATAAACACGACAATTGTCTCACAACTTCATCAAGAAAAAAAGCATACGAACATATTTTAATCTTCAAATTTCCATTTGTTCCAGCTATTTAAAACTCTTACAGTTGTATATTCTTATAACACCATCTACCTTATTATTTTATCTGTACTGAACATTTAGGTAGAAGCCACACTTTTTTCAAAACCAGAACTTGACCATTAACTTTTAATTGACATACATTACACAAGTACTAATACATTAGCATATTGTGGGTTTTACAGAACCAACACGTGCATAGATATATTTAATCTAAATGTTAAACAAGTAAGAGTAAATGGATTTGAAACCACAAAGTGTATACTAAAGATTAACTATATAACATTATTTCGGAAAGCATGTTTACCCTGCACAAGGTGCGGGTCTTAACCTAGTCGTAAATTAAAATATATCAAATTTATTAAAAATTTCTGTTTTTAAATGTATATCTAATTGTCTTTGCAAATCACGTTTCTTGAATACTACCTTAAATTTGAATATTGGTTACGGTCAATTAAAATTTCATACTAACCGGAAATGATTAGACTGGTTCATTAAAAAAAGGTGAACTGTATTCATTTCTAAATCGTTGTGTTCAAGCCATATCACAAGCATCCTAAACTATATTGAATTTGTGTTCTTAGAATTACACATATGGATAATGGACAAAGAAAATATAGGGTCAGAATATATACTCTAATCGTTTTCACAAATTCATATTCAAACAATAACTAAAAGATGCTAAAAACACAATACAGACACAACCTTGAAAACTACATGATTGGATTAGTTTTGCAGATACATCAACACTCATCGTTTTCTTATCTGAATATAACACTCATCGTTTTGCAGACACAATAAAGACACAACCTTAAAATGTACATGATTAAAATGCTACTTGAACGAATGAATGAATGAGTTTTGCTGACTGTAATGTTCATATGGGCTCTTAGATTTCCACAATTGTTTTTAAATGAAGTTCTTAGAATTTTAAAATAAAGTTTCCTTGAATAAACTCATAAGAACATATATGATGGAATGTGTTTTGCAGATAACTTAAACAACATTGAGTAAAATGGAGCCTCATACAGAACGATGAATCATGGGGTTTTATTATTAAATAGACATACGCATTGTTATGTATTGGAAGTATTACTTGTTAAGCTAGCTAGATGAACTTCCAACCTAAAACCAATTGGTGATTATGCGAGTGGTTCATCTATCTTATATATTATTTAGGATCTCTTCCAATATCTGATGTGGGACACTTTGTGTCAAATACGCTCACTCAAGATGATGGCTCTTTGAGCGTCGATCTTGATTTCAGACAAAGATCGGTCGGCTAACTTTGGGCTAGATCGATGTGGATCGGATTGGACTGCGTGGATCAGGCTCTGATATCATGTTAAGCTAGATATGCTTCCAACTTAAAACCAATTGGTGATTAGGGAGTGACTCATCTATCGTATATATTACTTAGGATCTCTTCCAATATCCGATGTAGGATATTTTGTGTCTAATATTACTATAATCATAACTAGAAATTGACCCGCGCATCCGCACAAATAATAATTCTTACACTTTTATACATCGATATTTATTTTTCATGATTAGTGTTATATATTTTAAGTGTGTCGTAATATAACTAACTATATTCAAAAGACATGAATCAAATCAAGTAATTATGATTATTTTTGGTACAAATATCCGATTTCGTTTTATTTACATTGGTTATTTAGATATTTTTAGGTTTTTATATATCAGAACCAACTCCTCCAAACCCATAAGGACCCAACTCAAAACTCACACATAAATTTATAATATTCAAACAGAGCTTAATTTCAAAAAAAAAATGATACCAGAAAAAACAATCTGTAACTAAATAAATAGCCAATGTTCATGCCTAACTGATTTTATAAACTAATAAAATGATTCTTTCTATGTGCCTGGATAAATTAAATGAAATAGAAAGATTTTTTATTTAGTAAAATAATTATATGAAGTGAAAAATTAAGTGATAATAAATGTAACACATTTTTAATATTTTGATTTAAGTTATTATTTTATTCACAAAACATGTATTTGAATTATGTTTTTGGCTACATAATTCTTCACTGATTGAAACTAAAATAAAAAATATTTTAGTAAAAAAAAATCTAGCGTTTAACCATATGTACAACCTAGTTATTTACATTTTTGATTTTATAATTGATACAAAGTTAATGTTGATTAACTAATAAATAAAATCTGCATTATTATTATGGCAATATAATTAATAATATGAAATTTTGGTAAAGTAATATAATTAATGAAATTGTTAAACTAAGTGAAATATAGAAATACAATTAATTTAATACTGCTAATCATATTTCTAAAAGAATTACATTTTGACTATTATCCATATTTCCAGACAAAACTAAAATGTATTTCAGTTTAAATAATATACTAGATTTTGACCCGCAGTTTGAAACCGCAGGATAATTTTTTTGAAACATTACAAATTTATTTGATATTAATTTGTATTTATTGTATCTACATCTGTTATAAATGAAACGTTATATTGAGTATTTTAAAATCCGTCCCAACCCGCTGCTAAATCGGCAAATTATATGGTCTCATATGTAATTAAATTTAGTTTTTAATAAAATATTATTTAAAAATTCTAAAACTCATAATTACAGCTAATACTCGAGATCCTGGCTATCGGTTGAACTGATAGGTGGCCCAATATGCAATTCGGTTTGACTTAAATTATTATAGTTAAAGTATTCTAATATATATTCATGAATGTTTATATGAAGTGGATATATAATGAAAGCGGTGTTTCAATTTTAATACAAGTTTTTTGTCAAACTAAATTTCATCTCACTGTAAGTGTAATGAATCAATATTTGAGAGGATGCATACTAAAAATGAAATATACAATATTTAAGGATCAACAATTTATATACGTCAATTACAATTTAATGATTTATATTTGTAAATATAATATTTATTTATTTAGTAAGTTTACTTTTGTTATTCACATGTTAATAGATTTGTGATGTTTTGTTTATGACTTATTTTAAATGTTAAATTTAATTTCATTAATCGCATTAGAAGTGTAAATATTTATTAATTTTAATTTTAATTATATTTTTATAATATATATATATATATATATATATATATATATATATATATATATATATATTACAACTAATTAAACTGGTTAATATATTTGTTGAAATGGTTAATATTTGATAAATATATTATATGTATTTGAATAACCCGTAAAACTATGTTCATAAAAATATCAATAGTAACATGTTTCATTGTATACTAAACATTAATTGTATCGAACTATTACTATTTTTATCATATGTTTATATATATGTATATCTAATTTTAATACTCTAACAATAAGAATTATATTTTTATATATTTAGTGAGGGTTTTGAAGAAATTGTTTTTTTTATTGCATTTGGATTAATATATAGCTGTATATAGACAAATTAATAGACATACATATATCATTATTTATTACATTAATAACTAAAATATAATTAATTTAGTAATTAATTTCGTATTAATATTATTTAAATTAATTAGTTTAGATAAATAATAGATTAGTTAGTTAGATCCTTAATTTTAGGCATGGTTTATATTTAATATTATTAAGTTAAATATAGGTAGAAATAATAGGGAAGCTAAATATAGAGAAATAAAAAGAGAAATGACATGGAACAATTTAGACTACTTGTAAGTAGATAAAAATTGCTCATGTTTTAATAGTTTGACTAGATTTTGACCCGCGCTTAAAAAGCGCGGGTTTTTTTTCAAATATAATTTTTTTGAAATTGTTATATATTTATGTTACATTAACAAAGAAAATATATTTAAGACTATATATGCATTATTTATTAAATATTTTTGTAAATACACTCTTATATAACTATTTTTAGGCAATATATACTATCCGGATCTGAGATACCAAACCAAAACTTATTTGAAAAGACATTGTTTGTTTGGAGCCGGTTACATGATAAAATACCTATTTGCTATTTTTTTGATGAAATGTTAAATTTATTAAGTATCACCAAAAAGAATGGTTATGTACAAATAAAAATAAATAAAGAGTTTAATTTGTATCCTAGCTATGTGTAATAAAATACCTATTTGTTATTTTTGGACCTGTTGGTTTCGATTTGAGTCTGGATCGAGTTTCAGTTCGAGTCTAAGTCATGCTCGAGACCCGACTGGGTACCATTCCTAAAATATTTTGTGTATATTTGGATATTTTGAATATGTTTTATATATTACAAATATTTTTTAAAGTTTTGGATTTGGGTTTTGAATAAAAATTTGAAATTATATTTTGGGTATTGGGATAAAATTTTAAGTTCGTTTTATTGGTTATTGTGTCAGATTTTGGGTAGAGCTTGAAGGGGGGGGGGTATTTTGAGTTTTCAGATATTTTAAATCTTTTTGTGATTTAATATCCGGACCCATGTACTTGAATGAATCTTTATATCTTTGACCCGCATATTTTCATATAATTTTTAAAAAGCGTTTTAGTTTTTTTTTACTATAATTTAAGTTTTTAGAAGTACTCCAAAAACTAAATTTTTATTATTATTAAACTCGTTTTTTTTTGGTAAAAATAATCACTTATGACTTTCATTTGAAATTAATCACATCAAATGTAATATAAGGAATTTACTATATATTTTAGTTAATAATATATAATGATTTTAAAAAAATATATATTTTAAATCATATTTGGTGAATATAATAATATAAGTCATATTTTAAACTGAATATTTAAAAATCTGAAGGAATAATATATATTTAATATATGGTTTTAGTACAATATGAGATAGGGCTGGGCAAAAACCCCCCAGATCCAAAAACCAAACCAACCCGATCCAAAAAATAGTATCAAATCCAAAGCAAAATTTATTACATATCCAAATGGGTTCAAATTTTTGGTATTTAGAAAACCGAAATCGATCTGATCCAAACCGAAGTATTTTGAATATCTGAATATATCCAAAATAGATTTATATACATATATATGAATTATTTTTAGATTTAATGTATATTAAGAACGTTCAAAATATATAAGTTACTTTTAAGTTTTTCAAAATGATTGAAAATTATACAAATAGTTAAAAGTACATGCCTAAAATAGATAAAACAAACTCAAAACGCCAAAAATACTTAAAATCTCTATTGATTCTCAATCCAAATCAAACCAATTTATATGTCAATTTTAGGTATTTTGACTTATGCGATTCAAATTTATATGTAATATGTATTTTTTTATAGATATTAAATTTATTATAAGTATATAATGAATTTTAAAAATTATTTAAACGGATTATCTGAGCCCAAATTGAACCCGCAAAGATCTGAACCTAACCCGAACAAAAATTTAGAAATACTCGAATGTTGCTAAAGTCTTTGAACCCGAAAACCGAAATCTGAATAGATCCGAACAAAATTCGAATGGTTATCCGAACGCCCATTCCTATATGAGACATACTATAGGAGTTGCATAATTAATATAGTACTATTATTATAAAATGAACTTAAAAGCATAATTTTACAAAAAAAAAACATAAAAGACATAAGTTTTTGTAACTCCACTTTTAAACTCCTCAGTTCTATCATTTATGAGGCTATAATTAACGTATATGACTCATCAAATACCAGAAGTGAACATTAATGAAATACTGGAATAAATAACTATGGTAGAATTATATTTTTGTTAAACAATTACAGCAGAATATTGATATAAGTAACAAATGCTGCACCACGATTTTAAATAAGTCAGAAAGTGGTTATAGAATTTTTGGCTGTTACGTCGAACATTCGGGAAAAACCATGCAAATATTGTTAGAGAATATATGGTAAAATATTGTTAGTATATATTTAAGTAAGACCAAAATATTAGTAGTTTAATGAATAAGTCCAAACAACTTTTATAAGTAGATTTTTTAAGACTGCTTCTCTTTTAATAGTATATATTATTCTTTCTAGTAAAAAATCGAATATTCTTTCAAGATTTTATCTAAGGTTGATTTGTTATTAGGGGTGTCAAAATGAGTTATAGCTCATGAGCTGGCTCAGTTTAGCTCATTTTTTTCATGAGCATGATCTCTATTTTTTAAGATCATTTAATAAATGAGTTTAATGATCAAGCTTAAATTAGATCATGAGTTATATGAACGATCTTAAATGAACATGAGCTCACTCATGATCTCGGTCATTTTTATACTTTAAATTATATAACATATCTTTATATGTATTACAGTTGGACAACTTCTATTTTCTTAAAAAAAATAACTTCTATATTTAAAATGTCAAACCAAATCTTCTTAAAAGATAACTTATATACTAATAATATTCATCTTGTAAAATTAAAATGTAAAACATACATATAAGTAATATGGAAATTAAACTTTTAAAAATTATCTATAACTTTTTTGAAGAAAGAAAAAAGAAACTATATTGTTTAAAAAATTTCCAAATCTTCTATAAAAACTCACTTTATCTATATCATCTTTTTCACAAACTTTGTTGATCTCAAATTTGACACACGTCTCTCATTGGTTTTGCTTTAATTTAATTTATATTAGGTGTAGTTTTTTTTTTTGTTTTTTTCATGGGTTGGTTTTTTATAAGATTTAATATTTATGTTTTGAATTTTAGTATTTAAATTTTAAACAATATTATAGAAATTATTTACCACTATTTTATTTTATAGTTTTTTTATTGTTATTATATTTATATTAGATCACGAGTTAACTCATTTAATTCATGATCTAGATGATCCGAGTACGAGTTTACATATTGAAGCTCATGTAATAAATGATCTGAGCTGAGCTAGCTCATGAAAGAGACGAGCTCGCTGTGAGCTGAGCTGAGTTGAACGAGGTAGCTCATTTTGACACCCTATTTGTTATTAGTTATCGTGATATTAGAAGTAGTTTTGGAATATTTTGTATTATGGAAGAAAAAAAGATTAATTAGGTAGGATTTTAGAAGCAAAAATCTTAGCTAGTACGATATTTTAGGAGCTTACTGAATTCTGATATACAAAAAAGAAGTAAATTGATAAACACGAATTGAATTCATATTAAAGCAATGTAATTGAAATATTGGGCCATTGACAATTCCTAAGCCCAAATCGTTGGTGAAATGGCAAATAATTTTTTTATAAAGAAAATGAAGCAAAATAGCAGTGACATTTCTATGTAATATTTGTGCAACTTTAAGGACATATTTTTTTTTTTTGTACTTTTGCCTTAATAGTTTAGATATAAAAATGCCACATATATTATAAATGGAGAAATTTCAATTCTACCTCATGTTTGATACCACTTTTTAAATTTACCATTAATGAATATGACTATTTTCATAAATACCCTAAATTTTTTTATAAAATTACACTAAAATACTTTTTTCTAAATATTCATAAAACATTTATTAACCCAACCCCAACCTCTTAAAACTAACCCCTAAAAATTAATCACTAAAGCATAAACCCAGATGTTATAAATTTTTTGATTGAAGGTATTTTTGAAAAGTGGTACTTAACTTGTAGTATTTTTGATAATTTTTCATTATAAAGAGCATATATATATAGTTATAGTTGTTAATAATTGGTATGACCAGTGACATTTCCTAGAAATAGTCTAGTAATATATATTTTGTTAGTTAAGTGTTGTGAGAGAATCTACGGTAACGACACCTAAGCAAAAATGACATTATTGTGAATGTGTTATTATATTTAAGATTATTCTTTAAAAATGTTTTTCGATTAATATAAAAGAGATTATAAAATAATTATATGTATATATGAGAATAATATAATTTATATTTTATATATTTTAAGTTAATTTATCATTTATACTAAATATTTTTAAGTTTTTAATTATTTTTAAATAGCCTTTAGAAAATTCGAAATCTTTTTTTATGGATTAACAGATTTTTTAGTGATCTATACCAACCTCTCAAAAATTACATTCAACCGGCACTGTACCTGACATGCAGTGGGCCAAACTTGGAGAGACCCACTGGGTTTTATATGCCGTTGCACATGTTTTTGTCCTAATAGGAAAGCAAGCAAGAGCATGAGTATTAGCCTCCGAAGAAGTCAGAGTAATTTTTATTCTTTTAGAATTTTTATACAAGAATGAATTAGCAGTTTTTTTTTATTTACAAATTCTTAGAAATTTTGATGTTTTTGATTTTTTTTTTATTTTAAAATCAGATGATTCGATGGCTGGAGCGGATTCGACCATACCATGTTTGTAGTTGAAAATAATTTTTAAGTTGCTGAACCGGATAAAAAACCATTAAAATGTCAAAAATATTTGAACTGAAAGAAAAAACAGTTAAAAAAACTAATTAATATTTTAAATATTTCTACATATCCTAATTATGTGTCATATTTACTATAATTTTGTATATATATATTGAAATAAATTGGATCCAGTCGAACTATATTCAACCTTGATCTAACCAAACGATTATTCAGTTCAGTTTTAAAAAAAAATTGATAAGCAGATAATGTTACTGTTCCAATGTATTAAATGAGCATGATTTGAAAGTTGGTAATAAAAGTAGATAAAAATACTTTTTTTTTGTAACACAGTAGATAAAATATTTAGGTAATGTATTATAGGGGATAAGAATAAATATTTGAAATATTAAAAGCATTCACAAAAGTAGTTGAAGTGTTTTGATAAAAGTTTCCTTTATTCTTACTGTTATTATTATATCTCTTGACTGTTGGTTTAAAGATTACAAAATTACTTCTATTTGTTCAACTTTAAATACCAAGAATGGCTTAATTAAATTATGGAAAAGAGAAGAACGGTCGAGCTTGAGCATGTGGTGCAGAAGGTTGAGGAAGCTGTGCATGAGGTTCATCATACTGTGAAGGGAGTTCAGGACTCGGTGATGGATCTTGAAGATCTGGATCACACTTGATATCAATGTTAACAAAGCTGCTAGTCACATCTGCGAAATGGCAGTACGTGCTGAGACTTGTTCCGGGTGATGAAGAAGTGATTTTGATGTGTTCCAACACGATGTTACCACAACCTAATTTATCACAATCTAGTTTTATTGCAATGGGTTGCGCACATGTCCCTCTGAAGTATCTAAAAGTTACATCGCTCACTTTCACAGCACTTCCCTGAAGGAGTCAACAACATAACTTTATTAACATAATTACACAAAGAAAACAACAACATAAAATACATTTTTAATATATCTTTTTATGAATATGATATTTTAGTAATTAGATGAATGAAACTTGACCAAGAAAATAATAATCACAGCCAATATTATGATATCACATCATATTCCATATATATATATATATAAAGACAACTAAAAATTACCTTTGCAGATTCATAAGAACGATCATCGTATTGCTGATCGATTAGGATGGGGAATTTGGTATTTATCAGCGTAATATCTTCGTACCAAATATTTTTGACATATCCTCCTCCTCCCTAAGAAATTATATAACATCTAAATTAGATATATATATATATATACACATAAATGTATATCATTATATTTACTGCCTATGATATTCTCATTCTTTTATACTGGAAAACCTTACCGGCCAAGTCTTGATTCTTGCGGCATTCTCAGCTCCAGTGAAGGTGCAGTGTTGTACATGTACATTTTGTACTGTTTCAGTGGCTCCTTTTTCCCCCAAACTTCCTATACTGTTTTCATGATAAAAATATAAACATTTACATTTGTTATATATATATATATATATATATTTTTTTTATTATTGACCAAAGCCATTGTTTTATATTAATTGAGCTTACAATAATCTTTTCGCACTCCCACGCACGATGATAATATATTTTTTTTCATTTTTACCAGAAAAAAACTATAATATATAAAATTATATGTGCG
Organism: Hirschfeldia incana; assembly: GCA_026261945.1. NCBI lineage: Eukaryota > Viridiplantae > Streptophyta > Magnoliopsida > Brassicales > Brassicaceae > Hirschfeldia > Hirschfeldia incana. The sequence goes on from JABCMI010000024.1 coordinate 4,546,624, forward strand.
AACCTTATGCCGTGGCCTGGACCACAGTTCACACGGGTTATGTTGATATCGGACGAACCAGTTTTAATCGCAATACAATCATCACCTAATAGGTAGAAAATCATATATTTCACAATAAGAAAACTAGTGGTATATCATAATTTTCTCATAATCAAGACAAAAATGTTAATACCGGTTTGGATTGTCGAGCTGAGGATATTGACTTTTTGTGAAAGAGAGATATCAATGCCATCTGTATTTGGACTGCTTACAGGTGCTATGAGATGAAGATTTGATAAAGTTGCTTGGATGCAATTACTAATTGAAATGTGATTTTTTGGACTATTTCTTTGAGTTAGTCCATTGTATATAAGGTTGTTACATCGATTAAATTTCAGTGCCTGCATAAGCAAATATAAAACCCTCAGATAAAACAATTAATGTATTATTATTGCATATAGACATCTTAAACTCAAACTTCTTGGAATAGCTTTGAAGTACCTGTGGTCGGGAGTCGAGCTTAACAGAAGACCACCAACTTTCCCCATGGGGATCAAGGAGACCAGATCCAGTGATAGTGAGGCCTGACACCTTATCGAAAGATAACCAATACTCATTGTTTTTGCTTCCCCAATCCTTAACCAACTTTGGCGCTTGAATTTTTCCATCAATCTTGCAAAAACAAAAAGAGAATACATGTGAATCATGAATATTGTTATAACACGTTGATTTAAAGCCATTTACAAAAAAAAAAGTTGATTTGCAGATTAATGACTTGATTCATAACATTCTTTCTAGTTTTTTTTTTTAATCATTCTTTCTAGTTATTACCTGAATATGGGGATTCTTAGCTACACAAGGGCCTTGAAACACTTGGGGTAGTAAAGTATAAACTTCGTTGGCATGAATTACTAGAGATTTTGACTTTCCTGCACATAACGCTTTCCATGCGTTTTGAAATGCCTATTTCAAAAAAAAAAAAATATTTTCAAACGATCAATTAATCTTGTAGTTGAAAATATTTTAATTGTAAAGGAGTTTGTATAATTAGCAGTTACTTGAGATTGACCAGCGTTCGTATTGCCAGAATCTGATAGAAAATCTCTTACGCTTAGAAAATCAGAAACGCTATCTCCATATTGCGAATAAAACGATGATATTAAAAGCACCAAAATCAGTAGCTGGAAATGAAACATTTTGCAAATTAGTTATGAGATAGAGGAAAAAAAAGTTCTGTGATATATATATGCGTAAACAAAAGTGAAACAATGAAATACATGAATGCAAATTTGAAAGGGATAATGTTTCTTTGTCTCACCATTTTTATCTAAACGATTATCAAATAGTTATTTTGTTTTTTACTTAGAAAATATAGTATTGAGTGAGACATTGTGTGTTGTAAGCATATATTATATATACATAAAGTGAGAATACGTAGTTGTTGTGATCAGTTGTATAATTTTGGAAATGAAACATTTTGTTAAAGAAGTAAGTAAGTTTGAATAGAATACATAAAGTTACTTCATTCTTATACTATATTCTTATATATATATTCCTAAAAAGTTACTATATGCTAGGAATGTATTATATTCTTTTTTTAATCAGAAGTAATACTACATTTCTAAATAAATAATTAAACAAATTAACTATATTCTTATCCCGGCACGGGTTGACTACAATATACTTAACACTCAGCGAGTATAGTAATAAATATATATATTGAACGCTTTGAATGTACTATATTACATATTCTATATATCTTAGTAATATTGTCACATATATACTTTAATAATCGTTAATACTTAGCAAAATACTTTTGACTTTATACTATTCAAGTAATCATGTATATCTATCTATACATGTATTTGCAAAATACTTTTGACTTTATTCTATTTAAGTAATCATCTAAATCTATCTATGCATGTATTTGCGAAGTTACTATTCGTTTCCGAACTCTCACGGTAAAAGAAAAAAAAGATTAATGTTGTTGTTACTGTTCATGAATATCATGAACATTTAGATTAACTCATATATAATTTAAAAGAATTAATAAATAATTACCTATTATTAATTTAGATGGTTATATAATTAGGAAGAAATTCATATTTACAACAACAAAAGATAAGTAACACATTAAGACACCATTAGTTCTTGACCCTTATTAAATTATTATATATATTACTCTTTTTTCTAACATCATCATATATTACTCATTATATAATTTTAAGTGTTATCAACATATTTAAAAATAAAATTTTCAATAAAAATATTTTTAAACTTAACAAAAATATATTTCACATTTAAAATATAAAAAATAATTTATATAATTAAATATGATAATAACAAAAACAGAAAATAATATATATTTATATTATAAATAGAAAAATATATGTATATTATTTAGAAATAAATAAATTACATACCATTTTTAATTTTGTGATAATGTTTTACATGAATCTTTTACCTCTCTACCAATCACATTGTTAAATACACAATTGAGTAATCATAAATTTGTAAAAAACAATTAAGTAAAGCGAAATGACTATTATATGAATGCAAACTTGTTAAATATGAGATGAAAAATGGTTAAGTATGTTTGTAGTACGGATATGTTAAGGAGATTGTTTTTTTTTTTTGAAAAAGATTATGTTAACGAGATTGTTGGATATGCCAGGTTGCATGTAGACCGGTAGACGGTATTGAGCGCTAGCATTGAAGACCATCGTAACGTATGTTTTGAACTTGGGGCATTGTTTAAGAGTTCTGTAAATCATTCTTATTGCAGTCTACGTAACCTATGGTGTTTACTCTCAAATTTAACTAATGTTAAATTTCTTAATGTTTATCTGATAAATATTGGTCTGATCTTTATTTTTAATTTTCAACTGTTTTCTAAAGATTTGTGGGTTTCAAATATTCAATTCTCCTAATGATATCTATAGTAAAACATATGAGAAACAATTTTTCTTAATAACAAGAATACTTTATTAGATCGTATAGTGTATGGGGAAATATAATCTTACAGACAGCTCATCGAAGGCCTTCTTAGCATCTCTCAGAGCCTCAAACTTGGCATACATGGTGTGATGAAACTGTTGCCAATAAACTGTTGGCACATCTCATGAATCTTAAGCCTTTCTTTGACTTGCTCACCGTACTTAACTTAACAGCATTGATTGATCCAACAAATGTGACCTCGTTTGGGTTAGACTCCATCTAACCGACAAGTGTTTCATAACGTCTTTTTATGCAATTGCCTGACCAGAATGAGGTCTGTTTCGTGACAACAAGTTTGTAATCACGCTAGTAAAAGACACGTGATCAAGTTCCACGCCTTCCCTCATCATCTTCCTATAGACAAGCACTGCTTCAACCCCCCAAAACTGCCTCCTCGAGAAAACTGCTGACGATTAAGAGTTCCATGAAATCATATTATCCCTAACAGGCTTCTCATCAAAAACACTCTTAGCATCTCCTCGAGTACATCGTTATAAACGAGTTGACAACAAAGAGTGACCTCGTCCTTGTTACGACCAGCTGCAGACTTTTAGTGAAGATCGCAAGGGATTGTGCAGGATAGATTCTCCGTAAAGATTCACTGATTGAACTGTCGATGTAAGTTGTCGCGTTTCTTTGAGAACTTCCATCGAACAGCTCGTGAGCAATTTATACATGGTAAGCAAAATCTTTGAAAAGGTAAAAACTTTGAGGGTTTACAGTGTAGATAACTCAAACAGGTCATGATAACTAGGAGTGTAATATTGGAGAAGAGTTTATGATTTAACTGTACGGCTACGAACAGAGTATGGCATTTATAATTTTATTGAACCTAATTCAATCTAGTCGAACCATATTCAACCCCGTGACTCAAAGAAAATAATCATTCCGTTCTCTAAAGACATTGATGATAAATAAGATAATGTTAATTACTGTTCCAATTTATTAAATGGGTATAGTTTGAAAGTTGATGTATCAAAGTGGATAAAATAATTAGTTATGTGTTAAAGTGGTTAAGAAAAAAATATTTGAACTTAAAGCCTTAAAAAAATAGTTGAAGTTTTTTGATAAAAAAATACTTTATTATTATTATTATTATTTTTATTATTATATCTCTTGACTGTAGGTTTAAAGATTACAAAATTATTTCTGTGTGTTCAACTCCGTCTTTTAAATCCCAGGAATGGCTTAATTAAACTATAGAAAAGAGAAGAAGGGTCGAGCTTGGGCATGCGGTGCAGAAGGTTGAGGAAGCTGCTGTGCATGAGGTTGATCATACTGTAATGGAAGTTCAGGACTCGGTGATGGAGCTTGAAGATTTGAACCACACTTGATATCAATGTTGACAAAGCTGCTAGTCACATCTGCGTAACGGCAGTACGTGCTGAGTTTTGTTCCTGGAGATGAAGAAGTGATGTTGATGTGTTCCAACACGATGTTACCACAACCTATTTTATCACAATCTAGTTTTATTGCAAAGGGCTGCCCACATGTCCCTCTGAAGGATCTAAAAGTTACACCGCTCACTTTCACAGCACTTCCCTGAAGGAGTCAACAACATAGCTTCATTAACATATTTACACAAAGAAAACAACAACATAAATACATTTTTAATACGTATATCTTTTTTTGTCGGCGTATATATCTTTTAGTTTATTAATATGAGATTTTAGTAATTAAATGAATGAAACTTGACCAATAATTTATAATGATCACAGTCAATATTATCACATCAAATACTAGGGCTGGGCAAAAAACCCGGATCCGAAGAACCGAACCGAACCCGAACCGAAAAAATAGTACCGAATCCAAACCGAAATTGATTAAATATCCGAATGGGTTCAAATTTTTGGTATTTAAAAAACTGAAACCGAACCCGACCCGAACCGAAGTATTTAGGGTACCCGAATATATCCGAAATAGATTTATAAACCTATATATATAAACCTTTTATCAAAAAAAAAAAAAAAACCTATATATATATATATATTAACTATTTTTAGATTTATTGTATATTAAAACATTCTTAATATATAAATACTTTTTAGTAGTCCAAAATACTTAAGAAATATATACAAATAGTCAAACATACATGTCTAAAATAGCTAAAGTATATTCAAAACACCAAAAATATTTAAAATGTCTATTGATTCTCAATCGAAATTTTCAAAATAAACCAATTTATATGTTAATTTTATATATTTTGACATATGCTATTCAAATTTATATGTAATATGTATTTTGTTTATAGATTTTGAGAAATTTAAAGTATATAATGAATTTTAAAATTTTAAAAATTATTTAAATGGGTTATCCGAATCCGAACCGAACCCGCAAAGATCCGAACCGAACCCGAACCGAAATTTAAAAATATCCGAATGGGGCTAAAATTTTTGAACCCGAAAACCCGAAACCCGATTGGACCCGAACCGAACCCGAATGGGTATCCGAACGCCCACCCCTATCAAATACCATATATAAAAACACAAATAAATAATAAAACTTACATCTGCAGATTTATAAAAATGATCGTCGTATTGCTGATCGATTAGGATGGGAAATTTGGTATTTATCAGCGTAATATCTTCGTACCAAATATTTTTGGCATATCCTTTTCCTCCCTAAGAAATTATGTAACATCTAATAAATTAGACATGTAAATATATATACACATTATATTATTTACCGCCTATCATATACTCATTCTCTTAAAAAAATGATATGTTAATTCTTTTATACCGGCCAAGTCTTAATTCTTGCGGCATTCTCAGCGCCACTGAAGGTGCAATGTTGTACATGTACGTTTTCTACCGTTTCAGTGGCTCCTCCTTCCCCCAAACTCCCTATACTGTTTTTAAGATAAAAGATATAACATTTCCATGTTAAAAAAGTTATACTTTTCCTTTGATCAAAGCCATTGTTTTATCTAAATAGAGCTTACAATAATTTTTTTCGCACTCCCATGCACGATGATAATATTTTTTTTTTCATATTTACCAGAAAAAACTATAATATATAAAATTAGATGTGCGAACCTTATGCCGTGGCCTGGACCACAGTTCACACGGGTTATGTTGATATCGGACGAACCAGTTTTAATCGCAATACAATCATCACCTAACAGGTAGAAAATCATATATATCACAATAAGAAAACTAGTGGTATATCATATTTTCCTCATAATCAAGACAAAAATGTTAATACCGGTTTTGATTGTCGAGCTGAGGATATTGACTTTTTGTGAAAGAGAGATATCAATGCCATCTGTATTTGGACTGCTTACTGGTGCTATGAGATGAAGATTTGATAAAGTTGCTTGGATGCAATTACTAACTGAAATGTGATTTTTTGGACTATTTCTTTGAGTTAGTCCATTGTATATAAGGTTGTTACATCGATTAAATTTCAGTGCCTGCATAAGCAAATATAAAACCCTCAGACAAAACAATTAATGTATTATTATTGCATATAGACATCTTAAACTCAACTTCTTGGAATAGCTTTGAAGTACCTGTGGTCGGGAGTCGAGCTTAACAGAAGACCACCAACTTTCCCCATGGGGATCAAGGAGACCAGATCCAGTGATAGTGAGGCCTGACACCTTATCGAAAGATAACCAATACTCATTGTTTTTGCTTCCCCAATCCTTAACCTGCGTTGGCGCTTGAAGTTTTCCATCAATCTTGCAAAAAAAAAAAGAAAATACATGTGAATCATGCATTTTGTGATCATTAGGTTAAAACAAGTTGATTTGCAGATTAATGAGTTGATTCATAACATTCTTTCTAGCTAGTAAATACCTGAATATGAGGATTACTAGCAACACAAGGGCCTTGAAACACTTGTGGTAGTAAGGTATATACTTCGTTGGCATGAATAACTAGAGATTTTGACGTTCCTGCACATAACGCTTTCCATGCGTCTTGAAACGCCTATTTCAAAAACCATGTACAAATGATTGTTTAATCCTGTAGTTGAAAATATTGTAATTGTAAATGAGTTTGTATAAGCAGTTACTTTAGATTGATCAGCGTTTGTATTGCCAGAATCTAACAGAAAATCTCTCACGCTTATAAATTCAGAATCGCTATCTCCATATTGCGAATAAAACGATGATAATAAAAGCACCGGAATCAGTAGATGGAAACCCTAATGACAGTAAAAAATAGTTATGATATATATATATATATATATATATATATATATATATGCGTAAACAAAAGTGAAACAATGAAATATGTTTTTTTTTTGTCTCACCATTTTTATCTAACTGATTAGAAAATAGTTATTTTTTTCTTAAGTAAAGATAATATTGAGACATTGTGTACAGGTTGTAAGCATATATATACATATATACACAAAGATGAGAATACGCAGTTGCTTTGATTAGTTGTATAATTTTGGAAATGAAATATTTTGTCAAAGAAATAAATAAGCTTGAACAGAATATATAAGTTTTCTTCATTCTTATACTATATTGTTATATATGTATTCCTAAAAAGTTACTATATTTTAGGAATATACTATATTACTTTCTTTTTGTTAGAAGGAATATTATATTTCTAAATAAATAATTAAACAAATTAACTATATTCTTATCGGCACGGGTTGACTACAATATATACTTAACACTCAGCTAGTAATATAATAAATATGTATTGAACACATTGAATGTATATTACATATTCAATATTTTAGTAATATAGTTACATATATACTTAATTGTTAATACTTAGCAAAATACTTTGACTTTATATTATTTAAGTAAACATCTATATCTATCTGTACTTGTATTTACAAAGTGACTATTCTTCTTTGAACTCTCACATTAAAAGAAAGTGGTTAATCTTTTCAGAACTCTCAAAATGCATTAATTTAATTTTAAGGCTGGAGAATCATTTTTTTAATCTTTTCATTTTTTCTTCATCTAATCTCACTTTAAGAAACATATATCATACTTACAAATGTAAGAAGAATAATCAAACTAAATGAAAAAAAAGAAAGTTATTCACATTTAGCCTAGCTAGAACTAAAAAAAAACTGTTTGATTATTCTTCTTATATTAACTTTATTTTTTATCCATTTAAGGAAAAACTATATTAATACTTTTTCTTGAAATAAATTATACTATTAAATTATAGAAACAGTTACAAATTAATATGATGACTCGAACTAAATCAAGTTAAAAATAATATGATTATAAAATAGTTAACATTAAAATGATTTTAATTCAGTTAAAAAATAATTACAACTCAGTATACCATAATATAAAAATTGAATCCACTTAATTGGTTTACATGAAATCACATATTCGATTAAGATTACAAAAAAAAGAGTTAATGCAATTCCTGTTTACTTTTCGTACATAAAAACTATATAAATTAAAAAAAACACACGAAATCAACACATTAATTAATTATAATTTTATTATTTTGTAAATATTTATATCTGTGTAAGAGATATTTATATCCGTGTATGAGAATGCGAAAATCACCTAGTAGTAATATATATGTACTGAATGCATTGAATGTATATTACATATTCAGTAATATAGTTACATATATAATTAATACATTATTTATATTTAGCAAGATAATTTTGACTTTTTGTGAATTATACATGGATATACTAACTACATGTTGGCATTCTACATTTTCGCCGTTTTGGCCAATATGTTGGTCACATGTCCCTGGCGGCCAAAATTTTAATTACCTAGCAAGATAATTTTGACTTTCTAATATTGCTGTCTGTAATCATATTACTAGATTAGATAGTAAAAATATCTTACTAATCAAGTATTAACAAATTTCAAAATTTTGAATTTATAAGAAATGTTGAAAATCAGTAGTATCTTGTAAAATTTACTGTTGCATTTTTGTGTGAAATTTCCGAATAGCATTGATATTATTTTAATGATTTTATTTATCACATTTATGTTAACACATGAGAATCCAAATAAAAAAATACAAAACAAAACGAATTGAAAAAGATAACAGGGGTGATATAATATCTTTATAAATAAAGTTGACTTGACATGGCACCACAAGCCGCCACGTCATCAGGAAGGGATGGGCATTTTTGGACACCTGGCACCCTTGCCTATCCGCAGCGTTTCATTAACTCACAGCTATATTTGTATTGGGCTTATTCTGTGACGTTGTGTTTGTGGGTTCTGGAAACCGGTCTTGTAGATCAAATGATTCAACCCTAAATCCTGCTCTACGCAAAAAATGAAGTTTAGGGGTCTGTCTCTCTTCTTTGGATATGCGGCGACTTTTAATTTTCTTCTGGTTCACTGAAACGCATCCAGATTTTTGTTCACCGTGTTTAATCCTATATTAACTCAAGCACATAATCTAGCCTTGAATGCGATCTTACATCAGCGAGGCGATCTAACTAAGAGTATATATTTGTAAGTATTGCTCCTCTCGAAACTATCTTCTTAAATCCGCTCCAGTCTATCAAACTTTTCAATCATAAGCTTTTTCTATTTTTAGGATTATTGTTTTTCACGAGAAGAGAGATCAAACTTTTTTTGGTTCTGCTGTTATTCTATTCTGTTTCTTAATTTTTAATTTAAAATTGATTTAATTTGACTACAGCTACACAGCAGATTAGTTTGATATTACTCAAAGTTTCTTTTTTGTAACTTTGTCGCCTTCTTCTGTTTTGAACCAGATTTTTTTTTTAAGTTCTTGGTTGATCTGTTCGATTGGGGTTTCTTCTTTTCATTTTGAAAACTGTATATTTATTTATGTCTTATGGTTCAATGATACTGATTGTTTCTATCTACCTGCAGGAACCAAAATATAATTGATCTCCGTGAAGACGCTTCGGCACTACTCTACCGGAGATGACAATAGTGAGTCTCTTAGCTATTACTTTTGGAAATCTCTTAACATTTTTGATAAGTTCTCATAAATGAAAATGTTTACTACAGATACATGAAGGCAAGCGTTTGAATCACAAGCCAAGGACCCAATATCGAATCAGTAAGACATTCTCTATATTTCTCTGTTTTTCACCTTCGAGCATATACATACTTCACCAAAAATCTAACTTATTTTGTAATTAACTATGATGCGTGCAGCTCATTCAAGTCACCTCTTCATATCTACACATACACTACATCAGAGTCTTCAGTTGACATCCTCTTCAATTCATCTTCACCGTCTGCTACACCCGTAACATTTAATATATATTTAGCTTTGGAAACGATAAATATTGGTGTACAAAATGATATTGGAAAAGTTGAATGGGAACTTATAGTTTGCTTAATTCACCAGTGTACATTAATTGGTGGTTCACAGGGGTTCATATTATATGGTCTTATATCAAATGAGTAACAGTATATATGTATATATACAAAGAATCGTGCAAGTAAAAATAAGATAAGGAAATTGTATCGTCACCTCATCGCCGCCGGCTCGGTTGTACGCATTAAGAAACCAGAATGATTTTTAGGATTCCGGACAGGACGACTGCCATTGTGGCCGACGAAACCCCTAGAACAGCTACTTCAAACCAAATTCACCAGAAAATTATTAGAATCACAACGATGTGAATTTGAAGTTGAAGATCGCAAAGCTGGAAGAAGACAAAGTCAAAATCTTTTGTTTCCTTTTAGCAAATCACTGTGCCCATTCCATTATAAGAACAGTTAAATCTTCAAAAGTTAAGCAAAAACCAAGACATAATCCACAATCTTTCCTTCCGGGACTCAAGCTCAGGCAAATCCAACCTAAACAAACACTCACTTCTACACATTGCCTAACAGTGGTATTGTTAAAGTTCTATTTAAAAAAATTATATCAGCTCACGAAGTGAGCACAGCTTGAAAATGTGTCGGTTGGGAAATATATCTATATGAAGTATGTGTCTATTAGAGGTGTCGTTGATTCAGTATATAAAGCCCTCACTTGATATATGTAAAGATACAATCTCATTTTACTTTGCTGTAGTTCTCACCTATATATTCATCTCTTGCCTGAACAACTACAAAACAAACAAATATAGTACTATCACTAACAAATACCAAACAGATCAATAAATCCTTTACAACTTATTTTACAACCAAGATACGAACCCGGCGCGTAGCGCCGGAATACCCTAGTTAAGGGATATGCAAAAAAACTGCGGCTAAGAGGACTTACGCAAAGCTGGTTCCGAGAACAGACATAGAGCAGAGTTTTTTTTTTTCTTTTGTTTGCCAAGTTCTTTTTGTACATAAACATTCTTTGCAGTGAATCAATAAATCTAACATTTCATAAAGATGATATATTATTTCCTGTAAATAGTTTTATAAATCTTATAAATAATTTTATAAAATATATAAACTATTTTGTAAACTCTTATTAATTATAAACTATTAATTATTGATGATTTTAAAAGCTTAGAAATGATTTATAAAACCTGTATGTAAATATAAACGGTTATATATTATTTAATAGAACATTAGAATTGAATTAGTATAAATTTCTTTTAATTTTTTTATAAATGGTATATTAGTCATCACAAATGACTTCAAACGCACATAAATAATTTACAAATTATATATTAATCATTGCAAATGATTGTAAACACATATAAATAATTTATAAAACTTTTTATAATGCAATAACCATTAACATAATGACTTTTATATGTATATTGTAATATATATATATTTAAATAAAAAAGGAATAATTTACATAATGACTTTTATCATAGTTATGCCAATTAAAGAAACAATCAACATAATATATAAATTAAAGATAATCTCCCACGAATCCTACCAAAAAAATATTTAAATTTAAAATTTAATAAAATATATGAAAATAAAAAGAATAAAGAGGCTCACCAATTAATTTATTTAAAATTTTAATAACATTTTAAAATAAATTGACACTAAAGTATAGTCTGAAGTAATCAATAAAATGAATGTAATTATATGAAGAATATTCAATACAATTATTACTATATACATTCATTAATTGAAAACTATACTATATACAGATAATAATCTATAAAATAAAATTAATACCTTTTAATCAATATGAAGTAATCTACAAACTCGTAAAATATCATTATCATGACTGTGTTAATCTTTATAGTATATATATCAAGTAGACGGGTAGATCTAATATTATATTCGTATTTCAATATGTATCGAGTAATCTATATAAATTTTTAAAAGTATAATTTTACAATTAATAAAAAAATAGAAATATGTTTATAAATTTAGCTTGTATATATGTTAATAAAGAGATATCTAAATTTTATTTATTTTAAAGGGTATAATTTTATAAAAAAAAACATAAATAGGAATACTAAAAAATCATATTTTAAGATAATAAACAATTAATAAAGAATAGAAAACGTTTATATATATATATATCAATTTATAATTTAAAATATGTTTTAAAATAAATTAAAACTAAATTATTAGTATCGCTTGCATGTAGCGTGAATATAACATCCAGTATAAGAAAAACATAACACAATACAGTATTTACAATGTTAAATGTAAGTTTTCGGCCTAATCCGACCCTATACAATTTAAGCCAAAAATTAGTCTTATTTTAACCATAACCTTGTAATTTAGATTAATTTCATTTAAAAATCTATGTATAAGAAAAAATGTTATTTTTAGAGGGGAAAAACTTTATGTTTTTCGATTTGCTAGATTTTATAATTGGAAACACTCATCGTGCGTTTGTGTGTGGGTGTGGGGGGGGGGAGGACTTGATTCTTAGTCTCACCCAAAAATAAGAACATGCATTTTGCGGTAAGTTAAAAAGAAAATAGTTTCGGTGGAAAAACTCATTTTGCATTTTTGAAAAAAAAAATAATTTGATTTTACAGTTTTGGCAAAAAGTAAAATTTTGTTGTTTTGGTGGAAAAATAAAATTTTTAATTTAAACGAAAACTGAGATTTTATGGGTTTAATGTAAAACATGATATACTGTTTTAGTGAAAAATAGGACTTTGAGGGTTTGCCAAGATAACTTAGGGGGGTTTCTTGAATTGGTGATTTGAGCAAATTCTAGTTTTTATCCAAATCTCTCCTTATTGGATCTAGGATTTACCAAAACTCATTCAAATTCACTCTTATTGGATTAGTCATTTATACAAACTCTTTAAAATCCCCCCTTGTTGGAAAATGAGGATTTCATCAGGGAATACTCTAGATAGTTATTTTGAGTTATTAGAAAAATAGTTTTACAGTAAAAATTGAGTAGATACAAATACCACCTTATGAGTTGGTATTTGTATAAAATCGAGAAAATATTATTTCCGTTTCCTATTTCCGTTTCCATTGAGACTTGATTCTTAGTCTCAACCAAAAATAAGAACATGCATTTTGCGGTAAATTAAAAAGAAAATAGTTTCGGTGGAAAACCCCATTTTGCATTTTTGAAAAAAAAAATTTGATTTTACAGTTTTGGTAAAAATTAAAATTTTGTTGTTTTGACGAAAAAATAAAATTTTGTAATTTTAACGAAAACTGAGATTTTACGGGTTTGATGTAAAACATGATATACTGTTTTAATTTGAAGGTTTTCGCGGAAAACATGATTTTGTAGGTTTGGCGAAAACCTCCAATTTTTCTGTTTTAGTGGGAAAAAATGATATTTCAGTTTCGGCAGAAAAAAACTTGATTTCACAATTTTGATGGAAAAAATATTTGATAATTTTGACAGAAAAAAATAATTTTGCAATTTTTCCCAAAGAATTTATTTTGCAAATTTGGCAGTTTTTTTTACCAGTTTTACGAAAAATAATTATTTTTAGTTGTTTATTTGGTTTTTCAAGTTTGGAAAAATAGTTAATTTTATTGAATTGCTATTTAGTGTTACGATAAATTGACAATCATTTTTTATGTATTGGTAATTAATTTTGACGTGTTTTTAATATCTTATAAACATTGTTGAATATGAAATGAAGTTACTAATAGTTGTATTAAATTTAATTTTTACTAAAATTTTATAAACATGTCGTTATTTATGGTTACAAGAAAAAGACATCGAAAGTCTCAAATGAGTACGTTACATATATGTTTTTCCACTTAATAACTTGGTGAGAGGGCTTGGGTGGACCACTTGAACTTTAATTCGGGAGAATCTTGACCATGAGAGATATATATACCATCTTCTCTTGCATCCCAAAAGTTTTTCTTACCATAGTGAACAATCATACCACCACCTTCATATGCCCTAAAGATTGCATAGAACTTGAAACCAGGTCCCTGCCATAAGGCACAATTGACTTTGGTCGTGAAAATACTTTCATAAAAACTGAATTCATAGGTTTGTCCAGGACTCAACAAATGATAGCCTAGATCATCATCGTGCGTTAGACAATGGACCCTGAGAATGTTGTTCGGATTAAGAGAGTTTATAAAATGGACCGAGTCTTTTTCATAAGACCCTCCGTTACCCAACTCAGCAGACAATGCAATGACAATCAAAAAGTATGAAAGGGAATTCATTGTTTTGATTTGTCGATGTGTTTTATATTTTTAGGGTTGATATATAGGAGTACCAAAAGATAAAGCTCCTAAGTTATTTAAAGTATCTCATGAAGTGATGCTCATGCATTTAGTATCCGTTGCATCTTCTTAAGAGGAGTATTATATATAGCCACGGTAATTTTCGTGACCACAGCTAAAAATTCGTGACTATATAGAGTAATAGACACGAAAAGTCGTGAAAAAAAACCGTAGCTAATTTTGTGACTTCAATAGTCACGTTTTTGACTATTTTGCATCGATGATGTTTTCGTGACTTCAATAGTCACGTTTTTGACACATACAATTTTGTGACTAATTTGGTCACGCTATAGGCACATCCAGTGGCTGATTTGTGACTAATTTGGTCACGCTATAGGCACATCCAGTGGCAGAGCCAGAAACGTTTTGTACCGGGGTCAATTTTTTTAAATTATTACTAAACTATATAAAAAACTATATTTATGACTTTTATAATTTATTTCTTTTTACTGTTTCACTGACCACATCTTTAAACATTTGTTTTGATAAAAAAAAATACATATTACAATCAATTACCATTTTTATCAAACTAAGAATAATAACGATTAAACGTTTTGATGTATTTTTTATAAGTTTTGTCTTAAATTATCATCAGGAGATTGACAAAGTTCTCAACTTAAATATTTGTGTTTTACCTTGTCTCTTTGATTATGGTGATATTACAATATATTTTTTTTTCACTGGAATCATCTAGATAAATTGATCCATTATTTATCTAATTAATAAAACTTTGGCCATTTCTAAATAAGAAACTAGCTGTTACAAATATTCTGATTATAAAAAACCCTACATATTTTTATTGAATTTGAATAAATGAGTCATCATATTTACTTTGATAAATAAATAATCAAAACATTAAAAAATATAAGATTAAAAAAAAACTTGAAGTTATCCAAAAGATGCACCTGGAACACGAACTCTTGTGTTTATTGATTTGTTTTTAATGTTTCTGATATAAATAAGGGATAATTTGGAAAATACCCTATTTAGAATTTGAAATTTTGAAAAACAAACTGTCTCTAATTTCTTTTGAAAACTACACTTTCTTTAATATGAATTTACTTTTTCAATTTAATATTTCAATAATTAATACATAAATTCGTAATTAATAATTAGTTATAATTATTTATGTTTAAAATAAATATGTGTTTGATTAGATAAATATATTACAATAACAAAGATATATAAAATAAATAAAATTATGATTTGTGTTGAGTTTATCATGACGTTAATAAAGATTTTAATTTATTTTGTTAACTTTAAAGTAAATAAAATTTATTGTTCAATATAATAAAATTTATAAATATATTAAAAATATATGGGAAAGATATTATGTAGTTTAAAAGATATTACACATATTCTCTAATGATTTTCCTTTTTTCTAATTTTTTTTAAAAAAATATAATAAAATTGAGAAATATTAAGATTGGACAATTTGGTAAATTTATATATAAATAAGTGTATTTTCCAAAATCTTAAATCAAGGGTGTATTTTTCAAATTATAATAGTGCATTTATCAAAATTTTCCCTATAAACTACTATATTATTTAGGCCTAATATAATTTGAGAATAAAACTAATATGTAGCTAAGTTTAAGATAAACACACATTACTGATTTCATGGTTTTTTGCATTAGTAAAAATTGAGATAAAAATTAATATATATCCAAATTATAACAAATAAATCATATAAATGTATTAGTCATATAATTTTGTCTTTAAATTTTAATGTTTTAATAATGTTTGTGGGGTTCTAATATGTAATGGGATCAAATTTAATTTTTTATTGAGATCAGTATACTTTTACTTAAAATAAATACAAATATTTTTTAAAAAGTGGTGGGGTCAGCTGACCTCACTCCTCCTTCATTGCCTCCTCCTCTGGGCACATCAAAGATGGAAAAGAATTATATTTAGAGGCACTTTAAAAGTTTATTGTACATTCAAAACAGTGTGGGCTATTAGTATAGTTTTTTCTTAGCAAAACTCATTTCTTAGTTATAAACTAACTAAACAAACTTATAACTAATTGATACCACCTTAAATAATTTAGTATCTGATTATATGGGACTTATTCACGATTTTTCATAGCAAACAAAAAAATTAGATCTCATGCATCATCTTCTTCCTTTCCTCTTCTTGAGTTCCTTATTTCTTTTCGTAAAATGAATGTTGTTTTTTCTGATTTTCTTTTTAAGAAAGTATGTTTATAATTAATCAGTGTATTTATTATTTAATATATCTTTTAAGATATATCAAGCTATATTTTTAATGGAACATATATGGGTAAAAATACATTAAAAAAACTAGTTGAGATTGTAAAGAATCGTAGGCGAGATATACGGAGATTAGAGTTTCTGGTCGACAATGACTAAAGAAGAAGATGATGTTATTTTTGTAATTTGGCAACATTAATGAAAATTAATTGTGTGTACATTACATTTAAACTGAATATGTACACCCAGTTTTGTATTATACATCAAAGTGATTGTGTACACATTTTTTGCTTTTTTTTTGTAGGTTTTCTATCTATATAGCTAAGCCTATGCAATTTCATGAACTCAAAATAACGTTAACATAATGTACATGTAAATTTGTTATCCTTCTTCCCATGTACACACAGGGTCTAGACATCCTTGATATCTGACTGAACACAAATATTATCCTTCACTTGTTTAAGAGCTACTAATTAGTGTGTGTGTTTTCATGCGAACTTCATGTGTACATCAACTTCATAATGTACATATGTACATTAACTTCAAACTAGACATGTATTCATTTACATATGTTCTTTAAACTACATGTGTACACTTAAATATGTTCTTTAAACTCTTAAACTTAATCAAATTGCACCAGGATTTCACACAATAGTTCTTCATACAATATAATAATTAAAAACGTCAAATAAATTTGGTCATATTTTAACAATTTTTTTTGTGTACACTCTAAAAACTTTTGTGTGTACATTCTAACAATTAGCGAACAACATTGAAGTTTCACTCGTATTGTAGACATGTACAATCGTTTTTTTGTACAGTCTAACAATTTTTTTTTTAGTTTTTGATTATTGATATCTCACAATTTTTTATGATTTTTAAAACATATGTTTGATTCATTTTAGTCATATAGATTGTATATAGGTGTATATATTACGTATATATATATATATATATATATATATATATATGTGTGTGTGTGTGTGTGTGTGTCTATTTACATTTGATTGGGCTTGGAGTGAATAATTGAAAGTTTAAGAGTAAATTAAGAGGCTATTCTGCAATTTGGAAAGTTAAAAGTTGAATAGAAAACTTCTAAGAGTTCAAGGACCCGTTCGTGTAATTATGGAAGATCTTCTCTGTACAATTAAAATGTGAGGAATCAATTTGAGAGGGATATATTTGAAATCAGAAACTTTGGGACATAAATGAATATATTCAAAATCTGAGAGATCAGATGTGAAATAAAGCCAAAAGTGGTAATTGTTGCTTATCAAGCTTTCGCGACGAAGGTGAGCCGCCTCGGATATCTCTTGGGATTTCTTTGCCATTAGAATTATTTCTCTGTTACTGAGAGAAAAAAAATGAAATTGAGAATTGCAAGAATAAACGTAGTTACTTGAAGTTGTAAGAAACTGTCTTAGATGTAATAACTGCTATATGTTGTAATAAAAAAAAACTTAATCTGTCTTAAGATGAAAATGTGATTTTCGTGATTATTATTAAAAAAAATATATATATATATATATATATATATATATATATATATTTTTATTAATTAATTATAAAACAAAATATAGCAGATGTAAAATATATTTCTCGGTGGGCCTATGCTTTTGTCACCTCTTCTTCCTGTGAACCTCCGAGTTACACATCCACTTCTGGTAACCTCTCACTCGTCACGCCTCCACCGCCTGCTAGCCTGGACACGTTCACGAATCTCCATCTTCCTCTTCTCGATCTCACTCTCCTCAGCTCCAAACTCTGAAACCACCGAGTTATCTCAGGCTCCTGTGAAAATATATTTTGTTGTTCAGAGGACCAATTCGTCACACTTCCTCCGATTCTCACGCAACCACCACTGCACCGCATCCGTTTCACATCACTGCATTGCTTCTCTCTGACAGAAAGTCCTGATTTCGTCGCGTCGCATCTCAAACGCTCGCTCGAAACCGAAGAGCATCTCATGATCATTCTGAAATCCCATCGCCTTCAACGTATGATGTACCTCGACGCACCGGATAAACTCTCTGACGTTGAGCATCCTTTGCAAACCGGTGGTTCTATGGAGGTTTTCGGTTCGGTTAGCATATCATCGGTTTAACGAACTTTCCTCTCGACTTAGTGCTTTTCAATCCATCCACTCGGAAGATCCACCGCTTACTGGCTGAGCCTATCGATTTCCCAGAAAGTTTTATCAGATGCGAGAATGTGTTTTACAGATTCACGATTCGGTGAGCGATGACCACGAAGTTTTGAGGATGATTAAGTGTAAGCATAAAGATGTTGATGGAGGTTATCCTTTCGAATTCAAAGTCCTCAGCTTAAAGAGTAATAAATGGATACTAATCCGTCTTTGTGAGGATTTTGAGATTCTTTTTCACAAATTATATTTCCATCTACCATGGGACTATTTGTTTCACCATTTTTCATCTTCATCCAGATTGGATGATTCACTTGTATGATATATCCAGATGATCCATTCAGATTTTTTGCGATTGTTTGCTTGTCCATCCAGATAACTCATCTAGATGAATCATATGTTTGTTTTTTTTATCTTCGTTTCCATCCAAATGAGTTTAGTAAGCAAATTAGCAAAATACATTTCTGTTGATTTAATCATATGTTTGATATTAATTTTAACTATATTACATTTAATTATTTAGTTTAATATATTTACCTTGTAACTACTTCAAAATTAACAAGTTTTTTTTGTGGTTTGGGCGGAAAACTAATATTTTTTGGTTTAGCGGGTTTGGCGGAAAAATACAAATTTTTGGTTATGGCAAGAAAACGAGACGTTTCGGTTTTGGCGAGAAAACACATTTTTGGCGAGAAACACATTTTTGTGGTTTTGGAGGGAAACACGTTTTGTGGTTTTTGCGGGAAAATGTATATTTTTTTTGGAGGAAAAAACAAGATTTTTTGGTTCTGGCGGGAAAACACATTTTTTGGTTTTGGCGGGAAACACGTTTTTGCGGTTTTTGCGGGAAAACAAGATTTTTTTTTATTTTGTCGAGAAAAATGAGATTTTTCAGTTTTTGCGGGAAAACGAGATTTTACAATTTTGGATTTTGGCTGAAAAATGCATTTTTACGGTTTTGGCTGAAAAACACATTTTGGTTTTGGCGGGAAAACATGTTTTTGCAATTTTGGCGAGAAAACATCGTGGAATGGTGTTCTCGACAGCAACAGTCTTCACTGGATTTTGGTTCATAATTAAGGCTTCCACTTTATAATCTATATTATTAAATATAATTTTTTTTTAAAAAAATATCTTAGTTTTATGCTTATTTGAATCAAATTTAAATTAAATATTACTCAAAAATAATAAATATATAACATTAATAATTTGTTTTTAAATATAATTCAAAATCTAAAAATTTTATCACTACATATGGTGCAGGAAAACACCTAGTGTATAAATATACAAAATATCAAAAATATTTTTGACTATACATTTTGTTTTGTAACAAGTTAAAGTAGTGACATTTGAAAAATAAAGATATAAAATTCATAGATATTCAAATGTCTAATGTGGATAATAAATTATAAACAAAATTTAAAATATAATTAAAAAATATAAAAAGAGAAATTTATTTATTTATTGGTTCAACCGATATCAGAGTTTGGGGTTTTCTAGGTTTTTGAAGGTCACCGAATTTACCGGTTAAGCCCCATATCTGGATCAGATTTCAGAACACTGGTTGGAGGTTTAAAAACCTAAAATTATAGTTTGAGGTTTTTCTTCCGAAAATAAATAGTTCAAAGTTTAAAACTTCAAATCACTAAACACCCTAATCATTTCCATCTAAAAAATACGTACCAATTAAAATGTTACCAAAATCGTAAATTAAATATATCAAATTTATTATAAATTTCCGTTTTTAAATGTATATCTAATTGTCTTTGCAAATCACGTTTCTTGAATACTACCTTAGATTTGAATATTGATTACGGTCAATTAAAATTTCATAGTAACCGGAAATGATTAGACTGGTTCATTAAAAAAGGTGAACTGTATTCATTTCTAAATCGTTGTGTCCAAGCCATATCATAAGCATCCTAAACTATATTGAATTTGTGTTCTTAGAATTACACATATGGATAATGGACAAAGAAAATATAGGGTCAGAATAACTACTCTAATTGTTTTCACAAATTCATATTCAAACAATAACTAAAAGATGCTAAAAACACCAGCCAGACACAACCTTGAAAACTACATGATTGATTAGTTTTGCAGATACATCAACACTCATCGGTTTCTTTCTGAATATAACACTCATCGTTTTGCAGACACAATAAAGACACAACCTTAAAATGTACATGATTAAAATCAGAGCCGTGCGAGCACTTATGACTAACAGAAGCGGTAAAATAAAATATCTTAACATTTTAAAAAATTAATAAAGGCTATTTTCATATAATAAAATAAAAATGTTAAAATATCGATAAATAAATATTCATTCTAAAGTTTAAATACTCCGTCCGTCCCACTTTAAGTGGTATTTTAGGTTTTTAATTTTGTCTCATTTTATGTGATGTTCTCACTATTCTGAGTAGAATTTAATATCCTTTGAACTTTTTGACCAATTATAAAATGCTAAGTTTTTTTTATTGGTTGAATTAATTTCATTTAATGATATTTTTATGTTACCAAAATAAATGATATAAAAGTTTGTGTTTTCTTAATATATGTGCAAAAACCTTAAACACCACTTAAAGTGGGATGTAGGGACTATATTTTTTCTTTTTTACAAAATTAATAACCATTTTTTTTAATTGTTTGTAAATCGTCTTTTCAGTTCTAAATTAAGTTTTATGTAATTTATCTTGGTAATATAAAAATAGCATTAAATGAAAATAGTTAACCAATAAAAATAGATACAATACTTATAATTAGTTACAAATTTTAAGTTACATTAAATTTTATCTAGAAAAGTGAAAACATCACTTGTTTAGTCTAAAACACCACTTATAGTTGTACAGACAGAGTATTACTTAGTCATTTATATTATTTTATATGGTTATTTTACTTTTTACTATTAAATTAGGTAGCCATAAAACCATTATAACCACAACAGTTAATATTTTATCATTCTCTTCATCTAACATATGAAACAATTATAACTGTAAGCTTATCCAAATTACGATAAATATTCCAACATAGACCATATAATATAACTAAAATAATCTAATTATTAAAAATGCTTTAATCAGAATAATAACTAATGAAAGATGATATTGTCCGATGTCATTAAGCAACCAGTGAGAGATGCCCTCTTAATTTTTCTTTAACAACTACTGCCGTAGGCGAGCGCTTTATTTTTTTCCACGGTGGCACGGCTCTGATTAAAATGCTACTTGAACAAATGAATGAATGAGTTTTGCTGACTGTAATGTTCATATGGCCTCTTAGATTTCCATAAATTTTTTTAAATGAAGTTCTTAGAATTTTAAAATAAAGTTTCCTTGAATAAACTCATAAGAACATATATGATGGAATGTGTTTTGCAGATAACTTAAACAACATTGAGTAAAATGGAGCCTCATACAGAACGATGAATCATGGGGTTTTATTATTAAATATACGTACGCATTGTTATGTATTAATTGTTAAGCTAGATGAGCTTCCAACTTAAAACCAATTGGTGATTAGGGAATTGGTTGAACTTTTTTATATATTATTTAGAATTTCTTCCAATCTCCGATGTGGAACATTTTATGTCAAATACGTCCCTTCGAGATGATGGATTTTGAGCGTCGATTTTGATTTCGGACAAAGATCGATGGGCCAACTTTGGGCCAGATCGACGTGGATCGGATTGGACTGCGTGGATCGGGCTATAATATCATATTAAGCTAGATGGACTTCCAACCTAAAACCAATTGGTGATTAGGGGAGTAGCTCATCTATCATATATATTACTTAGTATCTCTTCCTCCAATATCCGATGTTAGACATTTTGTGTCTAATATTACTACAATCATAACTAGAAATTGACCCGCGCATCTGCACGAATCAATATTTATTTTTCATGATTACTGTTATATATTTTAAGTGTGTCGTAATATAACTAACTATATTCAAAAGACATGAATCAAATCAAGTATTATGATTATTTTTGGATCCAAATTCGTTTTAAATACAAATGATATTTAGATATTTAGATATTTTTAGGTTTTATATATCAGAACCAAACTCCTCCAAACCCATAAGGACCCAACTCAAAACTCACACATAAATTTATAATATTCAAGCGGAGTTTAATTTCAAAAAACAAATGATACCTGAAAGAAACAATCTGTAGCTAAATGGATAGCCAATGTTCATGCCTAACTGATTTTATAAACTAATAAAATGATTCTTTCTATGTGCCTGGATAAACTAAATGAAATAGAAAGAATTTTTTTATTTAGTAAAATAATTATATGGAGTGAAAAATTAAGTGATAATAAATGTAACACATTTTTACTATTTTGATTTAAGTTATTATTTTATACACAAAACATATCTTTGAATTATGTTTTTGGCTACGTAAATTTTCACCGATTGAAACTAAAATAAAAAATATTTTAGTAAAAACAAATCTAACGTTTAACCATATGTACAACCTAGTTATTTTACATTTTTGATTTTATAATTGGTACAAAGTTAATTTTGATTAACTAATAAATAAAATCTGAATTATTATTATTATTATGGCAATATAATTAATAATATGAAATTTTGCTAAAGTAATATAATTAATGAAATTGTTAAACTTAGTGAAATATATAAATACAATTAATGTAATACTGCTAATCATATTTCTAAAAAAAAATACATTTTGACTATTATTCATATTTCCAAACAAAACTAAAATGTACTTCAATTTTAATAATATAGATAAAAATGCCACATATATATTATAAATGGAGAAATATCAATTCTACTACATGTTTGATACCACTTTCAGATTTACCATTAATGAATGATATTTTCATAAACACCCTAAAATTTTTGATAAAATTACACTAAATTGTTTTTTCTAAATATTCATAAAACATTTATAAACCCAACCCCCAACCCCTTAAAACTAACCCCTAAATATTAATCACTAAAGTATAAGCCCAAATGTTAGCAAATTTTTGATTGAGAGTATTTTTGAAAAGTGGTACTTAACTTGTGGTGTTTTTGATAATTTTTCATTATAAAGATTATATATATAGTTATAGTTGTTAATAATTGGTATGACCAGTGACATTTCCTATAAATAGTCTAATAATATATATTTTGTTAGTTAAGTGTTGTGAGAGAATCTATGGTAAGGACACCTAAGCAAAAATGATATTATTGTGAATGTGTTACATATTTAAGATTATTCTTTAAAAATGTTTTTTGATTAATATAAAGGAGATTATAAAATAATTATATGTATATATGAGAATAATATAATTTATATTTTATATATTATAAGTTAAATTTATTATTTATATTAAATATTTTTAAGTTTTTAATTATTTTTAAATAAACCGCCTTTAGAAAATTCGAAATCTTTTTTTTTATGGATTAACAAATTTTTGAGCGACCTATACCAACCTCGAAAGAATTACATTCAACCGGCACTGTACCTGACATGCAGTTGGCCAAACTTGGAAAGACCCACTGGGTTTTATATGCCGTTGCACATGTTTTTGTTCTAATAGGAAAGCAAGCAAGAGCATGAGTATTAGAGCATCAACAACGCTGGTCCTTAAGGCAGTGGGTCTTAAAAAATATTATAAAAATACATGGTCCCACCACAACCCTTAAAATCTTCCCCTTCGTTCCTTCTGCAAGAGGCGAAACTGAGACAACCCTTAACTGTTTGCGGATCCCACTGACACGTGGCGACCCGCGATTGGTTATATTTTTATTTTTTACAAAAAGTAAAAAAAAAAGAAAATAATAAATAAACCCTTAAGGGACCTTGTCCGTATGCTCATAGCCCTCGAAGAAGTCAGAGTAGTTTTTATGTTTTTAGAATTTTTATACAAGAATAATTTAGCAGCTATTTTTCAGTACAAATTCTTAGAAATTTTGATGTTTTTGATTTTTTTTGTATTTTAAAATCAGATGATTCGATGGTTGCAGACGATGTGACCATAAATCGCGTTTGTAGTTGAAAATAGTTTTTAAGTTGTTGAACCGGATAAAAAAACCATCAAAATGTCAAAAATATTTGAACTGGAAGAAAAAACAGTTAGAAAAACCTAATTAATATTTTAAATATTTATACATATCCTAATTATGTGTCATATTTACTATAATTTTGTATATATATTGAAATAAATTGGATCCAGTCGAACTATATTCAACCGTGATCTAACCAAACGATTATTCAGTTCAGTTTTAAAAAAAAAATTGATAAGCAGATAATGTTACTGTTCCAATGTATTAAATGCGTACGATTTGAAAGTTTGTGTACAAAAGTAGATAAAATATTTTTTTTTTTGTAACATAGTAGATAAAATATTTAGGTAATGTATTATAGGGGATAAGAATAAATATTTGAAATATTAAAAGCATTCACAAAATAAAAAAAAAAGAAGTTGACCATAATTACAAAAATAACCTAATGGAAGAGGCGACAGCGACGGCGAAAACCCAAATGGAAGAGGCGACGACGGAACCAGACGATTCGACTCTTGAATCAGAGCAACCGCGGGAGCAGGAGAAGGAGAGACCAGTGCTGGGAAAGGAGGCGACTTTCGATGTGAATCAAGGCTCTGGAAGCGTTCCGGCTTCTCCTTGGAATGGAAATCGAGAGGGATCTCTGATTCCAGAAATAAAGGAAGCGAATGGAGTGGTTTCAATGGTCATCCCACAGGAGATTCTGACGGATTCCAATACGCTGTGGAAGTGTTATGTGGTTGGGTACTTCATCGGAGATGCTCCACATGTTGGATCAATCCATGCTACAGTGAATCGGATCTGGGCTTCATCCAAGGGAGGTCTAAAAATTGATGTTCAGTTTATTGAGAAAATACGGTTCTGTTCCGTATTGAGAATGAGTAGAGTAGGGGGAGTGTGCTGCAGAGGAAGTACTGGCATGTAGCAGATGTGCCGCTAGTTGTCAATGAATGGTCTCCGGAGACAGCGACTTTGAAACCTGATCTATCCTCAATGCCGATGTGGGTTGACTTGAAGCAGGTTCCTAGTCATTTGTTCTCGGCCAAGGGATTGAAGTGTCTAGCACGGGGTGTGGGTAAGTATGTGAAGCTTCATCCTTCAACGGAGAGATGTGTAAGGTTGGATGTTGCAAGGGTTCTTACGGAAGTTGATCTCACAAAGCCACTAGTAGAGAGAATCGATTTCCAAGATGCGAAAGGGGAGAGCGTATCAGTGACGGTCAACTATCCATGGTTACCTCCTCACTGTAACATCTGTCAGTCTTGGGGGCATAAAGGCTCAGAGTGCAAGTCATCGAAAGTTAAGATATTGGGATCCGATAAGGGGAAAGAAGTTCAGGGATCAGAGGTGGTGCCTGCTCTAGAGACAAAGGCTCAGGACAATCACAATGCAGTAGGTGACTTGCTAAAGGAGCTTTAAGAGTATGCAGTTCACACTGCTTTAACAGGGGAAGGAATGAATAAAAGTTTGGAAGTGGGTACATGTTCGAAATCGATGGTGGGAGAGGAAGGAACAGTGGAAGCTTTTGTTTTTTGGGGAAGCAGAGAACCAAAAATGGTCACTGGTTGACAATGGACTTCAAAGCCAGAGAGAAGTCAACGCTGTTGAGGATCCCATTGTTTCACCATCGCGGTTTAATGTTCTCTCGGTGTCGGAGGACGAGGAGGAAGACATGGAAGATATTGGAGAAGGAGAGCTGGTGAATGAAGTTCAGAAGGTCAGAGAATCTAAAACCTCTAAAAAGGTTGATAAAGGATCTCAGATCACTGGCAGTAGGAATACTAGGAAGCGACCAGTCAACACTCGTGACCTGAAAATGTTGCAGATGCAGAATGGTGTTAAAAAGACTACCGTTAGGAAGTTATGACGTCGTTTTTCTCTTGGAATATGCGTGGCTTCAATATGTCACGCAAGCATATAGCTGTTCACCGCTGGGTTCTTAAGGAAAAACCGCTCTTTGGGTGCTTGGTGGAAGCAAGAGTTAAGCAAGAGAATCACAACAAATGTATGAAAGTTGCCTTACCGGGGTGGCTATCAGTTACTAATTATGATCATCATCGGTTGGGAAAGATTTGGTTTTGCTGGTCAGATAAAGTTCAGGTCTCTGTTCTGCATATGAGCTCTCAAGTCATTACGTGTGCTATTCATATCTCAGAAACTTCGGAGAAATTTATTTGTTTTGCTATTTATGCTTCAAATTTTGAGAGTGAACAACGTCAGTTATGGGCTGATCTAAGGAGCACACACTCTGTGTATCAGTACCTCAATTTGCCATGGATACTACTCAGTGATTATAATGTCACGCTATCATCTAGAGAGCATTCAAGAGCTAATGACTATCTTCCAGACCAGACTGGTATGCGGCAATTTCAGGGGATGGTCAGTGATTGTGCACTTACGGATTTGGCTTATGTAGGAGCTCTATTCACTTGGTGGAATAAACGTGAGGAGGACCCGATAGGGAAAAATCTGGACCGGGCTCTCATAAATTGCGATTGGTTATGAACATTCCCTCACTCTTATGCTCAGTTTGAAGCTTGTGGTATTTCAGATCATGCCAGATGCGTGATAAGGCTGTCTGCTAATACAGAAACAGTGAGAAGGCCGTTCAGGTTCTTTAACTATCTAGCAGAGCATGAAGAGTTCTTGCCCACTGTTGCAAAGCTGTGGGAAAGCACATAAACTCTCTACCATTCTCGAGCTTCTTTAGGTCTCTTTCACAAGAAAATCAAAGCGTTGAAATATGAGATGAGAATGATGAATAAAACTCATTATGGGGATTTGCCAAACCGAACCAAAGAAGCATATGAAGTCATGTGTGCATGTCAGAATCAAGTTCTCCTCGATCCCAATCCTCTTACGTTTGCAGCAGCATCAGTAGTGTCTGATAGGTGGAACAAGCTGGCTCGAATTGAGGAAAAGTTCTATAGACAGAAATCATGTATCAGATGGCTTCAACCAGGGGACCTAAACACCACGTTCTTTCATCGATCAGTGCAATCTCGTATGTCAAGGAACACTATCAGAATGCTTAAGGATCGAAATGGAGATATTCTCACAACTAATGCTGATATAGCTCGGGAGGCGGCGCAATATTTTCAGTGTTTCATACAGACACAAGAACAAGAAGTAGAAGATGTTCCTCATGATAGGATTCAGAACTTGCTCACGTATCGCTGTTCACCTATTGTGGCGGGCCGCCTTGTTGCTCCTGTAACACCGGAGGAGATACAACGGGCAATATATTCTCTACCTAATGATAAAGTGTCTGGTCCTAACGGGTATACGAAGGAGTTTTATGTAGCGGCTTGGCCTATCATAGGCAGGGATTGTATAGTGGCAGTGCAGTCTTTCTTCATGTATGGCTTCCTCCCTACTAGTGTTAATGCGCCGATTCTCTCCCTTTTTCCCAAGACTGATACAGCAGAGACAATGAAAGACTATCGTCCTATTGCCTGCTGTAACTTCTTGTACAAGGTAATTTCCAAGATATTAGCTTCTCGACTCAAGACGATTCTCCCTGAGGCTATTGAATCCAATCAGTGCACTTTCATTAAATGACGACTTTTGCTGGGAAATGTCCTGTTAGCATCGGAGTTGGTAAATAGATACCACAAGAAGACTAACTCTGATAGATGCACTGTCAAGTTCGACATATCCAAATCCTTTGACACAGTGAGATGGTCTTTCATCACATCAGTGTTAAGAGCAATGGGATTGCCTGCTCTGTTTATTAGTTGGATCCGCACCTGCATCTCTACAGCCTCCTTCTCAGTATCTATAAATGGAAGCTTAGAGGGTTTTTTCACGAGCGCTAGAGGCATTAGGCAAGGTTGCTCATTATCTCCTTATCTCTACGTCATATTGAATAATGTGCTGTCAAAGATGTTAAACAAAGCTGCACTGGAGGGCTCCTTTGGCTATCACCCGCAATGTCAAGCTGTTCAACTAACACACTTGAGTTTTGGGGATGACTTACTGGTATTTACGGATGGCTCAGTTAATTCCCTGCAAGGAGTAATGGAAACTATGGATGATTTTGCGAGCATGTCTGGTCTCCACATTAATGCAGCTAAATCGTCCTTATATGCTTCAGGAAGTGGAACAGCAAGTGTCTGTGAGGAAGCTGAGCGTATTGAAATTGTGGTTGGAAAACTTCCGATAAGAGCCTGCCATTAACTACAAAAGCTCTTTCTAAGGAGGATTACGAGCCACTGATTGACAAAATCAGAACAAGAATGCTGTCCTGGACCAACAAGAGCTTATCATATGTAGGGAGACTGCAGCTACTTAAATCAGTCATCTCCAGCATATTGAACTTTTGGAGTTCTGCTTTTATACTTCCTATGGCCTGTCTGGATGCAATAGAGAGTCTATGCAGTGCATTTTTATGGTCGGGTGATCCGATCCTCATCAGACACATAAAGCTAAAGTAAAATGGGAAGATTTATGTTATCCAAAGTCGGAAGGGGGCCTGGGCATCAGGAGATTGCGAGATACGGTGAGAGTTTTTGCTCTTAGTCTGATTTGGAGAATTTTTAATGAGACAAATTCATTGTGGGTTTCTTGGATTCATCACTACCTATTGCGTCACAGTTCGTTCTGGGATGTTCGAGATGAGACAACAGGCTCTTGGATATGGAGGAAACTTCTTAAGCTGCGTCCTCTGGCTTATCAGTTTATAAGGGTGGAAATCAGGAACGGGGAGAGAGCTTTCTTTTGGCATGATGATTGGTTGCGCATAGGAAAACTCATCGACATAACTGGTGCAACTGGAACAAGATATCTAGGAATTGTTCGTAGTGCTCGGGTATGTGATGCTGTGGTACATGGTCAGTGGAGAGTGAGAAGACAGAGAAGCCGACATTTCCATGAGTTACACACTAAAATACAAGCTGAGCCAATACCTGATCAGTATCTCAGGGATGATAAGTATCTATGGAGACATGAAGCAGAAGTGTATAAAGAAAATTTCTCAGCTTTACGAACCTGGGAACAACTCAGATGCAAGACGGAAGAAGTGAATTGGAGCAGTAGTGTATGGTTCAAACAAGGCGTTCCTTGGTTTGCATTTATCGTCTGGCTTGCGATTCAGAACAGGCTCTCTACGGGTGACAGAATGAGGCAGTGGGGAATACAACAAGGTTGTATTTTCTGTGGAGAGAGGGATGAGACACGAGATCACTTGTTTTTTGCATGTCCTTACTCTTATACTGTGTGGGACAGAGTTGCTGGTAAGCTTATGGGGCAGAGGATCAATCCTGACTGGTCTGATATGCTCAGATATATTCGGATAGGAGCAGCTAATCTCAAGGACCAGATAATCATCCGTCTACTCTTTCAAGCGGTCATTTATCATGTTTGGCGAGAGCGCAATCTCAGAAGACATCATAAAGGGCACAAGGGGACAGAACAGATGATCACCATGATTAGTAAGACAGTTAAGAATAGAATCTCTTCATTGGGATACAAGGCTGATCACAAGCTGGAAGGCCTGCGCAGGAGATGGTTTGAGATTTGTGACTAAGTTTGGGGTTACACAAAAATTCTTTTTCATTATAGAGATAGATATCACATCTTTTATTCTTTGTAGATCTTATTCTTTGTAAATCCTTTTAGCAAATGATCAATAAATTCAAAATTTCATCAAAAAAGAAAAGCATTCACAAAATTAGTTGAAGTGTTTTGATAAAAGTTTCCTTTATTCTTACTGTTATTATTATCTCTTGACTGTTGGTTTAAAGATTACAAAATTACTTCTATTTGTTCAACCTTAAATACCAAGAATGGCTTAATTAAATTATAGAAAAGAGAAGAACGGTCGAGCTTGAGCATGTGGTGCAGAAGGTTGAGGAAGCTGTGCATGAGGTTCATAATACTGTGAAGGAAGTTCAGGACTCGGGGATGGATCTTGAAGATTTGGATCACACTTGATATCAATGTTAACAAAGCTGCTAGTCACTTCTGCGAAATGGCAGTACGTGCTGAGACTTGTTCCTGGTGATGAAGAAGTGATTTTGATGTGTTCCAACACGATTTTACCACAACCTAATTTATCACAATCTAGTTTTATTGCAATGGGTTGCGCACATGTCCCTCTGAAGTATCTAAAAGTTACATCGCTCACTTTCACAGCACTTCCCTGAAGGAGTCAACAACATAACTTTATTAACATATTTACACAAAGAAAACAACAACATAAAATACATTTAATATGTATATATATCTTTTTATGAATATGATATTTTAGTAATTAGATGAATGAAACTTGACCAAGAAAATAAAAATCACAGCCAATATTATCACATCATATTCCATATATATATATAAAGACAAGTAAAATTACCTTTGCAGATTCATAAGAACGATCATCGTATTGCTGATCGATTAGGATGGGGAATTTGGTATTTATCAGCGTAATATCTTCGTACCAATATTTTTGACATATCCTCCTCCTCCCTAAGAAATTATATAACATCTAAATTAGATATATATATATACATAAATGTATATCATTGTATTTACTGCCTATGATATTCTCATTCTTTTATACTGGAAAATCTTACCGGCCAAGTCTTGATTCTTGCGGCATTCTCAGCTCCAGTGAAGGTGCAGTGTTGTACATGTATTAAGCCATTGTTGTACATTTACATTTTTGATGTTTTAGATTTTTCACATATATTAAGAAAACTCATTAAATTTTGATTGTAAATGCATTGTTTTAGTGAATAAGAATTTTTCATGGCTTTTAACCAATAGAAATTCAATAAACACCATTAGTTTTTTTGAAACTTACAATTTTTCATTAAATCATACATTAAAAAGGTAAAAAATCTGTTGGATAAGCTTCATTACTTAGGAAACAAGTTATCCTAAAGAAAGGTGGATAACTAATGCTAATAGGTTTAGGATTTGAAGAAAAGGAAAGATAAGAAGTCATAGATCAATTTGTAATAGGTTAAGATATGAATACCTAGCATCTATATAAAGAGAACTAATGTAAGATGTATCTCTACAACAAGATAGAAGAAAGAAAGAAAGATTAATAAAACAAGCAAGAAAGTTTTATTATACGTGTGTTCTTGGTTACTTTATTTGGTATCAGAGCCAGAGTTTTCAAACCTAAGTTCTAGTAACCATGGCGGATTCAAAGGCTTTAATCGACACAAAGACCTTGGAACACAAAGAACGAGTTCCAAATATTGTGGTTTGTCCGATGCTAACCACAACCAATTATACAGTATGGGCAAAGAAGATGAAAGTTCTACTAAAGGTACACGAAGTATGGGAAACAGTTGACGTTGGAGGAGATGACAGCAAGAAGAATAATCTCGCAACGGCTCTGCTTTATCAGTCCCTGCCGGAGAATTTAGTTTCCCAAATCGGAGATGATGATTCTCCAAAGCAGATATGGGAAGCTATTAAGTCAAGAAATCTTGGTGCTGAACGAGTTAGGATGGCACGTCTTCAGACCTTGATAAGTGAGTTTGATAGGTTAACAATGAATGATTCAGACACCATCGACGTCTTCATTGGGAAGATGACAGAACTCACATCAAAAGCAGCTTCTTTAGGGCAAATCATCGACGAAGAAAAGAAGGTGAAGAAATTTCTGGATAGCTTACCAGATAAATTTATTCACATGACGGCCTCATTAGAGCAACTACTTGATTTAAATCAAACAACCTTTGAAGATATTGTGGGGAGACTTAAAGCATACGAAGAAAGAATCAAAAGAAAAGCTACACACGATCAACAAAACAACCTCTTATTTGCAAAATCTGAAACTTCAGATGATCATAACGCAAGAGGAAGAGGCAGAGGAAGCTGGAACAGAGGACGTGGCAGAGGAAACAGAGGAAGAGGCCGTGGCAGAAGCAACTCAGTCGAGAAAAGTAAAGAGAAAAGAGATTACTCACAGATAGAATGCTTCAATTGTCATAAGAAAGGCCACTTTGCCTCTGTATGTCCTGAAAAGAAAGAAGACAATCAGGAGCTTAACAAGAATGAGACGGAAGTGGCAGAACCAGCTTTGTACATGCACGAAGTTGTGTTTCTTAACGAAGAAAAGGTTATACCTAAGAAGCTAGAAAGTGGAGTAAAGGAAGATGGTATATGGTACTTAGACAACGGTGCGTCTAACCATATGACAGGGGAGAGATCTTATTTCTCTGAGATGAATGAAAACATCAGAGGAAAAGTAAAGTTTGGAGATGGATCATATGTCAACATCAATGGAAAGGGTTCGATCCTTTTTGAAGCTAAGACAGGGGAGCAAAAATTGTTAACCGACATCTATTTTATACCTGAGTTGAAAAGTAATATTCTGAGCTTGGGACAAGCAACCGAACAAGGCTGTGATGTCCGAATGAAAGACAATTTTTTGACTCTAAGAGATCCGGAAGGAAGACTGCTTGTAAAGGTTCTGAGATCTGCAAATCGTTTGTATAAAATAAAGCTACAAGTAGGCAGAGCTTCCTGCTTACACGCCAGAATGAATGAGGAACTTTGGAGATGGCACGCAAGGCTAGGTCATGTTAGTTTTAAAACGATAAAAGCTATGGCATCAGAAGGAATGGTCCATGGCTTACCAAAGATAAGTGAAGAAAAACGACTCTGTGACTCTTGCTTGGTAGGCAAGCAAGCGAGACAATCTTTTCAAAAAGCAACTGCGTTTAGATCGTCTCGTCCTCTCGAACTGTTACACGCAGATCTTTGCGGACCAATAACACCAGCTACTCTCTCTCGCAACAGGTATATCTTTGTGATCATTGATGATTGCACAAGGTACATGTGGTCGATCCTGTTAAAAGAAAAGAGTGATGCATTCGACAGCTTTAAGGTATTCAAGAAGCTTGTCGAGAAGGATTTTAACAAGGAAATAGGAACGTTACGCACAGACAGAGGTGGTGAGTTCACCTCACATGAGTTTAATGACTTTTGCAACAACAACGGTATAAGAAGACATCTAACGGCACCGTACAGCCCACAACAGAATGGAGTGGTGGAACGAAGAAACCGTACACTCATGGAAATGACGCGTAGCTTACTAAAGGCAATGGGAGTACCTAATTACCTATGGGGAGAGGCAGTACGTCACGCCACGTACTTAATAAACAGAGTACCTACAAGAGCTTTGACTAAGCAAACTCCCTATGAATGCATCAAAGGAAAGAAACCAAACGTATCACACATAAGAGTTTTCGGATGTGTGGCGTACGCAAAAAAGGATGCAGGACAGTTAAGAAAGCTTGATGATAGATCAGAAGCTGCAGTTCACCTCGGCATTGAACCAGGAACCAAGGCTTACAGGCTATATAATCCCACTACAAAGAGGGTTATTGCTAGCAGAGATGTTATTTTTGATGAAAAGGCTCGTTGGAATTGGAAGGGAGAGTGTAAGCAAGTCCAAACCGAGCCTGGGATGTTTCAGATGACATGGGGTACTACAGAAGACAATGGAGCTGGACCTTTTGTTGTCGGAGCTGCTAATGGTGACAATGTCGGAACTGTTAATGGTGACATTGTCGCAGCAACAAAAGGTAACTCTAATGAAGAAACAGGGGAAGAAACAGAGGAAGTCGTTCCTGAGGAAGAAGTAGTAGAAGAAGAAGAGCCCGTACAAGAATTAAGACGTTCTTCTCGACAAGTAAATACACCTGCATATTTGAAAGATTATGTCTTGCTCGCTGATATCGAAAGTGAAGTACTGTTGCTAGCATTGAACGATGAGCCAATGACAATAGCAGAAGCTCTCAAAGATAAGCGTTGGAGAGTCTCATGTAAGGATGAGATAGACTCTATCGACAAGAATGAGACTTGGGTTCTCGTTGAAAAGCCACACGGAGTAAAGGTAATAGGACTCAAGTGGATTTTCAAAATCAAGCGCAACGCAGACGGCAGTATCAATAAGTTTAAATCAAGACTTGTTGCAAAGGGATACGTTCAAGAGCACGGCATAGATTACGACGAAGTCTTTGCTCCAGTGGCACGACTGGAAACCATAAGACTTCTCATAGGCCTGGCTGCTGCAAATAGATGGGAGATACATCATTTAGATGTAAAAACAGCATTCTTACACGGAGAGCTGATCGAAGAGGTATATGTGACGCAGCCGGAAGGATTTGAGAAAAAGGGTGCAGAACACAAAGTATACAGACTCAGGAAAGCTCTGTATGGATTACGCCAAGCTCCTCGAGCATGGAACACGAAGCTTGATCAGATATTAAAAGGTTTAAAGTTCAGAAAGTGTACTAAAGAAAGTTCAGTATATCGGAAGGAAGAAGGAGATAAACTGCTCATAGTTGCTATCTATGTTGATGACTTGTTCATCACTGGGAATTCTTTAAAGACAATAAAGGAGTTCAAAGTATCAATGTCTGAAAAATTCGAGATGTCTGACTTGGGTCTGTTAACTTACTATCTCGGCATAGAGGTAAAACAGAGTCCGGAGGGCATCATGATTAAGCAAGAAGCCTATGCTCGTCGCATACTAAAAGAAGCAAAGATGGAAGATTGCAACGCAGTACATATACCAATGGAGTTTGGGTTACAACTGTCAAAAGCAACAAATGAACCAGAAGTGGATGCAAGCGAGTACAGAAGGAAGATTGGGTGCCTAAGATACTTGATGCATACAAGACCGGACATGGCATTCTCTGTAGGCATTCTAAGTAGGTTTATGCACTCACCAAGGGAACCTCACAATAAAGCTCTGAAACAAGTATTGAGATACTTGAAAGGTTCATACGACTATGGCTTGAAGTTTAAACATGGAGGATCTCAAGATCTTGTAGGATACAGCGATAGCAGCCACAACACCGATCCAGATGATGGAAGAAGTACTTCTGGACACATATTCTGTCTCGGTGACACACCAATCTCTTGGTGTTCGCAGAAACAGGAAGTAGTGGCTTTGTCCTCGTGTGAAGCTGAATACATGGCAGCGACAGAGGCCACAAAACAAGCTATTTGGCTTCAAGATCTAATGAGCGAGATCACAGGAAGAAAGGCTAAAAGAACTCTGATACGTGTAGACAACAAGTCGGCCATAGCTCTTGCCAAGAACCCAGTTTTTCATCGATGCAGCAAACACATACACAAACGGTTTCACTTCATCAGAGAATGCATTGAAAGGGAGCTGATTGATGTGGAACATGTACCAGGTAGAGAGCAACGTGCAGACATATTAACCAAAGCACTAGCAAGGATTAAATTCAAAGAAATGCTGGAGCTGATCAAAGTACAAAGTTTAAGAGAAGATGACTTGAAGCTTAGAAGGGAGAATGTTGGATAAGCTTCATTACTTAGGAAACAAGTTATCCTAAAGAAAGGTGGATAACTAATGCTAATAGGTTTAGGATTTGAAGAAAAGGAAAGATAAGAAGTCCTAGATCAATTTGTAATAGGTTAAGATATGAATACCTAGCATCTATATAAAGAGAACTAATGTAAGATGTATCTCTACAACAAGATAGAAGAAACAAAGAAAGATTAATAAAACAAGCAAGAAAGTTTTATTATACGTGTGTTCTTGGTTACTTTAAAATCAATCTTTTTGAATCAATTTTTTTTCCAGAACATCAGTCATTTAAGAACGGAGGGAGTATAAAATTATATGTGCGAACCTTATGCCGTGGCCTGGACCACAGTTCACACGGGTTATGTTGATATCGGACGAACCAGTTTTAATCGCAATACAATCATCACCTAATAGGTAGAAAATCATATATATCACAATAAGAAAACTCATGGTATATCAAAATTTCCTCATAATCAAGACAAAAATGTTAATACCGGTTTGGATTGTCGAGCTGAGGATATTGACTTTTTGTGAAAGAGAGATATCAATGCCATCTGTATTTGGACTGCTTACAGGTGCTATGAGATGAAGATTTGATAAAGTTTCTTGGATGCAATTACTAATTGAAATGTGATTTTTTGGACTATTTCTTTGAGTTAGTCCAATGTATATAAGGTTGTTACATCGATTAAATTTCAGTGCCTGCATAAGCAAATATAAAACCCTCAGACAAAACAATTAATGTATTATTATTGCATATAGACATCTGAAACTCAACTTCTTGGAATAGCTTTGAAGTACCTGTGGTCGGGAGTCGAGCTTAACAGAAGACCACCAACTTTCCCCATGGGGATCAAGGAGACCAGATCCAGTGATATTAAGATCTTGAAAATTAAGATCTTTTTAAAATCTTTTTAAACAGTTTTTTTTTTTGAAATGAAAAGATATCAAAAGATATTGTGGTTATGTTTCCATTTTATTAGGAAAAAGTTATATTATTCATGTTATATATAAGTTATATTATTATTAATAATAAATTATATTAACTAATTTCTAGGGATGGTTCATTGAGTCCATTATATATGTATTTGTTTCTTATTATTATATATTTATATTATTGTATTTTTCTTAATTTTTTAAGCAAATTAATATGTGCATGAAAAAACATATTTGATAATTATTTTGTATTTAA
Organism: Hirschfeldia incana; assembly: GCA_026261945.1. NCBI lineage: Eukaryota > Viridiplantae > Streptophyta > Magnoliopsida > Brassicales > Brassicaceae > Hirschfeldia > Hirschfeldia incana. The sequence goes on from JABCMI010000024.1 coordinate 4,583,998, forward strand.
TTTGTGTTGAATTTTTATCTGCCCTTTAAATATTTCATAATAATATTTCATTGCTAACTACAAAATTAGTGAAATATTGACACACATATATATATATATATATATATATTTAAAAAAAAAATATATATTGTTAAAATATTTGGATAGACATAATAATTTTATTTTAATATAATTTATTTGGATTGTATAATTGATAAAAAAAAATATTTTTTTTTCATTTTGTATACAACAATTGAATATATTAGTGTATAATAATATTTCAAAAGTAATAATGAAATTAATTAAAATATTTACATATAATTTTTGAAAATTAAAGTATGTTAAAATACTTATAAACAGTTTTTTCGGAACTTTGATATATATATATATATATATATATATATATATATATATATATATGATTTAAATATAAGTTGAATTTAATATTGTTATTCTTATTTATGAAATCCCTAAAATAATGGGATATATATATATTTTTTTAAAAATTAATATATTGTTAAAATATTTGGATAGACATAATAATTTTATTTTAATATAATTTATTTGGATTGTATAATTAATAAAAAAAATATTTTTTTTTTCATTTTGTATACAACAATTGAATATATTAGTGTATAATAATATTTCAAAAGTAATAACGAAATTAATTAAAATATTTACATATAATTTTTGAAAATTAAAGTATGTTAAAATATTTATAAACAGTTTTTTTCGAAACTTTGATATATATATATATATATATATATGATTTAAATATAAGTTGAATTTAATATTGTTATTCTTATTTATGAAATCCCTAAAATAATGGGATATATATATATTTTAAAAAAATTAATATATTGTTAAAATATTTGGATAGACATAATAATTTTATTTTAATATAATTTATTTGGATTGTATAATTGATAAAAAAACTATTTTTTTTTCATTTTGTATACAACAATTGAATATATTAGTGTATAATAATATTTCAAAAGTAATAACGAAATTAATTAAAATATTTACATATAATTTTTGAAAATTAAAGTATGTTAAAATATTTATAAACAGTTTTTTTTCGAAACTTTGATATATATATATATATATGATTTAAATATAAGTTGAATTTAATATTGTTATTCTTATTTATGAAATCCCTAAAATAATGGGATATATATATATTTTTAAAAAAAATTAATATATTGTTAAAATATTTGGATAGACATAATAATTTTATTTTAATATAATTTATTTGGATTGTATAATTGATAAAAAAAATATTTTTTTTTCATTTTGTATACAACAATTGAATATATTAGTGTATAATAATATTTCAAAAGTAATAACGAAATTAATTAAAATATTTTCATATAATTTTTGAAAATTAAAGTATGTTAAAATATTTATAAACAGTTTTTTTTGAAACTTTGATATATATATATATATATATATATATATATATGTGATTTAAATATAAGTTGAATTTAAAATTTTTATTCTTATTTATGAAATCCTTAAAATAATGGGAAGTTATTGTTTTTTATATAATATTAAGATTATTAATGATGGAATAATGTAGTATATTCTATTTAATATAAAGATTAATGATGATTGAAAATGTCATGTGACTAATTCTAGTCATAGTCCATTTTATTAAAAATCACACATGAATTAGAAGTCATGACTTCTGTTTTAATATAATAGACTAGACTTTGACCCGCGGTTTCAAACCGCGGGATAATTTTTTGAAACATTTTAAATTTATTTGATATTAATTTGTACTTATTGTATCTACATTTAGATGTTATAAATGAAAAATTATATGGAGTATTTTAAAATCCGTCCCGATTTGCTACTAAATCGGAAAATTATGTGGTATCATATATAATCTAGTTTAGTTTTCAGTAAAATATTATTTAAAAATCCTATAAAACTCATAATTACAGCTAGTACTCGGGATTCTGGCTATCGGTTAAACTGATAGGTGACCCGATATGCAATTCGGTTTGACTTAAATTATTATAGTTAAAGTATTCTAATATATATTCATGAATATTTATATGAATAGTGGATATATAATAAAAGTGATGTTCCAATTTTAATTCTATTTTTTGGTCAAACTAAATTTTCATTTTATTGTAAGTGTAAGGAATCAATATTTGAGAGGATGCATGCTAAAATGAAATATACAAGGATCAACAATTTATATACGTCTATTACAATTTAATGATTTATGTTTGTAAATATAATTTTTATTGATTTAGTAAGTTTACTTTTGTTATTCATATGTTATTAGATTTTTGATGTTTTGTTTATGACTTATTTTAAATTTTAAAGTTAATTTCATTAATCACATTAGAAATGTAAATATTTCTTAATTTTAATTTGATTTATATTTTTATCATATATATAATTATATTTTACAACTAATTAAACTATTGACCCATACTCTCTTGCATTAATTTATGTTTTAACGTAGTGTTTTATGATATAATTGTGTTAATATATTTATTGAATTAGTTAATATTTGATAAATATATTATATGTGTTTGAATAACCCGTAAAACTATGTTCATAAGAATATCAATTGTAACATGTTTCATCGTATACTAAATATTAATAGTATCTAACTATTACATTTTTTTAATCAAATATTTATATATGTATATCTAATTTTAATACTCTAACTGTAATAATTATATTTTCTATATATTTAGTGAGGGTTTTGAAGAAATTGTTTTTTTTTTTGCATTTTGATTAATATATAGTTGTATACAAATTAATCGTCATTTATCATTATTTTGTACATTAAAAACCAAAATATAATTAATTTATTATTAAATTTCGTATTAATATTATTTAAATTCATTAGTTTAAAAAAATAATAGGTTAGTTAGTTAACTCCTTAATTTTAGGCCTAATTTATATTTAATATTATTAAATTAAATATAAGTAGAAATAATAGGGAAGATAAATATAGGAAAATAATAAAAATAAATGACATGGAACAACCTAGACTACTTGCAAGTAGATAAAAATTGCTCCTCTTTTAATAGTATTGATATGAGAAACAATTTTTCTTAATAACAAGAATATATACTTTATTAGATCGTATAGTGTATGGGGAAATAATCTTACAGACATTTAGCTCATCGAAGGCCTTCGTAGCATCTCTCAGAGCCTCAAACTTGGCATACATGGAGATGAAACTGTTGCCAATAAACTGTTGGCACATCTCATGAATCTTAAGCCTTTCTTTGACTTGCTCACCCCGTAGTTAACTTAACAGCATTGATTGATCCAACAAATGTGACCTCGTTTGGGTTAGACTCCATCTAACCGACAAGTGTTTCATAACGTCTTTTTATGCAATTGCCTGACCAGAATGAGGTCTGTTTCGTGACAACAAGTTTGTAATCACGCTAGTAAAAGACACGTGATCAAGTTCCACGCCTTCCCTCATCATCTCCCTATAGACAAGCACTGCTTCAACCCCCCAAAACTGCCTCCTCGAGAAAACTGCTGACGATTAAGAGTTCCATGAAATCATATTATCCCTAACAGGCTTCTCATCAAAAACACTCTTAGCATCTCCTCGAGTACATCGTTATAAACGAGTTGACAACAAAGAGTGACCTCGTCCTTGTTACGACCAGCTGCAGACTTTTAGTGAAGATCGCAAGGGATTGTGCAGGATAGATTCTCCGTAAAGATTCACTGATTGAACTGTCGATGTAAGTTGTCGCGTTTCTTTGAGAACTTCCATCGAAATCGTGAGCAATTTATACATGGTAAGCAAAATCTTTGAAAAGGTAAAAACTTTGAGGGTTTACAGTGTAGATAACTCAAACAGGTCATGATAACTAGGAGTGTAATATTGGAGAAGAGTTTATGATTTAACTGTACGGCTACGAACAGAGTATGTCATATATAATTTTATTGAACCAAATTCAATCTAGTCGAACCATATTCAACCCCGTGACTCAAAGAAAATAATTATTCCGTTCTCTAAAGACATTGATGATAAATAAGATAATGTTAATTACTGTTCCAATTTGTTAAATGGGTATAGTTTGAAAGTTGATGTATCAAAGTGGATAAAATAATTAGTTATGTGTTACAGTGGTTAAGAAAAAAATATTTGAACTTAAAGCCTTAAAAAAATAGTTGAAGTTTTTTGATAAAAAAATACTTTATTATTATTATTATTATTATTATTTTTCTTATTATATCTCTTGACTGTAGGTTTAAAGATTACAAAATTATTTATGTGTGTTCAACTCCGTCTTTTAAATCCCAGGAATGGCTTAATTAAACTATAGAAAAGAGAAGAAGGGTCGAGCTTGGGCATGCGGTGCAGAAGGTTGAGGAAGCTGCTGTGCATGAGATTGATCATACTGTAATGGAAGTTCAGGACTCGGTGATGGAGCTTGAAGATTTGAACCACACTTGATATCAATGTTGACAAAGCTGCTAGTCACATCTGCGTAACGGCAGTACGTGCTGAGTTTTGTTCCTGGAGATGAAGAAGTGATGTTGATGTGTTCCAACACGATGTTACCACAACCTATTTTATCACAATCTAGTTTTATTGCAATGGGCTGCCCACATGCCCTTCTGAAGGATCTAAAAGTTACACCGCTCACTTTCACAGCACTTCCCTGAAGGAGTCAACAACATAGCTTCATTAACATATTTACACAAAGAAAACAACAACATAAATACATTTTTAATACGTATATCTTTTTTTTGTCGGCATATATATCTTTTAGTTTATTAATATGAGATTTTAGTAATTAAATGAATGAAACTTGACCAATAATTTATAATGATCACAGTCAATATTATCACATCAAATACCATATATAAAAACACAAATCTTATTATATAAAGTTTGGTTTTCAAAGTTACTAATTAACACGATCGCGACACATGGTAGTTATATATTTTAGATTGTGACATGTGTTAATATATCTCATAATTAAAAATCTTATTATAAATATTATTAATAGTAATTTTCCATTTAAAAAAATCTAAATAAAAGATAATTGTAAAAGATTATTTGATTAAAAAATATATACAATTAAGATTATATAGAGTTTGATTTTTTTAAAATTGTTAATTAACATGATTGTGGCACATGACAGTTATATAATTAAAATTGTGATTTGTATTAAAAAGAATGATTTAATAATATTCTTATAGAAATTTTCCTATAAAATCCTGAATAATATTGTTTGTAAAAGACTATATTAAACTTGGTTCTTCAAAGTTGTTAATTAATATGATTGTGACACCTGGCAGTTAAATATTTAAAGTTGTGATTATCATAATTAAAAATAAATATACTAAGATAATAAAAACAATTTTTATTAAAATAATTATATAGTAATTTTCCAATTAAAGATCTTTAAAATATAATTGCTAAATTTATTTGATAGTAATGTTTTTAATATTGTAACATGTGTTAGAATATCTCATGATTAAAAATATATATACTAAGAAAATAAAAACGAATTTTGAAAAAGTATATTTCAAAATTATTTAACAGTGAATTTAATTAAAAAATCATTTAATAGTAATTCTCTTGAAAATTTCCTTTTTAAAATCCTAAAGAAAAAATATTGATTTGTAAAATAACTTATTTAATACAAATTTTCTTTTTCTAATATCCAAAACAAAAGATAATTTTAAAAAAATATTTGATATTATTTTTCCTTTTACAATTTTGACATTTTTAAAAATATCTCATAATTAGTAATGTATATAACAAGATAAAAAAATACTTTTAAAGTAATTTTAGAATTATTTAATGACATTTTCTCTACTTATTCATTTTTTAAAAAAATTAAACAAAAATTTTTCAATAATTTATTTAATTATAATTTTAGTTTTCTAAATTTTTAAGGGAAATATATTGTAAAAAAGATTGATAGTAATTATTTGATAATAATTGTCCTTTCCTAAAATCTTAAACATAAGAAAAGAAAATTGTAAGAGAATGTTTAATAGTAATTTTAGTTTCTTTAAATCCTAATCAAAACTATTTTTAGAATAATTATTTCAAATAATTTTTATGAATAATTAATTTCCTATTTAAAAATCATAAACCAAAATAAACAAAAAATATTCACATCTAAATATGTTATTAAACTCTCTAATTTTTTTTTTTAAATCATAAACCAAAAAAAATTATAATTATTCATATATTGATCAATAGATGTGATTAAACTCTCTCATATATTGTGAAGAGATACAAGAAAATTATAAGTGAGTTTTTCTGCATGTTCTTTCACATCTTCGCATGTTATCCTTTTTGGGTATCACATGTTGAGGAAATAACTCGATATTCTGATATTCACATTAAATTGATGTTGAATTTTTTAAATAATATAATTGTCAAGATGTGGTACGTTAGTTATTGTTACAGAGATACTTAGGTGTTTGTACATATAGATGTAGGGGTTTACATGAATCGGATATCCAGGCTTTTGTAAATATTTTAATCAGATCCCCAAAGATCTTCGTATTTCCAAAAGAACTGGAGTTGCCTAGAAGCAGCCACCCTTGAAAGAGTGCGTAATAGCTCACTGATCGAGCGCTCGCTCGCCGCTACTAACGGGGTCACGGTTGATTCCCTTCATTTAGCTACTTAGATGTTTCAGTTTGCTAAGTTTTCAAAGTCCAAAGAGCGCGTCGATTGATCAGTTTTATATTTTTAACGTCTCTAATTCAAAACCGAACATGAAACTTTGGTTTCATTTTGTCATAATACTCAAGTATTCGATCCGGTTTGATCTGTAGCCACCCATATATTCGGTGTTTCAGTTATCTAAAAAACTTTTTTTTGACCGGATATCCGATTTGATCCATAAAAATAAATAAAAAATAAATAAAAATTCCGAAAATAAGATAAAAATAATAACAACATTTTATTAATAAAATAAAAATCTCTTTACTTTTTAAAATTCTAATAAATAACTTAATATTTTTTTAGTAATAGCTCACTGATCGAGCGCTCGCTCGCCGCTACTAACGGGTCACGGTTGATTCCCTTCCTTTAGCTACTTAGATGTTTCAGTTTGCTAAGTTTTCAAAGTCCAAAGAGCGTGTCGATTGATCAGTTTTATATTTTTAACGTCTCTAATTCAAAACCGAACATGAAACTTTGGTTTCATTTTGTCATAATACTCAAGTATTTGATCCGGTTTGATCCGTAGCCACCCATATATTCGGTGTTTCAGATATCTAAAAAAATAATTTTTTGACCGGATATCCGATTCGATCCATAAAAATAAATTAAAAAAAAAATAAAAATTCCAAAATAAGATAAAAATAATAACAAAATTTTATTAATAAAAAATCTCTATACTTTTTAAAATTCTAATAAATAACTTAATAATTTTTAGTAAATAAAAATAGTATAAGACTTATATAAAATATAATATTTATATAACTTATATATATGCATATAATGTATTAGATCAGATACCCATTCTTAAATGTATTAGTATTTGTGATTTGTTTTGTTTCCTACAGATATTTTATATAAGTTTTTTACTTTCCTTCGTAGAGTTACAGATATTCAGAATTTCAGTTCAAATCAAAATGGATACTGAATCCAATCAAAATTTACGGTTATTTAGTCCAACTTTATATATATATATTATGTTGTTGTGGCTAAGTTAATGTGACTATTATACTTATGTGTGTTTGTTCTTATCGACATATAAAATAAGTTATGCTGTTATAGATCATGCTATTATGGAACTTAAATCAAAGAGAACGACTATGCAATCGAATGTTGTAGGTGATGCTATTAAGGAATTTAAATAACAAAGAAAGACTTTACAATAAAAGAATGGTACTGATAACTCACTTAGAAAACATGATTATTGAAGTCCAAATCCTAACCGGAAGTTATGTGGAAAAACGAATTTTTATTCCTAGAATATGTCTCATACCAACAGATGCAAGAAGACCTTTCAAACTGAAAAGACTTCAATTTCCTATAAGAGCTATATAATGACCATCAACAAGAGTTAAAAGTCAAACTTAAAAGGTTAGTTTATTTGCCAAGTCCAGTCTCACAATTATGCGTTGCACTATCAAGAGTCACCACAACTAAAGAGTTTCAGATTTTTAAAAGAATAGCGACAATAATGTTTTACAAAATATTATATAGAGGTTAAAGTCACACCATGAGTGCTAAAGTAAACAAATTTGATGTTTTATCTAGCAATATATTCAATATTTAGCTGACTATCAATAAAACATATTGATTAGAGTTGTGTAACATTAATATTTGAATTGTGCTGTTTTTAATTTGTCTTACACAATATAAACAATATAAAGAGTTCACAGTTCCATATGTTTCAATTAACTATCTTATTATATAAAGTTTAGTTTTTAAAGTTACTAATTAACACGATCGCGACACATTGCAATCTTATTATTTAAGATTGTGACATGTAATAAAAAGGTCTCTCATAATGCTAATTTTTCTTTATTAAAATCCTAAATAAAAAAGTTAAAACATTATTATATAAAGCTTAGTTTTCAAAGTTACTAATTAATACGATCGCGACACATGGCAATCTTATTATTTAAGATTGTGACATGTATAAATAAAAAAGGTCTTTCATAATGCTAATTTTTCTTTATTAAAATCCTAAATAAAAAAGTTAAAACATGAAAACTAACTAAAAGTGAAGTATTTATTAAAAATAAAAAGATCAATATACTATTTAAAACACCATGAATATTAAAAATACAAATAAAAATAAAATTTACAAACAGATTATTGTTATTAAAATGTCACCAATATACTGAAAATTCAAGAACTCGTGTGAAAACTATTTTCATTCTTTTTATATGTTCTTGAAATTAAAATATCAAATAAAACCCGTTCAACGCACGGGTCCATATCTAGTAAATAATAAAACTTACATCTGCAGATTTATAAAAATGATCGTCGTATTGCTGATCGATTAGGATGGGGAATTTGGTATTTATCAGCGTAATTTCTTTGTACCAAATATTTTTGGCATATCCTTTTCCTCCCAAAGAAATTATGTAACATCTAATAAATTAGACATGTAAATATATATATACACATTATATTATTTACCGCCTATCATATACTCATTCTCTTAAAAAATGATATGTTAATTCTTTTATACCGGCCAAGTCTTCGTTGGCATGAATAACTAGAGATTTTGACGTTCCTGCACATAACGCTTTCCATGCGTCTTGAAATGCCTATTTCAAAACCCATGTACAAATGATTGTTTAATCCTGTAGTTGAAAATATTTTAATTGTAAAAGAGTTTGTATAAGCAGTTACTTTAGATTGATCAGCGTTTGTATTGCCAGAATCTAACAGATAATCTCTCACGCTTATAAATTCAGAATCGCTATCTCCATATTGCGAATAAAAAGATGATAATAAAAGCACCAGAATCAGTAGATGGAAACCCTAATGACAGTAAAAAATAGTTATGATATATATATATATGCGTAAAAAAAGTGAAACAATGAAAAATATGTTTTTTTTGTCTCACCATTTTTATCTAACTGATTAGAAAATAGTTATTTTTTTCTTAAGTAAAGACAATACTGAGACATTGTGTACATGTTGTAAGCATATATATATATATATATACACAAAGATGAGAATACGCAGTTGCTTTGATTAGTTGTATAATTTTGGAAATGAAATATTTTGTCAAAGAAATAAATAAGCTTGAACAGAATATATAATTTTTCTTCATTCTTATACTATATTGTTATATGTATATGTATTCCTAAAAAGTTACTATATTTTAGGAATATACTGTATTACTTTCTTTTTGTTAGAAGGAATACTATAAATCTAAATAAATAATTAAACAAATTAACTATATTCTTATCGGCACGGGTTGACTACAATATATACTTAACACTCAGCTAGTAGTATAATATATATGTATTGAACACATTGAATGTATATTACATATTCAATATTTTAGTAATATAGTTACATATATACTTAATTGTTAATACTTAGCAAAATACTTTGACTTTATATTATTTAAGTAAACATCTATATCTATCTGTACTTCTATTTACAAAGTGGCTATTCTTCTTTGAACTCTCACATTAAAAGAAAGTGGTTAATCTTTTCAGAACTCTCAAAATGCATTAATTTAATTTTAAGGCCGGAGAATCATTTTTTTAATCTTTTCATTTTTTTTTCATCTAATCTTACTTTAAGCAACAAATATCATACTTACAAATGTAAGAAGAATAATCAAACTAAATGAAAAAAAAAAAAAGAAAGTTATTCACATTTAGCCTTAGCTAGAACTAAAAAAACTGTTTAATTATTCTTCTTATATTAACTTTCTTTTTTATCCATTTAAGGAAAAACTATATTAATACTTTTTCCTGAAATAACTTATACTATTAAATTATAGAAACAGTTATAAACTACATTTACAAATTAATATGATGACTCGAATTAAATCAAGTTAAAAATAATATGATTATACAATAGTTAACATTAAAATGATTTTAATTCAGTTAAAAAATAATTACAACTCAGTATACCATAATATAAAAATTGAATCGACCTTAATTGGTTTACGTGAAATCACATATTCAATTAAGATTACAAAAAATGATGTAATGAAATTCCTGTTTACTTTTCATACATAAAAACTATAGAAATTAAAAAAAACACACGAAATCAACACATTAATTAATTATAATTTGATTATTTTTTAAAAATTTATATCTGTGTAAGAGATTTTTATATCCGTGTATGAGAACGCGAAAGTCACCTAGTAGTGATATATATGTACTGAATGCATTGAATGTATATTACATATTTCAGTAATATAGTTACATATATACTTAATACATTAGTTATATTTAGCTAGATAATTTTGGCTTTTTGTGAATTATACATAGATATACTAACCACATGTTAGCATTCTACATTTTCGCCGTTTTGGCCAAATGTCTGTTCCATGTCCCTGGCGGCCAAAATTTTAATTACCTAGTAAATACCTAGCAAGATAATTTTGACTTTCTATTATTGCTGTCTGTAATCATATTACTAGATTAGATAGTAAAAGTATCTTACTAATCAAGTATTAAAAATTTTCAATTTATAAGAAATGTTGAAAATCAGTAGTATCTTGTAAATTTTACTGTTACATTCTTGTGTGTAATTTCCCAATAGCATTGATAGTATTTTAATGTTTTTATTTATCACATTTATGTTAACACGTGAGAATCCAAATAAAAAAATACAAAACAAAACGAATAGAAAAAGATAACAGGAGTGATATAATATTAAGGGATATGCAATGAAACCGCGGCTAAGAGGACTTATGCAAAGCTGGTTCCGAGAACAGACATAGAGCAGAGTTTTTTTTCTTTTGTTTGCCAAGTTCTTTTTGTACATAAACATTTCATAAAGATGATATATTATTCCCTGTAAATAGTTTTATAAATCTTATAAATAATTTTATAAAAATATATAAACTATTTTGTAAACTCTTATTAATTACAAACTATTAATTATTGATGATTTTAAAAGCTTAGAAATGATTTTTAAAATCTGTATGTAAATATAAACGGTTATATATTATTTTATAGAACATTAGAATTGAATTAGTATAAATTGCTTTTATTTATTTTTTTAAATGGTATATTAGTCATCACAAATGACTTTAAACGCACATAAATAATTTACAAATGATTTATTAATCATTGCAAATAATTGTAAACACATATAAATAATTTATAAAACATTTTATAATGCATTAACCGTTAACATAATGACTTTTATATGGATATTGTAATATATATATATATATATATATATATATATTTAAATAAAAAGATATAATTTACATAATGACTTTTATCATGGTTATGCCAATTAAAGAACCAATCAACATAATATATAAATTAAAGATAATCTCCAACAAAACCTATCGAAAAAATATTTAAATTAAAAAGTTAATAAAATATATTAAAATAAAAAGAATAAAGAGGCTCACCAATAATTTATTTAAAATTTTAATAACATTTTAAAATAATTTGACACTAAAGTATAGTCTGAAGTAATCAATAAACTAAAGATAATTATATGAAGAATATTCAAGACAATTATTACTATATAAATTTATTAATTGAAAACTATACTATATACAGATATTAATCTATAAATAAAAATAATACCTTTTTAATCAATATGAAGTAATCTATAAACTCGTAAAATATCATTATCATGACAGTGTTAATCTTTATAGTATATATATCAAGTAGACGGTAGATCTAATATTATATTCTAATTTCAATATGCGTTGAGTAATCTATATAAAATTTAAAATTATAATTTTACAATTAATAAAAAATAGAAATATGTTTATAAATTTAGCTTGTACATTTGCATATATGTTAATAAAGAGGTATCTAAATTGTATTTATTCTAAAGGGTATAATTTTATAAAAAAAAAACTTAAATAGGAATACTAAAAATCATACTTTAAGATAATAAACAATTAATTAAGAATAGAAAACGTTTATATATATATATCAATTTATAATTTAAAATATGTTATAAAATAAATTAAAACTAAATTATTAGTATTGCTTGCATGTAGCGCGAATATAACATCCAGTATAAGAAAAACACAACACAATACAGTATATACAATGTTAAATGTAAGTTTTCGGCCTAATCCGACCCTATATGATTTAAGCCAAACATTAGTCTTATTTTAACCATAACCTTATAATTTAGATTAATTTCATTTAAATATCTATATATAAGAAAAATGTTATTTTTAGAGCGGAAAAAACTTTATGTTTTTCGAAAAACTAGAATTTATAATTGGAAACACTCATCGTGCGTTTGTGTGTGGGTGTGGGGGGGGGGGGACTTGATTCTTAGTCTCAACCAAAAATTCGAACATGCATTTTGCGGTAAATTAAAAAGAAAATAGTTTCTGTGGAAAACCTCATTTTGCATTTCTGAAAAAATAATTTGATTTTACAGTTTTGGCAAAAAGTAAAATTTTGTAGTTTTGGCGGAAAAATAAAATTTTGTAATTTTAACGAAAACTAAGATTTTACGGGTTTTATGTAAAACATGATATACTTTTTAGTTAAAAAATAGGATTTTGACTGTTTGCCAAGATAACTTAATTTGAAGGTTTTCGCGGAAAACACTAATTTTTTTGTTTGAGTGGGAAAAGATGATATTTCAGTTTCGGCAGAAAAAAACTTGATTTCACAATTTTGATGGAAAAAAGATTTGATAATTTTGACAGAAAAAACTTAATTTTGCGATTTTTACCAAAGAATTTATTTTGCGACTTTGGCAGTTTTTTTTTTCCGTTTTTACGAAAATAATTATTTTTAGTTGTATATTTGGTTTTGCAAGCTTGGAAAATTAGTTAATTTTATTGAATTGCTATTTAGTGTTACGATAAATTGACAATCATTTTTGTATGAATTTATAATTAAATTTGACGTGTTTTTAAATCTTATAAACATTGTTGAATATGAAATGAAGTTACTAATAGTTATATTAAATTTAATTTTTATTAAAATTTTATAAATATGTCGTTATTTATGGTTACAAAAAAAAGACATAGAAAGTCTCAAATGAGTACGTTACATATATGTTTGTCCACTTAATAACTTGGTGAGAGGGCTTGGGTGGACCACTTGAATTTTAATTCGGGAGAATCTTCACCATGAGAGATATATATACCATCTTCTCTTGCATCCCAAAAGTTTTTCTGACCATAGTGAAGAATGATACCACCACCTTCATATGCCCTAAAGATTGCATAGAACTTGAAACCAGGTCCCTGCCATAAGGCACAATTGACTTTGGTCGTTAAAAAACTTTCATAAAAACTGAATTCATAGGTTTGTCCAGGACTCAACAAATGATAGCCTAGATCATCATCGTGCGTTAGACAATGGACCCTGAGAATGTTGTTCGGATTAAGAGAGTTTATAAAATGGACCGAGTCTTTTTCATAAGGCCCTCCGTTACCCAACTCAGCAGACAATGCAATGACAATCAAAAAGTATGAAAGGGAATTCATTGTTTTGATTTGTCGATGTGTTTTATATTTTTAGGGTTGATATATAGGAGTACCAAAAGATAAAGCTCCTAAGTTATTTAAAGTATCTCATGAAGTGATGCTCATGCATTTAGTATCCGTTGCATCTTCTTAAGAGGAGTATTATATATAGCCACGGTAATTTTCGTGACAACAGCTAAAAATTCGTGACTATATAGAGTAATAGACACGAAAAGTCGTGAAAAAAACCCGTAGCTATACGATCGTGACCATTTTGCATCGATGATGTTTTCGTGACTTCAATAGTCACGTTTTTGACACATACAATTTTGTGACTAATTTGGTCACGCTATAAACACATCCAATGGCGGAGCCAGAAACGTTTGGGGTCAATTTCTTTTAATTATTACTAAACTATATAAAAACTATATTTATGACTTTTCTAATTTATTTTTTTATTACTGTTTCACTGACAACATCTTTAAACATTTTTTTTGATAAAAAAATAGAAAATACATATTACAATCAATTACCATTTTGATCAAACTAAGAATAAAACGATTAAACGTTTTGATGTATTTTTTATAAGTTTTACCTTAAATTATCATCAGGAGATTGACAAAGTTTTCAACTTAAATATTTGTGTTTTACCTTGTCTCTTTGATTATGGTGATATTACAATATATATTTTTTCACTGGAATCATCTAGATAAATTGATCCATTGTTTATCTAATTAATAAAAACTTTGGTCATTTCTAAATAAGAAACTAGCTGTTACAAATATTCTGATTATAAACAAAAACCCTACCTATTTTTATTGAATTTGAATAAATGAGTCATAATCATCTTTAGTTTGATGAATAACTAATCAAAACATTAAAAAGTATAAGATAAAAAAAAACTTGAAGTTATCCAAAAGATGCTTCTGGAACACGAACTCTTGTGTTTATTAATTTGTTTTTAATGTTTCTGATATAAAATACTATATTATTTAGGCCTGATATAATTTGAGATTAAAACTAATATGTAGCTAAGTTTAAGATAAACACACATTACTGATTTCATGGTTTTTTGCATTAGTAAAAATTGAGATAAAAATTAATATACATCCAAATTATAACAAATAAATAATACAAATGTATTAGTTATATAATTTTGTCTTTAAATTTGAATGTTTTAATAATGTTTGCGAGGTTCTATTTTGTAATGGGGTCAAATTTATTTTTTTATTGGGATCAGTATACTTTTACTTAAAATAAATACAAATATTTTTACAAAATTGGTGGGATCAGCTGACCCCACCCCTTCTTCATTGTACACTCCCTTGGGCACATCAAAGATGGAAAGAATTATATTTAAAGGCACTTTATATGTTTATTGTACACTCAAAACAATGTGCGTTATTAGGATAGTTTTTTCTTGGCAAAACTCATTTCTTAGTTATAAACTAACTAAATAAAAACTAATTGATATCACCTTAACTAATTTAATATCTGATTTTATGAGACTTATTCACGGTTTTTCATAGCAAACAAAAAAAAATTAGATCTCATGCATCATCTTCTTCCTTTCCTCTTCTTGAGTTCCTTATTTCTTTTCGTAAAATGAATGTTGTTTTTTTCTGATTTTTTTAAGAAAGTATGTGTTGGGGTCAAAATCGGGCAAGACGAAATCGATGTCCGAAAGTTTCGGAAAAAACACGAAAGATGTTAGAGAAGCTTTAAGAGACTAAGTTTCAATCAAGAAAACTCGGGAAAATGTTGAGCTCAACATTAGTCGTTTCGAAATCAACGACTAGAAACATTTTCCACACAATAAAAATCTCCAGAAGGTCAAAAGAGCGCAAAAAACTTGCACGAACCGAAAGAAACGAGCAAGCCGTAGGCGCCGGGCGCCTAACGCCCGTGCTGACCGTAGGCGCCGGGCGCCTAGCGTCCGTACTGGCCGTAGGCGCAGGGAGCCTAGCGCCCGTGCTGACCGTAGGCGCCTAGCGCCCGTGCTGGCCGTAGGCACCGTGCGCCTAGCACCTGTGCTGGTCGTAGGCGCCGGGCGCCTAGCGCCCGAACTGGCCGTAGGCGCCGGGCGCCTAACGCCATGCTGGCTCGGGTTTTCGGGCGGTTAGTCTTCGTGCGTAAGTTCCAGGCTCTCAAACCGCCAGAAATCCGAGATTTGCGACTTTCTGGAATCCCGCAAACAAAACTCTTTTTTCTACTCCAAGCCTTCGGAAAACCCGTAAGACATCGACGGATGGAAAAACTTCGTATAAAACGTCGATGGTTATCTAAAAACACCATTCGACTCAGCAAAGAGTCGAAGATCTTCCAAAAGATCCAATATCCGAGTAGGAGCGTTCTCTCAAAGAAATCGTAAAAGATAGCGGAAGTCCGAGATACGGCCCAAAGGGGACCAAACATGATCACACAACCAATTTACGATTTTCTAAAAGATAGATACGACGGCTTGCAATTATCTTCACATAACAAGATAAATGTCAAACTTCCAAAGGATAAACATCAAGTTTCCGAAAAGATAAATGTCAACTTTCCCGATAAATACGAAAGCCGACGAAAATGGAAAAAGCCCAGCTCGCGGCGGCCCATCAGGAATAGACCGTCATATGGGAGTATATAAGCAAGTCTAGGAGCAGAGGAAGGGGGATCGGAAAATCAGAAGGCAAACTACTCTCGGAGCAATTTAGAACTTAGGCTTTTATTTCTTTTTTAGCGAGCTGCGACTCAATTAGGTTAGAACTAGGGTTTTGAGACTAGCGACGATCGACAGCTCTTACGGCCGCGATCTCGACCTATTGTTCCAACACTCTCCGCGAATTCGGAAATAAAATTCTATCTTTTTTGCTCTCTTTATTTTACGCATTTATTCTCAACTTAGCCTGTCTTAACTTTGTCGTGCGTGGCCCAGCAGATAGCCGGGATCCTCGGAGAAAACTAGGTCAACTTAGTTTTCCTACGTTTAACTTAACTAAAATCGACAGTGCGAATTTCGGTTCCCACAGTTTGGCGCTAGTAGGAGGGGGATACACGGATTTATCTTTCTCGCAACTACGCACGCCCAGTTAAGCATGTCTGCAAACGCGGAAAAAGACAAGCAAACGCACGACGGACCAGCCGCCGATGCCAACGCTGAGAAGACTCCTGCCGGAAACGTATCGACGGTCACTGCCGAGGCAAACACTGCGATGCTGGACCAGGTGAAGGAACTGTTCGCCACCGCCCAGAAACGGTCGGAAGAACAAGAGAAACTAATGGCTTCACTCGCTAAACAGGTCAGTACCTTAACAGCAAAAAGCAAACTCCCGCGGATCCACCAAGGTGAGGCGTGTCAGGAGGCTCGACTTCGGAACTTCCGGAGACAAAGAAAAAGATGCCCCGAGAAAGTCCCCGGAACTCATCCCTGACGATACCACTCCGGCGGGGCAGAAGAAAACGACGGATAACCTTCCACCTCCCGCGAGGGAAAACGAAGGAGACGACATCGAAAGAATCAACCTAGATATCAGCGATCAATCGGATCCGTCCGGCGAAGACGCCGACATCCACCACAGGAGGACCCGAAGTCAGTCAGCTCGACTAGCGGCAGCCTTCGAAAAACCGATGACAGAAGAGGAAAAAGACCTCTACTGGTCAGAGCAAGAGAGGCTGGCCTAAGACCAGACTCGGGCCTATCGCAGCCAACGTAGACAAAGGAGCGCGAACGGCGCCAATGAGATCCACGATTTACGCGAATACATCGCGAAGACTGCAGCCGAGGTGAAGGCGGTAAAATCGCAGATTCACCACACAACCAGCACCGCTCCCGAGATCCACCTGCTCCTCAAAGAATCGAGGAAGACTCCGTTCACCTCTAGAATCACAGACGCACGAGTCTCAGATCCCGGGAAAATAAAGCTTCCCACCTACGACGGAACCACATACCCGAAGGCACATCTGCAATCCTTTCAGATTGCAATGGCTAGGTCTAAACTTTCGGAGCGGGAAAAAGACGTCAGCTGCTGTCTCCTATTCGTCGAGAACCTCAGAGGTGCTGCGCTTGAGTGGTTCTCACACTTGAAAAGAAACTCCATCGGAAGTTTCCGCCAGCTTGCTTCAGCCTTTCTGAAGCAATTTTTCATGTTCATGGACAGGGAAACTTCCGACGTAGACCTTTGGAGCCTGATTCAAAAGGAAGACGAGCCGCTCTGCGACTACATAATGAGGTTCAAACTCGTAATGTCCAGGGTAACAGGCCTCAGCGACAGAGTCGCCATCGACGCCCTGAGAAAAAACCTTTGGTACAAATCGAAATTCCGAAAGTGGATTTCTTTGGAGAGGCCGTGCACCATCCAGGACACTCTCCACAAGGCAACGGATTTTATCATCATGGAAGAAGAGATGAAAGTCCTAGCATAAAAGCACGGACCGCAGAAAGCGTCCGGCAAGAAGAAACCCTCTCGTAACGATAAGTATGTCCATCACGAGGGGGAAGACGTTCAAGGCGAGCATAACTACGCCGTCAATTCTGAACAAGGAAAGACTGCTGGAAACACATGGACGTGGAACTCGTACAAGGATAACTCCAGCTGCGAGTTCCATCAGACGAGAGGTCACTCCACCGCCAACTGCAAAGTCCTCGGCGCAAGACTCATCGCAAAGCTGCTCGTCGGCGAGCTAGCGGCAGTTAGGAGTGTAAAAGACCTGCTCCTAGATTCCGACCGTCCGCCGAAAACCGACGGGTCTACGCCCGAGAACAACGCTCCTGGAACTCAGTCAGGCGAAAAACGCGGACGGAGGCAAGACGGCGAGGGAAGCACGGTCAACATCATGTTCCGCGATACCCTCCAGAGGATAAACATACCCCTTGGAGAAGTCATCCTAGAACCAAGACCGTTGACTGGATTCTCGGGCGTCACATCCATGACCCTCGGAAAAATCAGGCTCCCAGTCATGGCAAAAGAAGTCACGAAGATGGTCGAGTTCGCGGTAGTGGATAACCCGGCCATCTATAACGCCATAATGGGAACTCCTTGGATAAACGCCATGAAGGCAGTCCCGTCCACTTACCATCTCGGCGTCAAGTTTCCGACACCAACTGGAACGGCGGTAATCTGGGGAAGCCAAAAACAGTCGCGACTCTGCTTCCTGGCTGAACATAAATTGCGCAGCAATCGGAACCCCCCAGTGGCTAACCCAAAGCGAACTAAGAAGCATCCGAGTATCTCCGAGAACTCGGCAAAGGACGACTCAGACTTGTCCAAAAAGGCCACGACTCAGGATGACAAGAAAATCCTCGAATCCATCGCCGACGGAACGGATAACCTAACTCCCAACGCGGCCACCGACTTAGCTAGAACAGTCGAGGCGCCGGAAATCATGGAGTAATAGCATCCGCGGTATAAACAGAACTACGAGATGGCTTAACCCTCGCAAGAGGTACGTAGGCAGCTCGTCGAAACCCGACGAGTTCAGCTATCCCCCTCGCCAAAAGGGGGGGGGGGGGAGATGGGAACGAACACTCTTGTACTCCCGCAAAAATACTTTTTACATGTACTCTACATTCTTGAAACCTTTTATAAAGTCTTAAATTTAAATGTTTATTCAACGCATAAACATTACGGAAAACAAAAATTATATCTTTAAAGAACGCGAGACGTCGCTAGTTCCCGAAAAGTCTTGATTTTCCATTTTCCTCCAAACAGTCCATCCGCGACTCTAAAATACTCTATCAAACAGTCTTTCCGCGACTCTAAAATCCCTTTCCGTCGATTGGCCCCGACGGAAAAACATAGAAACGTTTCACTCAATCAAATTCGTAGTCTGGCTTCCAACGAAGTCCTCTTGCATCCGACAAGGATATCATAGCGCGCTATACAAAAAATCCAAATTTTGGTTATCTCTTCGTAAAGGAAGTAGCTCGACTCGTACCCAAACGAATCATATAAGCCGATAAGCATTTCACAGATTCTAAAACGATACGAGTCAGGTCGGAATCACAAACAAGCAAAACGAAAAGCTGATTTGTCATCGCATAGCTTCAGTCCGAAACTAGACTTAGGTCTTGCCCTAAACCCGGCCTTGCTGGTATCTAAAACATCTCATAGGCATAAGTATCCAGAATACGAGATTCCAAAATTTGCCTCTTATCGCTAACAAACCTAACGTTCGCTACAAAGTAACCTACGGATTAAGCGACAAAAAAAAAGAGCTTGAATACGAAGTGACTACACGTATCCAAACCCTCTCCACTTGACGAAAGTATAAATCAAAACGCAGAATTCATAAAAGCATTCATAGCAGGGATTCAAAGGCCACCAACGGCCAATCCCGAGAAACACAAAGTCACGCGACCTCCTAAGGGTCGCAACACATACAAACAACCCCACTTGGCCTATATCAAAAGCAAAACATTCGGTTAAAGATATTCCATACGAGAAGTTGGGCTGGTCGACCTCTTCACCCTCCTCGCCTGCGTTCGCATCCGCACCCGCATCCGCTGTATCTTCCGAGACTTGAATAGGGTTCCACAACTCTCGAATTCTCCCTTCGATCGGAGGAACAGAGGATTCAGCGTTAGCGCATATTCTCATCGAGCCGTCCATCGCGGCGAGTTCGCTGGAAAGAGAGAAACCCTCACGCTGCATCTTGTGAAGAGTACCGACCGAACCACGACACTCGCAAAAATCGCCTACAAAGTCCTGAGCCTCTTTGTACGCCTCGAATTCGGTAGAAAAGATTTCCGCCCTTCGGTTCAATTCGGCGGCAGCTCTTCTCCGCCCTCTCCTTTCTGCACGAACGAGGGCTCGAGCCTGGACCTCGGCTTGCCGGCGGTTTTGCTCCTCCACCTTCAACCGATACTTGGCAAATTCCCTTTCAGTCTCCTCCGCTTTGAAGCGGGCCAATCGAGCAGTGCGGAAACTTCCATCGATCGATGCGTTCCATACTTTCACGGCCTGCAAAGAAATCAAGGTCAAATAAAAAAAGGAAAAGGGGATTTGCTCGAGTTTCAGAAACAAACCTCGTTGACCAAACGAGCACCCTCCGCGGTCACCTTGTCCCTCTCCTCGTTGTCCAAAGACTTGTCACGGGTAAACGCCGGAGAGAGCTCATCAAAGAAGTCACCTGGGGGAGGGTTCGGACCGGGAACGCCCCGATTTTCTGCATCGAAGTCATGATCGTATCTCGGCGGCTCATCGTTTCCCGACGACGCCTCGAAAGCGATCCCTTTGCCCTTCCAAGATCTCCTCCTCCGCCTCGAGGGAGCAAATACGAAGGATCCATCATTAATGATAGGTCGCGTGCCGCCTCGCGATCGGTGAAGCGCGACCGCCTTTCGAATCCGGTCAAGAGTAAAAGAATTCCAGGAACAGGCCCTTGACCTAAATATGTCTCTCTTGGTGGAAAGATCGGAAGGAACATGCGCGAGACACCTGTTCTCTGAACAATAAATATAAATATATATATATATATATATACGTTCAGAGCTCGTCTTTCGGATTCTAAAAAAAAAAAGAGTACGGTAATCTTACCACGTCGGTACAACCAGTCCGTCGGGAATAGATGAAGAAAGCCTTCCTCGACAGACTCTCCATCTATCCTCACAAAAAAGAAACGATCGACGAAATCCTTAGCATGTGAGGTAAGTCCACGAATTACCGAAAAATCGGTCCTCGATTTCATGGCATATATTCCATTGGTGCTCACAGTCTTGGAAATCCACAACCCTTCGAAGTCCGAAGGGCTAAGATCCATTCCTAACTCGTAACTCAAAATTACAACGCCAAGCCAGCTTTCCAAAGCCGGCACGTTCAACTGGCTGATTGAGATTCTGAAACGGTCAAGAGCCTGAACAATGACCCCAGGGATTGGGAACCATAGTCGACATTGCGTCAGGAATGCCTCGTAGCAAGTGAAGTAACCCTCTGGAGGGCGCTCTGAACTCCATTCCCACGAGGAATGCGAAACATGACTCCCTTCGAAACTTCATAAAACTCTCGAAGAGTTCCGAGATATTCGGGGGATACCTCGCTCGGCAAATCAGTTTCCGTACGCGCCCTCAGAGGTCGCCGGGGAATCGGAATCACGGGAAGAGGAGCATCAGAACCGAAGACGGCGTCGCAATACGCGCTCCTGTCAATCTCTGGAACCTCAGGCTTCGGAACTTCCTCCTCGGCATGGAAACTATCCAAAGACGAGTGAGACTGCCTCCTCGAGGATTTTGATCTTGAAGTCATTCTTTTCTTAAAGGTAGAGAGAGAATTTGCAAGGGAGAGATTGACTTAAGATTCTTGGGTGAAATAAGAATGGTAAAGAATTCACAAGTCTTTATAGACAAGGATTTGACTATTTACCCCGACCTTCGACACGATTTCGTCTCCATACTTTCCTCACGAACCATACAGCAAGCTAGGACCTACGAACACTACGGCTCCTAGCTAGCTGGGGGGCTAACTGTTGGGGTCAAAATCGGTCAAGACGAAATCGATGTCCGAAAGTTTCGGAAAAAACACGAAAGATGTTAGAGAAGCTTTAAGAGACTAAGTTTCATCAAGAAAACTCGGGAAAATGTTGAGCTCAACATTAGTCGTTTCGAAATCAACGACTAGAAACATTTTCCACACAATAAAAATCTCCGGAAAGTCAAAACAGCGCAAAAAACTCGCACGAACCGAAAGAAACGAGCAACTGACCCCGCGCTGGCCGTAGGCGCCGGGCGCCTAGCGCCCGTGCTGGTCGTAGGCGCCGGGCGCCTAGCGCCTGTGCTGGCCGTAGGCGCCGGGCGCCTAGCGCCCGTGCTGGCCGTAGGCGCCTAGCGTCCGTGCTGGCCGTAGGCGCCGGGCGCCTAGCGCCATGCTGGCTCGGGTTGTCGGGCGGCTAGTCTTCGTGCGTAAGTTCCAGGCTCTCAAACCGCCAGAAATCCGAGTTTTGCGACTTTCTGAAATCCCGCAAACAAAACTCCTTTTTCTACTCCAAGCCTTCGGAAAACCCGTAAGACATCGACGGATGGAAAAACTTCGTATAAAACGGCGATGGTTATCTAAAAACACCATTCGCCTCAGCAAAGAGTTGAAGATCTTCCGAAAGATCCAATATCCGAGTATGAGCGTTCTCTCAAAGAAATCGTAAAAGATAGCGGAAGTCCGAGATACGGCCCAAAGGGGACCAAACATGATCAGACAACCAATTTACGATTTTCTAAAAGATAGATACGACGGCTTGCAATTATCTTCACATAACAAGATAAATGTCAAACTTCCAAAGGATAAACATCAAGTTTCCGAAAAGATAAATGTCAACTTTCCCGATAAATACGAAAGCCGACGAAAATGGAAAAAGCCCAGCTCGCGGCGGCCCATCAGGAATAGACCGTCATATGGGAGTATATAAGCAAGTCTAGGAGCAGAGGAAGGGGGATCGGAAAATCAGAAGGCAAACTACTCTCAGAGCAATTTAGAACTTAGGCTTTTATTTCCTTTTTAGCGAGCTGCGACTCAATTAGGTTAGATCTAGGGTTTTGAGACTAGCGACGATCGACAGCTTTTAAGGCCGCGATCTCGACCTATTGTTCCAACGCTCTTCGTGAATTCGGAAATAAAATTCTTTCTTTTTTGCTCTCTTTATTTTACGCATTTATTCTCAACTTAGCCTGTCTTAACTTTGTCGTGCGTGGCCCAGCAGATAGCCGGGATCCTCGGGGAAAACTAGGTCAACTTAGTTTTCCTACGTTTAACTTAACTAAAATCGACAGTGCGAATTTCGGTTCCCACAGTATGGCTATAATTAATCAGTGTATTTATTATTCAATCTATCTTGTAAGATATATCAAGCTATATTTTTAATAGAACAAATCGTTCAACAAATCAGAAACCAAAAAAATCACTTTTGTTTGAACTTTTAAGTTTAAGGCCATAAAATAGGATTGAAAGCTATCATATATGGGTAAAAATACATTAAAAAAAACAAGTTGAGATTGTAAAGAATCGTAGGCAAGATATACGGAGAATAGAGTTTCTGGTCGATAATGACTAAGAAAGAAGGTGAGGTTATTTTCGTAATTTGGCAACATTAATGAAAAAAATTGTGTGTACATTACATTTAAACTGTACATCTGCACACATAATTTTATATTATACATCAAAGTGATTAGGTGTGGGCATATAATCCGGACTCGATAATCCGAACCAAACCCGCACCGATAAAACTGGGTCAGATCGGGTTCGGATCTTGTCAAAAAAACCGATTGGGGCTGATTATTTGGTATAATGAGGTTTGGACCGGTTCGGGTTAAATACCGGAATCCATTCGGGTTTTAAGTATACCCGACCTAATAAGGGATTTGGCCCTAAGATACTAACTTTACCATTTCCCCTCTTTCGATTGGGGATTTGATATGGAGAATATTGTAAAGATCTCAACTTTCTCTCTCGAAAAATCCTCTTTCTCCCTAAATCCCGATACCCGATCTCCTTTCCTTACTCCTATCCTCTTCAAATCTACTTTCTGGAAGTCGTGAACCCTAGAATATCGTCTCTTATATAAGCCTTTGATATGGAGAAAGAAGTCGATCAAAAAATTATTCATCTCCTACCTCAAAGACGTCAAGAGCACTCGCGAAAGTAGTTTTCTTGCTTCTTTGCACTTTAATTAGTTAGTATTCATTTCTTTGATTTTGGTTAAGTAAGGGTCTTTCTATTTCAAGCTTATCGGTTTTCTCTTTTACATATATCTATGGCTTGTCTCTTAAACTGCCAGACAAGAACAGACATACTTGTCTTATGTATGTTCTGTTTTTGTATGGCAATTACAAGTTGACAATTATCAACTGTTTTGCTCGTACGATTACATAATTGTCAAATTGACAAGAACATACATAATTGTCTTATGTTATGTTCTGTTCTGTTTTTGTTTGTGGCTTGAATACCGTCTTTGGTATCTTCTGTTTTGATAATTGCCAACTTTTTTTGTATATGTTTATTATCTTTTACAAGATTGCTATTGTTCGTTACTTTGAATATGGCTGTTCTGTTTTAGAAGCTTGCAGCCGTTAATTATTTTTGGAATATGTTTGCTACCTTTCTTTAATTCGAATAGTTAAAGTCTTGTTAAGTTTTGGTCACGTCTATTGTTTGTTTGATGATTTATTTTTCTATAGTCGTATTGTGTCAGTGTTTCATGTCCTAATTAGTGCTTCTGTTTTATTGCTTGTAGATGGATTTAGCGTCTTCTAAAAGTCAACAAAACAGTGGAGCAGACAAAGATTGTGAAGTTGATCATGTTGACTGTCAAACCATTGATAGGTCTGGGAAGAGGAAGGGAGCAGACACACCGTGTGAGGAGAGTTCTCGGGCAACTAAGGTGCCAAAAGCTGTTGTGCCGAGGTCTGGTGTGTTGAAACACTACACGAGAACAAAGGAGAGCCGTGACAAGTGCATTTGTCACTACTGCCAAAAGCTTTTCTCATGTCAAACAAAATCAGGAACATCCAATCTCCAGAAGCACTTGCTAATCCGCAAAGAGTACCAAGCCCACGTAATCAGCCAAGGGAAGAATCAAACTAGGATCGATGATGAAGGCAATTTGAAATCATCAAAGGTGTCCGAGACAGTTTTCAGAGAAGCCTCAAATGAGTTACTGGTGTTAGCTGAGTTGCCTCTTTCTTTCACAGAAAGTACTGGCTGGAAATACTTCTGCAACAAGGTAAAATATTGTATATTTTCATTGTTAATTCTTTTGTATATTTTACATGAAACTAATGATACTTGTTTTGCATTTCCATGAATGTTAACCTTTACAAGCCCCACTCAAGAAGAACTGCTACTAGAGATATTGTGAAGATGTTTTTGCAAAAGAAAGAGGCGTTGAAGAGATGGTTGTACACTAACCAGCAAAGAGTTTCACTCACCACTGACATTTGGGTTTCTCAAGTGACAGGTAAAGTTTTTTTTAATTTCTGAAAATCATTCTACGATTCTCCATATTTTTATTAATTTCTGAAAATCATTCTACGATGAAAATACATGTTTTTATTTCTGAAAGTCATTATAGGATTCAAATACATTTTTTTTTAATTTCTGAAAATCATTCTACGATGCAAATACATTTTTTTCTGAAAATCATTATAGGATTCAAATACATTTTTTTTTTATTTTCTGAAAATCATTCTAGGTTTCTAATACAGTTTTTTATGGCAGGTGCAAGTTACATGGTTGTAACAGCACACTTTGTTGACCCAACATGGCAGTTGAAGAAAATCATTATAGGATTCAAAGTCGTCATGGATCACAGAGGTCAGACGATCTCCACTGTTCTTCTCGAGTGCCTAGCTGACTGGAGAATTGAGAAATTGTTTTCTATTACAGTAAACAATGCCACTGCTAATACCTCAGCTATTAGGAGATTCAATAGGCTTTTTAGTGAAGTGTCGCCTGATGCACTTGTTTTGGATGGAAACTTAGCTGCATATGAGGTGCTGTGCCCACATTATCAATTTGATAGCTAAGGATGGTCTAGGTGATTTAGGGAAAAATGTTCTGGCTATCTGGAATGCAGTCCAGTACGCCCGTTCTTCTACCAATAGGTTGAATGCATTTGAGCAGAAGGTCACCACTAGGAAGATGACACGAGGTAGCCTGCCTTTAGATGTTAAGACTAGGTGGAACTCTACCATTCTCATGCTGTCTAGAGAATTATAGTTTAGGGTGGCGTTGGATAAGATGGAAGCAGAGGACATGTTGTATAACGACTACTTTCTAAAAGTAGAGAATGGCGTGAAGAGGGAAGGACCGCCTGATCTCATTGATTGGAATGCTGTTGAGAAGCTTAAGAGGTTTCTAGTCATATTCTATAACAGCACGTTGGTTGTCTCTGCTTCCTCGAAAGTCAACTCCTACAAATGCTACAGTGAGATTGTGACTATTGGGAGGAATGTCACAGCATTGGCGAACAACTTAGACCTGGATTTGAAGTTGAAAGCTGAAGATATGCTGCAAAAGTTTCTAAAGTACTTGGATGGCATGAAGAATGTGAATAGGATGTTGATCATTGCATCAATAATCGACCCGAGGCAGAAGATGAGTTTCGCAAACTTATGCTTTGACAAGTTGTATGGGAAGGATAGCATTGAGTCTAAAGAAATGAGTGACTCTGTTCTTGATCTCCTAACAACCATGTTTAAGGAGTATTCAAGCCGCTTCAAAGGTGCTAGTACTCAATCCTCTCAGACGGAGCAAACGACATCATCATCTTCTACGGAGGTTCAGGAGGCTCAAGAGCAGATGGAGAGGTTGAAGCTAGTTGTTGAGGACTTCGGTTATGAGAGGATGGATTCTGTTTACAAGGAGTTTGTCGCTGAAACAGAACATGAGGCAAGGGATGAGCTGGAAATGCACTTGAAGGAACCTGTTGAGAACCAGAGGCTTATGATGGGGTTTGAGTTTGATATTCTCGGTTGGTGGAAGGTGCACAAAATCAAGTTTCCAGTGTTGGCAGAGATGGCAAGGGACTTACTTGCAATGCATGTTTCATCTGTGGCTTCAGAAAGTGCTTTTAGCACTAGTGGTAGAATCTTGGAGCCATATAGGAGCTGTCTAACCAACTACATGATAGAAGTGCTGATGTGTAGTGAGCAATGGTTGAAAGCTGATATCAAGTTCACTGAAAAAGTCCAAACTAATGAGCAGATTCTAGCTGAAGTTGAAATGCTAGACAAGCTTGAGAAAGGTATACCTCAGTCTTAGTTCTTTTAACATTTCACCTGTTTGTCCACGGTTTAACTATGCTTTTGTCTATCTTTGATGCTTTGCAGAGTTTGAGAATATGACACTTGAAGACTGAAGCTGCTGACGATCTTTGGTCTTTGAGAAAGGTATACCTAACTTTCAGTCTTAGTTCTTTTAACATTTCACATGTTTGTCCACGTTTTAACTATGCTTTTGATGATCTTTGATGCTTTGCAGAGTTTGAGAATGTGAAACTTGAAGACTGAAGCTGCTGAAGATCTTTTTTTTTCATTTTGGTGTTGGTTTTTATTTCTTTTTCATTTGAGATATTTCATGCTCTGAGCTTTAACAATTGCTTTTAAGGTTTTGGTGTTTTTTTTTTATCTTTGTTGTTTTTGGCTTTTTGCAGTACGTTGAATTTTAATGAAGGTTAAGAGGTTTTCTTTCATTATTCACGTTTCATATTGTTACTTCATGTTGTGTTAGCATTGTAGAAGGAACATAAACATTATAAGCAGGGACGTATCACGTATGCATTGTCAAGATTACAACTATTTTTTCTCATACAAAAACAGGTTTAAATTAGTACTTTTTGGTAACATATAGGTATTTGGATACCCGAAACCCGGTTTAAACCCGAAACCAAAAAATTAAATGGGTTCTACCAGGTTTAGGCTGTGTTACCAAATCCGAACCGAACCCGACAAAACCCGAACCGAGACCAAACCGAACTTTTACAATAATCGAATGTGGCTTATGAACCCGAAAACCCGAAACTCGATAAGAACCGAACCGAACCCGAGTGGTCACCCGATTGCCCACCCCTAAAAGTGATTGTGTACACATTTTTTGCTTTTTTGTAGGTTTTCTATCTATATAGCTAAGCCTATGCGATTTCATGAACTCAAAATAATGTTAACATAATGTACATGTAAATTTGTTATCCTTCTTCCCATGTACACACAGAGTCTGGACATCCTTGATATCTGACTGCACACAAATATTATCATTCACGCCTTGTTTAAGAGCTACTAATTAGTGTGTGTGTGTGTGTTTTCATGCTAACTTCATGTGTCCACCAACTTCATAATGTACAGATGTACATTAACTTCAAACTATACATGTATTCATTTACATATGTTCTTTAAACTACATGTGTACACTTAATTATGTTCTTTAAACTCTTAAATTTAATCAAATTTCACCAGGCTTTAACACAATAGTTCTTCATACAATATAATAATTAAAAACATCAAATATATTTGGTCATAGTTTAACAATTGTTTTTTGTGTACACTCTAAAAACGTTTGTGTGTACATTCTAACAATTAGCGAACAACATCGAAGTTTCACTCGTATTGTAGACATGTACAAACGTTTTTTTGTACAGTCTAACAATTTTTTTTTAGTTTTTTATTATTGATATCTCACAATTTATTATGATTTTTAAAACATATGTTTAATTCATTTTAGTCATATAGATTGTATATAGGTGTATATATTGTGTGTGTGTGTGTGTGTGTGTGTCTATATACATTTGATTGGGCCTGGAGTGAATAATTGAAAGTTTAAGAGTAAATCAAGAGGCTATTCTGCAATTTGGAAAGTTAAAAGTTAAATAGTAAACTTCTAGGAGTTCAAGAACCCGTTCGTGTAATTATGGAAGATCTTGTCTGTACAATTAAAATGTGAGGAATCAATTTGAGAGGGATATATTTGAAATCAGAAACTTTGGGACATAAATGAATATATTCAAAATCTGAGAGATCAGATGTGAAATAAAGCCAAAAGTGGTCATTGTTGTTTATCAAGCTTCCGCGACGAAGGTGAGCCGCCTCGGATATCTCTTGGGATTTCTTTGCCATTAGAATTATTTCTCTGTTACTGAGAGAAGAAAATGAAATTGAGAATTGCAAGAATAAACATAGTTACTTGTAGTTGTAAGAAACTACCTTAGATGTAATAACTGCTGTATGTTGTAATAAAAAAAAAAACTTAAAACTGTCTTAAAATGAAAATGTGATTTTCGTGATTATTATTAAAAAAACAAAAAAAAATATATTTTTATTAATTAATTATAAATCAAAATATAGCAGATGTAAAATATATTTCTCCGGTGGGCCTCTGCTTTTGTCACCTCTTCTTCCTGTGAACCTCCGAGTTACACGTCCACTTCTGGTAACCTCTCACTCGTCACGCCTCCACCCTCGGCTAGCCTGGACACGTTCACGAATCTCCATCTTCCTCTTCTCGATCTCACTCTCCTCAGCTCTAAATGCTGAAACCACCGAGTTATCTCAGGCTCCTGTGAAAATTTATTTCGTTGTTCAGAGGACCAATTCGTCACACTTCCTCCGATTCTCACGCAACCACCGCTGCACCGCATCCGTTTCACATCACTGTGTTTCTTCTCTCTGATAGACAGTCCTGATTTCGTCGCGTCGCATCTCAAACGCTCGCTCGAAACCGAAGAGCATCTCATGATCATCCTGAAATCCCATCGCCTCAACGTACGATGTACCTCAACGCACTGGATAAACTCTCTGACGTTGAGCATCCTTTGCAAACCAGTGGTTTTACGGAGGTTTTCGGTTCAATTAGCATATCATCGGTTTAACCAACTCTCCGCTCGACTTAGCGCTTTTCAATCCATCCACTCGGAAGATCCCGGAAAGTTTTATCATATGCGAGAATGTGTTTTACAGATTAGGTCACGATTCGGTGAGCGATGACTACAAAGTTTTGAGGATGATTAAGTGTGAGCATAAAGATGTTGCTGGAGGTTATCCTTTCGAATTCAAAGTCCTCATCTTAAAGAGTAATAAATGGATGATAATCCTTTGTGAGGATTTTGAAATTCTTTTCCACAAATTATATTTCCATCTACCATGGGTCTATTTGTTTCACCATTTTTCATCTCCATCCAGATTGGATGATTCACTTGTATGATCTCTCCAGATGATGCATTCAGATTTTTGTGATTGTTTGCTTGTCCATCCAGATAACTCATCTAGATGAATCACGTAAATGAATCATATATTTGTTTCTTTATTTTCGTTTCCATCCAAATGAGTTTAGTAAACAAATTAGCAAAATACATTTGTGTTGATTTAATCATATGTTTGATATTAATTTTAACTATATTACATTTAATTATTTAATTTAATATTTTTACCTTGTTATTATTTCAAAATTAACAACTCATTTTTGCGTTTTGGACGGAAAAAATAATATTTTTTGGTTTAGCGAGTTTGGCGGCAAAATACAAATTTTTGGTTATGGCAGGAAAACGAGACTTTTCGATTCTGGCGGGAAAACACATTTTTGGCGAGAAACACATTTTTGTAGTTTTGGAGGGAAACACGTTTTGTGGTTTTTGTGGGAAAAAGAGATTTTTTTGGCGGAAAACGAGATTTTTTGGTTCTGGCGGGACAACCCATTTTGGCGGGAAAACACGTTTTTTTGGTTTTGGCGGGAAACACGTTTTTGCGGTTTCTGCGGGAAAACAAGATTTTTTTTTGTTTTGTCGAGAAAACAAGATTTTTAAGTTTTGGCGGGAAAACGAGATTTTGCGATTTTGGCGGGAAAACATGTTTTGTGGTTTCGGTAGGAAAATGCATTTTTGCGTTTTTGGCGGAAAAACATGTTTTTGGTTTTGGCGAGAAAACATGTTTTTGCAATTTTGGCGAGAAAGCATCATGGAAATGGTGCTCTCGATAGCAACAGTCTTCACTGGATTCTGGTTCATAATGGAAAGGCTTCCACTTTACGAACATCGAGCAGGGTCTTCGAGCTTCACCTTCCGGCGCTGGGATACACTGATGGCCATCGTGATCTTCTTCATCGTCACACTATTCTCGATCTCTGTCACTTACTTGGCTCCAGTCCTCAAGCTTTTTCTGTGCGGCAGAGGGACGTTACGGTTTCCACACCGAAAACTGAAGAGACGACGCCTAACATATCTGTTGGGTGCTCTCTCTCTCTGGTTCATGGTCTCTGGTCCGGAAGCTCCCTCTGTTTCTCTCATCCTCACCGCTACTACAACGTCACTCCCAGATCTGCTCCCGGAAACGCCTAAGAAGACCTATACCATCTTGGTCTGCGGTCTTGAAACCATTACAGACTTATCTAAAACCGTTGCCTCTTGGAGAGCTCAGTCAGTCATCTCCGCTTCAACCAGTAACCGTCTCACACGGTTGTCTCCTTTTATTCCTTCCAGATCCGATATCTCTGTTCTCTGCTGCTCCTCACTATTGCTAATAGGCGTGGGTGTTCGGAAATCCGTTCGGGATCGGGTCAGATGATTTGGTTTTTTATGTTTTTGGGTGGAGTGTAATTTCTATTTGTATTATCTCGAATAGAAAATGGTAAAGAATTCATATATTCATAAATCAAAATCAAAGAGACATAAAAATCAAACAGAAATCAAACACTGGATAATCATGAATGTGCGTGTATAAAGAACAAAGAGAAAACAAAACCGCAAATCCTATGTGTAACTAAACATAAATCAAAATTGCAGGTATAGTGATTCATACTTGTAATCGATCAAAAAACCAATTTGAGTATGTATTGAACATATACGAAGAAGATGGAGATGACTAGGGTTGGGACTTAATATCCGAGATCCGGATTCGATCCGGGATCCGTTCCGGATCCGCTCCAAAATAGGATATCCGGGGCGTCCGGATCCGACCGGATAGTAAAATCAAGAATCCCTCGAAACCGAATCCGGATCCGGATATCTTAATTTTTAGGTCCGGATATCCGGATCAGGATCCCTATTTTTAAAATACATTAAAATTTTAATTTTACAAATAATTATATTTGATATATTAATATTTGTTCATATAATTAATTTTTAATACTATATTTTCATTTTTAAATATTATATTCATACTTATATTTATAAATCTTGTATAAAATATTTAATTTGTATAGTATTTTAGAATTTTTATATTTTTAAAAGTTTTTATTTTTATTTTTATTAATTATTTTTACGAATCCGAATCTGAATCCGGATATCCCCAGATAGTATAATATATTGACGGATATCCCGATTCCAGATATTCGAAAGCCTCAAATCCAGATCCGGATACTAAATCTACGGATCCGGCGAATCCGAATCCGGATCCGGATACCCCAAATTTCACGGATATCCGGATCCGTCCCACCCCTAGAGATGACGAGAACTCACCTGTATTTACTTCCTCAAGTTGAAGAAGGCGACGACACAAAGATGATTGGGAATGGAAGATGTAGGTTAGGATTAACTATATATATATATATATATATATATATATATTTATTTTTTTTTTTATTTATTTATATTTGGGTACTTTGGGTAATTGGTTTGGGTATCGGATATAACCAATCAGGTACGGGTATCTAAATCTTAAACCCGTTCGGGTTTTTTTATATTTCTGTTCGGTTTTCAGTTCGTGTTTGGGTTCGGGTTTCGGATAATATGCCCACGCCTAATTGCTAATCTGGTACGTCGGTAGACCAATGGAATCTGGAACCACCACCTCTCCCCTTCTCTGCCGCTTCAGTTATTTCCAGCAAGTTTTCCGACGACGGCGACTCGCTCCCCCCTTACAAAACCCTAATTGGTACACCCTCTCATTTTTGGGCTTGGGTATTGTTTCAACTGTTGGCTTAGGCCCAGATTTAACTTTCAAATGAGTTTTTGGAGAACGGGGTACTCTACCCCTTTAGCTACCCAGGCAATTAAGGCCTTGTGATACTATAGCTGTCTATGCTTCACTGTCCGCCTCACCGCCGTTTGAGCTTTGGTGGGCTTTGTTGTTAGTGCTGAATGCTGATCTTGCAGTCGAGAAAGACTCTCCTGCATCTTCCCTCTCCATGAGAAGTTTACGGTGTTCAATCTAGTATTGAACTCCCCTAAACCCCTTTTACTAGGGTATTTCAACGTCGTTTCAGACAATTTAAAACGTTTTCAAGCTGTGGTTTCAAGGATTCAAGTGAAGAATATCTGCGGATCTCTTCACTTCGAGCAAGTCTCTCCTTTTAACACTTCTATTCCGTGTTTTATTGTATTACTGTTATTATTTCTCATCTTACCGTCGAGTATATCTCTGGTTATAATCGGTTCAAACCTTTTAGTTTAAATTAATGAAATTTGGTGTTAAAAAGAAAAAATGAAATATACAGAAAGTTTTGTTACTCTTAACTACGGTACGGTTTAAAACATTCAGAACCTTAAATTTTATTGTGTTAAAAAAAAAAGCACTTTCTTTCATGAGAAGTACATCGGCAATATCGCAGCAAGGCTTTTGATTATATCAATCATCGTTGTTGCATCACTAGGCTTCTGATTAGTGATTATTTTCGAAAAGTAACATAAATATACCAAATCATTGTTTTAGTTTACTATACTTAAAATGTAAAACGAAAATCATTTTGATCCATAACCATTTAAACTAAACATAAATTGCGCAAACCCCCCAAAAAAGGATAACACAAAAGTTTTTTTTTTACCAGGCTTTGTTACATATTTGATTTATCAGTAATTTTTTTCTCTAATTATATCCAAGAATTTCTTTTCACCAATTAATACTCAGGGTTTTAAAAACAAGACCGGACCGGCCGGTCCGACCGGTCTGACCGTGAATCACCTATGTAGCTGATTCCGGTTTAAGTTGAAACCCGGATGTGATCAAAACCGCTAAAAACCGGTTGAAACCCCGCGAAACCAGTGACCCGGTTTAGAACGAAAATCCGGTTTTTAAAATTACATAATTATTTCCTTTTTTGTGTTGCAATTTCATGCAATATTATAATTTGTTTAGGAAATATTCTATTTTTACTTTCTTTTTAACTTCAGTGTAAGGAAATAAAAATTTGCCAAACCAATTCTCATTTATATGCATGAAGAAATGTAGGAAAACTTATGATTTAATTTATAGAAATAATCTTTATATTATTTACTTAAATGTTCTTTAATTAGTTATTTTGTATATATATAATTAAATGTATATGTACTTTCAAATCAAATATTTTCATATTATGTTTTATTCTAATTCCTTGAAATTTTCATATTATATATATATATGATTTGTATATATAAAGAAAAATCAAAACCCCGGTTCGACCGGTTGAACCAATCCGACCAACTATCCAGTAACAATGCCGAGTCAACGTCCGGTCCGGTTTTCAAAATATTGCTAATACTTTATTCAAGT
This sequence comes from Hirschfeldia incana, assembly GCA_026261945.1. Taxonomy (NCBI): domain Eukaryota; kingdom Viridiplantae; phylum Streptophyta; class Magnoliopsida; order Brassicales; family Brassicaceae; genus Hirschfeldia; species Hirschfeldia incana. The sequence goes on from JABCMI010000024.1 coordinate 4,618,987, forward strand.
TGGGTGAATTGGCGTAGAGTTAGTCTAGTAAACACCACATAATTCAGCATATATTTAAGTTAAAATTTCATACATTAACTCATAATTTTCTTAATGTACTAGAAATGATGTCATTACAAACTTAACAATATTTTACATACATATTTAATTATTATTCACTTAATACAGAAAAAATACATAAAGGAAATAGTCATAACAAACAGATAAATATCAATGTATATATTTTTGGACGCTACATAGACAATCAAACAGGTGGAAGAACCATAGCCTATTGGTTAAGATTTAGAGGCTTGTATACCTAGGTTCTGGAATTCAAACCTCAAACTATGCAATTTCTTGCAGATTACAAGAAATCTAAGTTTAAAATCCTGGAGAAAACGGTTTATTAATACAAACTACAGAAGAAATGCGTACAAGAGATATTCAACATGGTACCAGTAAATCTGGTCAGGATATCTTCATAAGACGGCTCAGATGATGTAGTTAGGCGTAGATCCTTATAAGGCAAGTAGTATTTTCGATTGTCGAATCGTCCATGTAATATTTCTCACATGTAATATCATAATAAAACCAGCGTTAAAAAAAAAAAAAATCAAACATAATACCGACAATTTTGATGTATACCTTTGCAATACAAACTTAGCAATATTTGTTGTACTTATTCAGTGATATGTTATTCATGTATTTCTTGAATCTTTTTTATGAAATACTATCAAAAGTTTAATATCTGAAACTGAAAATTCTATCAATAATAAAAATAATTGGTTTTATATTAATGTAAATTGATAGTTGTAACTATGATATAAATATATGTAAAGAAAATTCATTTTTAATTTAAATTTGACAGCTCGTGGGTACTTCTTCCTTCCGAGGACAGTGGTATTCAGAAGCCAAGGCCAAGAGCAAGAAGGAGTGGTCCTATCCTCTCATTCATTTTTAAGTGACTGGCAATCTCAATGTTTTGAAAACCAAACGGGATATTGACTCAGAATTGTAGCTAGGTCAATGGTCGGACCAAATCAATAGACGGACCGTTTTAATCAGTTTAACCGTTTAAGTTTTGGTAATTTAAATTTAAGTAACTATATATGTAAGTATAACTATAGAAATTTTGATATATGTTTATATCAATGTTATATTCTAAAACTGATATGAAATAAAATGAAAAAGTAAAAAACATGATAAAAGCTAATTTATTTAGATATATATTAGAAAAAATATGAATTTTTAATAAAATTTTATTAGAATTTGTTATTTTTTTTATTTTTAACTTGAATTTGAAAAACCAGATTATAGTATCGAACTAGGTCACATGTTTTAACGAGTTTGGCCAGACCGTGTTTGCCGATTTAACTCAAATCTGTTTTGTAGCATAACCCAGAACCGGTTAGAGGAGCACGCATTGTCTGACCAGTCTGATCGTACTGTCCGGCCCAGTTTGTAAAACATTGGTTACTACATTCAATAATTAAAATATATATCTTTATATTGAATAACTTTACTATTAAAAACATATATACCATCTTAAATTTATTTCTAACATATCCCACATTTTGAAAATAATGAATAATAAAAACATTAAAATGAATAGTTATCATGGGAAACAAAAAAATAGTAGTAATTTTTAAATAAGATTTTTTTAAAATCAAACCCGCGCTTTTAAGCACGGGTCAAAATCTAGTTTCATATTAAGTGTCACTTTAACATTACTTTCAGTTCAATATCAATTACAACTGTTGTTTATAATTAGCTTGCAGATTTGAAACAAAATAATTTTCAATTAGATATATAATAGAATAATAATAATATAAATCTGACAAAAACCCCATTTGAGAACTTTTAGTGCTAATGGTGTACTTCAATTAATTAGGGTCATTTTAAATATATATTTTCATAGAAAAATATAAAATCAAAATAGTAATAATGAGTGTTCATAGTATCCTTCTTTAGAAAGATGTAAAAGCATGATTGTTGATGTATCTTAGCTAGGTTCTTAGTGTATTTAGGATTAAAAATAAATCAAAAATAATTATTATTAGAAAAAGGGAAATTGGCCTGTATAGCAAGGAAAAAACGTATAATGCACTGACTAGCCAATTTCCCTAACATATATATACACGGCATTACAATTATATAATAATACTATAGTGCCCCTTCATCCAACCGGTGCAACCTGAAAGCAAAATAAAAATAAAAAAGTTAATTGTTATCTGTAAAAAATAACTCGTGGCTTTACTCCTTACACATCTTTCCTTTTCATTTCATTTAGTAATTTCTCAAGATATTGAATGGTATCCGGCACCGTGTTGATTCACATCGTCACTTCCACCGGATTTGCTTAGTTTTTGACTCCTCCTTACTTGTTTGCTACTTCCTGCTATTCTTCGTGTCGAAATTGGAAGCCACACGATAACGAAGTAAAATCCCGCTCTTATTCCACTTCACACCATCCACCATAGTCAGATATTTTCAACAATGGTAACCATCCAAGCGTCGAGAAGGAGCAAGGAGTAACCCAAATCCCTTTGCCTTCGCACTGGCGTTTCGCCTCACACTGCTGCTTCGTTGTTACAGTACTTTTCTTTTATCTCTTTGAATTAAAGTTGATCGGAGAAGATGAATAATTTTTGTTATTGTGTTCTATTCTATGCATATAGAATAGAATGTAAACCAATAAGTATTTTATATTTTATTTGTGATAGTACAATAATTGTTATGACATGATATGTGTTATGACATGATATGTGTTTTAAATGTACTGTTAAAATTTTAACAGTACATTTTATACTGTTATGACATGATATGTGTTTCAAATGTACTGTTAAAATTTTAGCATTGGAGTTGTCATTTACTAGTTAGGAAATAGTTTAGTATCTTTCCATGTGGAATAGTACGACATTATAGTATACTATCTCAACGACTATTTAATATAGTTGTAATATTGTTGATCAAATAGATTTGGGTTCACTTTTCCCAAATTAGGGTATAGTGTTCCCACATTCCATACTGTTATGACATGATATGTGTTTTAAATGTACTGTTAGCATTGGAGTTGTCATTTACTAGTTAGGAAATAATTTAGTATCTTTCCATGTGGAATAGTACGATATTATAGTATACTATCTTAACGACTGTTTAATATAGTTGTAATACTGTTGATCAAATAGATTTGGGTTCACTTTTCCCAAATTAGGGTATAGTGTTCCCACATTCCATACTGTTATGATATAGTATGTATTTCATATGAAGTATTAAAATTTTAGCATTAGAGTTGTTATTTACTAGTTAGGGAATAATTTAGTATCCAAAGATTGGGTTTGGAAAATGTTTAGTATTTAAGTTATATTTTTATACTATTTTATATGAAATAGAACACTGAATAGATATATGTGAGGTCAATAAAAGCATACGTAGATGACTCAACTAGCTACGTTTTTCTTTTCTCCTTTTTACCTAGTACCTGTAAATATAAAGGACAGAACCGGGTAGTTTATGGTATAAATGTTAGACACTAAATTATGTCAATATCAATGTCATTTACTTAATTTGTATCTAAAATATAGCTACTTGGCAAATTAACCCTTAGAAAAAACGCTTCTTAATTAAGAAAAAAAAATCACGTTTCTTATGTGACAGGTGTCTCTCTCTTTCTTCTCTTGACGTCGCTCTGGCCTTCTTCTCTTCAAATCTCTCTTGACTGAAATTAATCGTTTTGGAATTGATCAGCTTTCTTCTCTCCACATCTCTCTCGGTTCCTCTCCTTGGCAACTCCTCTGTTTCTTGATCTCTCCATTAGTTACCTTCTTTCCTTCATGGAATTATGTTGGCTGGGATTGTGAGAGACACCAGAGAAGATGAAGTTCGATTAATCACTCTGGTCCGATCAATCTAGACTCTGAAGACGATCCGCCGCGATTCATCATCGGAGGGCCGGAAACTTTATCCCAACAACTCATCGTCTCATATGGATTTATCCTCAGGTCATATTTGATCATCATCGGAGCTGGTGTTGGCGGTCACGGGGCTGCTTTACACGCCGTTGAGAAGGTGACTTCTTTTCTCACTTCTTGTTTCGAAACAGCTAAAGGTGTTGGTTTACTTAGTTTTGATTTAAAGTCCTCTGTTTGGATCAGCTTCATGTGTTTCAGTGAGTTATAGTGTGGAATGTCAATCATTTGCGGTGTTTTTGTAGATGTTTGGATGATTTAGAGATGAAATGTGATTCTTCTTGGACAATCTCTGCATTGTTCATGTGTTTCTAGTAGCCGAAAATGCAGACTGCAGTTGCTCTGTGAAATCAGTACCAAGTTGGGGTTTTGGCGAGACGTTCATGACCAGATACGAAAGAGATACGCACACAACTCAAGTTGGTTTGATAGATTTCTTTGCAAGGAAGGCATAGCTACTTTCGGATCTCAATTACAAGGTAAAATCAGTTAGTTATTCAATCTAGAAGTTGAGAGAAAACCATTCTATTTCTGAAATCTGTTCAGATCTGGTTTTCTGTTTCGTAGAGCCATATTGGGAAGCGATTTGTGGTTGATACGGAAGGATCTAGCTGACGAGATTGATATCGTTAGAAAGCTGATGTTCCTAGCTTTCTATTGACACCAAGATCAGTCAGTTACGAGGTATACTCCAGATATTATTCAGTCTTCAAATTTGTGAAAAACCACTGTTTTCTGAATCCAGAAATTCTAAGTTAGAAACCTGTTTATCCAGTTTCACATAGGAGTTTTGTGAGAAGGTTTTCCGGTGAACCAGAGAGAGTTAGAACGCGTGTGAGGTGCCTCTGGAAAGCTCTTGTTGCAAGGAATCTATATCCACAAGTATCCTTCATTAAGTGTAAGTTTTCGCTGGTGAAGGGACTGGTGTTTTCTTATTTGTTGTATCTTATTCCTACATATTGAAAACATATCGAACTACTTCTCAAACATATTGAACTACATTTCAAACTAAGAACCCAAAAAAGTTCCTACCAATAATCTCAAATTCTAACCAAGTTTCTTAACTACATCTCTTAACCTACATATAATTAATAAACTAATCTAAGAAACAAAAAAAAATTGTCCTAGCAATGCGGATGCTATAAAAAGTTTGTTTGTTTGTTTGTTAAACTTTCTTTCTAGGTTCCATTAATAACATATGAATATGTACTAAAGGCCAGATACAAATTTTAATTTTATATAATCAACTTAAACAGTGTAGTTATGCCTTACTTGCTTCTAAATGTTAGCCTATAGAATCATTTATGCTTATGTGTGTTTGCTTGTCTTATGAGTCATACTATACTTCTATCCTAATCTTTTCTTTTTTTTGAGTTTCGATTTCTCTTTTAATTGTGTTTTGTCCTTTGTATTAGCTAGGTATGTGTTCCTGTTCTTCCTTCTTGATAAAAACACAAACACAATTTAGTAAGATAAGCTGTTCCTCGTTCTTCTAATTCCTCGCAGCTTACGTCCAAGCTCTCTCTATTTGCTTCATGGAATCTCTAAAATCAAAATGCAAAACTCTCATCAATGTGAGCCATGCCAGAGAACCAATAGATCAAACATGTTAGAACGTAGCAAAAGGTGAAGAAATGTTAATAGTTTTCTATATTTATGATGGTTTTTGTTTGTAGAGCATAAACTGTTTTGGATACCGCAAAAGTGGAAGGTCTTTAGTTGTGGAAGTTGATGAGCTATCAAAGGGACTCAAGATCCAAGGGAAGGTTGTGAAAAAAGATGGTGGTTCATCAGACGGTTTCTGGAGCACAAGTACATGTGATATGGAGCACAAAGTCGCAATTCGATCACAATCTTCAAACCCGCCTTTTGATCCCCGGTGCAGCACAAGCAACTCCACTCAATTTGTAAACCATGGTAATATATCATTGGTGCTGTGAGGCTTCGGTTGTTTTACAAAAACTTCATTCGTTTCATGGATAGTATAAATGCTAGTAAGCTCATTAGAAACAAATTACACGGTAAGCATAATAGAAAACGGAACGCAATCTAATTCTAAACTGGCTGCATACGTTACGTCAACTGCATATGCATGTCAAACAAGACAATAAACATTATATTAAAACGCAACTCTACGTTTCTTATTTTTGAAATGCTGTTTCCTTCTTTTACATTTGATAGTTTATTTTAAGTTTATTTTTGTAGAAGCCAAGCAAGTAATATTATTGTTCAATCAAGTTTGATTTATTCAATGAATAGAACTTAACGCGGATATATATCTTGGAAAGAAAGAACAAAACTTTTTGCATCAAGCTTTCGAATGATTCATTCACGGCATACAAACTATGACTAATTAGGCCGCAACAAACATAACATATATTACTTCTACATTTCTTCACATTGAAGGGCTTGCTCAATGGAACCAAACAAGACAACAATGGCGTCAATGCAGAACCAGCCAACAATGTCGAGTTTCGGAACCTGCTATAAGGTGACAACCAATGAACAATCTTTTTAGTGAAAAATTGTAACTAGAGTTTATTGTTTAAATGTGCGGAAACAATATCAAAACCGAAGTATTTATTTATATATTGAATATATATATATATATTTCCTCAAACTTTTTAATGTTAAGATGAAACCCGTACTTCTAATTTCACACTCTTGATAAATTTTCAGCTGGGATTCGACATATGACAGCTTATTGAGCACAAACAAGCCTTTTCCTCGACCGATACCTCTTCAGGTGGTTTATTTCCTGCTTAAGAGTCAAGACACTATATATATTAACTGTAATACAAGATTGTTAAGATTACTTTCATCTAGTGTTATTATTGATAAGAAAACTAATTTACATCGATGATGATGCAATGTTATAGGATATGGTGCATTTTCTTGTTGACATTTGGGAGGAAGAAGGCTTGAACATGTGAGACATTTAACAGAATATTTTATACATAAGAAAGGCTAATAAACACAATTTAAATGTTTTTTGTTCTTCTTATGTTCGATGTGATTCTTTTGTTGTTTTGTAAAACACAGTATATATTATTGTAGCTAGTATATTTCAGCGGAGATATGCAACTCTAAATGGAACAAAATATGAAATCTGATTAGGTTCTACTCTCTAAACCCTGGAATTTTTAAAATGATAATACCTTGTGTAGTAAGTAATGCAGGTGTGTGATTATATACGTTGAAATTTACTTTCCAGCATATTTTTTTGTGGAATATAACAAAAGAAACTATACAAAATAGAGAAAGAAAGAATATAGAGCGAACGCACAATCTCCTGAATATTCACCTTTTAAGAGACAAAACATCAAAAAGAAAAAAGAATATTTGTTCAAGGAAAAGAAAAAAGAATAAGAATTTGACATTAAAAAAGAAGTTAAAGATTAACAACATCAACATCAAACATGGAAATATTTGAAAGCAGCAAACCTTTAGAACCAAACCCTTATGATTCTTTTCACACTTTTACCCATTTCTTCTCAGATAAGTTTTGGTCCAAGATATTATATAAATGTAAATATCATACGGTTTCTTTTCTTCTTGTCCTCCTTAATTAATGCAAGATGAGTCTTGAAATTAAATAGTATATCTTAGTGCTCAACAGCAACCAATTCTGATACCTCAATGGACTCAGCTCTTTATTCATCTATCCTTGGAGATACAATCTCATCTGAGCCTTTTAATTTGCATTAGCATTAAATGATGATACAGTCACTTGTGCTTCCTCTTCTATGAGATGTGAAGACTGGTTTAAAGTTTCTGCATCTTTTCTAGGTCTCTTTCTTTCAGGTTTCACCTTTGCTGATGTTGCAGCGGCTTTTCCACAGGGAGAGCTGATTTCTGAGATGGCAATCTGGGAAGCTTGCGCAACGGTTTCTTCTTGTGATCAACTGTTGGCAAAATACCATTTTGGAAGTTGAGTTATCTTTATAAGCGTTCTCATCTAGGCTCAGTCTACCTAGGCGAGGAGTTTGAGTTTCTTCAGAATCAGCCTTCTTTCTCCCGAGTTTTGGAGATTTTGGTCTTGTTGGTGGTATCTACTTGGAAGTAAACAACAATGAGAATTAGTACTTCACGAAAAAGATAAATTCTAATACTTAGCACCGATGCCTAGTCTTCAAGACCACAAGGAAAGAAACTCTGATTTTTTTCTTTTTTTTTAAAAGATGACTCAGTACCCAGTGGCGTTTTCAGCAGGTGCATATTTATGCTTTCTATGCTGATATGTCGCAAGAAATAAGAAATAATCATCAGCTAGAAGAGAAGAAAAGATCACAGGAAAATATGCATAAACCAAAGCAGTAAACGTGGAAGCAAATTGTGAGGGATTAGTACTTCAGTGAGTTCAACTTCTCTACCATTTACTGATGTTCTCTTTAAAGACTTTATTGTGTGAGCATTAGGAGCAACAAGACCATTTGATGCTTCCACTTTAGCATCTGCACCTTCGTTCTCTTTCTTCTTTTTGATATAAACCGATAGAACATTCTTACTACTTGAGGGTTTCTCATGCTTTAGCTTCCGTTGAGCCTTTTGGCCTTTAATAAACTTCGGTTCATCTACATTTTCAACTTGTGTACCCTACAAAACAAAAGGCGAGAACAAAAACCGTTTATCTGATGGCCGAGTAGATTAACCATCCAATCCAGGAGTTACCAACCGCAGCTGCAACCTCTTTGGAGTGTTCCGTGGCATCCAAAGTGTCTCATTCTGACTTTCTGAAGTAGTATCCAGGGTTTCGCAAGAATTAACAACATTTTCCATTGTTAAATCACCATTTACAGGAGCAGGTTCAGTCCCATCAGGCACCATGACACTTTCAGGATCCATAGTAAACTACAAAAACAAGAAACATGTAGCTGTAATTGAAGACCAAAAAAAAGGTAACAGCACCAGCACAAATCAAGTTCCTGAGCAGAGAAGTTTACCTAAAAAAAAGCATTCACCTGAATGTACACACAAACTTGAATCATGCATTGTTATGTAAATCAATCAACAGACAACAAACATTTCCCCAATAAAACTAGAGTGATTTGAATTTCTAGGGCTTATGAAGTGAAATTTACGTATCAATCAAGAATCAACATTGTTACAGTGACCAAGACTCAAAGCTACATGATCTCAAAAGTCTCAATCTTTCCTCTCTCGAAGACAAAAACGCGTTTTGTTGCAGCTCCGGCGTCGGTGGTGGCGTACGCACGCGTGATGACGTCGGAGGCGTTCTCCTTTCACCTCTCTCCATCTCTTCTTTGCTGCTACTCGATCCCCACCTTCTCTTCCGATATGCTTGCGTTCTCTGGTCTTAGGGTTTTGCTCCGGCGGCCGCTCCGCTCCGCAGATGTGGTGATTGGTAGTGGTGGTCGGTTTTTAGGGTTTGTGAGGGGATCGTTTTCACTTTGTGAAGGCTTGGTTCATTGTTTCGACTCAGCGGCGATCGTGGTCGTTGTCGAGATGGTGGTCATTCCGTTACATAGGTTGGTGTTTCGATTCTTTCCGGCGTCGGCGATAATCCGCTCCTCTTTCTCTGTAATCAAGAGCTCTCTGGTCGTTCAATCGGAGGCGAGCTTCTGAGGTGGGTACGCAGGCAGTGGCGGATTTAGAAACTATATGTATCAGGGGCACAAACAAAACTACTAGATAAAATACCAAAAAGCAAACATTGTCATGAAGTTATACAAATCCTTATAAATGTACCCTACGCTCTTTCATGGACTGAAATCGTTTCACCACTCTCTCATTTGTAACAGACTCAAACAATTCTTTTTCAATATAACAAACTAAACAGTCACTTAAAAACTCGTCTCCAATTCGGTTGCGCGTGGCTGTCTTCACTAGCTTCATTGCAGAAAAACACCTTTCAACACTTGCAGTAGCAACAAGCAATGTTAAAACCAACTTCAAGAGCCTATAAACTAAAGGATGTACAGTGTGCTTGTTTGTTTCCACCATCAGACAAGAAAGATCTCCAAGATTTTTCAAATTCTTAAACCTATCATCGTTTCTTACATTGTCAATGTAGATTCCGAGGTGGTGTTCCATAGATAGACGCTCCCCAAAACTAAAATCATCTGGATAGAACTTAACCAATCTCAACAGCTTTGACTTATCAAACTCACGAAAAGAATTGGCAGGACTTAAAGAAGCCATGCAAATAAGCAAATCAGTGTTTACTTCAGTGAATCGATCATTAAGCTCTTGAAGCTGCAAATCCATAACAGTGTAGAAACAATTAACCTTGTAATGATGCAGATTGGTTATACCTGTTTTTTTTCTTGGCTTCCTTAAATCCACAAATTCTTCATCCATCACAAGCAGATTAGCATTATGCTTTTCACAGAAGGATGTAACTTTATCCATTAGAGAATCTCATCCATCTTCTCGAAAATTCTGTAACTCCCGCTTAGTTGAATCTACCAGTGACATGGCATTTGAAATATCTTGATTCTTCATTTGCAAAGCCATTGACAGATTCTCAGTTACTCCCAAAATAAACAGCATCAACTGCAAATAGAACACACAATCGAATGTGTGAAAATACTTGAGAAGACCATATGCTTGACATCTCTTTGAGTCATCAGCCCCTTCACCTTGAACAGATTCAAGGATTTCAATGACCGAAGGAAACAACTCAGCCAAACGCAGCAAAGTTTTATAGTGAGAACCCCAACGAGTATTTCCAGGCCTTGGAAGAGAAATCTCTTGATTTTGTCCCGTTCCCGTGTTGATGTCACCACTGTCAATCCCTTCCTCCACCTTCTTTCGATTCTTATCAAGAAGCATATCTTTCCTCTTGCAAGAAGCCACAACCACATTCAGCAAAGTAGAAACCATGTCAAAAAAATTACTAACTTCAAAGCTCTTTTTTGCCACTGCCACCACAACTAGCTGAAGTTGATGAGCAAAACAATGTACATAATAGGCTGAACTATTTTCTCTAGCAACCAATGCTCTCAGCCCATTAAACTGTCCCTCCATATTGCTTGCTCCATCATAACCTTGTCCTCTCAACTGTTTCAGGCTCAACCCATGTCTTGCAAATATGTCATCAACTGCAGATTTCAGAGATAAAGAAGATGTTTCTTTTACATGAGTAACTCCCACAAATCTTTCTTTTACTGAACCACTTTTGTCAACAAACCGAAAGATAACAGCCATTTGCTCCTTGTTAGAAACATCTGCAGACTCATCAACCATCAAACTGAACACTCCATGATCGATTTCTTCCATGATAGATTTCAGTACTTCTTGAGCAAAAGAATGTACAATGTCTTTCTGAATCACTTGAGAAACCATCTGGTTGTTTTTGGGAGCATTCTCCAAAATAACCTTACTTACAACATCATTTTGTTCTCCGGTGTACTTCAAGAGCTCTACAAAGTTTCCTTTATTAGCAGAATCTTTGCCTTCATTATGACCGCGAAAAGGTAATCCTTGTCGTAACAAATACTTAGAAGCATCAACTGAAGCATTTAACCGGATGCGGTATTCATTTTTCACCACATCGTCTTGCTTATAAAAAGCATGCACAATAGACTGGCCTTGATTCATCAAATCATTACATCTCTTAACAGCAATATTATGAAAGCTATTAATTCCACCTACATGTTCGGATAAAGCCTCAGGTTTTTTCCAGCAAGAAAAACCTTCAGTCACAAAAGCATAATTTCCACCTTGTCTTGGTATGTCATCTCTGAACAAGTAGCAACACAAGCAGAATGCTTTTTCTTTGGAGACACTGTATTCTAGTCAATTACCATACTTCTCAAACCAAGCTGGATTAAACCGCCTCACTGCTGTTCCAAACTTTTTCTTTTGAAAAACATGACCACAAGATTGACATGGACCTCTAGTCAAATATTTCCGTCGTACTTCGTCTTTTTGATTCGGAAGATACTCAGATATCTTTTTTCTTTCAGCTGGATCCCATGGCAAAGCATCCAAATCATCAGAATTATCCAACTTATCCAAATTTCTTTTAGAACCAGAAGCACTTGCTTTGTTATAATACCGCTCCATGTATCTGCAAATCAATAGATATAGTAAATTAATATAAAGTCAACTCCACTAAACCTTCTAACATGTTACTAAACTGAACACAATTCATCATATTAGCTAATAAGTTTTCACGTTAAGCTAAAAACTATATAAAATAATACTGGTTGAGTTTAAAATTATTCTACATTCACACCACAAGTCACGATGTCATACAATTTTAAAACAGAAAGCAACAAAAAGAGAATCAAACAAACATTTAAAATAGATAAAAACTAATTAAATAAATAGAAAAGAACTTGCACGAACAAGATACTTTGTGTCTTGTGCCGGAGCGTGATCCGAGTCTGTGGAGGAGAAAAAAATCACAGGGGAAAGAAGAAGTTGAGAAGAAGAAGACGACTCTGTGACGGTTGCGTTTCTTAACACAAAAATCTTTGTTTTCCTATTTTTTAGTGAGTAAAACTTATTTTCATTCAAACTGGATTAAGTTTGATAATTAAATAAAGCCCAGTTTATTAACATATGGGCTGTAGTCTTGAAGATATAAAAACAATAACAAATTGGGCTTTTGTTTTGTATTTTTATGAATCAGATTATCAGAATATTTTTAGTTGTGTCAATTGTTTAGATTGAGTACGGGGGCAAAAGAAAAATAACAACAAGGGCATAATTTCAATTGTTATAAAACTAAATTAACTTCAAAATTTCCATGGGTGGCAACTGCTCCCCCCCCCCCCCCCCACACCCTACGTACCTCCGCCCCTGTACGCAGGAGGGTTGGTGCTTGCCTGGTCATGCTCGTGTGGATTCTTTGTGTGACTGTATCTGGTGGTCATCTATGGCCCTCTTTGGAACTCCTCTTCACGGCTCTCTGTCCTCTGCTCCTCCAACAGGTTTTGGCGGTTCTCTATTTGGAATCTCTGTCTCTCGAGTTTCATTGTTTCCATCTCTGAAGACACCAGAGTTGGTTTTAGTGAGTCAGTACTTGATCCTTCGGTTCTCGGAGGTCACAATTGTCGAGATGGCTCTCGGGAGTCATTGGTCGTCCCCGTGTCTACCTTTGATCATTGCTACCTTCCCGGGTCCGTCATTTCTCGCATGAGGAGTCACGGTAGTAAATATTTCAAGAATTCAATTTTCAAGAAAACAGAATATCAATTAACCAATAATAATTCATAAAAACTAATGCAAAAAAAACATTAGTATATTGTTTCTTTTTAAAATAATTTAACAAAAAGACAACATGTTAATGTTTGAATAATAACATCAAAATTCTAAGACAACTGAGGTGAGAGTCATCAAAGATTACATGCTGATCTCCTATGTATAAAGTTATCTCAAAAATCAGTTTGCTTTTGTCAAAGAGAGATTGTTGATAGAGAATGTGTTACTTGCGATAGAGATAGTGAAAGACTATCATAAAAAGAATATATCACCAAAATGTGCAATGAAAATTAACATTTCAAAAGCTTTCGATTCTATTCATTGGGATTATTTTGTTTTAAACACTCTCTCTGCTTTAGGTTTCCCACCTAAGTACATTCATTGAATCAGACTATGCATCATGACAGTCTCTTTCTCAGTCCAAGTTAATGGAGAGCTTGCATGCTATTTTCAGAACAAAAGAGGACTACGCCAAGGCTGTGCTCTATCACCATATATCTTTGTTAATGTGTATGAATGTTCTATCTCATTTGATAGACAAAGACGCAACTGAAAGAAGGATTGGGTTTCATCTGAAGTGCAAGAACACTAGCTTAACACATTTGTGTTTTTCTGATGATCTTATGGTTTTTATGGATGTGCAGAGAAGGTCAATTGAAGGTATCATTAAGGTATTTGATGAATTTGCAGTAGCTTCGGGATAAAAGTTCAGCATTGAAATATACTTGGCGGGTTGTATGGATCAAAACTCGAGAGAATCTTTTTGCGGCATTTCCTTTCCAACTTGGTACCTTGCTCGTTAAGTACTTAGGTCCGCCTATTCTCACCACAAGAATGACAAAATCAGATCATGAGTCTCTTGAGGACAAATCAGTCGCAAAATGAGAGCATGGACTGGTTGTTACCTCCTATTTTCAGGCAGATTACAGCTCTTAATTTGGTGATCATGAGTATTATCAGCTTCTGGATCGCAGCTCAGAGTTGTATAAAAGAAATAGAGAAGCTATGAGCCAGCTTGCTTGTGGTCAGGCCCTGATCAAAACCCCAGGAAAGCGAAGGCAGCATGGTTGGTGGTCTGAAACCAAAGCTTGAAGGTGGAAGGTGTATCTCTTCAGGAAGCAAACAAGGTTAACTGCCTAAAACTTATATGGCAGATTCTGTGGAAAAAGCACACTATGGATGCAGTGGATCAAAGCGATGGTTCTGGGTAAGAAAGCAATCTGGACAGTAAAGGATCAATCAAATAATAGTTCCTGGATTGGGAAGAAGCTTCTCAAATACAAAGCTACAGTAAAGCAACGTTTTAAAATGGACGTAAGACCTCCTTCTGGTATGACAACGGGTCTTCATTGCGATGCATGTCTAATATTACGGGATCAAGAGGAGTAACAGATTTTGGAACACCTCTTCATGCACCCGTGGCCACTTTGTTTCACTCCCATCTTAAAAGAAGAAGAGTTGCTGAGCTGAACAAAATTGAAGACGAATTAGAAAACAGAGCAAGCATTAGGAGAAGAACAGATGAGGATCTTGCTCTCTGGACAGGGCAAGCCCGCATTATTTATAAGAATGTCAGAAACAGAATCTTATCTCTCTGTGAGAAAGAGAAAGGTCATACGATGAATGAGGATGGACTCCAGATATGTTAGTTTATTTAAGTAGGTTTTGATCATGATCTTAACAAAACAGAACTCAACCACCTTGTAAGTTTCGAATTAATTTAACATTCTATTCAAATAAAAAACAAAAGAATATACACAGAGCGAACTCATAATCTCCTGAATATTCACCTTCTAAGAACCAAAGCATCAAAAAGAAAAAGTAAACATCATAACATACAAAACAACATTCCCATCAAGCATAGAAATATTTGAAAGCATCAATCTTTAGAACCAAACCCATATGCTTCTCTCACTCTTTGACTCGTTTCTTCTCCGAAAAGTTTTGTCCAACATATAAATATATCGTTTCCTTTTGTCCTCCTCCTTACTTAATGCAAGATGAGTCTTGAGAGTAATAGTAAATCTTAATGCTCAACAGCAACCACTTCAGGTACCTTAATGGACTCAGCTCTTTCTTCATCCATCCTTGGAGAAACAATCTCATGTGAGTCTTCTGCAACAGCACTGGATGATACAGTCACTTTTCCTTCCTCTTCTATGAGATGTGCAGACAGTTTTGAAGTTTCTGCATCTTTTTCAGGTTTCACCTTTGATGATGTTGTTGCGGGTTTTCCATCAGGGAGAGCTGTTTTCTGAGATGGCAATCTTGGAAGTGACTTGCGCAACGGCTGCTTCTTGTGATCAACTGTTGGCACAATACCCTTGGAAGTTGAGTTATCTTTAGAAGCTTTCTCATCTAGGCTTAGTCTACCTAGGCGAGGAGTTAGAGTTTCTTCAGAATCAGTCTTCTTTCTCCCGAGTTTTGGAGATTTGGGTCTTGTTGGTGGTATCTACTTGGAAGTAAACAGCAATGAGAATTATTCAATAAAAAAGTGAGATCAGGGTTGAGAAAAGAGCAGAAGCACCTTCTTTAACTCTGTTTTAGGCGGCTGAGGTTCTTGGTAAAAGCTAGGCATGGGTGTGGCTTTGAAGTTCAAGCTCTTCCTTAGCTTCCTAAGCTCAGCTTCTTGTGTTTCCTGCGAGATTGTACCAAGAGTTTTGAGTATAAGAAAAAGTAGATAGAGAAAGACTGACAAAGAAGAGGGTTCAAGAAGACTACCTTGGACTTGGCCTGCATGTGATTAATCTCCTCTTCTTTCGCGTGAGTCTTTTCCTCTAGCTTAACATAAAACTGCACCATATGAAAACAGCGATATAATCACTTTTAAACATGTTTCTGAAGAGAGAAGAGGACAATCAAGAGGATTGAAATGCACACCTCTCTTCTCTTTTCAGCACGTTGGTCACATTTGAAACTGAACCCATAATTTGGAAGTGCACCAACTTTACGAGGTTTGCCATCGTCTGCTTGCGGACTACTAAGAAACCATAAAAATTTATAATCAACATAAAATGCTAAAAATGAGAGCCAAAATGCAGAAAGGCCACAAGAAAGAAGAGGTGATAAAATATAGAGGTGGACCAATTACTTAGAAGAAGACTGAGTATCATCTTCAGATGTTTCATGGACTTGTTTCTTTTGAGTCTTTGTTTTCCCCTTGCCCCTGTAACAAACATAAATGATAAGACTCAGCACCAATGCCCTAGTCTTCAAGACCATAAGTAAAGAAACTCTGATTCTTTTTTTAATAGAAAAGAGGACTCAGTACCCAGAGGAGCTTTCAGCTGGTGAAGATCCTTGCTTTCCATACTGATATGTAACAAGAAATCAGAAATAATCATAAAAAAAAAAAGATCACAAAAAAATATGCATAAGCCAAAGCAGATAAACGTAGAAGCAAACTGTGAGGGATGATTACCTCAGTGACTTGAGCCTCTCTACCATTGCATGATGTGCTCTTTATAGACTTTGTTGTGTGTGCATTAAGAGCAGCAGAACCATTTGATGCTTCCACTTTAGCATCTGCACCTTTGTTCTCTTTCTTCTTTTTGATATGAACCGATGATGGAACATTCTTACCAACAGAGAGTTTGTCATGCTTTAGCTTCCGATGAGCCTTTTGGCCTTTACTACACTTTGGTTCATCTACATTTTCAACTTGTGTACCCTACAAAAAAACAAAAGGTGAGAACAAAAACCGTTTATCTGATGGCCGAGTAGATTAACCATCCAATCCAAGAGTTACCAACCGCAGCTGCGACCTCTTTGGAGTGTTCAGTTGCATCCAAAGTGGAACTATCTCCAGAATTCTCATTCTGACTTTCTGAAGTAGTATCCAGGGTTTCGCAAGAATTAACACCATTTTCCATTGTTAAATCACCATTTACAGGAGCAAGTTCAGTCCCATCAGGCACCATTACGCTATCAGGATCCATAGTATACTACAAAACCAGAAACGTTGATATAAGTGAAGAGACATAATAGCATTCACTTGAATGCACGCAAACTTGAACCATGCATTGTTATGCAAATCAAATCAACAGACAACAAACATTTTCCCCACAAAACCAAAGTGAGTTGAGTTTCTAGGGATTATGAACTAAAAAAATGTACATATCAATAAACATTGTTAAAGTGACCAAGACTCCAGCTACATTCTTAAAGTGTTGAACATGAAAATAAAAAAAAAAACACTTTCAGACTTAAGCAATTCCTATATGTAAATGGATCCATAGACAATAATCAATCAGCTTATTCATATACACCTTCCTGAAATGATCAAATTAAATAAATCCAAGAAAATAAAATCTAAAACAGGAAAAAAAAAACCTGAATCTCTTGATACTGAGCTCAGTAGCCACCATGGCAGTGAACCAAATCGGTTAAGTGACAGTAAAAAAAAACAATGAAAACGGACAAGCAGCCAAGTTCCACAGATTCATAAGAACTTCCGCCATATTTCAAAGCAACCAAACAAAGAAGAAGAAACAAAAAAAAAAAAAAAAGACGAGAACACTAAGACGCACATCTTCCTCACCAAACGCAGTCTCTTGAGCAAAATCAAACATCCACTGAATCAAACATCGAAGGAGAAGGACGAGGCTTCATAGAGTTTGAGATTTTGATTTGTTCTCCAGTGGTTCTCAGGGATGGATGGATTCTCGGTCTTCGATTCTGTCTGTGAACTGAAGAAAAAAACAAAGAGAGAGAGATACTTTTTTCTTGTGAAGACAGAAAAATGATTAATTGTATTAATATTTATTACAGCTGCTGTCCGAAATCTAAGTGCCATGTCATCAGGGAGTTACGGTTACTGGACAGTTTTGTTATTTTATTAGTAATTAATGTTTGAAATTAAAACATATGTGCGGATAAATTATCCAATTAATTCAAATTTTAACAGAATTTTTTAGTTTAGTCTAGATTAGTAAATTAGTTTTGAATATTAAATTAATTTGAAGATAGAATTTACTTTTTTTATTACAACACAAGTCTCGGCCATGAAATGTCATTAAAAATTAAGGCTTAAAGCACTATTGAACAATTGAGAAATCTAGAAAATAATTGGCCGAAAAATTATATAACTAGTACAGGGCCGGAGGTCCATGCTTCCATGACTTTCGCCCAGGGCCGGTACTAACAACACAACATAGATAATGGTTATCTATGTTTGATATTTACAAAATACTTTATTTATTATTTACCAAAGATCACATATAAAAAATATTATTATCATAATAACCTAATAAAGTTTTAATAAAACTTTAAAATAATGTAAATGATAAATATACAAAATAAATCATAACTATCAATTATTAGTGAAACTTCTGAAATTAAACCCTTCTTTATCAAAATATTAATTGCATTTTATATAAATTTTCTTTCATTGTATCGTGACACCTATTAATAAAATTTTCAATAATTAAAAACATAGTTCTGTTTAACTAAAGTTGTATTTTAAAAGTAATAAATTATATACGTCTAGAAATTTGAACTCATTTTTTTTATTTTTTAACAATGAGAGATTGTAATCTTTGGACTAATATTTTTTATTATAAAATAATTTAGTGTCATAAACGAGAAACAAACTTTTTTAAAAATAATAAATAAAATTAATATTAATAAAGTAATTGTAATATGAAATAAATTATTGAAAAAAATTGATAATACTTGTTAAATAATTATCCCTAAATATAATGAAAATATATATTGAATAATCACTAAAATGTTTAAAATTTAACAATTCAAAAAGTTATCAATTAAAGCTAACAACGCAAGTTAAGTCATGGAATATAAAAAATAAGCTTCTAAGAGTATAAAATATGATAAATAAGCAAAAAAAACCTAAGATCATCGAGAAAGAAAAACTAAAATTACCTCCTAAAATTATTTAAAATATGACAAATAAATAAAATCACCAATTAAAACAATTAAGAACATGAAAAATAAATAAATAACGTAAATTTTGGAGAAAAAAAATATATAAGACATTACCTAATATTATGAAAAATATGATAAATAAGCAGTAAATAATGACAAATAAGCAAAATCACGATTGGGAAGCTGGCTAGCACGAAAATTCACTTCATAAATAATTGTATAGATAATAATAGAATAAATCATTAAATATAAATTATAATAAGTTTTATAGTAAAGTTGAAAATATCATCCAATTTATAATTACAAAAATCAATTGATAATAAATAAAGTAATCATAGTTTGAAAACAATATGCGTTACATCTTATTATATAAAGCTTAGTTTTCAAAGTTACTAATTAACACGATCACGACACGTGGCGGTTATATATTTTAGATTGCGACATGTGTGCAATATATTTAACATTTATATAATAAGAATGATTTTCCTATTTTTCTACTTTCATATTAAAGAAAATATATTTTTACTATTTTCCTACTCTTTGATTTTCCTATTTTCCTACTTTCATAATAAATAAAAGATAATTTCCTTATTTTTTTACATTGATTTTCCTATCTTATTTTTTCCTATTTTCCTATCTTATTATATAAAGAAAAGGAAATTACTATCAATCTTATTAAATAAAACTTAGTTTTCAAAGTTACTAATTAACATGATCATGACACTTGAAAATTTTATATTTAAAATTATGACATGTTTTAATATGTTTTAAAAAAATATAATTATAAATATCATTTTTATTAATTTTACATTTTTAAATCCTAAATAAAATATAACTGTAAAATATTATTTGATAATAATTTCCTTAATATTGTAACATGTGTTAAAATATATAATGATTAAATATATATGTACTAATATATAAGATCGTAAAAACGACTTTTATAAAAGAATAATTTTCTATTTTTAAATCCTAAACAAAAGTTAATTTCAAAATATTATTTGATATTTATTTTCTTTTAAATTTTGTTACATGTATTAAATATGTAATGATTAAAAATATATATACTAATAAGAATAATTTTCTATTTTAAATCCTAAACAAAAGATAATTTCAAAATATTATTTGATAGTTATTTTCTTTTAAATTTTGTTACATGTGTTAAATATATAATTATTAAAAATATATATACTAATATATATTATAATAAGAACGAGTTTTACAAAAATAAAATAAAATTTATTTAAGAGTAAAAAGGAAAAACTATTTCGTAGCAATTTTTGTAGGAATTTTCCCTTTTAAAATATAATAAACAAAAAATATCTGCAACTATTTTATTTAATACTATTTGTATTTCTAAAATCCTAATGAAGATATAATTGTAAAAGATTATATTGAGTTTGGTTCTTCAAAATTTCTAACTAATATGATTAAACATTAGTGAGAATTATAAAACTGATAAAAATTTATGATAAAAAAATATATTGATAACAATTTTTTTTTTTATTTTGAAATTCGAAAGAAAAGATAACTATAATAGGTTATATGACACATTTTTCTTTTCCAAAATTTTCAACAAAAATGTAAAATAGTATTTAATATTTTTTATTTTTATTGTAAATAAAAACGAGATTTATAAACTAGAATTTTAAAAAAAAATATCCTGGCAAAATAAAATTTTAAAACTTATTTAATAAAACATTAAGCTAGTACATAAAAATGTGTATAATGTAATCATTAACTAAATTGATGTATTTGACTTTCATTTTTTTTTTACTTTTCATCAAAAAAAAAGTATTACGTGAGATTGAAATTTTTTTCACTTATTTTCATATTAAACTAAGACATCAAAAAAAACCGTTGCAACGCAACGGGCTCATATCTAGTTATAGATATAGTAGACTTGTGATTCAAAAAATAAGTTGTATAAATTGTAAAGTATTTATTAATATATAAATGAATATTTGAAATATTTATTTAAGTTTCAAAATAAACATTATAATGATCATTGAGATTATATATTTATACTGTATATGTGTATTTTCATAAATTTATATTGACTATTAATTCTGAATTTTTAGGGTTACATGTTCGGTACATGTGTATTTTCATATATTTATATTGACTATTAATTCTGGATTTTTAGGGTTACATGTTCGGTTTTGGTTAATAACATTTGAGATTGATATGTTTTGTATCACTCTACAAAATATGTTTGATATTTTTATATTTCAGATCGGTAAGGTTTAAGTTTTTTTGGTTTTGGGTTCAGTTTGGATTTCGGGTTCTAGATTTTATACCTAGTTCTGCTAGCTAATATAGATAGTTTGAAAGAAATTGAATTGATTCGATGCATAACAGAAGGTAAAGTCCATACCCATACATATTAAAATAGATATAGGCATAATAAAACCTTCAAATAAAATGAATCATATAAAGAGTCACATTACCCTTTTCTTAATGTACAGTTTATTTCACTTTTGAGTTTTGAGTATGATCCATATGGGTCTGATTGGTTTAACCGCAGCGGTTGCGGTTGCGGGAATTTGCGGATGCGGGTGGTTGCAGTTTCTAGCGGTTTTAAGCGATTTGTACGACTGGTATTGCAGTTAGAAATTTGTGCGTTTGCGGGATACTTATAACTGGTTAACCAGCGTTGAATAAATAATAGTATTTATATTTTTTATAATTATAAAAATACCAAAAATCATAAAATTGTAATAAATATCAAATTTATATTTAGAAATTTATAGTTTTAAAATTTTTTAAATTATAAAAAAACTTTTGTTTTAAAATTTTATAGTATTAATTGAAATATAATAGATATAATTTAGTATTTTAATAATTTTAATTTAAAAGTTTTATTGAATATTTTATTTTTTGTATTTATATTGTTTTTGAAAAAAAAAATTTATCTTCCCGCAACCGCCCGCAACCGTAAACGCTAGCTGAAACCACCTTTTGAATTTATGAGATTTAAGGCGGTTTGAAGTGATTTGAAGCGGTTTAGAGCGATTTGAGTGATTGTTGCAAAACGCCAATAACCGCTACTAACCGCAAAAGTTGCGTTTGCGAGTGGTAGAGGGAAAACCAATCGAACACCTAACTGAACTTAGATGGGACATTTTAGAAAAACATATGAAAAACTTGGGTTAAAGAAAAGACATGAGTGGTTGGCCAAAAAATGAAGAAACATAAGTGGGAACCAAGTCCAAATGAGTACTATATGTTATAAGAAAAAGAAACCCGGAGATCGGGGGCACGAATATGATTAGATTGCTTTGTGTATTCTTTTTTTTCTTTTGGTATAAATACAAAAGAAGAAAGACATGGCCTTCTCCGATGTCCACTTATGTAAATTTATTTTTAAAAAACCTTCGCATTTTCTTAATCAGACGGTTTACACTGTTCTTAGAATCTTTACAGAAATAAATTGGTACACCTAAATATATAGTATATTTATCATTAAATAACTATAATATAAATTGATTATATACCAAAATTCTTATTTTTCTAAATAAAATTATGAAATTACCTAATGTGACTAAACTTTATATGATTTGATAGTAATGATTTGATAACAAATTATCAATTACTTATCATTTAATTTAATTTTGTATTATTAAAATAAATTAAAAATACATGAATCATATAATAAATATTTTATTTTTTCATATATTTTATTTTTTAAATGACTATAAATTACTAAAACTGTTAAACATCTTAGACTAAAATATTTGTAATCAAATGTTTAAAAATATTTTGTTATGCCAAAAATACAAATGATCATAAATATATATGAGTAGGCAACATTTTTTTTCTGAAATTGAATAGGCAACATCTTCTAAGATTGTTAATTGGTTTTCTAGTTGTTAATCACTATATAAGTCTATAACCCATGGACTATAAGTTTATAGTTTATTAGTTATAGAAAACCATCGGAATATAGTCTATAACTAATAACATGGATATATCCCAAAATTATGAAATAGTTCAGATTAATTTTCAAAAGGAGATGAAGTACACGAATATATTTTTTTCCTCCAGATATTTAAATGAAATTTAAAACATAATGTTATATATGTGTGACTACACATGTTTAGTGTCATTGCTCCGAACCGGATAGCTTAGATTTCTAAAGTCTGCCTACCACTAAATACATCTGGAAAAACTTGAGACGCTTTGTTCAATAATCGAGCATATATAGAAAAATCGAGATATTTTATCATCGAATTTTTGAAACTATATCTATGACTTGAAACAGATTAGGGTATCCTTATTTTGTAGACCGTAATTTATGATTAAGGGTAGATTACAAAAGCATTCAACGAACACACACGAATCCTACCATGTCCCCAACTAGTCATGTCTTGTTTTTTTTATTGAGGTTTTAATAATTGAAAATAAGCAATTTTCTGTTGTAGGAAAGTGGTAACTATTAACAAAGAAATATGATTATCCTGATTAGCACTAAACGAGAGTGATTAAAGAGGAAGCAAAGTGATTAGACACAAAACCCACTTTTATTAAGGGAATGGTCCAGTGATTAGGATAAGATACAGGTACAACTGTGACACCCTTCCTTTCTTGAGATTTCTTAATCTAAAAAGTTTTTTTAATCCATCATTTCCATTTAATCCCAGTTACTTTCTTAAATTGTTATTAGTGAGCGGAAGCTCCGGTTCCGTATGGAACTGTGATACCACTCAAATTACCATAAGAAGTGAATTACTCTCATCAAAAGAGGTTCAGTCGTAATACATAGGGATCGAATCCACAAGGAGCTAAAGAACCGATTAAATCTAGTTATTTATTAATTCTAAGGTTTTGGGTTTTAAAGGTTTTAAAGTAAAATGTGATTCTAATGAGCAGAACAATTGCTCGTCTAACAAGGTAGTTTGGGTGTGTAACTTATTGGAAATGGTATTAGACACAGAGTTACGATCCATGTGTTGGAGATTATAGATCCTATAGATGCTTTATTGGTTGCTTACGCGATAATCTAGAGCTTAATCGCTTAACACAGTGTTCATGCTCTCGCAGTATTTCACTGGTTAACTAGCTAGAATCTCATGTCTCAACTCTCGTTTGTTGACACAAGAAAGCGTCGATCGATGATCACAGATGAATATCGATCGATACACTTTTCACGATATCGATCGACAGTCGATGGACTATATCAATCGATGCGTTTCTGGCTAGGCTTAGGTGCGGGTTTGATAAATCTCACTGCTTTCCTAGATCAGCTCTCGCTCCACTCTAGTACTAACAGCTCGATAATCTTAGGTTTCAGGGTTGGATGCTCAAGGATGCTTGATACATGCAATTCCCAGATTCATGTCCTAGTTTGCAAGGCTAAAACAAGCGTTAGAAACAACTTAGCGATTCATATCACAACTTAGCAGATCTATAGTTTGGGGCTAATCTCTCTAACCTATTTGAACCCTAGATCTAATAAAAGAACTACTCAGACATAGCTAAGTGATTCATAACAGAAATGAATAAACAAGACTGCAAAGATTAAGAATAGAAAACGATGGAGTTCCAATCACAAATCTCTCTATGATCTTCTCTTCTCTCTCTATGAAAGTATGAAAAACAAAGTAACAAAAGCTCTCCTCTGCCTAAAACACTTTGGCAGTACTATATCTCTCTTAGGTTAAAACCTCGTCAGGGGTAATCTTGTAATTTGGTGAGTCCTTGGGTTTAGCATATGTTGCTTCTAGAGTCTCTCATATCGCGTCTCGACATCGATCAATGTCACTGGATGTGCATCAATCTATACTAATCTTCATTCGTCGAGACGTCTCTTATGCATCGATCGATGTCGCTGGATGTGCATAGCTTGATAGCTTCCTCTTCGTATCGACCTCATACGACCAGCTCGGATGAAATGTCTTTAAAGCTCCTAAATGCTCCATAATCATCACTTTACTCCAAGCAACTCCTGAACCTGAAAACATACCTAATAGAGTAGAAAACATAATAGTATAGTATTAAAACATATATATCTTGGATGAAAATGGGTAAAATCCCAAGTATATCAAACTATTGATGATTAAGAGTGAAAGGAGTGGGAGGATCAATTGGTTGGACATCTTCAGAAGCGCAAGAATCTTCCAAAATGATAGATTGTGATGGAATTACTAGCATAATAGGTGACTGCAGAGAGGGCGTAATATTTGCAGCTGCTAACAAATAGATGGTGATATCAATCTCTGAGCAAGAGGTAGAATGTACCTCATGCGAATTTTTGAATGGAGTGGAGACCGCAACCTCAGAAAGTGTACTGACGAAAGACTTTCTTGGAGTCTCTTGTTCTGGTGAACAGGGAGCGTGAGAGAGTCTCATGTGCTTGGTGAGCAGAGAGCGTGAGATGGTTCAAGCATCCTTTGAAAAAAAAAAATCACAACAATCTGGGACATTTGAGCTTTGGATACAGCCCATATCCAGTAACAGATTACTTGGTCTTGACATTAATTGGAAAACATTATAAAATCAGATCATAAATTATGATATTTCTTCAAAGAGAAGTGTACATTGTAATACTAACTATTCTTATCGAAGCTGATCGCATCAGCCGATTGGGTATATCAAAAAAAAAAAATTGAGAATCAAAGAAATAATGAACCTTGTTATTAGGACAAATTTGGAACATGCTAGATGATAAAAATCGAAATATTACAAAACTGAGAGGATGCTATTCTAAACAAAAATTAACACAACACAATATAAACCATATGGTGAGCCAAAAACCTTGTTCAGATGCTAAAGATTAGGTAAAACACATAACTCCTATCTCGGACCAAAGATTGTCACAGCGGAGAGATAGTTCTCAGTCTTACAATTCGACTGTCCAGATGACGTACCACAACCTTCCTCACTGGTAGACTTAACGTAACTAGAAAAAGCCTCGAGCCCAAAGTGGAAGAAGACGGTGCTCTGAACAACCGGAAAACTCATTCAAGCATCTGAAAAAAATACTAATCAACGATCTCAAATGCATAACTTCTTCAGACACAGAAGTGTAATAAGGTTTGTGAGATTTGTCAGACACAGAAGTGTAATAAGGTTTGTGAGATTTGTAGTGTGCGCAAAATTTTGGTAGCTTTGTGAGCCTAAATTAAGAGCTGCGTCGAGTTATGTTGTTCGCAATTCAAAGTTAGTCGAACTTGTTCTTGTTTCCATATAATTTACATGAGAGAGTTTTGCGAATTCCGTAGCCGATTTTAGGATTTTGAAGTTAGGGTGGTAAACAACTATCGAGAAATTGCAGAAAATTGCTACAAATATGACTAAAATAAAAAAAAAAAAACTACGACGATTTCAAAGTCTTAAGTTTTAGAAGATGGTCTAGCAGTGGGGATATGATCTTACAATTTGCTTTGATTTCCTTTTCGTCAACGACTTTGAGTTTCAAATGATTCCTAAAAAAAATCTACTTTGTTCCCCCAAAGGTTTTTTTTCACAAAACGTACATTAGTAATGGATGTGTGTCTGATTTGCTTTGATTTCATTTCCAAGACTCACATAGGGGTTTTTTGTGATTCTGAGGAAATTTACTTCTTTCTTTTTTAAAATCTGGAGACTTTTCAGTTGACATTTTCTAGTTGTACTCTTATTGCCAAATTTTACCCTTGTTGCGTAAGAATCTGTCCAACTCGATAACAAGAAGATTTTTGCTAGGTTTGACAAATTTTTATTTTATTTTCCCTCTTTTGATATCGCAACAGTGTTAGTGATGGTTGACATCTTCTCCGATTAGGTGTTTGGTGATCTTGAGTAAGAAAACTCTGATTCCCCACAAATGATGCCCAAATGTTTGATATATGGTATTTTATACATCGTTGTATGTATGTTTTCTAATTGGTTTTCAGGTCTTTATCGAGTCTTCCTAGTCATTTTCGAGTCATTACAGGTTTAGAGTTGCACTGGATGGGATATGGACTAGTAGGAGCAAAAGAGCAAAAGTGTATGTTTCAGCGGCAAAGATTTTTAAGCAAAATACAATATCTCGAGATTTGCCCAAATTACCTCTTTTTTCTTTCCCAGCCACCTGTGGCATTCATATATAATCTTTTTTTATTTTTCTACATCATTCTACGCTACTTTTCTCAGAGAAACCAGACTCTAAAGCTTTTCATATTGTGATTTTGAGACCTTGTAAAGGGAGAAGATTTCATCTCTCTCGCCATAGAGAAGATTACTCTGAACCCAATTTCTATTTCTTTTATAATTACAGTGATGAATTATTCAGCTTCTATCTCTGTGTTTTTGTGTTTCATGGCTGAGTAGTCACCTTGCTTAGTCTAGGGTGTTAGGGTGTTTAGATCCATGAGCTAAATACAAATAAGGATTGATGTTTTGATTGTCTTCATTCATGACTGCGCTTACTGACTGCATTAAATTAGCTACTTAGTGTCTGATTCTAGGTTTAATCTAATCATCAAAGGTGTTTTAGGTTGCTAGAAATATCATGAATGGGCAATTTGTCCCTAACCAGCGAAAGTAGATGTAAGGGCAAATTGTGAATAACTCGAATCTGAACTTAATGATTGTCTTCATATTCTAATCCAAACGACAGTTTAGGTGTTAGAATTGCTTGATAAAAGGGGAGACGCCACGATAGTGGGTCGAACTTTAATTATTTTTTGAGTTCTAGACTTGTTTGAATTGTTGCTTGAATAGTTATTTGGTTCATGATCGCTTGACACCTGATCCATCGCCCTAGACCTAGCTCTTTTATAATCTGAAACTTTAATTCAATTGGTTGCTTGCTTGCTACGTTACCACAAACTCAAAACCCCCATATTGTTTTAGTTAGATATTGATCTCATAGATATAAAGTGTAATAGTTGGTCTCTGTGGATTCGATCCTAAAGTGCTACATCGACATACAATTCGATTGTGGTAGTGTGCACATTAGGTTAATTGGTGTGCGTGTAAACACGAATATCACTGTTGGAGCCGCTTGCACAATCAAAATTTATAATAGAAAACTTATGTTTCTTATTATAATCTTTTTGTGATAATCACACACATACAAAAACAAAAGGATAAAATGATGTAAAAAGTCTTTATTGGTTTCAGATTAGGCATTATGAACAGTTACATATGTACCTCTTTCGTAGATCAAGTCGAACATAGTTCATTTTACAGAGTTGTGTATAGGAGACAGAGCTGCTTTTGCAAATTTCATCTAGTTAATTGAATAAAACCAATAATGAAACAAACCATGGCAAAAAGAAGCATATAACTGAAGTTTGTTAGACTAAAAATCACCTATAACTAAATTTCCCAAAGCTAATCCGGATGCAGAGCGTGTTGAGTGTAAGAAAAACATGAACAAATGTATTTTTCTCTCTCTTTTGTCTCGACATTAGTATATATACTCCTTAGGTCAGCCATCTTCCTATTTTGCCAAAGATTTGGTCTTATCTTGTAAGAAATATTTTCACTATAGGAAAACATTTCTATATCATTATGTAGTCTTATGGTTAACATATTATTTATTGAGATTGTTAAACTATATAGACACTTTGTAATCAATAAAAAAGGTTTAGAGGAGTTAAGCTTCTAATGATGATATGATTAACTAATAGACAAATGATTTCTTCTTGAAGTTTTCTTATTAGATGACTCATGAACATGTGTCATTGTAGGAAAGCATATGAAGTAAGTTCAAAGCATTAAAGGAGAACAAGTTCATTGTATGAATGAATGATTCTAGAAGACTAAACACTTGTCATTATTCAGCTTTGATGGATGGTTGATATTAAAGAAGAAACTTGCCAAGAAAATTATCAAAACTTGGTGAGAAAACTTTTGGTCTCTCTTCCCACCTATAAATAGTAGTCTTTGGACCATCACAAATACACATCAAGAAAATTCTCTTCAGCACATAATGAGGTTTTAGCCAAGGGGAGAGAAGGCACAAAGAGATCTAGTGAGAGAAACTTTAAAGTTCTTGTGAAATCAAGAACTTATCTTCTTCTTGTGAAATCAAGATCTTATCTTCCATAACAAAACCGTTCAAGAAGATTTCCGCAACCATAAATGGAAGTATTCCAATAATCTCTCTTTATATTTCTTTTATGTGACTAGTGTAGATGTTAAAAATCTCAGGGTTCATATAAAATACATATCTTTGTTCCATTGTTCTCAGATCCTTCCTTAATTATCTCCAAGATTTGTGTCTATCTTTTCGAAAGTTTTCCTTTGCTCCCTTTTCTTCCTTATTTTTTCCAAGTAAGTACACCATCAGAGATTTGAGCTTCATCATGATTTAGATCGTTGCATTTTGTTGATAGTTTTCTGTCATTTTGTTTAGTTTTTCGAAGCTTGTTTCGTAAACAACGAGTTTCGTTTGATTTTGCGAAAGTCTTTTTTTGAAATATTTTATATATATTTTACAAAAAACATTATGAAATTGTTTCATTTCACCAAAGATATTTCGTAAAACTTGTCGAAGTAAGTTTTGTAGAAGTTTGTTTCATATAACACTGTTTAGTTTCATTTTACAAAATATATTTCATAAAATTTGCCAAAGTTAATTTTGGAGATGTTTATTACGTAAAACACTGTTTAGTCCGGTCTCATAATTTCTGCTTTACGGAAATGTGCTGTAGATCTTGTCGAATTTTTTTTTTGCGGATGTTTACTCAAAGCACTATTTAGTTTCATTTAATGTGTTTCGTAAACCTTGTCAAAGTTGTTTTGCAGAAGTTTATTTCGTAAAACATTGTTTAGTATCATTTTCTGAAATACGTTTCGTAAAACTAATCGAAGTCAGTTTTACCGAAGTTTATTTCGTCAAAAAAAATTATTGTCCTTTATGAAATATGTTTCTTAGAACTTATCAAATTTAGCTTTGCAAAAGTTTATTTCATAAGAAAATGTTTAGTCTCATTTCAAGAAAAATATTCTCTTAAACTTTATTAACGTTCTTGCTAAATCATTTTGAATGTATGTTTTCCGAATAATTCTGGTTCGCATGGAAATTTTTTGTTATATATTTTCTACTAAGGGTTATACGACGATTATTCTGATGTATCAATAAGGGGGGAGCTGAAAAAGATTTAAAAAATAAGGTACAAACTTTATTTCCTAAACACTCTCCTTGCATTCGTTGATGGCAAGCTATATATTTGTTTAGTTATAGGAATCTTACTGCTGGAGGTCGCTGACATTCGTATGACCATTTCTTTTCAGTCAAACCTTGAGAAAGATCCAAAAAAGAAGGTAGATGGCTCAATTTCCTTTCTAACCAATGCAAATGTGATTTCTAGAGGAGTTTCTCTTTACAAGCCTCTTTTGAAATCGAAAATTTCAAAGTCTCAAATCTGATGCACTGTCCTCCCGGTTTGGGCTTAGCCTGTTTTAATGGTCAGATTAGATATGTGGCATTACTCTCACTTTAAGGAAACTATATAGTAACTAGCATCCTTTTATGAGACTTTTGGTGCTGATTTACTTTACTTTCAAATTAGCAGAACTGATCCAATTCTTTTTCCAATTCTGAGATTTTGTTCCCCTTTGTCCAAACTACTGCGACATTTTGAGCTACATTGTAAATCACTGTGTAAAGAACTCAAGTTCCACTTCAAAAAGTTAACATTATGAACAGAATCATTTGTGAATATAAATGTCCAAGTAATCAGACTTCTTTCCTTACATAGGCCTCGATCAGTGAACACTCCGGAGGAAGTTTGAGCATACCTTGAAAAGTCTTCTTTCTGAATGGACAACAATATGCTGCAAGTGTCTCTCTAGCTACAAGTACCGGATTGCATACTTGCTGGTACATAGGCTATTTTATTCATCCAAGCTTATCTGTTCAGTTTCATTTGTTGCTGTACTTGCCAACTCAGATTTCCCTGAATATAAGTAAATTCTGGATTTGGACCTTGCAGAAGAATGTGGATCCTCAATGGCATGATGGTGATTTCACATGAAGTAGCTTAAGCAGTAATATACTTAGGAGGATCCATTATGGTATTTGAAGGTTAGAAGAAAGCTGCAGTTTACCATTGTGGCATATGGACAATGGGATATGGAAGTGATTCTTATCGGGAATAAAGCCACCACTCCTTATTTTTATGTTCACAGGAGTGTGTGTAAACAAGCACACCATGGTATTCAATAACATAATTTACAAGTATATAAACAGACCATCTATATAATAAATTTTGTTCTGCAGTGAACCTCTATAAATTAATTATCTCTATAAATTTTGCCGGTCCTAAGTTGAAAAATAATAAGATAATAATATTTTTAAAATTTCTATGTAAATATAGTCTCATTAAAATCATAAATTAATAATCTATCTATATATATAATTTTTATATAAGTACAAGTTAAATATTATATTGTTGGGTTTATATCCACAGTGAAAATTATTTATTTTTCTTAAAATTTCAATATATTTTGATAATATTTAGTAAAATTATACCGAAAACCACTTAACAATTCTATGAAACATAAAATATGATAATAAAAAATATGGAAGTCAAATTTCTAAAATTTAAATAATTTACATATGGTAAAATAAAATTTTCTATTTTTTAAATATATAAATAAAAATATTCAAAAATAGAAAAAATCTAAATAAGGAAACTTTTGTAAATTAATATCTATATAAATTAATAAAATTTCAAAGTCCTAACATTTTTAATTTATAGAGGTTTTACTGTATATAGAAAATAGCATCTTTTTATGTGTTAGTGTGACTATGAGATTCTCGTTATGGTGCGTTGTTGATAAGATGACTGAAAATAATAACCAACGTGTATTTAAGTTCAAATACATTGCACCAAGTAAAATTTCAAGTTTCTTTTAAACATTTTGAGATTTTCTTGGGGAAGACATATATATAGACTAATAACTCATTCTTATGATAATGATACCATACACTACTCAGTTAAGGTTTATTCGACCACAGGTCCACAGTCTTAAGACACGTAAAATGAATTTAAATAAGTTTTCTATTAATTTGATGATTAAAGCTGGCAGATGAAAAAACATATGTAAATTTTATAAAAAAATAATTAATTGTTAGTAAAATAGTTTTTAGTTGATTTTTTTTTATAAATAACAATCTAATCATAAACTAGATTATGACCCGCCCTTCAGAGGGCGGGTATATTTTTTGTTGAAACTATTAATTTTATGTCATGAATATTTTTATCCTTGAGAAATTATATTTTGTTAAGAATTTTATGAAATTTATTAAAATTATTGTATGAATAATTTTTGTTATTTTAAATATGACCAAAATTTTGAAGACTCCAAATAATTCTGACCAGTATTTTATGATTTTTGTTTATTAACCTTCTGTTAAACTTGTGAATTATTTCACAGTGATTTTATTTTTAGCATTTTAATTTAAAAAAAAGTATAATATTTTTAAACTATTGATTTTTTTGTCATAGACCCATTATGTATTGATAAAATCCGTTTTTGTGTATTTTAAAAAGTTTAAATGATTTTTTTTATTTTAAATGAAACTATTTTTTAAATATTTGAGAACATTTGGATCTTCAAAATCTAGATTATGACCCACCCTTTCAAAAGAACATGTATATTTTTTATTTAACCTTTTCTAGATATTTAATTGTAATACTTGTGTTTTTTCTTAATCATATTTTTTTGTAATCATATAAATCTTAATCAAAACCTATTTATTTACTGTAGAAATAATAGTAATTTAAAGTTGGCCGGCATATACTCCTTTTTTATAATTATAAATCCATTTTTTGTAATCATATTTATCTATTCAGATCAGGTCTTATTGGGTCTGCATCTTTCGGTTTCTGAAAATTTAGATCCATATAGATATCTATAGTTTTTCAGGTCTGCTCGGCGCAGATCTTGTCGAACTCTTGTCGGTTCAGGTATATAATTCTAATATACGTAAAACACTCGTAATTTCAGTTTTATTTCGGATTCAGGTTGATTTGGGTATATAGGACCCGAAAAAAACCTGACATATCCAAACTGAATTTGAAAACTCAAAAAGTACCTGCAAATCCTAAAAATACTTGGAGAAAATATATCTGAAACTTACCCAAAATCAGATTCGAAAACCCGAAAGGTATCTCAAATTTTACCCGAACACCCAAATTATATTTTTGGAAATCTAAAATATACCCGAAACCTAAAATTATACCTAAAAACCTGAACCAGAAATTTAAAAAAAATATCTGAAATATCCAAAATACACACAATCATCCAAATTTACCTAATATATAACATTTTTTAGTATTTCGAATACCCGATTGGGTCTCTTGTAGGACGTAGATCCAAACCGAGACTTATGGGTCCCCATAAAAAAAATCCAATAAATATTTTAGCATACTGAACCTGTATTTTTGGATCCATTATAGTTTGGTTATTCGGGTCCGGTAAAATGTTAGACCTATATTAAATCTTGATCTGTACTTGAAGCGCATATATAGTGTTGTGTTTGTATTTTTCCTGTAAATATGTCTGAAATTAATTATTACTATTTTATTATTAACTTTCTAATCATAAATTTATGAATACAAAAAATTTCCCGCCCTTTATTTGAAAAAAAAAATTATTTGAAAAAAAATTGGAATTTGTTTTTAATATATTCTGTTATATATATATATATATATATATATCTATATAAAATAAATGGATTAATATGCTCTTCAATAACTTTAAATAAAATTATATTTAATAAATATTTGTTTATCGAATAACCTATTTAAAATCTGTTAAATAAAAATTGTCATCCTCATTGTATAGAGTAGAATTAATTGAAGAACATCATGTATTGATGAATGGTGAAGTACCGTATTGACTATTATAATATCTTTTTCTATAACTGATCTTTTCATAAGTACATATTTTTATAATAATACTTCCATAATAATGTTAACATAAATAGTTTTACTTCCAAATAATATACTTTGTTGTTTGTTATATAGTATTCATAGATTGTGCTTGCTTTTCAAATTTATTATTTGAACATATGTATTTTATGCATGCATATATACGAACTATGTAGTATATAGTCTTTCAGGGAAAAGCTCGTTAGATAAGTTATAGTAGTCCGTTAGTATATTAGCCATATAATTAGATAACAAATAGGAGTTAGATATTTGTTGTTTGTTGCATATTTATATTTTTGATGCAATTATATTTTTAAATTGGACCCAACTATTATCAATGGGGTATGCTGGAAAATTAATAGTATTGATTTGGTTTCACTTTTGTCTTTCTGTTATAAAACCGAGAAATTGTGTTTCTTCCAACACATAACCTAATGAAAATGGCTCGCCCGATAATAACATTCAAAGAACAAAGTCGTTGAAGCGGAATTTAAGAATTAATAACTGAAAATTAAGCGGACTACATAAATTACTGAAGCTAAAATTTAGATATATAAATTTTATAAATATAAATCAAATTAGAAATTAATCATCTTAATTTTTTTTTAAAATAATCAAATGTTCAAAAATCCTTTACCGTTTTAAAATTATACAAACGTTAATCGTAAAATTCACCAACCTCATCATTTTGAACCCAAAGTATAACAAAACTCAAATTAAATTTCTAAATATATATATATATATCTGTGTTAATGAGTAAAGTCTCACATCGGTAGTTGGAGAAATAATTAAGTAATATATAAAAGGTTATGGTGAATCCACTAATTGTCAATTGGTTTTAAGTTGGAAACTCATAACTAAACCTGAATTTAACATGGTATCAGAGCAGGCGATCATGTAGACCAAAGTTAAATTAAAAGATCCACCTGATGTGGCCACTCTATGGATGGTCATTCCCACAGTTGTCCACACATGTGCGTGAGGGGGAGTGTTAATGAGTAAAGTCTCACATCGGTAGTTGGAGAAATAATTAAGTAAT
This sequence comes from Hirschfeldia incana, assembly GCA_026261945.1. Taxonomy (NCBI): domain Eukaryota; kingdom Viridiplantae; phylum Streptophyta; class Magnoliopsida; order Brassicales; family Brassicaceae; genus Hirschfeldia; species Hirschfeldia incana. The sequence goes on from JABCMI010000024.1 coordinate 4,653,888, forward strand.
ATATAAAGTGTTAGGGTCAATCCACAATTGCCAATTGATTTTAAGTTGGAAACCCGTAATATAACATGAATCTTACAATCCGTCTTCTCAAAACCAGTACAGCGGATGCGGAATTACTTTAACAACATTTCAGGCTAGATTACATAGACAACACATTTTACTTCGTCTAAGTGATTTTAGGTGATATTGGTAGACTGATTTTGACCCTAACCGGTCCCATTCCAGAACTCCATCCACAAGTGTGAAGAATATCATTTTCTTCCACCCAAAATCATATCGGTCCAATGAGTCAACCAAAACTATAATTAGATTCTCATTTTCTTCCGTCAACCAAGATTTGAGGTTTTCAATGATCCGTTCTATTTTTGTCTTTTTGTAACATACAACGATCGGTTCTATAAGGAATTTAAATTACAAAAACCAAAAATAGATTTGCAACATATAGCTACAAATATTGAATTTCAAAGAAGCCAAAACAGTCAACTTTTTTTGCTGCAAATCTCTCTCCCTTGAAAACAAATACATCACAGAAATGGCAAACTTTTCCGCCCTACTCACGATAGCTCTCCTCCTTTGCTCCATGATGGTGTGCAATGCCCGTCCAGACCCGACCTTTTCCGCCTCTAACACGATGGTTAGTCTGATCCCACATGTCATGAGTCCATGATACATATCTATAATATATAAATACAAACATTTATATGCATGTAGTCATCAGAAGTAATTTTAGAATGTCTGTGTATAATTTGAAATGTCGTAAATCCGTAATGTATGATTAATTTTGCAGGAAAAGAAAATAGAAGGAAAATTGGATTGTGGTGCTGACAACGAAGATTGCTTAATGAGGAGGTCTTTGATTGGTTATCTTGGTTTCTTTTCCCGGAGAAAGAAAAATAAAAACAGATATTAAAAGCCAACATAAGTGACGCCAAAAAAAAAAAAAAGCCAACATAAGTAGCAGCAGTCTAAGGAGATACACCGACTTATTAGAGGAACAATAAATAAAAAGTCATAAAAAAGCTATAAATAAAAACTATAAATAAAGAAGACCTAGCTCAAATAAAAAAAAGTCAGTTTTGCATAAATAATTTTGCAAATAAAAAAAAACACTAAATATATGTTCTGCAAAACTTATCAAAGTTTGTTTTGCGGAACTTTATTTGCAGAATACTGTTTTGTGGCATTGTACGAAAAAATGTTATACGAAAAACTTTATTAATGTTTTGCTGAATCATTTGAAAGCATGTTTTTTGAATAACTCTTCGTTGCACGAAAAATAATTTTGTTACATCTGAAGAGGTTATACGAAGATTGTTCTGATGTAGTATCAATTAAACCGGTGTGGTGTATGCAAAGTTATTCTATCAACATTTCCGATTTGATTACGTGGACGATACGTTTTGCTTTGTCAAAGTGAATATAGCCAGTGATATCGATATGACCGATTTTGATCCAAACAGATCTCATTCCATAACTCCACCCACAAGTCTGAAGAATATTATTTCCTTCCACCCGCAATCTTATCGGTCCAATTCAGCCAAAACTCCATAGACTCTCATTTTCGTTAGTTAAACAAGATTTCAGGTTTTGATTTTTGAACGATCGGTTCTATAAGGAATAGTTTAAATGACAAAAAATATATGACCATGTGACTAAATATTAAATTTCAAAGATGCAAAAACCTTAACGTATCTGTTTTTAAGAATCTCTCTCCCTTGAAAACAAATACATCACAGAAATAGAACATTACAAAACCGAGAGAACACTATATATTCTCTTAATTTAAACACAACCACAATATACAAACACCATATGGTGAGCCAAAAACCTATTTAACATATATACTAAAAATTGGCTAAAAACAAAAGTGCTATCTCGGACCGGAGAGTCTCACGGCGGAGATACAATTATCACTGTTACAATCCGAAGGTCCAGATGACGTACCACCGCCTTCCTCGCTAATAGACTTAAAGAAACTCGAGTACAGCCTCGAGCCCAAAGTGGAAGACGACGGTGGCTGAACCACCGGAAAAACCCCTTCAAGCATCTGAACAACTTTGCTCATCGACGGTCTCAAATGCATATCTTCTTGTATACACCAAAGCGCAGTCTTCATCGCCCTTTGAACTCTCTCATCATCCACATCAACGTTCTTCATCTTCTCATCAACAATCTCCAAAAGCGTCCCTTCTTCCATCATCTTAAAAGCATAAGAAGGGAAGTGACACTTCTCTGATGACTCTGATGGATCGTAGTTCTTTCTTCCTCCTATCAGCTCCAGCAACACCATCCCGTAGCTGTAAACATCGCTCTTCTCCGAGATCGCGTAGTTCGTGATCCATTCAGGAGCCAAGTACCCTCTTGTCCCACGCATTGTTGTGAAGACATGGCTCTGTTCGCGTGCCATTAGCTTAGCTAGTCCAAAATCAGATACCTTGGCGTTGAAGTTATCATCTAAAAGTATGTTCTCAGGTTTAATATCGCAATGGATGATCCTTGCGTCACAATCTTCATGTAGATAAGCTAAACCTTTAGCTGTTCCGACCGCGATGTTGAACCTTGTGTCCCAATCCAACGGTATATCTCCATCTCTTCTCCTAAATATCCATCTCTCTAACGAACCTTTAGCTAAGAACTCATAAGCTAGAAGGCTATGAGCCCCTTCGGCGCAGAAACCCCTGAGCCGCACCAAATGTAGATGATGAATGCTTCCGATGATACTAACCTCGGCTCTGAACTCTTTCTTACCTTGCCCTATCCCTTCAAGCTTCTTCACGGCTAAACGAGAACCATCAGGTAAAGACCCTTCATAGACTGATCCAAACCCTCCTTGACCTAACTTGACAGAGAAGTTATTCGTTGCTGACTGAAGATCTTTATAAGTAAACCTAATAGGCATCCCAGATAGATTATCCAAGAAGTTATCCTCATCTGAACTCTGTTCTTGATCTTGATCATCATCCAAAGGCGTTTTCTTTCTCCTAAGAATCCGAAATGCCACAAAGATCAAAACACTGATGATCAAAACCGTCACCAAGACAATAATCACTATATATGGAAAATGTTTCCCATCATCATCTCCACTATCACCACCTCTCTCACCATTAGTCGCCACCTTGATGTAGGAGACAAAACCAGATCCTCCACTTCCAGAGCTTTTAAAGCTACCAATCCAATCAAACAAGAAGCAATTACCAGAAGTGTTCTGAAAGAAAAGACTGAGGCACGAGCAGTTGCTGTTGCAGAACTCTTTACAGCTATCAAGACTAGTATTCTCGGAGAAGGGAGGAGAAAACCCTAGAGCGAAATAGTCAACCTTGTCCCTAGCATTTACAAGTTTCACAGACAACGTTGCATTGTTCTCAGTCTTCTTACATGGAGAAGTGATCCCGGGATTACAATCTGACCTAGACCTTGACAACCCTGACACACATTCACACACTTTACTACCAGAGCAGACGTAGTAAGGGCCACAAGAGACGGGGGTCGCACATTGATCGTTTGGGATCTTCTTAGAAGAATCAGTCCCAGACACACCACTTCCAAGACTTGTAAAGGAGATCACACCGTTGTTTCCCAAAACCGCGATCCAAGTACCGTTATCATCTCTATTGTCTGTAATCAAAAACTGCCATAACAAAGCTTGTTTCTCACCAAAGAACCTCCACGAGTTCCCTAGTAAATACGATGAAGTCACTACACCTTGTTTTTCAGTGATCATCTTGTTATCACTTTTCATGGACCAATACACTTGAGGTGTCAAGCTGTTGACAGACAAAAACATATCTCCTGATCTAAGCTCAAGAACATAAGTCATGTTGTTGGAGGAAGAAGCATTGCTAGTGAGCTTCATGCCTTCTTTAAAGACTTGACTCGTAATAAGCGTATCAGTAGGATGATCAAAACTCTCCCAGATCGAAACTCCGTCACCGGAGACAACAACGAGGTTCCCGGAGTCACGGAGCTCGATTCTTGAAGCGTTTTTACCTGAATTATCCAACTTCCAAACCTCAGATCCTCCTTCATTACGCAGCACTACATTCCCGTTGTCTTGGAACTGAAGCTTGTCGGAATTGGCAACAGGGGAAGAAGCTCTGTTCGCAGACCAGATCAGTTTCGAGCTGCTTCTGTGGACGATGCTGAGTGTGAACAGAGTGACTTTATCTGGTAAGGTTACGAAACCGAAACCGAAGTCTCTGTTGATGGATTCGAGTAAGATACCGTCGTTATTGATGTAATTCATCTGAGATCCTGAGAACCCTGGAGTGATGCTTCCGTTGTACGGTACACCAGCGTGTAGAGGATCAGGGAAGAAAGCTAGACATGTTAAGAAGAAGTTGATGAAAAAGCCTCTCATGGCTTGAATTAAGATTTTGTGTGTGTGGATCAGATTGATGGATCTGAGAAACACAAAAAAATATTCACAAAAAGACAAATCTCAGAGTTCTGACAAAACCCGAGAAGAAGAGGTAAGGACTCGATTAAAACTTCAGGAGTTGGATTCTTTTAGGGGTTAGAAATCTCTGGTTTTCGTTTTTTTTTTCTTCTCTATGTTTTACATTGAATGATGTTTGATAGAGAGGAAGAAGACAACAGGGGTTGAAACAGAGTGATAGATAGAGACGAGACGAGAGACTGTGTTAATTACTTCGAATCGGTTTGCTTTTCATGTTTGCCTCTTGTGACCGTCACAATTGTTTTTTGGACAGATCCGACCACTTGTGTCTTTTCAACAAAAACATGTTCTAAAATTTTCAAAGACTTTTCAAAGAAGAAGAAGACCAAATCTAATTGAGACTGTAGAAAATATTTGTATATTGGAATAGATTCAATAGAATGAATACTACTATTATTCTTTATTTCGTTTTTTTTTTGTAGAAACTACTATTATTCTTTTGCAAGTTTGTGGAATATTTGAAAACGAAACTGCTTAAAATTGTGTCATGATAGTTTGTGTGGCTTATTAAATTTGAATTTGGGATTTATATTGCTGTTTGTGTTCGAGATGACGAATCAATCTTTTTTTTTGTCATCAGATGGATCCTTAGCCAATCCTATAATGCAATTGAGTTCCCGTAAAGAAAAATCCATACCATTTGATGAAAGGCATTTGTTCTCGTGATCGATATGGGATGTGTTGAAAAACCGACGAAGTGTTTGATTGTGTTATGCAAAGCCCCCGTGTACTTTTCTTCCTTTTCAAACCATTGAGGTTATTAATATCGATATATCCCTAATATACCCTTGGTGGATGAGATAGACCAAATTACTCCTTTTTCACGACCGACCGACGTGTTGTTTGGTTTGACTTTAATGGTTAGAATCTTTTCTAGGAGATTTTTTATCAATCAACCTCTATTTCAATGGCCATCGTATTTGAATAATTTTACGTTCATATATGAATATATTTTCTAACTAGATTGGTATCTATTATATTAAAAGAGAAGTCATCACTTCTAATTTATGTGTGATATTTAAAAAAATGGACATTTACTAGAAACTCACTAATTAAATAACATTTCATTTATGTTCCACTATTAATGTCTAAGTATTTTTCACCGAGTACATATGAATATTCCTTTCTCTTAAAACAACCTGGCAGTAATTAAATAACCCATTCCACTTATTAAAATCAAACCAAACTGGTTCACTCTACCGTAACAATATATTCTAATGTAGTTCACTATCTTTATATATAAAAACATGCAATATCAAAAATTCTTAATAATGCTTATAAGAACCATACATTATAAAACCATAACCGATAGATATAATAGATATTACATATACTCAAATATCATATACGTACTGGTTATTCCCACTTATACACATGAAAATGTGAAATCAATTAACATGTATATCTCATGAACAGTTTTTACAATTATTCAACAAAACACAGATATACATCATTCAGTCAAGTTAGAGAAGTAGAGGTAAGGAAATGAATAATATAATCAGTTAACATCATTTATTATTAATAATAATATAACTTATATATAACATGAATAATATAATATTTTTCCTAATAAACCGGAAACATAACCACAATATCTTTTGATATCTTTTCACTTCAAAAAAAATTCAAAAAATCTGTTTAAAATATTTTTAAAAGATCTTAATTTTTAAAACTTATATGTAAATATTTTCACTAATTTCGTAGTTAGTTTTGAAATATAATTTAACATTAATATATTCAGTTATCATTTATAAAATGAAATATAAATATTCTATTATATTTTTATCTATTATATAATCACAATCAATCATATTAAAATTTATTATTTGATTTAAATATTTTAACAATATCATAATTTTCACAAATTTTGTAATTAGAATTGAACTATATATTATTATGCATTAATAAGTATATTTTTATTTTTTACAATCTGTCAAATATTAATTTGTTTAATAAATAAAAATAAATACAATAAGATAAATATACGGAAATAGACAAAAAATACATGTGACAGTTTTAAACAATTGATTATTTACAACATGTAAACTATAAGTTATTATATTTGAAATAGTTATAAAACATTAAAATTTAAAATGTATACCATTATCAATTTAAAATATATATATATATATATAAATATAATAAAAAATAAAACCCGCACGGTTGTGCGGGTCGAGATCTAGTTGAGTATTATTTCCGATCCTAAATTTTCCCAAAGTTAAAGCTAAAGTTTAAAATCAACTATTTACGACGGTGAATAAGCCATAGCTCATCCAGTAATCAGAGGAATCATAATGCAAAAATGACAAGAGAAATATTAAACCCTTGGGCATCCACGGAGAGGGCCCAATATATTATTTTGAGGGGTATATACCTTTTTAATAATATTTGTTGAATATCAATCATATTAACTGCTCATATGCAAATACAGTTGGGGGTTAACTTGATCCGCAATCATCTCTGCCTACGCCTGATTTGAATCTCAGATTATAAATTACTAGTTTACCTCCCGTGCTATGCACGGACATTGTTTCATGATTTAAAATGGAAACATATTATTTTGTGGCTTATATAGTTTTACAGCTGATGACAAAAAAAAAAAAATATAGTTTTACAGCTAAAATAAATGTTATTTCAAAGGCTATATTTATTGGTAAATTTAAAAATAAAATTAAAAGCTTGTTGCTTATATCTCCAGTGTGGACCGATGAACGTTACATATTAATATCTTCTTAATCCCCTCCCCCCCCCCCCCCCCCCCTCAAAAAAATATTTTTTTTAAGAAAGGGTTCTAAAAAAAATAGTTGAAGTCATATCTCATTTTTCGGAGTAAGAAATCATATTCTAGTGCATAAAATACCAAAATGTCTTAAGACTTGAATCTTTATCGTGTTCTCTATTCCGGCACCTGAGTTTCTTAAACTCTATTTTTTGTCTCGCGAACAAATATGTTGTCCATATTTAACATGAATACGATAAATACATTAAAAATATGCGGTGCATTTGTTTTCAGTGTGCTATGAATCTTAAATAGTACAAAAAGAAGAAGAACAAAATTATAAATATGTTCTAAGTTTATGAAAAAAAAAGAAAAAAAAACTTTTTGAGCACGAAGATTAAAGACGTTTTTAATTCACTAACCTGGACTTTTTAACATTCATCTTCCAACTTTGCAGTGCGTGAGTGTGCGTCTATCAATCCACATCATCATTTGGCCAAAACTGTATTTCGATGGATCTAGAATTGTAGATTTAGCGATGTGGATACATCATTAGAAGTCTTAAATTTTTCTGGTAGAAGTTGAATTTTAAGAGGGTGAGCGAAACCGTTGCAGAGATTTAAAAGTTTACAATTTCTAATTGCAGGAAGAAATGAATTTAGATTTAGGACATCGTGAGATAATTTCATTTAGTAAAAATATACAGTTTCAAAGATAATGGGATCGTAGGTGTAGTGTGAGATAAATTATCATTTTTGTTTTACCCAGAAAATATAAAAACAGAAATGGTTACGAAACCGAACTGTTTTTAATCATTTAAACTTTTCTTTTTTGCTTGCGTCTTTTTTCTTTAAATTTTTAAATATATTTCATGTGTCATAATCTGATTGTACAAGTGACTTGTGCTTTAGTATATAAGAGATTCTGAAAATAATCGGATGGAAGTGTACTCCATATTTTAATACTAATTAAGAACGAAAAGCATTGAATTATAAATACTAAAGATTTTTTAAGCCGGTTCTCTTAATTAACCTCAAATACAAATGCTCGAACATGCATCTTCCATTATGTATATAATATACTTCAATATATATAAACAATAGAAATTGCATCCAAAGACCATAAAAAAACAAAATTCACTATCTAACTAAAATCTCACCCTCTCTCCTCTTTTCTCTTCCTATCTCTTTCTTCACTTTCTCTAAAAAAACTATTTTTTTTTGGTTATTCCCTAAATAAACCCTATAAACAATTATGCATGCCTACTGAAATTTCTCATGTGCATTTATATATTTCAGTTATCAGTATACGTCGACAAAAAAAAAGTTATCAGTATACGTCGTCACTGTGTTCTCACACTTCTCATATTCTTCTAGAAGTCTCTTTTTTTTTTGTCTCTTTATTTCCAGTTCTACTCTTCTATGAGTCGTTTTACTTATAAGCTATATCTTGTCAAATGTTTTTTCTCTCTCAATGAGTTCTATATAATGCCGGCGGAGTTACTTTGTCATGGACGTGCTGACATATATATATACCATGAATTCTATACCTTATTAAATTTACAAGCATTATCTATTAATTAGATAATGTTAGTATGAATGTATGGGCGTCTCCTTTTTTTTGAATTATCAAGAGGTTTGGATCGAATCTCTAGTCCCTTCAAACCCACATCGTGTAATATTAGTTTTGTTTCAACGGTCAGTCATTCGAACTGTAAACTTTTTAGCACAATAGCCAGGATTCTGTTTAGTTACCAAAAACATCTCACCCGGAAGCGTACTTTGGCGTAGTGGTCAGTGCATCTGGGCACAAGAATGCTAGATAGAGTTCGAATCTCACAAGGCGAAAAGTTTTTTTCAAAAAAAACATCTCACCTCGTAAATCTAATTGAAAAATTGTCGTAGTAAAGTTTTGTCAAAATGTACATTATATAAAAAAAATGTTGTAAACCTTCATAAGAAAATTCCAATGTGAACTCAAACTACTTACGGAGGGAGTTCATTACGGAATGTAAAAGTGAGTGAGTTCATCCATTTTTTTTTCCTTTCCACATGCTGGAACAGAACAGCCAGCCTATTGGAACACATATAGAATGTTTAACAAGAAGAATAATAAGATAACTTTGAATATTTAGGTTCTCTCACCAGCTGTAAAAAGACCACAAGAATCTTATATATGTTGATAGAAAAACAATAACAAATATGTTATTACATCTAATTCTAATGCGTACATATTACACGCGTACATATTACATCTAAATATGTTTACATCATTAATTTATGATTTATGAATGCATACATTATTACTAATGTAGGCATGTGTGTTTACAAGAATAAGTAAGTCATATCTTATTGTTGGAACCCCGCGGTCCTACACTTAACATATTACATATAAAAACTATAAAACCTTATCTAAAACGATGATATATTTTCCACTACAATCATACAAATGATGATATCATTATAAACGTGGAAGCCATCAACGTACTACTGAGATTTCTCTCTGCTTTTTTCTCTTATAAACTAGTACTAGTACTAATTAATTAATCAATAATGGGTCCCTTTCTTGTCAAACCAATACGTAGAGAGTCAATTTGGTCACCTATTTAAGTAATTTAAACTATTTGGATCATCTCTTACGTTAAGTATTCTATTTTGTTTCTTTTACTTGTATAATAATGGACTAGGTTGGGCAATGAGAAAGAAGTGCCTCAGTCAAAATCCAACGAGAATTAACTTCTGTGAGGATATTAATACATTACAAAAAGCTTATCCATTTTCTTAATCTTATTTAGCCAGCTTTTCAATAATGGCTTACTTGTAAAAATGTTGATATAAAAGATGTGTCGAAATCAAAATCAGTTGGACAGCAACATCAATTGAAGCTCCTATCACAATCTTGTGACTGATAGATCCTATGAAAAATTTGTGTCTCTGTTGTAAAAGCACAGAGTAGAATATGTATGTCTCAAAAGTCAAAACTGTACTATTAAAATTAAACGTACATGAAGTTTGATGATTATAATTAATACACGACAAGAAGAATAAGAACACTTTTATGTTTCATTAGACATCTCTCTATTTACATCTAGCGAGACCAAGAAATAAAAGAACCTGCATGGGAACTAAAAGACCCAACTAAGACACATTCTCTGGCATTAGCCTCAAATAAAAACTCATTTTAGCTCTCAAATTTCAGCTGTTTTGAGTTATCTTAATCCGTTTTGAGTTGGAGATGTGACATCTCATGATCTCCAAGAGAGCCTAAGCGCAGATCACACCCACCAAAGGTAATACCATTTATTGCATCTTTGACACTCACAGGTCTGCTATACTTGGACTTGTACGAGTCAGTGACACTGTTAGAGATTGGCAAAAAAGGAACCTGGAGTGAATAGCATAAAGGGTAGCTTAAGTACTTGGAGACAGGGCACTTCTCTTGTGGTGAACTAGAACATCGTTGTGAAAGTTCATAACCGGAAGATTCTTTGGGGCGAAGTTGTTCGGTTCCATGAAGACTTGGTATTGCAGCGGCATAGTGTTGTCCAAGTTTGTCCATGATCAGTTATTTTTTTTTATGTTTTGCTCAAAATTCATGATTTTGAATCATACTCATCAGATCAATTTTAAACTGATATATAGCATAATAGCAATAACTAAACCAGTGGACTGGATCCTAGGAGATCGACTAAAAAAAGAGAAATTGATCGAGTGGAATCAAGTAGACATACAAAATAGGTGTCACTTTTGAGTTTTACTCTTTAAATAAAAGTCTTGTACATACACACTGACAAATCTCTAGTTATTGATATTCGATGAACTGACTCAGCAAAGATCCTGCAAACCCAAGGAATAGGTTATTAATACCTTAATACACTATACGCATTTGTAAAGGAAAAAAAAAAATTAGTAAAAACACAATTTTTGAACTATATATTTAATTTTTATATGCAGAAATATTTACGCATGCATGAAATATATATAGAGAAGTAAACATACTTCCATTGAACAACCCCTGGTAATAGCCAGACACCCTCCTTCCCCTGGAAGGTGAATTTGTAGCTTGTATCTTCTCTACCACAATATTGGTCTGAAAAAACATTAGTATAGGTTTAGGAGAGTGTTTACCTTTTAATACATTATATATATATATACTTAAATTAGTACTCACATTGACTAAACATGGTGATCAAGGAGTTAGTAAGAGACTCATAAGAGTTGAAAAGTTTGATGTCCACTTTTCTTGCTATTGCCACACCATCCATCTTCACCTTTACATACAGTGATGATATAGATGATGATGTTGTTGATGATGATGATGGCGACGATGGTCTAACTCTTTCAATTGCTGTTGTTAGATTAGATGGGTTGATCCTCCTACCATGAAGGTGATATGTGTGATTACGATTATGGTGACGATAGTTATGGTACTTTGTCATACATGACTTTACTGGTGGCCATCCAAAGACTTCGCTATTTTCCTCCTCACTGTAACATATTAATTAATTCTTATTAAGACTTGTAACGACTCACATTTAGTATAACTACTCATCATATATAAGATTCTAAGAAACCGATAAGTCATTACGTCATATAGTTATATAAGAATGCTAGGTATAACTTATTTACCCTAGTTAGTGTCAAACATTGTTAGTTACTCACTCGAAAACAATAGAAGATGGCTCTGATTTCAAAGGGTCTCCATCTTCCTCGTTTGGCAGGCCATTCAAAGAAAACAAACGTAGTTTTGGCACATTTTTCCTTTATATTCTCCAAACCAGACATCACCTAAAAACGCGATGTTCTGGTATGCAAACAAGACGCAACACTCTCAATCGGGCAATATTGCTTGTTGAGTTCGCCAGACCCGAAATTTTAAGAGTTAGTATGAAGTGAAAGGGAGAGATCAAGATCCAACTCCATATATGGTGCAGCTTCGTCTTTGATGAATCTAAAAGTGTATGTTCTTTTGTTTTTTGTCTTTCGAAAAGGTTGTGTGGATGGGTGCTTAATAGGAGGAGCATGATTATTCCCTGTATATAGTAAAAGAAAAGGGTACAAAAGTCAAGGAGGGATGTGTGGCTTTATCATAAACTATGAAAATAATATGTTTACATTATTCTATATATGTACTTGCACAAATATATTTATGATGATGGATGTGTTTCTATGGTATCTTAGCCAACACGATACTAAACATAAAACTTAAAATTTATCAAATCAATCAAGTATTGGAAGACTAAATAATATTCTCCTAGAGTATTCAGTTTCTGGTTCATATATGTTCTTGGATCAACAACTAGCAACATATAGTTGACTAGAAATGGCTCTCATCTTCATGTAGAATAACGTTCACCAAGTAAACGAAATATGTTTGGATGAAAATATAGAGAATCGTTCTAAATGTAATTTAAGTTAGCGAGGAAGTTCCTTAGTTCCCTCAAGGGGAAAAGGGAAACAATGACCTGTCTTTTGGGAGAGAGAGATCAGAGAAGTAATGACTTCCGAGTTCCGACATTGATTAAGTTCAGGTCGGCCAATATCCCAACACTGATTCGAACACATATGTGCATTATTTTATCTAAAATTGGTATGCTTTTCAAATATAAAATACTCTTACAATAGTTACCTTTATTCAACATTTATCTACGCAGTATGCTAACTCTCTTTTTTTTTTTCTCTTTGTACTTCATACATGCATGCGATACATCGAAATTTAAGTACAACTGATATCATCTATATATATAGACCTTGTTTACATTTTCTCATGTGATAATATATTAATTAGTTCAATTAGCTTACTTATTAAGAAAAGCAAGTACTAAATTTGATTTTTGTTTAGCACAAGATTGTAATTTTTTTTGAAATATAAGAAGATAGGAGTTATAGTATCTCCAGAATAGAGGTTATACTTGATGTAAGAAGGGGTTTTTATGAAAAATTTAACATTCACTCAAAAAAAATGATTTAAAAATCATCTTTATACTATAAAAAGTAGGTGATGCCTCGCCAAGGGACACATGCCTCACAGTTTTGTTAACCTTTTAAGAGACAACTGTCACTAGACACTTCTAGCTTGATTCACTATACAGATTTTGATCTAAGTTACAAACATTTGGGGAAGAGTTAGATCAACTTATGAATTTAAAGGATATATGAACTGTCTGCCTAGCCCTGAGCTTGAGACGTGAAAGCACGTACACTATCCTATTAACTGAGAAGTGCATTTTACCTTTTATAAAACATTTCTTTTTACAAAGTCTTTTATATTTTTCATCCAAAATAAATGCCGACTGATCATGTAGCATATAGTTTATTTAGGTAGAATACCAAGACAAACTCAACTCATAACCTAGGATAACCTCTTCTTTAGATGACTTATAGGATACAATTGGTAGAATTGCCGATATCTGAGTTTACTAAGAACTTTATCAAAAACTAAATTGTACTCTTTGGTGAACCAGGTTCGGTTTATTAAAATCAACAAAATACCATAAAGACTAGAAAATATCGCTTCTTTGCAGTTTTCTACTTATAAAAAAAAATTATAATACCACATAATTATGTATTGAGTTGTGAGCTTGGCGGTTGGTATAAGGAATTGTGTATACACACAATATTTAAAACTTAGCCTAAAACCTTTTAAAGACATAATTTAGTAAGATATCAATGTGGATTACGAAAGTGACACTTGATTTTGAAATATGTATCGTATATTCATATGAATTTGATTGGTCTCTACATGTATATTTTTTAGACCAACCAAGCAGATGAGAGAGTAGAGGGGGAAGTATCAACGTGAACGTCCCGTGAACAAGGTCCTGCGTGCGTACTACTCGTGCCATAGTGTTGGGTCGACCACTGAATTAAGTAAAGTGCTTCAAAAAGTTGAAGGACTATATGAACCTTGTGGGACAGCGGGAATTGTCTAGCTCGTGGGATCGATCTGGTTTTTTTTTTCTCATTATAGAAAATAGCAAAACTTCGAACTTATATTTTTGTTAAGATTATAAGTTTTTGTATTCAAAATGCTACAAACTACCAACATTTTTAGTTGAAACAGCGTACGTCAGTTTTTGCAAGAACTTTAGACAAGCCATTAATTGTGCAAGAAATTAGTGTTTGTAAATATTTTAACGTTTATAACCGAAAAATATATAAAATGCTGAACAATTCACACTGACAAATAGTAAAAAGTAATACTAAATTTGAAAAAAAAAATAGATGTATTTAAACATCTTGGCGGAAGAAAGTCTTAAATTTAAAATATCTAACCATCATAAATATTTATCACTTATATATTAATTGAGGAACATTATAACATCATTTTGTAACCACGTGTCACCATAAGAATAAAATTCATAATTTTTAGAAGATAGGTTGGTCCATCTTAATCTATATTATAATTTTTATTAAACTATCAAATTGATAAATATTGTACAAAACAATTTCTCGCACTTTCTTGAAATAAAAACTACAGAATTACCTAATATAATTAATGTATATATATATGATAATTAATAATTATGAATAATAAATATTAACCATTTAATAAAAAAATATTTTCTCTTACATGTTATATTTTTAATTTTTTAAAACAACTACAAATTATTAGAAATTTAAAAATTCCACTTTGATTTTTTTTGATCAATGACTTATTTTTTTTTGTTGTAACAAGATACAAATGATCATAAAATTTTATTAATATGGATTTAAAGCAACAAAATTGGTTGCATCAATTTAGTCATTCAGTTAAAACCTTTTATAACTATGTGGAAAACTAAGGTCAAATTAATTTTCTTACAAACAATACTAAATTGCTGGTTCTAAAACCATTAAAATGGTACTCAGTAGTATTAAGATAAAGTACTAAAAAAATTGTATAACCTATTTTTGTAATAAAAATTTACTTGATGACCACATTACGGTTTTTGTTAGTATAAATAGGGTTGCCGGGTCAGCCTTAGTCTAGTGGCTAAGTGGCATCCAAGGCACCGGGGTTTGACTCCGCCTTCAAAGATTCCTGGGTGTGAGATTTCCCCAAGAGACAAAAAAGAAGTATAAATAGGGTAATAAAAATATTAAGTTCATTTCGATCAGACTCGTCATAAATTCAAAATAGATTTTTTTTATTCAACAATTTTTTTGCGATCTGTATTTATTAATATTAAAACAAAGTTCAGTACAAGCCCAAACAAACAAAAGGAACAATACATACAGAGGTCCACAAACAGATATGGAAACCTAAAGGGAAACTAGGCCCAACCAACACCCACGCAAAAAGATAAGCATCACATGTTAAACCATGTACCACGCAATAACCAAACGTCGTCAAAGACTACACGTGTTAAACCCTCATCTTCCTTGGGAACACGCGTCACAAGCAGTCGTCGCTTTCACTGCTTCGGTATTCAACGCCGGCGACCTAACTGACGATCCACCAGAAACTCACCATACCACACCGGAAACACTTCATTCACTCGAACCTCCTCCGTCTTCTCCAACATAAGTCACCACCGGCTAAGCAAATCACTTGATCATCGGGATCCTTCGGGAAATTGACCACCGAAACTTCCAACGACTGTATTGGAAGATTAAGGATTCGGCAACATCTCCCACCTCCCCTGAGATTTGATCGATCAAACGTCATAATCTTCAACACCACCAAATACGAACCGGGAACGAACCGTTCCTCCCTGAACAGCAAATACAATTTATCGAGCCTGCGAAAAGAGAGCTACCGAAGCCACCCCTCCCGGAGTAAGGCCGGCGAAGTCAGTGCTAGATAAGCCACCGCTTCCCAGAGACAGAGCCGAATCAGTCACCGAAAGAAAAGATGCAGACCGGAAACGAAAAGTTTAAACCCAAATCACAAACAAGCAAAGAAACGAGAACCTCCACGACTTACTCTCTCAGGATTCTAGAAAGAAGAAAGAGTTCAAAATAGGTTTTGATCCACAATACAATTACAAATACTCAGCCTAACATATAGATGATTATATAAAAAAAAACATAACTATATGCATATTTAAAAAATTTAAACATATATATATATATATATATATATATATATATATTTAATTTGTTAATACTATATAATTTTCATTCTTATTATATAAGTTCACCCTGTACAAAACGCATCTCTTATTCTTATTCTAGTATATATGTAAACTTAATGTTATATTTGGTGATCTTTAGGTACCCTTATTTTAAGTTCGGATGCAGGTTGCAGCAGGTACAAAACGGATAAATGTTATGACATGTGCCCAAATCTAATAATGGTCGCATGATTTACCGACAAGAGAAACCCAATCCACTAGGAGACTGAATTAAAGGCTGAATTTATTGTCAAAGTGGGTCACTTTCAGATTTGTAATTCGGACTTTGGGCAGCAGGTAGTTTTTATTCAGCAAATGGGTCGTTTGATTTCGTGACCCGGGGCAAGTTGCGCGTAAAAGACGAGCCGATCCTTTGTCGAGCTGCCGAATTACACATACCTGCCACTCCCGTCTCGCATGTGAGTGTCTCGACGAGTTACCCGGTTCTCGAAAACGCGGGTCATTAACTTCGTCTCCTTACCTACATTAGGCGGTAAACGACCTTCTAGTAAAAACATTTTACTGTGAAGACTGTTCGACTGTAGACCTAGATCCACCTCTATTGTCTAGCCGGTCACAGCCCCACCTGTATTCTCTACCCCGTCGCATCCGTTGGAGAAGCTAACCCGGCGATAATTAGACCCCAGACGACGACTGCAGTGATGACGAAGTCGAAGGAAAGGGAAACAACCGTTCGTCGGCGCACCAGATCGAATTGCGAGGAGCTCCGGGAGTGCCCTCCTGCGAAACAGCAGCGCTATCCGGGTAAGCTTTTCGTCCACCGACTTGTTTTGTTGATTCCGTCTTTGCATGTCATCGGACAGATTATTTATGCCGTCGCTCCGATCAGCTATTGTTTTCTTTTTAGTCGATTCCGTTTTTTTGGTTTAAAGCCATTGATTTTGGTAATATTTTTTTTGATTAGTATCTTCTGGATCTGAGGACGGCGACGGGGGTGGTGATTACTCGGGGGGACAATTTTCTGATGGAGTGCCAGCATCGGTGTTGCCCCGGAGGCTGTTCGCATATGGTGCGTACCCGAGAAAGTTGCGAGTAAACATCTACTCAAAATCACACGTCATCGGTTCTGTCGCGGCTGCTTTAGAGGGAACAGATGCGATGGAGACTTTGATGGATTCCCAGTTTCGGAGGCTGTTTGAGTTTCCGGTTGTACGCTGCCAGAACTCAACGAAGCTGATCGGATGCCTCCTTAGCCGGCAGCTTGTTACGACTCGCAGGAACGAGTTCTGGTTCACTTTCGGGCCCCATCCACTTCGTTTCTCGCTTGATGAATTCCGAGACGTTACAGGTTTGAACTGCGGAGCTTTCGACGTTCAGGATTCGGAAGCATCTGAATGTGTTCCTCCGACGATGTGGAACAAGCTATTTGACACGGCTGTGGGTAAGATAACAGTTCACAGTGTGCTGCGGATGTTGGAAAATAAATATCTAGCTCCGGAGAAACGGCTACCATTGGCTCTGATCGCGTTGGTTGATGGTGTTCTCTGCCCAAGTAGCAAAGATCTAAAACTAACGCCCAGGTACGTTGAGATGTTGGCAGACGTTGGTAGCTTTTTGGCGTATCCGTGGGGTCGAGATTCGTACTTGAAGACCGTCCCACGTTTCCTGCCTCCCCTTGTCGTCGAACCAGGTCAGACCCCAGTGCAAGTGATGCGCGAGCGACTAGCGCAACAGACGACGGTTTGTTATGGGTTTCCACTAGCTCTGCAGTTGTTCTTATTTGATGTTGTGCCTCTGCTAGTGGAGAAAATCCCAGGCGCAGGGAACACCGACACTTTCATTGATTCCCCCGGAGCGCTCTCATCGCCTTCAGTTATTCTCACAGGAAACGAAATAGTTGCTGTAGAGGAAGACCCAGACGTAAGTTTGTTTTCCCTCTGTTTTTAATACAGTAGATGGAAAACAAAACTGGGGAGTAAAACGGTTACGGCCATTGGTATATAACGTGTTTTACCTTGCTTATTGTCTGTCTACAGCTCTCTGTAAACTACACCGTGATTCCTGATGAAGAGCGGCTGATGTTGGTGGACCAGAATGAAGATAGGCAAGTAACTGCTTTGGTGCAGAAGTTGCTTTGTGGGGAAACATTCAAACATGAGGATTTCCCTGGTGGTGACGAGTCATTTTCCCCCAAGTGAAAGGTTCCTGACGCTGCGGAGGAGGCGGAAGCTTGTCCTACTCCCGTACACCAGAGAAATTTGCGACCGCGAAATCCAGCTTCCATTGAGGTTGAAGAAATTTCTTCTTCTGGAGACAGCGGAGAAGGGAATCGTGAATGCTTGGAAAGGTGTACGCATGAACATTTAAAACAGTGGATATCCCGGGGGTTTGAGAGGGTGGAGAACAATATTGAAGAGCTGCGGACACTGATTTGTGTGGGAACCGAAATTCGCACCGTCGATTTTAGTTAAGTTTAAAACGTAGGAAAACTAAGTTGACCTAGTTTTCCCCGAGGATCCCGGCTATCTGCTGGGCCACACACGACAAAGTTAAAAGAAGTCTAAGTTGAAAGTAAATACGTAAAATAAGAGAGCAAAAAAGAAAGAATTTTATTTCCGAAATTCGCGGAGAGCATTGGAACAATAGGTCGAGATCGCGGCCGTAAGAGCTGTCGATCGTCGCTAGTCCTGAAATCCTAGATCTAACCTAATTGAGTCGCAGCTCGCTAAAAAGGAAATAAAGCCTAAGTTCTAAATTGCTCTGAGAGTAGTTTGCCTTGTGATTTTCGGATCCCCTTTCCTCTGCTCCTAGACTTGCTTATATACTCCCATATGACGGTCTATTCCTGACGGGCCGGCGCGAGCTGGGCTTTTTCCATTTTCGTCGGCCTTCATGTTTATCGGGAAAGTTGACATTTATCTTTTCGGAAAATTGATGTTTATCTTTTTGGAAGTTTGACATTTATCCTGTTTTGGGAAGATAATCGCAAACTGTCGTATCTATCTTTCTAGAAAATCGTAAAATGGTTATCCGATCATGTTTGGTCTCCGTTGGGCCGTATCTCGGATTTCCGCTATTTTTACGTTTTCCTCGAAAGAACGTTCCTACTCGGACATTGGGTCTTTCGGAAGATCTTCGATTCTTCTATGTGGCAAATGGTGTTTTTAGATAACCGTTGCCGCTTTCTACGAAGTTCTCCCATCCGTTGACGTCTTACGGGTTTTCCGAAGGCTAGGAGGAAGAAAAGGAGTTTGGTTTGCGGGATTTAAGAAAGTCGCAAAACTTCGATTTCTGGCGGTTTGAGAGTTTGGAACTTACGCACGAAGGCTAGCCGTCCGATAACTCGAGCTAGCATGGCGCTAGGCGCCCGGCGCCTAGAGGCAGCACGGGCGCTAGGCGCCCGGCGCCTAGAGGCAGCACGGGCGCTAGGCGCCCGGCGCCTAGAGGCAGCTTCTGGCGCTAGGCGCCCGGCGCCTAGAGGCAGCACGGGCGCTAGGCGCCCGGCCCCTAGAGGCAGCACGGGCGCTAGGCGCCCGGCGCCTAGAGGCAGCACGGGCGCTAGGCGTCCGGCGCCTAGAGGCAGCACGGGCGCTAGGCGCCCGGCGCCTAGAGGCAGCACGGGCGCTAGGCGCCCGGCGCCTAGAGGCAGCACGGGCGCTAGGCGCCCGGCGCCTAGAGGCAGCACGGGCGCTAGGCGCCCGGCGCCTAGAGGCAGCGCGGGCGCTAGGCGCCTGACGCCTAGAGGCAGCACGGGCGCTAGGCGCCCGGCGCCTAGAGGCAGCACGGGCGCTAGGCGCCCGGCGCCTAGAGGCAGCATGGGCGCTAGGCGCCCGGCACCTAGAGGCAGCGCGGGCGCTAGGCGCCCGGCGCCTAGAGTCAGCACGGGCGCTAGGCGCCCGGCGCCTAGAGGCAGCGCGGGCGCTAGGCGCCCGGCGCCTAGATGCAGCACGGGCGCTAGGCGCCCGGCGCCTAGAGGCAGCACGGGCGCTAGGCGCCCGGCGCCTAGAGGCAGCGCGGGCGCTAGGCTCCCGACGCCTAGAGGCAGCGCGGGCGCTAGGCGCCCGGCGTCTAGAGGCAGCACGGGCGCTAGGCGCCCGGCGCCTAGAGGCGGGCGCTAGGCGCCCGGCGCCTAGAGGCAGCACGGGCGCTAGGCGCCCGGCGCCTAGAGGCAGCACGGGCGTTAGGCGCCCGGCGCCTAGAGGCAGCGCGGGCGCTAGGCGCCCGGCGCCTAGAGGCAGCGCGGGCGCTAGGCGCCCGGCGCCTAGAGGCAGCACGGGCGCTAGGCGCCCGGCGCCTAGAGGCAGCACGGGCGCTAGGCGCCCGGCGCCTAGAGGCAGCACGGGCGCTAGGCGCCCGGCGCCTAGAGGCAGCCCAGGGTCGTCTCTCGTTTCTTTTCGGCTCGTGCGAGCTTTTTCGTTCTTTTTTACTTCTCGGAGATTTTTATCGTGCAGAGAATGTTTCTAATCGTTGATTTCGGAATGCCTTAACATTTTCCCGAGTTTTTTAGAATGAAACTTATTCTCTTAACGCTTCTCTAACATCTTTCGTATTTTGTCCGAACTTTTCGGACATCGATTTCGTCTTGACCGATTTTGACCCCAACAGTTAGCCCCCCAGCTAGCTAGGAGCCGTAGCGGTCGTAGGTCCTAGCTTGCTGTATGGTTCGTGAGGAAAGTTATGGAGACGAAATCGTGCCGAAGGTCGGGGTAAATAGTAAAATTTTATGCCTATAAAGGCTTGTGAATCCTTTACCATTTTTACTTCAACCAAGAATCCTAAGTCAATTTCTCCCTCAAAGATTCTCTCTCTATTTTTAAGAAAAGAATGACTTCAAGATCAAAATCTTCGAGGAGACAGTCTCGCTCTGCTTCGGGCAGTTTCCATGCCGAGGAGGAAGCTCCGAAGCCCGAGGTTTCAGAGGTCGAGAGGAACACGTACTGTGACGCCGTCTTCGGTCCCGATCTCCCTCTTCATGTGATTCCGATTCCCCGGCGTCCTGTGAAGGCGCGTGTGGAAGCTGATTCGCCGAGCGAGGTATCTCCCGAGTATCTTGAGATTCTTCGTAAGTTCTATAACGTTCCGGAGAAAGTCGTGTTTCGTATTCCCCTTGGGGATGAGAGTCCAGAGCGTCCTCCGGAGGGTTACTTTACTTGCTACGAGGCATTCCTGACGCAATGTCGATTATGGTTTCCGATCCCTGGAGTCATCGTCCAAGCTCTCGATCGTTTCGGAATCTCAATCAGCCAGTTGAACGTGTCAGCTCTAGAGAGCTGGCTTGGCGTTGTGATTCTGAGTTACGAGTTAGGAATGGATCTTAGCCCTTCGGACTTTGAAGGGCTGTGGCTATCCAAGAGCGTGAAAACCAATGGAATATTTGCCATGAAATCGAGGACTGATCACTCGGTGATTTGTGGGCTTACCTCGCACGCTAAGGATTTCGTTAATCGTTTTTTTTTTTGTGAGGATAGATGGAGAGTCTGTCGAAGAGGGCTTCCTTCATCTATTCCCGACGGAGTGGTTGTACCGACGTGGTAAGATTATCGTAAATTTGATTTTTTTTTTTTTAGCAATCGAAAGCTGAACTTTGAATGCATATGCGCATTTTTTTTTTTGTAGAGAATAGGTGTCTCACGCACATCCCTTCCGATCTTACCGTCAAGAGAGACATATTCAGGTCGAGGGCCTGTTCCTGGGACTCTTTCGATCTCGACCGGATTCGGAAGGCGGTCGCGCTTCACCGATCGCGAGGCGGTACGCGACCTCTCATCAATGACGGATCCTTCGTGTTTGCTCCTTCGAGGCGGAGGGGGAAATCTTCGAAGGGCAAAGGGATCGCTTTCGAGGCCTCGTCGGAAAACAACGAGCCATCGAGGTATGATCCCGACTTTGTTGCAGAGAGCGGGGGTGCTTCCGGTCCGAACCCTCCTCCAAATGACTTCTTTGATGAGCTTCCCCCGGCTTTTACCCGTGACGAGTCTTTGAACAACGAGGAGAGGGACAAGGTAAAAGCGGAAGGCACTCGTTTGGTTAACGAGGTTTGTTTTCGACACTTAAGCAAACTCTTCCTATCCTTTCGCTTGACCTTGATTTTTTTTATTTTTGCAGGCCGTGAGAGTATGGAATGCGTCAATCGACGGAAGTTTCCGTACTGCTCGATTGGCCCGCTTCAAAGCGGAGGAGACCGAAAGGGAGTTTGCCAAGTATCGGTTGGAGGTTGAGGAGCGAAACCGTCGGCAAGCCGAGGTCCAGGCTCGAGCCCTCGTCCGTGCAGAGAGGAGAGGACGGAGAAGAGCCGCCGCCGAAATGAATCGACGGGCGGAAATCTTTTCTACCGAATTTGAGGCGTACAAAGAGGCTCAGGACTTCGTAGGTGACTTTCGCGAGTGTCGCGGTTCAGTGGGTACTCTTCACAAGGTGCAGCGTGAGGGTTTCTCGCTTTCCAGCGAACTTGCCGCGATGGATGGTTCGATGAGAGTATGTGCTAACGCTGAATCCTCTGTTCCTCCGATCGAAGGAAGAATCCGGGAATTGTGGAATCCTATTCAAGTCTCGGAAGATACAGCGGATGTTGGTGCAGACGCGAATGCTGGTGACGGGGGCGAAGAGGTCGACCAGCCTGATTCCTCGTTTGATATAACTTTTTCTGATTGTCTTGCATTTGATTATAATTTGTAGTAAGCCAAGTGGGGCTGTTTGTATGTGTTGCGACCCTTAGGGGGTTGCGCGACTTTATGCTTTTCGGGATCGGCCGTCGGTGGCCTTTGAATCCCTATTATGAATGTTTTTATGAATCATGCGTTTTGATTTATACTTTCGCCAAGTGTAGAGGACTTTGAATACGCGTAGTCACTTCATATTCGAGCTCTTTTTTGTCGCTTAACCTGCAGGTTACTTTGTAGCGAACGTTAGGTTTATAAGCGATAAGAGGCAAGTTTTGGGATCTCGTATGCTGGATACTTATGCCTATGAGATGTTTTAGATACCAGCAAGGCTGGGTTTAGGGCAAGACCTAGGTCTAATTTCGGCTGAAGCTATGCGATGACTAATCGGCTTCTCGTTTTGCTTGTTTGCGATTTCGACCTGACTCGTACCGTTTTAGAATCCGCGAAGTGCTTATCGGCTTATACGATTCGTTTGGGTACGAGTCGAGCTACTTCCTTTACGAAGAGCTAACCAAAATTTGGATTTTTTGTATAGCGCGCTATGATATCCTTGTCGGATGTGAAAGGACTTCGTTGGAAGCCAGACTACGAATTTGATTTAAGTGAAACGTTTCTATGTTTTTCCATCGGGGCCAATCGACGGAAATAGGGTTTTTAAAGTCGCGGAAAGACTGTTTGATAGAATTTGTTGGAGGAGAGTAGAGAATCGAAACTGGTCAGGAACTTGCGACGTCTCGCGTTCCTTAAAGATACGATTTTCGTTTTCCGTAATATTAGTGCTTTTGATAAGCAATTTCGAATTTAGGACTGTGAAAAGCTTCAAGAATGTCGAATACATGTAGAGAGTATTTTCGCGGGAGTAAAAGATTATTCGCTCCCATCTTCCCCCCCCCTTTTTGGTGGGGGGATAGCTGAACTCGTTGGGTTTCGACGAGCTGCCTACGTACCTCTTGCGAGGATCAAGCCATCTCGTAGTTCTGCTTATATCGCGGATGTTATTACTCCACGACTTCCGGCGTTTCGACTGTCTTAGCTAAGTCGGTGGCCGCGTCAGGAGTTGGATCATCCGTTCCGTCGGCGATGGACTCAAGGATTGGCTTATCATCCTGAGTCGTGGCCTTTTTGGACGAATCCGAGTCGTCCTTTGCCGAGTTCTCAGAGATACTCGGATGCTTCTTAATTCGCTTCAGGTTAGCCGCTGGGGCGTTCCGATTGCTGCGCAATTTATGTTCGGCCAGGAAGCAGAGTGGCGATTGTTTTTGGCTTCCCCAGATGACCGCCGTTCCAGTTGATGTTGGAAACTTGACGCTGAGATGGTAAGTGGATGGGACTGCCTTCATGGCGTTTAACCAAGGAGTCCCCATTATGGCGTTGTAGATAGCCGGGTTATCCACTACCGCGAATTCGACGATCTTTGTGACTTCTTTTGCCATGACTGGGAGCCTGATCTTTCCGAGGGTCATGGAGGTGACGCCCGAGAATCCAGTCAACGGTCTCGGTTCTGGGATGACTTCTCCGAGGGGTATGTTCATCCTTTGGAGAGTATCGCGGAACATGATGTTGACCGTGCTTCCTGTGTCGATGATGATGCGGCCGACTTCGAGATCTTGAATCACCAAGTCGATGACCAGAGGATCGTAGTGAGGTTTGTCGAGTCCGGCCGTATCTTGTTCTTCGAAGACGATCGCGTGATTGGAGACGTCGTCTTCTGGGCACCATCCGGGACTCGTTTCGGCTTTTTGTCCATAGGCTTTGATCGACGAAACTGAGTCCTGGTAGAAGTGCGATCCACCGATGATCATGTTGATTCTCTGGCGATTGCCGTTGTTTCCTTCGCCATCTTGCCTTCGTCCGCGTTTTTCACCCGATTGAGTTCCAGGAGCGTTATTCTCGGGATTAGCTCCGTCGGTCTTCGGCGGACGGTCGGAATCTAAAAGCAGGTCTTTCACGCTTTTCACCGTTGCTAGTTCGCCGGCAAGCAGCTTTGTAATGAGTCTAGCGCCGAGAACTTTGCAATTGGCGGTTGAGTGACCTCTCGTCTGGTGGAACTCGCAGCTGGAGTTGTCCTTGTACGAGTTCCGCGTCCAAGTGTTTCCGGCGGTCCTCCCTTGCTCGGAGTTGACGGCGTAATTATGATCGCCTTGGTCGTCTTCCCCCTCGTGATGGACGTACTTGTCGTTACGTGGGGTTTTCTTCTTACCGGACGCTTTCTGCGGCCCGTGCTTTTGCGCCAGGACTTTCATCTCTTCCTCCATGATGATGAAATCCGTCGCTTTGTGGAGAGTGTCCTGGATGGTGCGCGGTCTCTCCAGAGAAATCCACTTTCGGAATTTCGACTTGTACCAGAGGTTTTTCCTCAGGGTGTCGATGGCGACTCTATCGCTGAGGCCTGTTACCCTGGACATTACGAGTTTGAACCTCTTTATGTAGTCGCGGAGCGGCTCGTCTTCCTTCTGAATGAGGCTCCAAAGATCTACATCGGAAGTTTCCCTGTCCATGAACATGGAAAACTGCTTCAGAAAGGCTGAAGCTAGCTGGCGAAAGCTTCCGATGGAGTTTCTTTTCAAGCGTGAGAACCACTCGAGCGCAGCACCTCTGAGGTTCTCGACGAACAGGAGACAGCAGCCGACGTCTTTTTCCCGCTCTGGAAGTTTAGACCTGGCCATCGCAATCTGAAAGGATTGCAGGTGTGCCTTCGGGTCTGTGGTTCCGTCGTAGGTGGGAAGCTTTATTTTCCCGGGATCCGAGACTCGTGCGTCCGTGATTCGAGACGTGAACGGAGTCTTCCTCGATTCTCGAGGAGCAGGTCGATCTCGGGAGCAGTACTGGTTGCGTGGTGAATCTGCGATTTTACCGCTTTCACCTCGGCTGCAGTCTTCGCGATGTATTCGCGTAGATCGTGGATCTCATTGGCGCCGTTTGCGCTTCTCTGTCTACGCTGGTTGCGATAGGCCCGGGTCTGGTCTTCGGCTAGCCTCTCTTGCTCTGACCAGTAGAGGTCTTCCTCCTCTTCCGTCATCGGTTTCTCGAAGGCTGCCGCCAGTCGAGCCGATTGACTTCGGGTCCTTCGGTGGTGGACGTCGGCGTCTTCGTCGGACGGATCCGACTGGTCGCTGATATCCAGATTGATTCTTTCGACGTCGACTCCTTCGTTTTCCCTCGCGGGAGGTGGAAGGTTATCCGTCGTTTTCTTCTGCCCCGCCGGAGTGGTATCGTCAGGGATGAGTTCCGAGGATTCTCTCGGGGCGTCTTTTTCTTTGTCTCCGGAAGTTCCGAAGTCGAGTCTCCTGACACGCCTCACCTTGGTGGATCCGCGCGGGAGTTTGCTTTTCGCTGTTAAGGTGCTGACCTGTTTAGCGAGCGAAGCCATTAGCTTCTCTTGTTCTTCCGACCGTTTCTGGGCGGTGGCGAACAGTTCCTTCACCTGGTCTAGCATCGCGGTGTTTGCCTCAGCAGTGACCGTCGATACGTTTCCAGCGGGAGTCTTCTCAGCGTTGGCATCGGCGGCTGGTCCGTCGTGCGTTTGCTTGTCTTTTTCCGCGTTAGCAGACATGCTTAACTGGGCGTGCGTAGTTGCAAGAAAGATAATTCCGTGATACCCCTCCTTCTAGCGCCAAACTGTGGGAACCAAAATTCGCACCGTCGATTTTAGTTAAGTTTAAAACGTAGGAAAACTAAGTTGACCTAGTTTTCCCCGAGGATCCCGGCTATCTGCTGGGCCACGCACGACAAAGTTAAAAGAAGTCTAAGTTGAAAGTAAATACGTAAAATAAGAGAGCAAAAAAGAAAGAATTTTATTTCCGAAATTCGCGGAGAGCGTTGGAACAATAGGTCGAGATCGCGGCCGTAAGAGCTGTCGATCGTCGCTAGTCTTGAAATCCTAGATCTAACCTAATTGAGTCGCAGCTCGCTAAAAAGGAAATAAAGCCTAAGTTCTAAATTGCTCTGAGAGTAGTTTGCCTTGTGATTTTCGGATCCCCTTTCCTCTGCTCCTAGACTTGCTTATATACTCCCATATGACGGTCTATTCCTGACGGGCCGGCGCGAGCTGGGCTTTTTCCATTTTCGTCGGCCTTCATGTTTATCGGGAAAGTTGACATTTATCTTTTCGGAAAATTGATGTTTATCTTTTTGGAAGTTTGACATTTATCCTGTTTTGGGAAGATAATCGCAAACTGTCGTATCTATCTTTCTAGAAAATCGTAAAATGGTTATCCGATCATGTTTGGTCTCCGTTGGGCCGTATCTCGGATTTCCGCTATTTTTACGTTTTCCTCGAAAGAACGTTCCTACTCGGACATTGGGTCTTTCGGAAGATCTTCGATTCTTCTATGTGGCAAATGGTGTTTTTAGATAACCGTTGCCGCTTTCTACGAAGTTCTCCCATCCGTTGACGTCTTACGGGTTTTCCGAAGGCTAGGAGGAAGAAAAGGATTTAAGAAAGTCGCAAAACTTCGATTTCTGGCGGTTTGAGAGTTTGGAAGTTACGCACGAAGGCTAGCCGTTCGATAACTCGAGCTAGCATGGCGCTAGGCGCCCGGCGCCTAGAGGCAACGCGGGCGCTAGGCGCCCGGCGCCTAGAGGCAGCACGGGCGCTAGGCGCCCGGCGCCTAGAGGCAGCACGGGCGCTAGGC
Source organism: Hirschfeldia incana (assembly GCA_026261945.1). Lineage (NCBI taxonomy): Eukaryota > Viridiplantae > Streptophyta > Magnoliopsida > Brassicales > Brassicaceae > Hirschfeldia > Hirschfeldia incana. The sequence continues at coordinate 4,681,417 of JABCMI010000024.1, forward strand.
GCCCGGCGCCTAGAGGCAGCCCAGGGTCGTCTCTCGTTTCTTTTCGGCTCGTGCGAGCTTTTTCGTTCTTTTTTACTTCTCGGAGATTTTTATCGTGCAGAGAATGTTTCTAATCGTTGATTTCGGAATGCCTTAACATTTTCCCGAGTTTTTTAGAATGAAACTTATTCTCTTAACGCTTCTCTAACATCTTTCGTATTTTGTCCGAACTTTTCGGACATCGATTTCGTCTTGACCGATTTTGACCCCAACAATTTGTAAGAGTTTGGGTATGGCCGAGGGGAGGAAATGCAACCCTAGGAAGAGGAAAACGATAGCTGATCCAGCTAGTGCGTCTCGTGATAGTATTGGGAATAAAAGCGCGGGGAAAAACGTGAAGGCGAAAAAAAGGAAAACCGTTGCCCCTCGTCCGGTTGTGAAAAAAATGTTGCCTAGGGGTCGATCTTTAGGTGGAAAGGAGTTGACAAAGGTTGTACGCCGAAGTTATTTATTTCGAATAATTAACTAAAGATTATCACTTTCCTGACACATTTTCCGTTTTCCAGGAAGCGAGTAGAAACAACCCACCCTCACCATATATAGATTGTGATGATCATGGAGAAGAAAACGAGTTTGACAATGCTCCTCTTCCACCATCCGGCGGAAACAAAGGCGATCAGGTAATGTGATAGATAGTTTTATTGTTGTATTATTGCTTAGACTTCTAACCCATCGCTGAGGGGGGGGATGGTCAGCAGCTTGAAAGACAATCGGATGCCCTCGTCGTGTTTAAAGGTGTATTAAATGTTGTGCCTGAGTCCTATGTGTTACCAGCAAAGGTTCATTTACATCTAAATTAGTTGTGTGGTGTTTGGCTAAGTAGTGGTAATAACATTAGTTGTGAATATTTGCGGGTTCCGTCTACCTTCCAGCATGCGTTTACAGTTGACCAAAGAAACCCAACGTACCTGTCTGAGCAAGGGTCTCCAGTCGCATGGGAGAAAACAAAGCCGAACTGTTACAGTTCGGTTGCTAGTGTACGCTCCTTTCATCCGTCATGGGATGGAAACCACTCATGGAAATCTAAGGTTGCATCCACCGGGATCGAAACATGTCCGCTCGAGTTTATATCATAGACAGTACTTATATCTGTCACATTAAGTTTGGGCTGTTATTGTTGTACAATAGTTGAAGTTCGTTAGTAACGGATTTGATGCAGGGAAGAAGTGCTCCAAAAGTTGGGGAGGGGCTTAAAGATTGGGAAGGTGCTCAACCTATGGAGTTTGTAGGGTCACTTGTGAAGGACATCAACTCTGAAAGCCATGGAACCGAAGAGGTTGTTATATCATACTTTGTTCCACATATTTTAGAGCGCGTGGTAAACCGATTTGAAATTACAGGAAACAAGGGAATCGATGGGTGGTGAGGGTGCACAGGGGAAATGAAAGGAGCTGGTGGAGACCCCCACGACACCACATGTCGGGATTGGCTCGGCGCAGGTGATGTGCAATTTATTTTTTGTGGCACACCTCCACATTTTTTTTGGTGTACACCAGTTGACATAGGTTACTGACTTTATATAGCAAACGGATGCCGACGACGGTGGTGTGTTCGTTGAGGAGGATCGAAAATGTTGTGAAGAAGCGAGGACGGCAGACAAACAGCCCCAATCTGTTGACTCGGTTGAAACACAAAATATTGAGAACCCTGTGGAGGCGGTCGGAAAAGTTGCTCGTCCGAATGTGGTTGTTGAGGAAACGGTTAAGGAGATCAACGTTGAATTACAGGGTACGGAGGACGAAGAGAGATATGACAGTTGTCAAGACGACATGTCCATTGATAACCAGAAACAAGAGAACCGAGTAGATCTGTGTGCGCAGACGGATGCGGACTCTGAAGATGTGGGAAGTGGTGGTAAACGGCATCGCATGAGATCCAGCAAGATATCCGGAGTGTACACCCCTGACCCAAGGGTGAAAAAGTTGTTTAAGAGCGAGGAGAAGGTTGAGTATAAGCCCACTGCGAAAACGAACCGAGCACAGTTTAAGAAGTTTGCCGATATTTTGAAGGAGAACCCCGCGCAGTAAGTTCTCACTCTTTTTAAGGCTATATACATACACGGTTGCATAAGGTCCTGACTGTTGGTTAAATTTACAGGATGTGGGATATCGCTACCGGTCACTCTGTTTGTAATGACTTCTTCCTTGAAATTGCTGAACCGAAGAAATGGTTGTCTGACGAGGTACTATCAAGCTATGCATTATCGGCACATTATACCTTTCACAGTCAACTAATGCTCAAAATATTTGTATCGTTTTTTTGGGACAGCACATGCATGTGATAATGAATATGTTGTGGAGGCGTCGCGGGATATTTCTACAGAAGGAGAGGATGGTGTTCTTCGATCAGTACTTTATAAAAACCATTCAGTCAAACTGGAGTGCCTTTAGCGCAGAGACTGATAAGCTGCAGTTCGAATGGGGAAAAAACGTAGGACAGTATGTGACAGGAAAGAGCAAGGGGCAGAAAATGAAGTTGGGACTTGGTCGCGATGTTGACACCGTGTACACCCCGATGAATTGGGGTAGAGATCATTGGGTTGGTCTCTGCATTAAGCTCAATGAAGGTCATGTGACGGTCTTTGATTCATATGTTCTGCATACTGAGATTGAGGATGCTGAAGGACAAATGTGCTCGGTTGTACAGTCGTTGCCTTATATATTAGAAAAATATGCAGGGCATAAATGCTATAAGGTGAAGGAAGGTCTTAGAATTTACTCTTGGGACCGCGCCGAAGGCATTTATCACAACGAAAGGGGAGGCGACTGTGGGCCATGTGCTGCGAAGTTCATAGAGATGCATGCTGCCGGCTCGACGGAGCAAATGAGTAGGATTACCGACAAAGAAGTTGACAGGTTTCGAGAGCAGTATGCAATGGACTGCTATGAAGAATTCGTGGGTGAGTAAACAATGAGTAAAGATGAAGTTGTTTATCTTCCTCAGAAACTTGTTCGAACCCAATGGTACTTACGTTTGTGTGAACCTAATGGAACATGTTTATTTATTGTGTGTTTGTGTGATTTTGTTTTTATAATCCTCCGGAACCCAACAAAATAACGATATGTGCACCGCTTTTAGAAAGATGCACACCAAAAACATGTGCTGACTTTAGTAGACCTTGTAACGGTTATTGCACTTATAATGTGAAATAATGTGTTTGATGTTCGAACCGGGTACACCGTTGTCGTAAAGTTGCAGACGAAGTCTTAGATTTGCAGGATTGATTTTATCATTTAAAGTGGATCAATGAACTGAACAATAGAAACTACATTTATGTTTGGTGTTAGATCTTATGACCTTCGGTGTACAATATAAAGTGAAACGTTATGTTTGGCCTTCCATCATAGTACACCATAGTCATAAAGATGCACACCATGTCTTATGTTTAACACCAACCATAATTACTGATTTTCGTAGATATTTTGAAGTTTGAAGTGTTACATTATGTTAACCGAGTTGTTTGGTTTTAAAGTTAGTACACATTATCTCCTAAAGGGTACACCGGTTATATAGTTTTAGGGTATTGGTATGTTTAAAGAAACTTTATAAATATGCAACTGAAAACTAAGGAATTAGAACGACGCTTAAACCAAGGAATGCAACTGGAAACTGATGAATTAAAACGACGCTTAAACTAAGGAAGAGTGCTGCATTACAACAAATAATTATTATTCCCAAGTGTGGAAGGGCGGAAAACTCGTGGCGCAACGAAAATCCCGGAGGAAAAGACCAACCTCTTTAATCCAGAAGCATCTGTCACACATGTCTTCAGGCTTGATTAACTCCATATGCCAGAGATCCCAATCGAAATCCAACGTAGGTACACATGGGAAATTATAAAATAAGGGTCGATCTGTTGACATGAACATGAATTTCTTTGATTCGAAGCCCTGGTTATCTACCCCGACCCGCGGCTCATCGTCCTTTCTTACAACCCATCCAATTTCACTAACAGCTTCTCTCGTAAAACGAGCGAAGCATCTCTCATCACCCCAGTAGAGTTTGCGAGTCATTGCATAGGTATACAATGCTCGTGGGTATCCTGCATCCGCTGCTTGCTTCATCAAAGCAATACCTTCGTCGTGGCGTTGTAGGCCGTAGAAATACTCAACATCCTTGATGTAAAGCGTAATTGGGTTGCCGACATCGTAGCATCTTCGCAACAGCGTATTGCGCAAGCCTGTCCACCAAGGGTATTCATAGAGATCGAACGAATTGTAGACGGCAGGCGTGTCTGCCAACGCACGCATTGACTTACAAGTAGATCTGAGTCTGTATAGATCTTTAAAGGATTTTTTTGCGACGCAGGAGACAATCAATAGTTGGATTTCTGAAGGCAAATCTTGAAAGGTGGCCTCTTCCATTAAATCCCGATTTTTTTTTAGCATTGTGCAAATGATGTCTTAAGATTCAGTTTATATAATGAGTGGACCAAGGCAAACGAAGGGTTGTCTTTTTTCGATGGTCAAACCGTTGGCTATTTGGAGCAGCGAGGGGTCGCATTCACCCTGTACCGAGTAAAAATAAATAATGGATTTTTAAACGTTTGTTATATGTACATAATGGCCGCTTTAAAACATGATTTGACAGTGTTAGGTTTCAAATGTGGTTGGGACAATAACTTCTGGTATCAACTTCACACGTTTTCTCTACAAACCTATTTATTAAATTTCCATAATCCCTCTCATACCTACCAAAACAAACCACCAAAAAACTCCAACAAGCGATACCAAAGTGATGGAAGCTCACGTACTCCCAAATCTCCCCGACGAAGTAATGATCAAAATCATTGAGATTCTCAGAGATGAATCATTTTACAATCTTGGCCCTTTTTGCGGGCTGGAAAACGGGGTTACGCCCTCGCACACGAGCCCTCAGTCTTGAAGAAGTGCGATGTTAGTGAAATGGAGGAAAGGTTCTGGACATGTCAAATACGCAAAGGCTGTCAGTTTCGGGAGTTTCATCTAAAGTGTGTCGCTGCTGGCAACATCAAAGCAATATACTCTGAAGGTCTCCTTACAGCACCGAGCATAGAACTTGAGGAGAGTATTAAAATATTGAAACCAAATGTCCCAATGCATGAATTCTCATGTCTAGCTGTCACCATATTCAATGTTTGTCTAGGGGAGGACAAGGAAGCGAGCAAGGTGTTTCAGCATTTCGCAGTATATCACCATGACCTTCAATCGGATGAAACTTCAGAAATCGCAGAATCCATAGAGAACAAATTGATGTTATTTAGAGCGGAAAACCTGAACCAGCACAAATATGGGGAAATTTTCAAGTACCCGGATGATGGCATAGTTAAGACACTCAGGTGCGTGTATGGCCATGATCACGAAGACAACTTAGAAGGGGTTTGCAAAAAATGCCGTCTCTTTTGGATTTGCGTCGACATTTCTCACATCCTTTAAATGTTACCAACCGGTAAATCTCCTTAGTTGTCTACTATGTCATTTATAGCTTCTGCCAATTCCTCCTAAATGTTGCTCCTCGTTCTGCATCTAATTAGTGTTGGAATAATAACTTTGCAAATCTAAATAACATAAAAGCTTTTAGTTCAAAACGTTTGTAAGAGATGTCCAGATACATCAATAGAAGGTTGCAGTTCAAATTAAACATCTCTTCACAGCTTTAGAAACCCGTTAATGATGTCTTCTTCCATTTCTTTACTTTTGCCAAAATCACTCTGGAGGCAGGAGATGGTCTTCTTCAATTCCATGATAGTCCGCTTCTTTTGGGCAATTTCGTCTCTAGCTTCAATCAGAGCCTGCTTTTGCCATCCGAAAGGTTCTTCGACATTGATCCATTTGAAAAACCCACAATCTAGTGGAGTCGAAAAAAAAAAGAAATGATAACCCATTCGAGAAATTACAAAACTATATTACGATATATACCTTCCAGCGTTCACAGCCGTAGAATTTTTGTCTGTCTAAGATTTGCATTTCTTCGCCGGCAACGCACATAAACATTGCACATCAGTTTCATGGAACTTCCCCTTTCCCTGACCCTTTGCCTTTCCCTTATTGATCGATCTGCCACCGAACTCCATATTTGTGCCCAGTCCGATCAAATTTGTGAACACCAAAAAAGTACTGAAATCGAATTGAAAAAAAGAAGAACTAATCTTAATACCTTAGTCGGGTTAAGGGTTTCGAATGGGCCGGGTTATTTTGGAAACCCGGACCAGTGTTTCAAATAACTTTAATTTGAATTTTGAAATAAAGTGCACAGTGAGGAGACGTTGAGAATAATTGAATGGCTTCGCTGGTGACACCTATGCTTTCCAAATAAATATTACCTGCCCTCTCTTCTTTCTCCAACTTCGACCTAATAACATCCCTCTTTATACTTAAGCAAAAAAATTCCGCCGATGTCGACTTCCAACAGCTCAGATGGTTACGAGTATGGTAACTGGTTACAAGCTGTGGTCGACTCTAACTTTGGAATCCCAGAAGAGTGTCCTTGCGGAAGCGCAATAATCATTCAGATCTGTACAGAAGCCGCATCCATTCCGAAGAAATACTTTGTATGCAAAGATTTCAAGGTGAGTTGTAATCTTTTATGTAATTGGCCTTTTTCTTTCCTAAGATTTAAATGTCAGTCAAATCCTATTTCCAGGATGACGGGTTGCACAGAAAGCAAGAATGGACCACCGCAATCGAAGAAGAAACCAGACGTTTGAAGAAAACTGTTGAGGAGCACGACTCCAGCTTGCGTAGCTTAGGTGCTCATGACTATCGGGTTCAGAGAATTGCCCAAGATGTCGAGAGAAACGATGCAAACATTACATACTGTGGTTTTGAGATTCACGAGATCGAGAAAGTCTTGAAGAAACACGCTGAGGAGATTGCATATCTCAAGGGAATTATTGAGAAGCTTTGATATATTATCTTGTTGCGCTTTTTTTGTAATAACTATTCAGGGAGACATATGAATCTAATAAATAATTATGTATGGTGTGCAAGTACTTTATTGACGTAATAGTATCCCGTCTTTTAATCTAAGATAATTGTTTCAAACGTAACAATTGACATACTATAATTTTTTATCGATGCATTAGCATTGGTTATTGGTATGCAATAATATAGCACGGTGTACGGAGATAAAGCACTGTCCACGAAGAGTACCACCATCCACCTACTCTTAACGCAAAAATTTTATAACCATCGATTAAGATTACCACACCAAGAACTCCGGATGACCTGTGGATGTCTTGAAGTCGGTCGTTTACAGCGTCGGCTGCTCTCTTGTAGCCTGATTACATTTCTTCAATGCAGTATCTCCCTCACGGAGCTACGAGTTCTCATACTCTGAAGAAACACTTCCAACACACGCTACTGATTAACAAAAAAAAAGACTCATGGAAAGTGCGTTTGCATTTTTCCGAGACAGCGGGTAAGTACTACATCGCAAGTGGGTGGAGAAACTTCTGTCTCGATAAAAGGTCCTCTATTGGGGACCTTTTTGTCTTTAATGTCGTTGGAGATGGGATAACAGAGCCATTGATGTGTGCATGTCCGAAAAACGCAAAGTTTGCAGAATTACTGAGCAAACACCCAAGCAGAAAGTATGGGAAACCATGTGTTTAGAAATCGCTCTATCTATCTTTCCTTTGTTTAAGTATTTCTCATGGTTTCTATGTTACTGTTTTAACTGGTGCCTATTTGTATTAGTAGTATCTTCTTCCCCCTGCTCTATGTCTTTTTACTTTTTAAGTTTGTTATTTGACAAGTTCTACGTTATCTATAGACATACATGACGGATGTACGTGTTCTGGTTGTGTGTCTGCTAATTTATAAATTGGTTCTCGACTTATCATGGTATTTGATTATATAAATGCAACCATAAAAAATGTAATATGAAAGGTGTACATAAAATTCATATCGGTGTACAATATACAATACATGCATAATTATAATACATCAATTAAGTTGATATTAATCTATTGCCAATTGTTCTGCTCACTTTGATTCTCGACTTGACTCGGACTCGCTCCGGTGGTGTTCGTCAAGGTACTCCTTGTAGTCTTCAAGATCAACCTTACTATCGGATTCCTCATCGCTCCCTCCTACCCCCTCCGGAATAGACCCCTCACTGTCGTAAAAAGCATCATTGTAAGCAGGAAAATCATTTTTGTCACCACCCTGATCGGTATCTTCTGGATCTCCGCACAAGTTCCTACCGAAATCTTCTCCGGTTCGGGCTTTCTTCTTCGGGATGTTCCCCGATTCGTCAGATTCGATTGTCGAGCCATCGGTTTCTTCTGGATCTCCGCACAAGTTCCAACCGGAATCTTCTCCGGTTTGGGCTTTCTTCTTCGAGCGGTTCCCCGATTCGTCAGATTTGGTTGTCGAGCCATCGGTATCACCCAACGTCTCGCACTTTCCGCTTCGGGATCTCTTCTTCCGCTGGTTGCCTGTTTCATCAGATTCATCACCCTCTTCAACATGTAAAGCTGCCTGCATTATGTCGTCAATGTTTGAGAACACGTGATCCCCAAGCTCTGCCCGTATCTCTTCCCGTAATCCATCTCGATACATCCTTACCAGGGTCTCCTGTTGTAAGGTTTCAAGGAGTCCAGATTTTAAGAACAATGTATTGTATTCTCTAACTGTAGAACTTCCTTGCTTCATTTTAAGGTTGTGTGTGCAAAAACAACCGAACCATTCGTTCTATTTATTGGTTTGTGGGCAATAAGTTAAACATCGCTACGCACCCTTTCTCTTTTATACAACCGTTGTTTAGTGGGACGATGTAACCGTTCAACCGTTCCTAAGTTACTTAACATCGTCCATAGATAAAACAATTGGTCCCATAAACGACCCAACATACATTACAAAAGATATTAAATAACATTACACAGAACATGGTGAAATTTGAATACATTAAACATAACATTCGATCAGACATAAGATTCGATCAGACAATAGATCACATCAACGACCCCTCATCAATAAACGCTTAAGCTCTTCGATATCCTTACGCATTGCCTCCACCTCATACTGCAGCTTACGGTGGAGCGAGACCTCCTCGCGGAATTCACCTTTCATCACATCAAACTCTTCCTCGATTGCGTGAAGACAGGCATGTCGGATGTGCAAACCATCGTCCTAGAAGGCAAAGAATATTTATGTGATTGACGGTTGTTAAAATAATTTCTAACAACTAATTAACTAATTACCCCAACAACCATTCTAATTACCTCATAGTAGTCAGTTCCTCTGTCGTCGATTTCGACCGTTATAGCGCCACCGCACGTACATTTCTTAGGAATGCAGTAGTTGGCATACAAGCAAGCAAAGCGCCAGTCAGCGTCTCGTTTGTGCTGCTTCATCTCCGCATAGTAAGGATCCGCCATTTACGAATCAGTAGATTTGTTTGTGGATTACAAACAATTTTGGATGTGTTGCGGGAAGAGTGCGAGGTAGACACAGCTGCTTAAATAGGAATTATTACTTAAAGTAATCAATAGACAACGGCTATATTCGTTTAAAATCACTCACAACGGCTATGTTGACTTTTACAATATTCTTTGTAGCCGTTATAATCTTAGTTTTAGTTTATCATTGTACACCGGTGCTTAAATCAACCCCCCCGTAGCTGGTCTCAGTGTTGGGCCTAACGTCGATACAAATATAAACAGTTATGGCCCAAAGATTATGTTTTGGTGGTTACTTCATCAACCTTTTTCATTAATGACTAAGACAGTTGGATTTGACGGTTGCGCTTCTCCAAATCCTCTATATCCTCTCGGAAACTGTAATTGTTTCGTCTTTGTGCTCATCGTGTAGATCTAATTGCAACCAAAAAAAAAATTGAAACCCTAAAAATGTCGTCTTCCTCATCTGCCTCCAACCATCGCCGCCGGCTTCAATACAGCACCACAAGTTCCGACGAACGTTCAAGTTCCTCACCTGAGCCTGTCGAGGAACAACCGCGTTTTACGACATTTCAAGCGCGGCGACAAGCCAGTCGAGGGTTCTTTATCGCCGGCCCACCGGTGCCAAACCCATGGTCTAATCGTCATCTAAGCGAAGAAAGTTTCCGTAAGTATCAACAACTTTGCATACAAGGGTTTCAAGTTCAGGGGTTGTTAGTTTTTTATGCTCCGGGTTTTGCTGAGGCTCGCTCAATCGTTGAAAATGTGGGGTGGATGTACACTGTCTTGCATGTGCGGCCTTTCTGTCCAAGGGTGGTTAGGGAATGCATCTCCAACCTATACGGTTCGGACGCGGGCGTTTTTATCAGGGGTAGCCGTTTCGATTTCGACCCTGTCGTGATTAATCAACTATTCATGACTCCAATTGTGGAACAAGCTCACACATGGGAGGATGATGATCTCTCGCGTGCAATAACCTTCCTCACTGGTGGTTGCTATACTCACTGGGAGCCATTCTCCCTAACACACCTCCTCCCACAGTACCTTTGCCTCTACAGACTCTGTGAGTTAAACTGGCTACCTGGATTCCATGTAGATGCAATACTAAAGAAGCGGCTTCGTTTCCTCTTCGGGTTTGTAAGAAACAAGCCGATAGACTTTGGTCGATTGGCTTATGACCAGGTTGTCGAAATGTCTCGTCAGAGTGATGCCGACAGGAAAATTGTTCTCCCCAGCTTGATCTATCAGACTCTCATTCTTCAGAGGGACATATTGGCTCTTCCAGGTGATGAACGCCTAATTGGTCAGCCTCAAATGGTTAGCGGAGTCGAGGCGGATCTTGCACAACGTAGGGGGAGAAGGGGTCGTATCCATTCCGATGATTGATATGAAAGGTTTACAAGTAAACGCATCGGTTTCTCACTGCATTTTGTTGTGTTGTTTTGTTGTGCAAACTCTATGCTACTCTAAGTTGTGTAATCGGCTAGTAAACTAAGTACCTTATTCGGATGTAATATCTACTCTTGTTATTAGTATTATGCATGCTTTGTTTAACTAATTGGTGTACAACAAATTTCCACTACAACCATAATATATTGAGTACCAAATATCCTGTACTTACCAAATATCACGTACACCGCAACAAATATCACGTACACCGCAACAATTATCCCGTACACCACAATATTATGTGGACTTACGCATCGTTTAGATCCAAAAAAAAATACATTCCGCAACAAATATCACGTACACCGCAACGGCTAGTTCCAAAAAAATATCACGTACACCGCAACAAATATTACGTACACCGCACCAATTATCCCGTACACCACAATATTCTGTGGACTTAGGCATCGGCTAGATCCAAAAACATACATTCCCGAGGCGGTGGTCACGCTATTTATCAACACCAAACATTTCTTCATCCTCTATTCAGGGCTTCTCTTCCTTGCAAGTGGTCTTCTTGTGACTAAAACAATTTGAGCACTTGTTCGGCTTATGCTTTTTGCTCCCCCCCCCTGATATAAACAATAAAGTTGCTATAATTAGAAAATTTACAGTACGTAACTGAAATGTTTTTCACAGTACACAAAACAGTCTTACAGGTATCTCTCCTGGGGACAGTTTACGTTTCACTCCTGGTCTCCATTTCGCTCGTTTGGTCGTTGGTGGATAAAGATGTACCGTTAGTATTTCGGCCGGCACTTGAACATCCTTTGGATCCTGAACAGGAAGTATGATACCCTTAACTGTTTCAGCCCATGTCTCTTTCTGATGTTCTTTGCAAACAAACGCGGTGTACTGCATATTACGGTAAGACGCACAAGCAATGGCGTGCCGACATGGCAAACCAAGCTTTTGGAATTCGAGGCAAGTGCAAGTTCGTTTATCCAAATCAACCGTGAAACCAAAATTAGTTGGCTTGTGCGTGACTTCGAATTGCCAAGTTGAACATGGGAGTACTAGAAGGCCCGCTGACAGTACCAGCTGTTCGACGAGTATCTTTTGGATATTATCTGGAACATTCCCCTTCATCTTACTGATCTCCGTTTGTCTGCTAATACACCATGTACACAGCTTCCGGCGTATAAACTCGAACAATGCCATTATAGGACTATCACGCGCGGGCAACAGAGCATTATACAACGATTCAGCAACGTTAGAGGTCAACACGTTAAATTTGTCCCCTTCGAAATGTGAACGTGTCCATAACTTCTTGTCGATCTTCTCCAAATAATCCCAGCATCTCCAATCCGTCAGTTTTATAAGCTCCATTATCTCATTAAACTCGGATACCCTAAAGGCTTCACCTGCCCGACCAACCATTGCTTTCTGCTGCAGCCCCTTGTACTTCTCCTGAACGTTTCGCTGGAGGTGTACGAGGCAAATACCGTGGTGTGCGCGGGGGTACCATTTATCTATCGCAGCGAAAATTGATGCGCATCTGTCTGATATTATACTTAAATCTGAACCATCCTTTACTATAGTGGATAATCTCTCGAAAAACCATGACCAAGCTATTGTGTTCTCGCTTTCCACAACTGCGAAAGCAATCGGGAATACCCGGCTGTTAGCATCTTATCCGCTGGCACTTAATAAAACACCTTTGTACTTTCCAAACATGTGGGTGCCGTCCACCACTAGCACCTTACGCAGATGTTGCCAACCATCGATGCATGCTTTGAGAGACATAAACGCATACTTAAACCTTGTTTTTCCTTCTTTGTCTTTTTCGGTTTTAATATCGGTGATAGTTCCAGGATTTGCTAGCTTCAGTACATGGAAGTATTGTGGTAGCATCTTGTATGATTCCTCCTCTGTTCCTTGCGCCGATGCAATCGCTAGTTCTTTCGCTTTCCAGGCTTTCCAGTACGAGCATGTATAGTTGAATTCCGTTCGCAACATTTCCGGGAGTTCCATAGCACGCGGTCCAGCGTAGAGCCTCTCGTATTTCGAACGCAATAGAGCTACAAGCACTTTGGCTGTACCATGTTTTTTATACTTCCCTCTAACGTCGGCTACGCAAACATGATCCAGAATGGCCTTTTTTACCAGATAAGTTAGAGATTCACCGAGTTGAACAGCCACTACTCTCCAGTTGCAATCTTTTTCGTAACATTTCGCCGTAAGTCGACGTTTGCAATGCCGGAGCTTAAACGTGCACACCTTCGCGATTGCGTAGATAGCCAACGTCAACTTGCACTCTGCTTTGTCTTTGAACCTCCTCCCCACGAATATGGCGGAGTCCTCCTTGCTGAAGTCAATATCAAGCGGGTTGCAGCTGCTTCCCTCCATTTCATTATACACACCATCTACATCATTATATCCATACATTTCTGGTACTTGTATGCCTTTCATAAATGCTTCTCCACCCTGAATTTGTGTAGTTGCGCTGACAGGAGGATCAACATCGTCCTCATCTACTAGCTCGGGGATGTGCGTGTTAAATTGCTTTGGGGGAGTTTCGAGACATATGTCACCACTTTCAACGGCCTCAGGTGCTTCCTTGGAGGCACATTCAACGTCTGTGGGGTTACCAGTCACATTATCTCCAGCTTTAGTCATTACTTCAGCAACAACATCATCATCATTATCTTCAGTCACTCGGGTGTGTTTGTTTTTAGTTTGAGGGGGCGTCACAAGAACAACATCAACATCTACCTCGGTCTCCGTTACTTCTGTGTCCAATTTGGAGGGCGATCCAAGGTCTCTTGCTAGATCGGTGATTTCCACAGATGAATCGTTATTTTTGGATATATATCCACCTCCACGTGCTACTTGCTTCTTACCACACCCCGATTTTGCAGACCCTCTGCGACCAGTACCGCCAGGACGCCGAATACGCTGTCCACCACTTCTTCCTTTGCCCGGACCTTCTACAAAATCGTCCGTCGTCCGTCACGCAATCGTTTTTGCAATAATTATGCCAGCCATTGTAGTCGTATTCCCCATCATCTCCATCATCTTCTGCAGCAAAATCTTCGGCAGCTCCTCCATTATTTCCATTCCCCATTGAAAGTTGTTCAACACTTGTCGTTCTCGTCTCTCCTATAAGACTGATTTGCTGAGGCGGATCACCTGAATCCCTTTTGACTGCGTCTCCTTCTTCGACTTTGCCTTCCTTATTCTCTACATTATCCACTGCCAAGTCAACTCCGCAAACGTTCCCATTTTTCTCTCCATTAGCCACTGCCAATTCATCTCCACAATCGTTACCCTTTTCTTCCTTGCAATTCTCTGCAACTGCCCCACTCGCATCGTCACGAGTTTCTCCGCTTTTCTGTTGTTCCTTTTCACTCCCTTCCATTCTACCAGACTGCGAGTTGCGTTTGTAACGATCTTCCAATTGCTGAACTTCCATCAAAAAGGCAACATCTTCATTAGGGGGTGGAGCGGGTGCATTCGTTTGGTTTCGTATTGCATATTCCGACCTTAGAAATATCATGACTCCTCCAACACTTTCCATGAATGTTACGAAGAGATTGACGGATTTGTCTGCCCGGTGAAGCACCTTGAAAATCCTGAAATCTTTGTCCGTTGCTATCTCAACGGGAGCAGCCTGTAGGCCCACCATTTCACCCTCTCCATCATTTAGTCAATACGACACCTCCGCTAACACTTACCTTCCCAAAAGTCCATAAGCAGTTAAAATAGACCCTTGCAAGTCCTCAGCCCCTCTAATTCTGGACGAATCGACTGCTCTACCCAATCTATCGTTGTCTATCTTGAAATCCCAAACTCCGGTGTCAAACATTATCCACCTCCCAGCCATAACAACAAAGCAAGAATTACACAGACCTACAGTCCAAGCATGAACACCCGTTGGGGTTGTTTACCAAATATAGGAACCACACAATTTTAAAAAATAATACACAAACTTATAGCTCAAAGTCTGTACCTTCGCCGGTGTTGGTCCTGGTTTCCTTATTGACCGTTCCACCGCTTCTTGACCCGACATTCCGACCACCGCTAATTGTTTCCATCCTTTTCAGTAGAGGTGGATGAGCATCGACGGCCTCAGATGATTGGATTATCTTCTACTCCTAGGGTTGCTTCTTTTAGTTGTACACCAGTTTTTAGCTGCTTCTCACCATTACCGAGTTAGCGATTTCTTACACATTAATTTAATTAATATTACCACAAATATCAGAAAACAGTAAACGGCGGGAAAGGTTAATATTACCTTCAACCTTTGTGACCGGTCACCCTGAAAAAAAAAAAAGATATCATCCTTACACGTGCGAAAGCTCCTGGGCCGATAGGTCACCGCAGGTCTTAGGGTCGTTTTGTTGGGTCGATCTCGAAAGTTTCATGGGTCACGGCCCAAACCATTACGGGTCATAAGGCCAAAATCGTCACCGATTTATTTCTCTCCCCCCTAGCGGCCCGCTTCGACAATTAAAACTTTCAGCGACCCGAAGTCCAATTTAAAAACTTAAAGCGACCCTGTATACTAACCGACCCATTAAAGGCTAGAAATGAAAAAACTGTAGTTAGATCTAATAACGGACGCACGTGGAAGAAGACGAGAATGGATGGAAAGTGTTTGTTAGGGGACAAAACAAGGTGTTAGGAAAGGGCAAGTGAATGGATCTTTCTTTTAACACAGAACACTTAGAAAAGGCGGTTTGCAATTCCCCTGAATTCAACCAGATAATTTTTTTAAATGAATTTTATCGTCGGATGACAGTGAACGAGTCTGAAACACTAACACATTTCAGATTTAATTCTTCTACTAAGCGAAATTAAGTAATTTCTATTCACATAACACATATATGAATCTATATTTTAGGATTCATTTGAATGTCATGGAGGAAAATTTTATCCATGGGTTTGAGATTCTACTGGATTCAACCAGATTAAAATAAAAATAAAAATAAAAATAAAATACACTTAGAAAAGGGTTTCAGTGCTGTTCTTCTGGAAAGCTTTGGCTTAATGTCTAGTCTTCATCAAGTTGTAAATACCAAAGTCTTATCAAGTTTCTTCTATGTCTGCTCAACGACTAGTTTACGAATTGTACCACAAATTTTACCACATTCATTCATTATCCAAGTTTTCATTATCCAAGCTTCTTGATTTAAACTACTAAGAGAGTAACGGTTTAAGATTTTAATGAGTTCGAAAATTTTATGATTTAATCTTCTTTGTTTTTTACTACCAAAAACAACAATATAGTCCAAAATCATAGTTGAAAGATTCTGTTTTATATTCAAAGAAAAGATTCTGTTTTATATTCATAAGTTTCATATTCTTTAATATTCTTTTATCAAAGAACTTCTTGCATGTTGTTCTGCCTCCGACGCGTCAGTGCGCGTGCGACCGTCGGAGGGCTCATTCTCTCTCTACTTGTCTTTCCTTTGCTGTTGCTTCACCTCTCTTTTCACCTCTGATATGCTCGTTGTCCTGGGTCTGCGTGCTTCTCCGGTGACTGCTCCGTGCGCAAGGAATGCATCTCTCCGGCATCTGTAAGCTTCACCTGGTGCTGCGGCGAGGAGCTCTCAAGGTTTGGTAGAAGAAGTGGTCGGATTTTAGGGTTTTTGGTGGGATCAATTTTCTAGATCTGGTGTAGATCCCGCTCGATTTCTTCGTCGTGGAGGGGGTTTTGACGGTTTGCTCCATCAATTAGACTTTGGCGGTGTCGTATGTTGAAAGATGGTGACTTTCGGTAGTGGAGGTGGGGTTCGTGGTCTTCTCCGGCGTCGGCGAGGTTCACTCCCATCCTCTTTGTCACCAAGCGAGTTTCGGTGGCCTCGGTCACTGGAAGCACGCCTAGAGTTGAGATACGCAAGAGGAGATGGTATCAAGACTCTGTTCCCGGCATGTGCGGTTGTGGTTGGTGACTGTGACAGGTAGTCGTCTATGGCTCCTAGATGGTTGTTCGCAACTCCGCTTCTCTTCTGATCTCTCCCTCTCGGCAGCCTGTCTGGATCTTCGTGTTGGAAGTGTCTACTTTCCTATCGAAGCAGCCTCTTTGCGTTTCAATGGCGGTCTGCTTCGTTGACTCTAAAGCATGGTTTCTCTCAGTCAAGTAACCGGTCTCACCGTTCTCGTTGGACGGATTTGTTGAGGTGATTCTCGGGAGTCATTGATTGCCTCGAGGCAACAGATTGTCAAGCTCACATCCGGGTGTCGCTGTGGTCCTTTACTTTGTGGCAGTGTGCTTGATTTTACTTGCAGGTGTTTGAGGCTTCCTAACAGGGTGTGGCGATGTCATCAACCCGTTTTTTTTGCTCAGTGGCGGCAATGGAGGTGGACAACTCTTGGTAAGAGTTTTTTTCATCTTTCTGTTCGTCTAGCACTTCATCGCCAGTGATGGTTATGAGTTAGAGGAGTTCATCGGGAGCCAGCTACTCCAGAGACGACATGGGAGTTCCCGGTATCTTAGACAACGAGGAGAACCTCACGGTCATGTGATTATCATCGATGGTAGAGAACGGCAATCGATTCCTTAGGATTTCAAAAACGGCCTAGCAAAATGTGCTGGATCTAGTGGGTGGGCGATGTTGGGGTCAAAAACGGTTCTCTTGAAATCAACGGCTAAAACTATTTATCATGCGCGGACTTTCCATAAAACAAGCGTCGAGAGCAAGACAAGTCGTATAGCTTAAAGAACCTATGTTAAAGTCGATCGTTCTTGATTTACACGATAAACTTTACGAGAAAACCAAATAAGATTTAGTCGTAAAACTTCGATGATACAATCAAGAAGAACCGAGAGACATTAGGTCCGTAGCTAAGAAGACACGACCATACGAAATTATACGGAAGAAACGGGAAGTAATCTAAGTTGGGACAGGCCGAACGACAAAGAATCCGCCTTGAAACTTCAAAGAGCCCGTTCTCTCAAACCGTGAGGACCCAGAAAACGAGTAAGATATCAAATCGAAGCCCTCGCCGAGACGCACGTGATGCCTCTAGGCGCCGGGCGCCTAGCGCCCGTGCTGCCTCTAGGCGCCGGGCGCCTAGCGCCCGTGCTGCCTCTAGGCACCGGGCGCCTAGCGCCCGTGCTGCCTCTAGGCGCCGGGCGCCTAGCGCCCGTGCTGCCTCTAGGCGCCGGGCGCCTAGCGCCCGTGCTGCCTCTAGGCGCCGGGCGCCTAGCGCCCGTGCTGCCTCTAGGCGCCGGGCGCCTAGCGCCCGTGCTGCCTCTAGGCGCCGGGCGCCTAGCGCCCGTGCTGCCTCTAGGCGTCGGGCGCCTAGCGCCCGTGCTGGTCCTAGTCGCCCGTGATGGTCCTAGCCGTCGGGAAACTTCAAAGAGCTCGTTCTCTCAAACCGTGAGGACCCAGAAAACGAGTAAGATATCAAATCGAAGCCCTCGCCGAGACGCACGTGATGCCTCTAGGCGCCGGGCGCCTAGCGCCCGTGCTGCCTCTAGGCGCCGGGCGCCTAGCGCCCGTGCTGCCTCTAGGCGACGGGCGCCTAGCGCCCGTGCTGCCTCTAGGCGCCGGGCGCCTAGCGCCCGTGCTGCCTCTAGGCGCCGGGCGCCTAGCGCCCGTGCTGCCTCTAGGCGCCGGGCGCCTAGCGCCCGTGCTGCCTCTAGGCGCCGGGCGCCTAGCGCCCGTGCTGCCTCTAGGCGCCGGGCGCCTAGCGCCCGTGCTGCCTCTAGGCGCCGGGCGCCTAGCGCCCGTGCTGCCTCTAGGCGCCGGGCGCCTAGCGCCCGTACTGTCCGTAGGCGCCGGGCGCCTAGCGCCCGTGCTGTCCGTAGGCGCCGGGCGCCTAGCGCCCGTGCTGGCTCGGGTCTTCGAGCGACAATCTTCCGTGCACAAGTCCCAGGCCCTGGCCGTCAGAAGTCTGTACTTTGAATCTTTCCCGAGTCCTCGCGGAATGAATCATTGAGATTCCGCGTACAAAACTCTCGTCCTTACTCCAAACTAAGATCGTCGGAAACACTTCGGAAACTCGTAAGGTATCAACGGAAAGGAAGATCTTAAATTCTTCGTACGAAACAGTGATGGTTATCCTAAGACACCACTCATCTCAACTCTACGAAGGAATGAAGATCTTCCGAAGAAATCGTAAAAAACAGCGGAAGTCCTAGAGACGGCCCGAAAGGGACCAAACGCGATCGGACAACCCATTTACGATTATCTAGGATATGTACGACGATTTACGCGACAAGATAAATCCTAAATTTCCGGAAGAATAAATGTCAAGTTTTCCCGAAGATAAACATGAAGGTCGATGAAAATGGAAAAAGCCCGCCTTGCGGCCCAGAAGGAGAATAGAC